>CM074734.1:117871204-119071204 GCA_037367245.1 Phrynocephalus guinanensis | reverse complement strand
ACACCTGCAAGTTCTTGAATGCATGAACATTTTCATTATTTGAAGCTGGTTTGTTCCATTTTATTTGTCTTTAACAATCCCACTGCTATGTTTTATTTTATTCAAGCTTAAACAGACTAAATTTCTTCTACTGCAGATCTGATCCTCTATTACAATGCAAATTCTTCCAGGTAAGGCTCCATACCACAAACACCTGAGAGCACATACAGTGTAAAACCAGAAGCAGCCTGTGTCTTGCTGCCTGACCTCTAGTTGCTGTACTCCAAATGAAAAATGTAAACTATCATCTGTCACATTTTGCTCAGTTGACAGATAGCTCTTCCCTGCCTATCTTGAAGTTATAACCCTTTAGCCATCCAGTATTTCGTCAATCAAGGCCAAATTTAAGGTGTAAACAAAGTAAGCCCTTTGAGAAATAGCACATGCCTCATGACACAGCAGAGCAGGCTGAAAAGACAAGTTCAAAACATGTCACAATCACTGGAGACCAGGCTGGATAAAAATCAATGCCTTTCTAAAATCAAATTGATTTAAATTAAGCTTGCAATTTTAAAAATCATTTTTTTTAAATTTAAAGTGTAAAAAATATCATTTTTAACCCTGTATGATACTTTTTAAGGTAGCATCTTAAATTTACAAACACTCCATAAAATAGTGCTGGATTATTGTTCAAACATGAATGCAGTTAATTCTGAGGGGTGATTTCAGTAAACTTATAAATTTATTAAATCTATGAGCTTTTGTATATAGGACTGCATACAATGGTACCTCAGTTTATGAATTTAATGCATTCTCTGGGATGTTTTGTATTGCAAAACATTCTTAAACCAATATGCAGACTCCAGAATGCATGGGGTTACACTATAAACCTGTGGGGGGAAATTGTAAACCGAGGCTCTGCAGAAAAAAAATGTAAACTGAGGCATTCTTTTCAATGGATTTTAATCTGAAAATTATGTTAATTTAGGCATTTGTAAACCAAGGTACTAGTATATAGCAAAGAATGGAAATAAGAGTATTATTCTTTAATAACATCTATTTTAAAACCATATTTTGGATGGAGACAAATAACAGTACAGTCAACTAAAATTTTAGCAGGAGCAATTAGAGTCAGGTCAAATACGATTTTAAAATAGTAACTGTTTATCTATCTGTTTAACTTTTGGCACAGGGATATACATCTGATGTATATGCATTTTTATCCAGATCCTAGAACTCTACCTGGCCATGGTTACAGAATGGACCAGGATGAATAGGCTCAGGTTGAACCCTGATAAGACCAAGGTTCTGTTCTTAGGGGGTACCTCAGAGAGTTATCCCCAGCCTGGATGTGATCTTCCTCCACCTGGCAGAGAGAGTGAGGAATCTGGGTGTGGCACTGGACCCGGCTCTCTCCTCGAGCACCCAGATACCGGCCGTGTCTAAATCAGCCTTCTATTAGCTTTGTCTCATCACCCAGATTTGCCCCTTTCGTTATGAGACCTCCCTGAGAGCAGCTGTGCATCCATTGGCGATTTGCTGGATAGACTACTGCAACACACTCTACATGGGCTTACCCTTGAATCTGATCTGTTGACTGTGCTAGGTGCAGAATGCAGCAGCTAGGCTGGTGGTTGATGCGAACAAATATGACCGCATCACTTCCATTCTGGCTCACCTGCACTGTCTACTTGTTGCATCCCAGATCAGGTTCAAGATGATGGTTTTGACTTATAAAACCCTCCACGGCTTTGGACGTGAATAGATGACAGAGTACCTGTCCCTTAGATTAATGAATGCCCATCCAACTAGATCTTCTTTAGCCTTGGCATTTAGGGTGGCCCCACGCCTAGAGAAGCCTGAAAAACTGTTACGAGAAACTGGGCTCTCTCAATGGCTGACCCTGCTCTTTGGAACAAATTGCCAGCTGATATCCATTTAGCTCCATCTGTGGCAATGTTTAAACATTCTTTGAAAACCTGGCTCTACCATGAGGCTTTTGGCAATGCGGCACATTGCTTGCCACCTACCTGACTCCCTATTATGATTTGTTTGTTCTATGTGTTTATTATGTTTATTTAATATATGTAAAATGTTGTTTGTATTTTATTGTTTACCTTTACTTGTACACTGCCTGGAGTTGTTCTCTGAATTAAATTTGGCAGTATATAAATCCAAAAATAAAATAAAATAAAATAATTTTTTAATATGCTAACTTTATATCTCTTTGAATTCTATATTCAGAACTTCATGTGGTTAGAGCTGTTCAGCAGTGGAATATGCTGCCATGGTGGGTGGTGGAGTCTCCTTCTTTGGAGGTTTTTAAGCAGAGGCTGAATGGCCATCTGTCAGAAATACTGTGATGGGGGTTCCTGCATGGCAGGGGGTTGGACTAGATGGCCCTTGAGGTCTCTTCCAACTCTATGATTCTACCTCTGTTTAGATCATATGAGGCTTATATCAATTCACATGCAAATAAATAGATTTCTATCCACAGAAAATAGCATTGCCATAGAAAATGCTGTTTCCTACTGACAAGCTTGTTTTCTATCTGCTGTTTATGATTTCTTCATTTTTCTTCCTAGAGCAACACATGTGAACTCCCAGGTGTAATCCAGAGCACAGATTCACCTGTCATTCATGAGAGCTACCGTATTTTTCCATTTACAAGACGTTCCCATGTATAAGACGACTCGCACTTTTCCAAGCCAAAATTACAATTTTTCAACTGCAGGGTTCTCTCCTTAGCTTACTTCTGTTTATAAGACGACCCTTCAATTTTTAGTCTAAAAATTTTAGTCAAAAATATAGTCCTATAGACAGGAAAATAATGTAGGTTCAAGTATCAGAATATTAAGTACAGCCCTTCTGAGTAACAAATATCCTGATTACACTGTGTATCAACAAGTAGAGTGTCTTTAGATTTCTGGGCCCCATCTGTAGAGAAATTTCCTCATGAGATGCAAGTTCAACCAACAGTTCAACAGTCTGGGTACCAGCTCACAGCCTTTTTGTTTTTCCAGACATTTTGATGGTCCAGCTTTGTGTCAGTTGCTTTCTCGTATTTTTATCATGACCATATATATGTTCTCTGTTTTAACATATTATATCCACAGTGTGATGGTAATGAAAGTTAGTTTAAAATGTTTTTAGTAAATAACAATAAATAAGGAACTGGTACATTTAGTACACTGGAAAAATAGCCTAAAACATTAATGTATATATTTAGATAAGCAAATACACTAAACAACATGAGAAAGATGTCTTAATGTTGGATATTTCTATAAAAGTATACAATTTCATAAAGATGGAGATGGAACTGAAGATATTCCTTCTTCTTTTATTGTCCATTTAATATCATATATTTAGTGAAAAGATTATCCTTTTCACACTTTATAAATATGGAGTAACAGGTTACCAGTGCCAAATTATTATTTGTTTGTTTAATAAAAAGCAAAGTGTGCCATAGTGTTTTCAGCTCTCTTTCTCGGCAGTTTACAATTCATTTATGCAGACTATACATTCCCCCTCGCCTCAAGGGAGCTAGATACTCAATTTACTGACATAAGAAGAATGAAAGGTTGAGTCAACCTCAACCCAGCTCCCTGAGCCTAGGATTAAACTCAGGTCATGAGCAGTTTAACCACTGTGCCATAATACAGTGGTCCCCCGCCCTTTCGCGGTTCATATATTGTGGTCCCGCTATATCGCGGGACCGCAGTGTATAAAAAAGCCCCCCTAGGGTAAGGGGGGAAAGTCCTGTTTCAAGCCTCCCATACTTACCCCATGTCTGGAGCTGCCTTGAACAGGCCTGTGAGGGCCTTCCTGGGCCTTCTGGAGGCCCCAAAAGGGCCTCCCTGCGAACCGGAAATGACTTCTGGATCGCTGAAAATAATTTCTGAGGCCTCCAAGTGCCTTTCTAGGCCTGCCGGAGGCCTCAAAAATGATTTCTGGTTTACTGGAAGTCACTTCCAGTTCACAGGGAGTCCCTTTTGGGGCTTTCAGAAGGCCCCAGAAGGCTCTCACAGGCTCATTCTGGGTAGGGTCAGGCTGCGGGTAAGTACAAGAGCCCCCAGCTAGCTCCCCCCCCCCAGGCCTGACTTGACCTGCATCCGCATATCGCGGATTTTTCAATTAGCGCAGGTCAGGTCAGGTCCCTAACCCCAGCGATAGGTGGGGGATCACTGTACTCCTACAAATATAATCCCTCCCAATCAATGTTAAAATTTCCAAGACTGGTTATACAAATAATATGGAACAGAGGTCCCCAATTTATGCTATTATGGATAAACCAGTTTTTAAGCAGTGGGACTGGTTTATTTTTTATTTTTTATTAACTAATTAGGTCTGTAAACTGCTCCATCAGTGACCATTAACTATTGAGGGCAGTGCACAGAATAAGACATATTTAAAATAAAAAAACATCCCCCTGCGCAACCCCATATAAGAATAAAATCAATATAGTGATATATCAATTCAAATATACTAGTAAAAAGAATATTAATTTAAAAATTAATATTAACAACAGCCTTTCTACAGTTCTGTATTTACTAGTTTACTAGTTTACTAGACTGAGTATGGTAACCTTGACTGAAAATTTGTTTCACAAAATAGGAGCCAACCAGTAATAGGAGCCCACCAGTAAATACTTAAGCAACCAAAGAAGCTGTTGGGTATGACATTGACATTAGAACCAAGAGTGATTCTTAAGCTTTGCGCTTAGAATTATACTCCTCACAAGCATACATTGACAAGACTGGATATAAATCTCAGCTCTAAAAGTGCTAGTGGGATGAATGTGATTGATAATGAGACTGACATGAGCCTAACTCCCCTATCCTCCTCAGTCACAAGGAAGCTTTCACTTCCATTTCACTTAACACTTTTATTCTTTCAATTGCACAAGGAGGTGGCTATGTCTCCATAGGTACAGGCTAGGCTACCACGTGCTTTGGTCTGATTCTACAAGGCCTATCTTATGAGACATGTGATCACCCACACCTCCAAACACCTTTGGAAAGTAGCTGGATCTTAAACCATAACTAATACAAACTAAATATTATATCTGAATTTACTTGGTTTAAACTGATTTTGTTGTTAAAGGTAGTGTCTCAACCAGTGGTTCTCAACCTGTGGGTCCCCAGATGTTCCTAGACTGCAACTCCCAGAAGCTTTCACCACTTGCTGTCCTGGAAGGGATTTCTGGGAGAACATCTGGGAATCCACAGGTTGAGAACCATTGGTCTAGACCATGAGGAGCATAAATCACAATTTCCATTAGCTAAAAAAAAGCGGCATCCATAACCTGCAAGTTGCTATCACACGATAAACTTTTGATTTACTCAAAACCATGTAAATTACTCCAAAATCTGTGTCACATACACTGAAACATAATTCTCCCAGACTTTCTATCTCTGCCTTGTTAACATAAGGAAATAAAGTGAGAAGAACCAATTTTGTGACTTTTTATTCAAACCATTCTTCAGCAGTGGTTCCCAACCTTGGGTACCCCACGTGTTGTTGGACTGCAACTCCTAGAAACACTGCCTAGCAAAGCTAGTAGCGAAGGCTTCTGGGAATTGCAGTCCAAGAATGCCTGGGGTACCCAAAGTTGGGAACCACTGCTCTAAAGTGGAAAATGCTCTAGAGCAGAGGTTCAGACCAGAGAATGAATATCTTTATAATTCATAATTTATTCACACTAACTAAAAATACTTCCACTTAGCTAAAAAATACTTGTTTGCTTGCTTGCTTGCTTGCTTGCTTACTTGTCTAGACTTATATACTGCATCGTAGTACTAAAGCACTCTCTGGCTGGTTTACAACATAATTATGCAAACAAAAAACTGCAGTATAAATGGCATATTTACAATCTGTAGTTGCCATTCTCTTCATTATTCTCTATTAAAAGGCAAGAATAATTAGGGATAGCAGCAGGGCCTTTTTGATACTACCCCAGTACTCCTGGATAAGCACCCAATTGATATACAGTATGGTTGTGTAATTCCTAGTTCCTAACCTGGGGTCAGGGGAGGAGAAAAATGCAAAAAAAATGTTGGCTCTATTGTCCATTTTAATGATATGGTAAAGTGATTCTACCATTTCAGAACTGTGCTTGTATTTTATTAACCCAGTAAACATTATTGGACTTTTTTACTCCTTGGCTTTCCTTGCAGGTATTTATTGTGTTTTTTATTGTTTTATTGATGTCTTGTCTTGATTATGAGCCAGCATGAGTAAACAGAAAAAAGGTCAGATAAATAATAGAAGTGTTCCTTCCCTCTCCCTCAGTTGCTACAGCTTCAGGATTTCATAGCAGAAACAGAATCATCTCTCTACCTCTTGGCAGTGTGAGACTACATCATCTGGATTAATGAAGCATAACACAGAGTGGATATTCAGCTCGTATAGAGCTCTCCAATGGAAACCACCTTGAACCTTGTTATAGATGGGGGGGCATTTAGCTCTCCAGGTGTTATAAGGCTCCAAATGCCATTAGCCCTAACCAGCATAGACAGCTGTAAGAGATGAAGGGAGTTAAACTTTGGTATCATAAGGACCACACATTTCCCATCCCCATTTTAGAGAACAAAAGGAAGGAACACATAATTAGAAACTAGCTTTGCAGTTCAAGGTGTGAGCATGCAACTTTTGAAAAACAAAATGCCAGAATTTCAAGAAGATATGATGTAGAAGTAATGTGTGATTTCAATTATCCTGATATCTGCTAGGAGATAAATTTGTGTCAAATATCAGCTTTCCAAGAAACCCCTGGCTTGTGTGGCTGATAATTTCCTCCTACAAAAACTGGAGGAAGAAATTTGACTTCAGCAAATCTTCTTACAATGTGTCCCGCGATCTTCTGATTAACAAGCTAACCAGCTACCGTCTGGATAGAACAGGGGTCCTCAACCTAAGGCCCCGGGGCCGGATGCGGCCCCCCAAGGTCCTGAATCCGGACCCTGGGACCAATTGCACCCCCCTACCCCCTGTTTTGTGAGCAAGCCAGCCTCCGCAGCTGCTTTTGGACTGTGATCCGGCCCCCAGTGGTGTCTGGGTGGTGGTGGACCGGCCCGCTGGTTGAAAACTTTGAGGACCCCTGGGATAGAACTATCAGGTGGATACATAGTTGGTTACAAATCTGTACTCGGGGATTATTAGTGACTCCTTCTCAAACTGGGAGGAGGGAATGAATGAGTTATTACAACAATCAGTCCATGACACTGTACTCTTTTACATTTTTATACAGAATACTTATCAAACCTGCAATTACACAAAAATGGATGGAATACCAATTACCTTGGAAGGAAGAAACAAAATTCAAAAAAAATCTAGGCTGAAAACAACACAAGGAAATTTAATAGGGATTAGTATACTGTTCTATACCTTTGGGGGGGGGCAGCAGACACACTGCTGCAAGATAGAAGATACATGTCTCAGTAATAATGCAAAGGAGAAAGGTATTGGTATTACTGTAGACTACAAGCTCAATATGAACTAATAGTGCAAAGCAGCTGTAAAAGAGCTGTGACAAATTTACGGGCATTAACAGAACTAGTTTCCAAATCTAGTACAGTACTAGTACATCTCTGTTCAGCACTGGTTAATAGGGCTCATCTGAAGTACTGTATCCAGTTCTGGGCACAACACTTTAAGAAAGATGCTGACAAACTGGAACAACTTCAGAAGAAGATGCAACAAGGACGATTGGGGCCAAGAAACCAAGCCCCATAAGGAACGACTGAAAGAACCAGGCAGGTTCAGACTTCAGAAAAGATGTGGGGAATATATGATAGCTCTCTTCAAATACTTAAAAGATTGTCATACAGAGGAGAAACAGGATCTGTTCCCACCATTCCAAAGTGCAGGACTCAACTTACAGGAAGCCAGCTTTTGGTTTACTATCAGGAAAAAAAATTCTTAATTGTTAAAGCAGCAAGTGATGGAACTAATCATCTTGGGAGTTACTGAGAACTCCAACACACTCACACACACACACACACACACACACACAGAGAGAGAGAGAGAGAGAGAGAGAGAGAGAGAGAGAGAGAGAGAGAGAGAGAGAGAGAGAGAGAGACAGACACACACAGAGGGGGAGGGGGAGGGAGGGGGAGGGGGAGAGAGGGGGGTAAAATTGTGCAAATGCAGTTCTTGATTATACATGCATACATATACTGTATGTTTCTCCTCAGTATTGTAGTGTACACATCAGTGGCACTCTGTATGGAGCTTCTTAGTCGTTTGTTTGAGCCTATGTTTATACAGGAGGAGTCATATATAACCACTACATAGACAGACAGGCATAGTTTTTCCTCATCTCCTTTCTTCTCTCTCCTCTAGCCTTGTTCCTCATTCCTTCCACATCTCTCACACGGCCTTTCCACTCCAAACAAAATTGTGCACTACTTCATTTCATGTTTAATTCACGAAGATGATGATTGATAATGTAATGGAAATGAATTGATTAAATTCTGGGACAGCATCTGGGTGGAGAAATGAACTGGGAATGATCCCTCTCTCTTGCCCTGTTTATGGATCAGTACTTTATCAATTTTTGAAGCTTCATTATGAGGAAAAAGTTGTGATTTTAAGATTGTATATGGGTGCGAACAGACTCATGAAGAAAAAGTCCATTGTTTTTTGTCTGTGTGTCATGCTAGTTCATTACCAATTCAGGGTGCATTGGGATTACTTGCATTAATTTGGTGTGCAAATTTACTGAAGAAATATTTGGTATGATATGAATGGGAAATTAATCAGCTAACTTTGCTTTTTGTGAAATTTAAAATAATCCTAGTAATTATTTCTTGATTTGTATACATAGATATAAATTACCACATGTTAATTTGACATAAAATCCATACAACAAGTGGCTGGTGGAAATAGTGCCATGTTATTTACACAGGCTACTTACTGTATATACTCAAATATAAGCCTAGTTTTTCAGCCCTAATTTAGGGCTGAAAAAAGGAGCCCTCGGCTTATATTCGGGTCAATACTTTTAGCCACTGAGGCAAGTGCTTGGGTCAGTGGCTAAAAGTCATTTTAAACATTGCGTACCGCTTCTCATGACCCCCCCCCCGCATCACAGGGGAGCGGTGCACAATGTTTAAAATGACTTTTAGCCACTGACCCAAGCACTTGCATCAGTGGATAAAAATCATTTTAAACATCACACACCACTCCCCCAGCTCACAAAGGAGGAGCTGCCAGGCCCTGCTGCATTTTCTACCCTAGACTTATACTCGAATCAATACATTTCCCCTGTTTTGGGGGGGGGTTAAACTAGGGGCCTCGACTTATACTCGGATCAACTTATACTTGAGTATATACGGTATGTGTTTTTCACAGCCAGTTTGAAGTGTTAGTTTTGAGTTATAAAAACCTAAATGGCTTAGTGCCATGTTATTTGAAGGGCAACAGTAAACTGCTCAAGTCTACTTAAAGGCCGGTTGGTAAAATTAAAACAGATTTTAAAAGGCAAGCCTTTTTCAAAGGCTCTGGAACCCTCCAACACTTCAACCCTAAATAGTTTAAACAAAAATACAAAATGCTTTTGCTTTTTTCTGAGTTGTTACTGTTTTTCTTATTACTGAGATGATGCCTTATATTGCTGTTCGATTGACAGAGATTTTTAATTTGCATTTTACATGTAGGCATTTACAGTATCCTAAAAATCAGCATACAAATGGATGGATGGATGGATGGATACATGCAAAAACAAATGGTCAAGCAGATTAGTTTTCTCTGCTTGAGATTTACCACTGGAAGACAAACGTGGGGTTCAGTTATTTATAACTCTGATGGTTTAGGCATGAAACTCCAAGGACTCCCATAAATAGAGGACAAACCTTGCTATCAGCTTCTAATTCCAAGCAGAGCTTTCCCCTGCCCCCCCCCTCAACACACAAGGAACTAGAAGAAGTGTGAAGAAGGCCTTCAAGAGACTGTGATGGATAGGATACATCCAATCACTGGCAATGCTGAGATAGGCATTGTGTACACATTTACATACAAACTGTGAATATGTAATCAGGTCCTCATGGAACCTTCAATTCTGACTTTAAAGAGAGCTAAATCAAAAAATGGGCATTCCAAAAGAGGAAGAAGCCCTTATGTATCCATTTGGAGGAGCAGCTAGCTCATAACTGTCAACTCTCCCGTTTTGGCCGGGAAAACCCTGTATTTTATTCTCCTTCATGTTTTTTCACAGGTCGTTAATATTACCGAAAATATTCCCCCCACCCACTCCGCTCTGACAGTGAGGGGGAAGAGAGAAGGTGGGGCAGAGAAGGACAAGTGCGATTGGCTGCGGGAACCCAGTGGGGCAGGAGGGGCAGGAAGCCCCTTTCCCCCCTTGTGCCAGCCCCAAAGGGGAGGGCGGGCCGCTTGGCCACTCTGCCATGACTTCCCAGCCACCTCCAGACAGGGCTCACCTGTTTCTTCACTAGCGGCAGCCCCGGCACTATAACATGACCTGTGCAGCCAGGGGCCTTGGCGGTGGCGCTGCCGCCACCACCAAAGCAGGAGTGGTGAAGCTGTGAGCTGGAGGAGCCAGCGCCAGCGATGCGCGACCTTTGAGCTTAGTGGAGCTCCTTTCCTCTTGAATATGGTATGTGCGCCCCCCTCTCTCTTAGCTCCTCACCGATTCCTCTCTTCCTCCCCCCCCCATTCCACACACTCGTGGGTTTTTTTTTAAAACTGATATTTCGCTCTTGCTGTAAAAGTGATTTGAATTTGGCTCGGTGACACTGCGCAGGCGTCCAGCGGCTGGCATGCTGGCTCTTTGCCAAGCAGCTGTTTTGGGTCTGAAATTCCGACATGGCAGAGGCTGCAGTCAGTCTTCCTTTCTAAAACTTGGAATGATTTCAAATCAGAGGCACCTTTGCTTTGCCCTCCCCCCAATTCATCAGCACACCGAGAGGATCCATTCGGCTTGAGTCACCTGCCGAGCTTCTCCACCAAGCCTCTAGGTAAGAGCCTCTCACCCACAAGCTCTCCCCCCCCCGCTCCTCTCTCCTCCCGTCCCAGCTGGCACTAGGAAAAACTTGACAGCTATGAGCTAGCTACTAATGCAATAGTAATCTGGATATCAATGTCATATAGGGCGCTTTTACACAACCCCTAAAATCTGAGGCAAAGGGCTCGCAGATGCGGAGCTTAAAGTTGTTTTCCCACCAGCTCCGGAGTTTAAAACAAATAAAGTACAACCACGACCACCTAAGCGCATCCCAGCGCATTTTCCAAGTACCTGGTCTCCGAAGGTGAAAAATTTCTGATGCAGATGTAAAGCAGTGAGTACCGGGCTGTCCTCGCCTTCTGTTTGTTTGTTTTTTTGCCCCCGCCCCTTTAAGAGACTGGAATGCTTCCCGGGGAAGCTCATGAAGGCAGAGCGGAGGTTAGCCTGCATTCTTTTCTCCCTTTTTTTCTCCCTCCCCTCACGCAGACGGGAGCAAGGGAGTGTGGAAGGGTGGGAACACAGAAAGCAGGACAAACCCCCAAGATCTCTGGTCCGAATGTAAGTTGCCAGCGGATCTTAGGGGTCGTGTAAAAGCGCACTTAGTCTTCTAAATAGTATCTTCCTGGACAATCTCATATCCCCTGCTATTGAGGTTGGCTGAAGAATAGTGGCCAGTTCTGGTAATGCTTGTTAAAATGTTTTTTTTCCGGGGGGGTTTCCCCTCCTTTACTATACTATATATTTAGCATTTGCTATGGTCCGCAGATTTCAGTATCTGTGCGGGGCTCAGAACCAAACCACCATGGATAAAGGGGTTCTATTATAATCCTTTATAGCAGGCATGCACAATACATCGACCACAGGTGACTCATAGGCCGCAGGGTGCTAAGAAGTCACCCGCCAGGTCCCCACCCAGATCCCGACCTGGGGGCACCTCTCTTCCACCAGTGCCGGAGAGCTTGGTGGGTGGGGGTGGCAAGTGGGCACTCCTCCTCCTCCTCCTCCTCCTCCTCCTCCTCCTCCACCACCACCACCACCACCACCACCACCAGTGCAGGAGAGCTTGGTTGGTAATTGGGGGCAAGTGGGTGCTCCTCCTCCTCCTCCTCCTCCTCCTCCTCTGCAAAGCTTGGTGCATGGGTGGGAGGGGTGAGCAGGAGCACTGCTGCCATGGAGCTTGGTGGGTGGGGGGGCTAGTGGGCGCTCCTCCTCCAATGCTGCCAGTGCTGCTGAGCTTGATGGGTGGGGAGCGAGTGGGCTCTCTTCCTCCGCTTCCATAAGCCTTGCAGAGCTTGGTGGGTGGGTGGGTGGGTGGGTGGGTGATGAGCAGGCGCTCCTCCTCCTCTGCTGCTGCCAGTGCCATGGAGCTTGGGAGCGGGCAGAGCAGTTGCGAGGACTGTGTGTGCGCTTGAGAAAGGAGCCCATGGGGATGTGCCGTGGGCAAACGGAGCCCGTGGGCTGTTCAAAGTTGCTTTATAGCAAATATTCTTCTGCATGAATCAGGAACCTCCATAACTCCACATCTGACCAGGTGTAGTTCATGCACTCAGTGTCATTTATCAATAATCATTGCTTATGTACTTGTCACACATTCATAGCAAACCACTTCCAAACTCTTGCTCATATGCTAGCTAGTTCAGTGAGCCATCTAAGCAAGTGTCCAGGATGAGAGGGGGCAAATTTTGGCTTATTAGTATTTACAGGAAAGCTGTTGAAAATTCAATCATACGCCTATAGTTTTATTGCAGTTAGTCCAGCAATGCTATTACTGCAGGAAAACTCAAAAGCTGGCTGAGTGCAATAAAGTGATACGTGCTCAGCTTTGCAATGTTTCAAAGGGCAGTGATTTACCACTCTGAACCAATACCTTGCACACAAAACATCTGAGCTCAGTAATTGCCTCATGTTTTGTGCAAACTGTACAAGGCAGCAGGAGATCTGCCCACCCACAGAGTACCTACTGCTACCAGAAACCTCCTTCCTGCACCCCTCCCCACAATTCCATGGGCCCTGTTATTAAAACAGCAGAGAGACTCGTTTGTTTTCATTGTGCCCTGAGGTTTTACTATACGTTAGGTTTCACATGCTGCGTTAAAGCCTCATGTCAGGCAACCAATATTCTGTCTTCCAAGGGACTCACTTTTCCTGTTACTGTTGAAAACTGAAGGGCTCTGGAATGGCTCATACTAGGGTACCTGAAACTGCATGTCTCATCAGTATGCATAATATGTTATCATTGCAATTTTATCCACAAAAACTACTGTAGTGTTCCATAATCATTCAGAGGTTATCAGCAAGGGATCCTACAATAATACAGTAGTACCTTGTATAAAGGAATTAATTCGTTCCAAATGAAATTATGTTAAGTAAATTTTCCTTTATACAAATTCCCATAGGAATGCATTGAAAACGGAGTAATCCCATTTTTATGTTGTACGGATTCACCCCATATGCGATTATGTTAAGCAAATTTCCCCTATCTCCAAAATTTTTATATTGTACAGATTTTATGTTGTATAAGCTGTTTGTTATACAAGGGTCCACTGGATTCAGAAATATTGACATATAGTACATTTTTTAGCTAGGTACTGCCCCCATTCCCCCCGCCAAAACACAAATATGCTAACAAAAACATCATGGGTGACCCAATTAAAACTGAAATAACTTGAGTGTGAAAGGGCAACAGGCAAAGATAACAAACCTTTCTCTTCTCTTTAACATTGCTATTATTGCTGACCATATCTTTATAGATGGGAAAAAATAAGAGTTATTTTGTAATAATGATTTATCTATTCAAGGATCACAATAGCGGAGTATCCTTGAATAGTACTGTATAGTTTTTGTTTGGTTATCATTTCTACATTTAAGCAATCTTCTAAATGTAGACTAACAGAAAAAATGTGAACAACAACAATAATAATGATGACAGCACACAGTAGACCTTTTCCCCTTGCACTTTCTTTTTTCTGCACCCCCATCCCTACCAGAAGCCCATCCTTTTTTCTCCAGACTTACCCAAGAGAAAATGGAAAGCATAATGTAAAGAATTGTAACTTCCTGAATTTTTAAAATCCCACATTCCAGCACAAAATGCATATTTTTAAAAATCAATTCAGAAGACTTAAACATTCTGAATTGGAGCTGAATTCTAAATTGGTTAAAAGAAAATCCAATATTAAATGTACACTAGAAATTAACCAAGGCAAAAACTTGAAAGGTGGCTGTTGCAATAGAGTGAAAATGTTCTGCCTCTCAAAGAAAGAATGAATATGAAAAAAGTTCCTTAGTCCCTTTGTATATTTGAACAAATTTGTTTCCTGCCAAGAAAACTCCATGGACCTGGGGTCATGACTGTAACAACGCAACACATACACGTATTAAGTTCACATAGGCCTCTGCTGAATTAATTTGAAGAGATTTAAACAGAAAAGGTGTGGTTTTAGTATTGCTGATTTTAGCCAGTATGGTTGTAGTTCATCTTGAAAACAGTGTAGTATATAATTAACTAGAAAGCAAACACAACTAGTTAAAGTAAAGATGATACAGCCCATCACAGCACTCCAATAATCCAGTAACCGTTTAAAGTTTTGTACCCACAGAAATCTTGCTCTCTGTCTGGATGGCATCCTCTCCTCAACCATATCTGGTGTGGATGGGCTGCAGAACCAGTCTATCTGGAGCTTGGTCTTTCCTGCCTCACCTCAAGTTTAAATGTAGAAAGAACAAGTAACTCTCCTTGTTTTTGTGTCCTTCTCCTCACTTCCAGGCCACATCGACTAAGCACTATACTCTGCCTTTTCTTTGAGGTTCCTTTTGGCCAGAGGTAAAGCATGGTTCTTTCCAGGAACTGTTATCTGACATAACAGAAGTGAAAGCAACATAGGTTGGCCCAAGGTTAGAAGAAGCAAAACTAGCTCAAGTGAACTGCACATACCAAGCAGGAGGAAAGGGTCACCTGTCTCCTCATGAGCTTACTAACTCTTATAGGTCCCACCATGGCCATAGGTGCCTTGGCACACAAGTAAAGACCAAAGTTCGGAATGTCCCAATGTTTAAATTCCCAAACCCAAAACATTTGTTTCAACAACACCCCTTGCTACAATATTCCACTGATGGCCAAAATAATCCCTCCCATCTACCTTCAGCTGGCTAACTTTCACTGGGTATGTTCCATTTATGTAAGATAGTGTAATTTGTTGTTGTTGTTTTGTTGTGTCCTATCAAGTCAGAGCTAACTTGCAGCAACCTCACAAGGTGTTCAAGGTATGAAGGCATTTAAGGAATGGTTACCAGTTTCAGGCTCACAGTAACTTTCCATGTAGGGGCTATAGAATTGAACCAAGGTTTCCAGAGCTCCTGTCTGTTACTCTTCCCACTAGATCACATTGTGTTTCATTTGTTGTTAAAGAAATAAGCATGATGTTTTTATGTTCTGTTTCTAATTTTTAGGTGGTATCTTGGGGTAGGTGTTCCTTTTTTTACAGCTAGTTTCCTTGCCCAACAGTCTGTTGAAAAGCTAGAATACAAATACTCCAACAGATACTCAACACTATCAAATGCTGATGCCTTTACAATACTACAAACTCAATACTGCAACAACTAAAAACTCAAATGTGCTATGAGATTTAGAATACACTTCTGAACAAACACATGATTGCTTTTTAATATATCAATAGGAACAAATAAACACAGATGAAATACAAGTCAAATAAGATTGCTTAATGCAATTTTAATCCACAGGGATCTTATATCGCTTTTACATGACCCCTAAGATCCGCTGGCAACTTAAATTCGGTCCAGAGATCTTGGGGGTTTGCTTCTCTTGCTGTGTTCCCACCCCTCCACACTCCCTTGCTCCTGTCTGCGTGAGGGGAGGAAGAAAAAAAAGGAGAAAAGAATGCAGGCTCAACTCCGCTCTGCCGTGGGGAGCTGCCCCGGGAAGCATTTCAGTCTCTTAAAGGGGCAGGGGGCAAAAAAAAAACCCAGAAGGGAGGAGCGCCCGGCACTCGCTGCTTTGCAATCCGCATCAGAAATTTTTCACCTTCGGAGACCAGGTACTTGGAAAATGCGTTGGGACGCACTTAGGTGGGTGTGGTCGTACTTAATTTTTTTTAAGTCCGGACTGGTGGGAAAACAATTTTAAGCTCCGCATCTGGAGGCCCTTTGCCTTGGATTTTAGGGGTCGTGTAAAAGCGCCCTTAGTCACCCTACTAACTCTGTCTCCCCATTTTTATCGACACTGATGATCGGCTCAGAACGCTCTCAACATAGAGGCCTCACAACAGAACCGAATGCTCAGAGCACCGAAATGTACAGTGTTGAACAAAATTTTATTGCCTTTATAGCCAGACAAAATTTGTGATCCTCAATAACCATGCCCTTTCCTTATAGGTACTTGTTTCTGACGGAGAAACTGCAGACCCAGGCTGTAAGACAATAAATCTCTCTTTGAGTCAATTTAAAAAATACAATTTTAAATTGAAATGGAGGAAGATTTATTTTCTTATATCCTGAGACTGTGGTTTCTTCCTTAAGAATCAGATTTGTTGGCTGTATCCATTCCTTTTGCTCCCTCTGGGTACTTTGACCTGTTCTATCACACTGTGGTTCAGGGATAATCCAAGCCCTTCCAAGGTACCAAATAATTGTAAGACCAGGGCTCTTGTTTTCTATTCTGCCATAAGATAAGCAGAATGCTATACAGGAGGAGCAGGGCTTTTCTCTTTTATGCTGTGACTCTCTGTGTCAGCAAAACAGTAACAAGAATCTCTAGGATTCAATGAACTAAACGGGCTCTAGCCAAAAATTCTTTTAAGGGTCATCCCCTTGCTACCCAAGATATTTTTCAACTAGAGAACCAAATCTCACATATTGTAAAACATCATCGCCTTCTTAAAACTGCAGGGCTGGATGGCAACCCTATGGATCATTTAATCTGGCCCCTGTCAAGGTGGCACAGTGGGGAATCCAACTCCCAAACTCTAGCTTCACAGCCAGAGGCCTACACCACTGAGCTATCCAGCAGATCATGTATTCTGTACAGCATGAGCTTCAGTTCGTCTTTAAACATCACTTGGACTCGAATATTTCTAAAAGCATACAACTCTCCCGCAATTTATATTAATAATTTCTCATTAACTCAATTAGGTTACAAGCAGATATAAATCCAACCAGAATAAAGAATCCCAGGTGCTGTAGGCGCCTGGAGTAGGAACTGGCAAACCACTCCAGTATTCCTGCCAAGAAAACTCCATGGACTTAGAGTCACAAAGAGTCGGTCATGGATTGTAACAACACAACACACACATAGTTCAGGAAGAATATTTTATCCATTCAAAAATGACTTCTGTTCTCAGGCCACCCAATGAAAGAAAATATTTGCTGTGGCACCCTGGACACTCTCTTGTGGGGTGCCTCAGGGGTCGTCGCTCTCCCCAATGCTCTTTAACATCTATATGAAGCCGCTGGCTGAGATCATCCGGAGTTATGGAGTCTGCTGTCATCAGTACGCTGCTGTCATCAGTACGCTGATGACACGCAGCTCTATCTCTCCTTTTCCACCGGTGCAGTGGAGGCCGTCCGTACCCTTGATTGTTGCCTGGCCGCGGTCCTGGATTGGACCAGGACCCACAGGCTCAGGCTCAACCCAGGCAAGACCGAGGTTATGTTCTTCGGGGGCTCGTCGGAGGGGTACTGTGGCCCTCTTCCCAGTCTGGGCGGGTCCGCCCTCCAGCTGGCGCAAAGAGTGCGGAATCTGGGCGTCGTCCTGGACCCGGATCTGACCCTGGATTCTCAGGTGTCAGCCGTGGTCAGGTCGGCCTTTTACCATCTAAGGCTTATCGCCCAGATTCGCCCGTACCTCGATGAGGGCTCCTTGAGGACAGTGGTACAGGCGCTGGTCGTGTCGAGGCTGGACTATTGCAACGCTCTCTACATGGGGCTCCCCTTGAACCTTGTTCGGCGATTGCAGCGGGTCCAGAATACGGCGGCCAGGCTGGTGGTTGGTGCGCGTCGCTATGACCGCGCCACCCCCATCCTGGCTCGCCTACACTGGTTACCCGTTGCCTCCCGAATAAGGTTCAAGGTGTTGGTTTTGGTTTACAAAACCCTCCATGGCTTGGCCCCGGCTTATTTGGCGGAGCGTCTTCCCAGACAATTAGACCTGGCCCGACCCACCCGTGCCTCGGTGGCCCTTTCCCTGCGGACGGTCCCCCCGAGGGAAGCCCGAAAAGTGCGTACTCGCAGTCGGGCTTTCTCGGTGGCGGCACCGGCAATTTGGAACAAACTCCCAGGTGAACTACAGCTGGCTCCCTCGCTGGCGGCGTTTAAGAAGAGCCTTAAGACCATGCTCTTCCGAGAGGCCTATGGCGAGGGTTAGGGACTCTGTTTTTTTCCCCCCCTCCCCGCCTATTTAATCTTGGATCTAATTGTTTTTAGCAAATTTGTTGCCCATTGCTTGTGTCTGATTTTATCTGTTTTCTATTTTTATGTTGTTAACCGCCCTGAGTCCCCATCGTGGGAATAGGGCGGTATACAAGAGCTAAAAATAAATAAATAAATAAATAAATATAATTTTTGTTTTTATAAATGATACAGGAAGAAATAAATTAATGATGAAATACTCACATGACTATGCATAACCAAAGAGGCTTTAAAATACAACAGAATAGGAGTAAAACTACCTAAGAGTATTGTTATAGCCAAGGCAAACAAGCTCTCATCTGAGAATTCTTCTTGAGAAGAGAACATAATATCAAAAAGATTTTCAAAATTCCAGAATATACCCTGGAGTTGTCGACTGAAGATGTCAGACAGAGCAAACTCATATCTGTATTTACACATGTAACCATAAGATGGTCAGTTCAACAAAAGAACAGCAGAGGAATCATTTATTGATGAACAACACATATGAAAAAGACAGTAGCAGAAAAAGAGTATAATAAAAAAGAAAATAATAAAAAATTAAATTTACTGTGTTGTGCAATATATAGCTATATATTGAGGAGCCATTTATACTGGCAAAAGTGGTGGTTCATTATGTATAACTTCCTAGACCAAGCCTTTAACTCTCAAAATTCAAATACTAAAAATCAACACAATTGATATCCTCTCTTGGTTTTTTCATTGTTCATGGAGGTTCCAGCTCCCTATATTCTTTTGAGCAAACCAGTTTACCAATCATTTCACTGCTATTTTGCAGAGCAAGATACACTCTCCTTGTTCAAATAAAACAACACAACTACGGTTTGCTTAAAAACAGAAAAAGGCACAAAGATCTGCATATGCAAGACACAAAAAGGTTAGAGGTTCAGCCTGGTGACTCTCTATGCATTCATAGTTTGCATCTTGGATTTTTATTAGCCTCACCTTCATATCTGAAGAATCCACTTTATTACGGAAAAGGCAGCAAAGCCAGAGGTATAGAGGCAGCAAGAAGCTTCACAGAAGTCTAAGCCTATGGTTTTCTTTTCCTTGCTGATCAAAAGTAAAGCAAGTTGCTCCCATGGAGAACAAACATCCACCTGCTCAAGTTATCACCTATCCAGGTAATCTGAAAAGCTGTGAATTATTCTACCGTACTACTACAAGTCTCAAGACAAGCACAACAGTCTTAGTCACTTTTCTAAAGTTCTGTTGGGTTTAGTTTTTAGGTAGTTCTCCCTATTTCTGTGCCTAATTTGTTAGTTTTTAGGTAGATTTTCTTCCACATTTCTTTTCCCAATTCACTTGGTTTTCTCCAGAGCTTTTCCTTGCAGTAATAAAAATCAAAGAGGGAGCCACATTGTTATTTTTGAAGGCCCATTTTTACAACCAAAAAAGAACAAGGAGAACTGAGGGTAGCCTGTGTCCCTACCTTTATCCAAGACTCCGTAACAAAATGGTAGCTCCCAAATCATCTCCATGGAATAAAGGTAATTGTAATTGCATCTGCCTTTCTGCTTTCTTTCTCCAAAACTATCCTTTTCTCATGGCCAACATTTATTTTGCCACTGACTGGGGCCCACTTTTTCAACTGTAATGTAATTCAATTTATATCAGCAACACATCAACTAAGGATCACTAAAGAAAGAGAGATACACAGTAAGTGAAGTATTGCCTCCGACTTTGACCATAAATCACAAGTGCACACCAGGAACAAGCAAGAGCTAATCAATATATAAGAATCACTGTTTCTTAACAAAAATGAGAAGTGGTAACAATTTTTTCAGACCAATTTCAGATATAATGTTCACAAAGCATAACCACTTAAAATGAAGATGGGTGGGTGAGCAGTCCTCCTTCTAGGATGGTACTTCTATGAAGCAACTGGCGACATGATAACAGAAATTTGATCTGTTCCCTTACTTGGGGATGGTTTCACTATCATACTTCAAACTGCTATACTAATGTAGGGGTAGCGCTTATATTAGAGCAGGCATGTCCAAACTTCAGCCCTCCAGATGTTCTGGACCACAACTCCCACAGTCCTTTGTCATTGGCAATGCAGGCTTGGAATTTTGGGAGTTGTGGTCCTGTATTAGAGGAAACCAATCTGTTCCAGTTTTTGGTGACTATCATTCTGTAAATGGAAACTCTAAATCAATTTTGAAAACAGTCATTAGCAATATAGCCTAATTATCTCAAACTAGAAAAAAAGCACGAAAAATGATGACACAAATAAAAGTTCAATAAATAGCTACTATGCCTATTTTGATGATGAGGATGAATCATCATCATCATCATCATCATCATCATCATCATCATCATGAGATTGAAAACAACACAGAAAATGCACTGATGAGCACTAGCTAATAAACTTGTATTTAACAGAAGAAATGTTTAATGCAAATGGCAATGTAGAAATCTTGATTTTAAACATTTATCCTATCTTTAAAGACTGTTAGTCCAACTAAAGCCTGAGGAGTCTATATACAAGAAAATTTCAAAGTTTCTATGTATAAGGACATATAAGGCAAGGGTATTGTCAAGTTATGTAAGACATTTTCCTTGCTTAATCTGATATAGAGTGTTTCCATGTAACAATACCAGAAATGGACACAAGAACTGGGTAAAAAGGAGCTTTGACTTCAAACAGTCACTAAAAGTACTTACCCTTGGTTGCCAGTTTTCATATTGTTTCTGCAAGTTTGCACCAATTGTTTCCAGAGCTTTTTGTGGCCCCATCGACAGAGGATCTAAAATACAAAAAAGAACCAAGAGATTTGAAGTGAAGTAACCCCTACTTAACTTAGATGTATATTCACATCGGTACACATTCAGGTGTTTGAATGCAGGTTCTATAATACATTATGACATTATTTTCAACCAAAGTAATACTGACTCTGAAGATGGAAATTAGTTTGTGTTCTGTACAGAAGATCCTGGAGCCTTACAAGCTTTGCTGTCTTGATTGCAATGCTTTAAGAAGTGCTTGGTGGAGAGTTCACATCAAAATTATGTGTTCATGTGGAATTTGGTGAATGCAATGTATACTTTCAGGAACAGAGGGGAAAGAATAGGAGAAGAAAACAATTATCACAAGTGAGAAGTGTAACTCCCGAAGTCACTGCAGAAAAATCAAGTTATATCCATGAACCTGATATCCATTTGGCTTTGTGTATAATATGAATCAGCAAGAGCGGTCCTTCGGTGTTCTTTAACACCACAACTTTGAATTTACATTTGTACTGTTTTCTACCATGTTGTATGGACTGACATTCTAATGTTCCATTTGCGTGTTGATGACAGTTATTTTCCTAACTATAACGTTCCTACTATGGGTAGAATACTCTTTTCTTCTTACCACTTGCACAATGGTTCTCTGTGTGAGTGGTCTGGCTTCCCTGAAGTTTGTGCAAGAAAGAATTTACAACCTCCAGATTCTAAGGGAGCTACTATCTCAACTTTACATGAGTCTTTAGCTGCAGTAATGAACTGGATGAGGATGAACAAAATGAAACTAAACCCAGATAAGACAGAGGTGCTCCTGGTCAGTCAAACCCAGCACAAGGGATAGGGATGCAACCTGTACTGGATGGGTCACCCTGTGATTGAAAAAACAGGTACACAGCTTGTGGGTGCTCTTGGACTCATCCTTGAGCTTGGACATCCAGGTGATGGCTGTGGCCAGGAGCGCATTTGCACAATGAAAACTAGTACGCAAGTTACACCCCCTTCTTGAAAAACCAACTCTGGCCACAGTGACACATGCCCTACTGACATCCCGGCTGCACTACTATAATGCACTCTATGTGGGGCTACCGATGAAACACCTCAGGAAACCTCAATGGGTCCAAATGCAGCAGCCAGATTGCTGACTGGGGTGCGTTGCAGAGATCACATCCCACCCCTATTAAAGTAACTCCACTGGCTGCCAATCAGCTATTGGGCACAATTCAAGGTGCTGACCTTGACATACAAAGCACTGTATGACCTCGGTCCTAGCTCCCTCAAAGATCGACTATCACAATATGAACCAACTCGGGTGTTAAGGTCATCAGGAGAGGCTCTTCTCTCCATCCTGTCACCCTCACAAATGCGTCTCGTGGAAACCTGTGAAAGGGCCTTCTCAGTTGCTGCACCCAGACTCTGGAACTCCCTCCCACTAGAGACCAGAAATGCCTCATCTCTGTTGTCCTTCTGGAAACAGGCCAAAACCTTTATCTTCAGGCAAGTTGTCCCTGAATGATGATCTACCTATTATATGACTTCTATATGAATCTATAGGATCACATAGACTTTGTGCCTGTAACTACTTATAACCTTTACATTGACACTATGTTTTCAATGTTAGTTTCCATCACTCATAACTTTACATGGAACTTTACTCCCCTTTAACTGCTCGAGTTCTCTTGAAGCTTTAACGTAATGTTGTCTGTTAATTGAGATGCCCCTCAATTCCCTGTTCTCAATACTTGAACATGTTTTAATTGTACTGGACTGTAAATTTCCCCTCATTCTGTAAGATGCCTTGGGTCCTTTTCTAAGGAGAAAGGCGGGTTAAAATAATCTAAAATAAATAAACAGATAAATAAAATAAATAAACCCTCCAAGAATACAATTTACAACCATTTGTGCAAGTGGACACCCTGTTCATTTGAACAGGGCAATATCAGTTTCTGTTATAGCAAGGCAAAAATCCTGCCGGAAGTTTGTAGGCAGAGCATTACACTCTGCCTGCTGCCAAAAGGATACTCGCCTATGTTTTTGACTTCTTATATTAAGCACGATTCATTTAAGATATCATGAGTTACTCTGGGCACAATCATGTTCAAAGGTTGCAAACACAGAAAAATGAATCAGACTCTCCTGTTCAGTGAGTTTATATCCCAGTGGGATCCTCAATTCTGCTCAAAACTAAATATGTACAAAACAGAAAATCAATTTTGGATATGCTGTTCATTAGTATGAATGGCAATTAGGACAAAATGACCACTAGGGGATGGGAATCAAGATTCAGGTATCAACAACAGAAGGAACAAAGAGGTAAATTCAATAACACAGAAAGAGATCACTGTTCTCCTCCAGACTTTGAGAATCCGTGATTGTATTTCTTCTACAGTATTTCTTTGATAATACCACTCCTTAAATACATCACTTACCTTGAAAGCCCTATTAGAGTCACTGTATTTCAGTTCTGACTTAATGGCACAAAACACACATAGATAATGCTGACCTCACTGGATTTATTTCAGCTCCAGGAAACATTTCCCTTAACTTAACACTGTTCCAATACCATTGATTAACTAGGTTATAGTCTTTTTAAAATGCATTTGGTTCCTTTCCATATTGTTGTTAGCACTTTCTTGTATTATTCTGTCTATACAATCTCCTTCATGGTTATTCTTCTTTGTTCATGTCAGAAGCACCACAGTACAATCAATAAGTATATCAGATACTTTGTGCCGAGTACCAGGCAACATCAAGAGCATTCAGGGCAGCTAACACCAAATCTTCCGTAATACACTTTGAAAGGTTCAGAGTACACTGGCATAAGAATGAAGCTGCCTGTTTTTCTCTTTGCTCACAAATAGTTTATCATCCTAAAAACAAAAACCTCATTTTCTTAGGTTCATCTTGATTCTGCCCACTCCAGTCTGTAGCCTATTAAATTACTTCCAGGTAACTCAGATTTCCATGTGACTGAGGGCTAGACCAGAAATTTAAGACCCCACAGCCATAAAGACAATAGGAAAGAAACATTGGTCAGATCAGGATTGTGTAAGTTGCAGAATGACCCCTATAAAGCAGTGTGTGAATAAATGTCTCCAGCCTAAGGCCCCTTCCAATGTGCCAGGCCCCCTCAGAGGGCCATATAGCCCCCGCTAAGAATGTCCGGGTTGGACTTTCCTGGTGTTACAACCCTTTCAAGAGGTGGGGAGTTTTGTCTTACCACATTACAGTCTCTGCTATTTCTTCAAGATTCACAGATGTTCTGAAAAACACTTTTTCTTTATTTTCTTCAGAGAAAGAGCAGGATGGTAACCAAAGAGTGAATGCATATTTGATATACAATGGTACCTCTACTTACGAGTTTAGTCTGTTCTGAATGTACGCTCATAAGTCAAACAACGCATAAGTAGAGCAGCCGTATCTAAAAAATTGAAAAACCAAATTAAAAAAGAAAAAAAGAAAAAAAATCTTAAGTAGAGCAGACCGCATCTAAAATTTGTAAGGCAGCAGTTAAAATGCCAACAGTTTTCCGCTTTGAAGTCGAATTGCTCGTAAGTAGACCGCTCGTAAGTAGAGGTACCACTGTAGATGCTTTTAGTCTTTCACTGTTAGTTGCACCTCTTTACATACATCACTGGGTGCAATGCTTGCTAGATAACTAAATCAACAAGGGTCGGCTTCGAACATCCAGTAATGTTTCTAAGCTTTCATTAAGTGTTATGTCTACGTGTTTTGCATGAGCTGAACTATATCACACTAAACAGGACAGAGCGGAACGGACTATCCAGGTCCAAGAAGAGACAGGGCACACTTCTGAGGATGAAGTCACTTCCCCAACTCAGGAGGTAGATGGGTGGAGGAATGTGACTCAAAGGAGTAGAAGGCCAAGGGATCGCTCAGAGAGTCTCATATTGCACAATCAGTTTGAGGCTCTTTACCTCAGCACACCTCATGAGGCACACACAGAGGAAGATTTGGTTTCACCGGAGAATCTCTCCCTCATCACTATTGATGAGATACAAGATCAGGTACATGTAGATGAGCAGGCTGCAGGAGAAAAGCTTCTTGTACTAGGGGATTCTATCATTAGAAATACAGAGGGATGGATTTGTGACGAGCATGATAACCGTGTGGTCACTTGCCTGCCAGGTGCAAAGGTTGCAGACATCACGAGAAATCTAGATAGCTTGTTAGAGAGAACCGGGAAGGAGCCAGTGGTCATGGTACACGTTGGTACCAATGATGTCGGGAAGGCCAAGCGGTCAGTCTTGGAAGCCAAATTCAGGTTGTTAGGTAGAAGATTGAAGTCCCGGGCTTCCAAGGTAGCATTTTCAGAAGTGCTACCTGTTCCTCGTGCAGGACCTGCAAGGCAGGCAGAACTCAGAAGCCTCAATGCGTGGATGAGGCGATGGTGTCGAGAGGAGGGCTTTAGATTTGTCAGGAACTGGAGAACATTTCGGGACAAGCCAAACCTGTTCAGGAGGGATGGGTTGCACTTGAATCATGATGGGACCAGATTGCTGGCACTCAACCTCAAAAAGGCAGCAGAGCAGCTTTTAAACTGATAACTGGGGGAAAGCCGACAGGAGCTGAGTGGCATCCGGTTCGGAACACCTCATCCTCGGGGAATGAGGTTGGAGAGGGTAGAGAATCACATAGAGAAGACATAGCAGGTATTAGCACTGGGAGAATAACGGAATGTGACAGTTTGTCTACTGAAATAAAAGCTGTCGGGGGAAAAGAACAAGGCAGCAGCTGTTGTTGCGGGACCCACTGTACAGGTGCTTCTACGCCAATGCTCGAAGCCTCCGAGCAAAGATGGGAGAACTTGAACATTTGGCAGCTAGGGATAACATAGATATAATAGCCATAACAGAAACCTGGTGGAATGAGGAGAACCAGTGGGATACAGCAATCCCAGGCTATAAACTCTATAGAAAGGATAGAGAGGGGTGGGTTGGAGGAGGAGTGGCCATCTATGTCAAAGAAGGGGTAAAATCCAGCAGAATGGAGATGGACAGAGGGTCTGACTCCACCATAGAATCACTTTGGGTTAAACTACCAGGTCCAAGGAGTGATGTGATAGTTGGAGTATTCTATCGTCCACCAGATCAAAAACTTGAGGGGGACCTTGAAATGAGGAGAGAAATCATGGAGGTGGCTAAGAGGGATAGGATAGTAATCATGGGGGACTTCAATTATCCCCACATTGACTGGGTCAATGCGAGCTCCGGGCAAGAAAGAGAAACTGGGTTTCTCGACTTGCTGAATGACTGTGCCTTAGAGCAACTTGTCATGGAGCCCACCGGAGAACAGGAAACTCTGGATCTAATACTGTGCGATACTCAGGACCTGGTCAGGGATGTGAATGTCACTGAGCCTCTGAGGAACAGTGACCATGCTGCAATTTCCTTTGCCATACATGTCGGAGGAAGAGTGTCAACCAAATCAGACATAAAAACCCTTGATTTTCGAAGGGCAAACTTCCCTCAGATGAGGAAACTAGTTAGAGAGAAATTGAAGGGGAAGGTTAGAAGAATCCAATCTCTTCAGAGTGCATGGAGCCTCTTTAAAACAACAATAATAGAGGCCCAGCACAAGTGCATACCACAAAGAAAGAAGAGCTCATTTAAGTCCAAGAGGACACCGGCATGGTTAACGAGTGGAGTTAGAGAGGCTCTAAAGCACAAGGAGAGGTCTTTCTGTAAATGGAAATCCTCCCCAAATGAGGAAAATAAAAAGGAACACAAACTCTGGCAAAAGAAATGTAAGAAGATGATAAGGGAGGCAAAGAAAGATTTTGAGGAACGCATGGCTAGCAATATAAAGGGTAATAATAAAAGCTTCTTTAAATATGTTAGAAGTAGAAAACCTGCCAGAGAACCAGTTGGCCCTCTGGATGGTGAGGGAGGAAAAGGGGAGATTAAGGAGGACTTGGAAATTGCAGAGAAATTAAATGAGTTCTTTGCGTCTGTCTTCACGACAGAGGACCTTGAGCGGATTCCGCTGCCTGAGCCGCCCCTCTTGACTAAAGAATTAAATCAAATACAGGTTAAAAGAGAGGAGGTTTTAGGACTAATTGATAAATTGAGGATTAACAAGTCACCGGGCCCAGATGGCATCCACCCAAGGGTTATTAGGGAACTGAGAAATGAAATTGCAGATCTCTTAACGGTTATATGCAACTTGTCTCTTAAAACAGCCACAGTGCCTGGGGACTGGAGGATAGCAGATGTCACACCAATTTTTAAAAAAGGAAGGAGGGGGGACCCGGGAAACTACAGGCCAGTTAGCCTTACATCTGTCCCAGGGAAGATGGTGGAAAGCCTCATCCAAGAGAAAATGGACAAACCTTGCTGAGAGAAAATCAGCATGGCTTCTGTAAGGGTAAATCTTGTCTGACAAATCTTGTAGAATTTTTTGGAAAGGTCAACAGGCACATGGATTTGGGTGAACCGGTGGATATAGTCTATCTGGATTTTCAAAAGGCTTTTGACACAGTCCCTCACCAAAGGCTGCTGAGAAAATTGCACAGTCAGGGGATAAGAGGGCAGGTCCTCTTATGGATTGAGAACTGGTTGAGATCCTGGAAACAAAGAGTAGGTGTCAATGGGAAATTTTCACAATGGAGAGAGGTGAAAAGCGGTGTGCCCCAGGGCTCTGTCCTGGGACCGGTGCTTTTCAATCTGTTCATAAATGACCTGGAGACAGGGATAAACAGTGAGGTGGCCAAGTTTGCCGATGACACAAAACTTTTCCGTGTGGTAAAAACCAGAGAAGATTGTGAAGAGCTCCAGAAGGATCTCTCCAAACTGGGGGAATGGGCTGAGAAATGGCAAATGCGTTTTAATGTAACTAAATGTAAAGTAATGCATATTGGGGCAAAAAATCCAAACTTCATCTATCAACTCATGGGCTCTGAGTTATCTGTGACGGATCAGGAAAGAGATCTTGGTGTGTTGGTGGACAGCTCCATGAAGGTGTCTCCCCAATGTGTGGCAGCGGTGAAGAAGGCCAATTCCATGCTAGGGATTATCAAAAAGGGGATTGAAAATAAAACAGCGAACATTATAATGCCTTTATACAAAACAATAGTAAGGCCCCACCTGGAGTATTGTGTACAATTCTAGTCACCACATCTCAAGAAAGACATAGAGGAACTGGAAAAGGTGCAGAAGAGAGCGACTAAAATGATTACTGGCCTGGGGCACCTCCCTTATGAAGAAAGGCTAAAACATTTGGGCCTCTTTAGTCTGGAAAAAAGGCGCTTGAGGGGGGATATGATTGAGACATACAAAATAATGCAGGGTATGAGTAAAGTGGATAGAGGGAAGCTCTTCTCTCTCTCCCAAAATGCCAGAACTAGGGGACATACACTCAAATTGAGGGCTGGGAGAGTAAGAACTGACAAAAGAAAATATTTTTTCACCCAGCGCGTTGTAAGTCTATGGAACTCCCTGCCACAGGATGTGGTGATGGCATCTGGCCTGGATGCCTTCAAAAGGGGATTGGACAGATTCCTGGAGGAAAAGTCCATCACAGGTTACAAACCATGATGGAGATGTGTAATCTCCAGGCTTTAAACCAGGGTACTTCAAGGGCCAGATGCAGGGGAGTGGTATCAGGAGACAGATATCTAGTCTCATGCGCTCCCAAACGCATCTGGTGGAGCCGCTGTGAGATACAGGAAGCTGGACTAGATGGGCCTTTGGCCTGATCCAGCATGGCTCTTCTTATGTTCTTATGTTCTTATTTGCTTGCAGAGTAGGAGAAGGCAAAGGCTGTTGTTTTTAGTGTATGTGGCTAACTGCCTCAACTGGTTCCTAATAGCTTTCAATAGTGTAAATGTGGCATTGAGACTAGAAGTTCTTCATAAAATTGTATCATCTGGTCTCCACATTCATAGCCTGGTCCTAGACCATATTTGTCCACAATCTTTCTGCTGGCTCTTTATCCTATCTTAGCATTACCTAATTCCTCACCATTATAAAATGTAAGTAGTTCTTTTTCATATGCGTTTATCAACTTTGAATTATTCTGAGAATGTGTCTATGCCCTCTTCTTTTGGATGAGCAGCTGGGGCATATATTTGTACAATCTTGATGTCTATGAGATTCACTTTAATTGAACAGGCATTAGGGAGTTTGTTTATGGAACAAATTTTGTAACAGCTGGAACATCTTTTCTCACTACAACTGTCAGTCTCAAATAATGTTGCATATTACTGCTGTATACTGAATTTCCCTTGGACAACTCTCAGCTGATGACCTTCACTAAAATCAAAAGCAACGTGTGCGGTTTATATACTGCCCCATAGCACTTAAAGTACCGGTACTCTCTGGGTGGTTTACAATTTAATTATGCAGGCTACATATTACTACAAGGTTCTGAATATTCATCTATTTTCTTTTCTATTACTGAATTGATTATTTTTCCTGAATACCTGTACGTACAAAGTTCATGTATTCCAAGTTATTAAGCTAAATTTTAACCTAGCAACTTTTGGCACTCTCCGACTATCTAAAGTCTACCAGAAACAAAGTGCTTTTCATATTTCTGGCATATTTCTCTTTGAATGAATGAATGAATGAATGAATGAATGAATGAATGAATGAATGAATGAATGAATGACCTCCAACTGCACTGACACAGCTGCTGCTATGGTCAGCTGAGTTTAGAGGTGATTTAATTTCTCAAGGTTCTCATAGGTCTCCTGATCAAACTCCCGCATTCAAAGCCTTTGGCATTTCCAGCAACTCAGTCACCTAAATACCACCTCATATTCACCAGAGCAAATGTACACATTTACCAAAGTACAAAGGCCAATTCCTCCAAGGGACGAATTATTTAGTAAGCAAAACCACAGAGTATAATGCCAAATCACAAGTTTGATATAACTTATAATTTGGCAATGAAGTGGACCAGAACATGCAGATAAATACAACAGACTACTGAGCATAAACAGTCTTTTTGCAATATAGAGAAGCCCTGCTCAAATTGGAAATTGTTGATTTCTCATACCCAGCATCAAATAGCACTGCTCTGAAACTCCTGAAAAGCTGCATCTGAGATTCTTTAACAGTCATGGTTTACTGCAGTGTGGCAGATGAAGCTATACATTTCTCAATGTTTATCATAAATATTCAATTTCCTAACTTAGGCAATATCATTTCAGAATATCAGAATCCTAACAGGCATGAAAAACACTCAGAGAAACTTAGAATTTTTATTCCAAAAGGTGATATATTTATTAGAGGGGAAAGGAAGAGAGGTAATACAGGTAAACAGCTAATGGGTTTTCAAGGCCAAATCAAAATGTTTCTCAAGTGCACAAGGAACAAGTAATATCTTGTGATGTTCTGCTCATATTTCATCAAAACAGAGGTCTTGGGTTCTATATAATCAAGGCTACACAGTGGAAACACCGCAGCTGGCCTCACAGAAAAGCTACCAGTAAGTATCCTGAATATTACAGCTTCTGCTACACACACACACACACACACACACACACACACACACACACAGAGAGAGAGAGAGAGAGAGAGAGAGAGAGAGAGAGAGAGAGAGAGAGAGAGAGAGAGAGAGAGAGAGAGAGAGAGAGATTCTCAGTATCTTACAATATGGCAGAAGCCACTGGCACAAGGGTGCATATTATTCACAAGCTTCTAAATGATAAGTCCTTCTATGGGTTGCTGTTTTTAAGTTCCCACATCTACAGCACACCTTCCCAAATCTTAACATGGCCACTTGTTTTCAAACTCAAAAAACTGACAAAAGATGCCAATTAAGCAATGCTTTCAGTTGTTTAATACTGGAGGATTATTTATTTGATAACATAATAAAATCCATCATGTTGGATTTTTAAAAATCTAAGATACCATATTTAGAATATTTAAAAACACACATCTCAGATATAGTTCAAAGATACTACTGGGAGTTAAAACAACTAAGATAATTTCCAGAAAGATATCGTCTGTACATTGTTGCAATAAAGCCAACCAACAGGTGGGCCAATTTTGTGGCATCTTAAATATGTTATGGCATGAGCCTTATTTGACACAAGCATTTGAGGAATGTAGCCAGCTTCTTCAGACACAATTTGGCTCCTCCTGATTGTTAGAATAACTCAGAACCAAACTACGCCTGCCATAAAATTTGTAATATACACAATGTACTATGCGAAACTACTTCAGGTGATTTTATATATCACAGCACAAAAAGATATATTTTTCATTGAAAGCAAAATAACACCTGAAGGAAAAGTTTGGGCTTTCTGTCACCACCATCCTAATAAAAATTATCTTTCTTCTTCAGCTGTTAAGCTTTTAGGTGGTGGTGGGGGGGGTCTCATAGATGCCAATTGTTTAATGCTACCAATAGATGGAGGCAGCTTTCAGTGGAAATACAGCTAGGGAAGAAAGGTTTAAGCGTCCCCTCCCCAAAACCATGCTGCCAAAGAAAATGCCCCCAAGGCATGCCTACTAAAAACTCCCAGCTGACATAGTTTACAATGAGGCATTTAGGATCACATTCTATCATAGCTTTGAAAAGCAACTAAAGTGGGCCTAATTTCATTATAATCCTGAAATTCGCCATTAATACTTTGCCACTGTACTATCTTGGAGTCATGGTACGGAGGTGGTTTTGGTACACTCACATCATCAGGCTTTCAAGAAACAGGTAAAAGCTAAATTGTTTCAAGAAGCTGTCAGAATCATCTTACCCCAGTTAATATCCTCATGGTTACATGTGCAGTGGTTATGCTTTGGATTTACTATCCAGAGCTTCTTCTTATTTTGATTTATAAGAAACCGCCTGGTAAAGCACATCTTTTACCATGTCTGAACTTCTGGGACCTACTTTGAAGAAGAGTGATTTACACTCGAAAGCTTGCAATGTTTTTTTTCATTTTTATTAGTGAGCCCCGTGGCGCAGTGGTTAAATGCCTGTATTGCAGGTAAAACTGTGCTCACGACTGGGGGTTCAATCCCAGGTGGCAGGCTCATGGTTGACTCAGCCTTCCATCCTTCTGTGGTCGGTAAAATGAGGACCCAGCTTGATAGGGGAGGGCGATGTGTCTAGCCTGCATACTGTAATTAAAAACTGTAAACTGCCCAGAGACTACTTGAAGTGGCAGGGGGCAGTATATAAGCAGAGCACTTTGCTTTGCTTTGCTTTTGCCTATAAAGGTATCGCCTGTAACCTATTTTTGCAATTGTGTTTTGTGATGGCCACACGGTTCAACACCCTTTTTGTTTTGATTTCTGGAGTGTGAAACTGTAATTTTGGGTTGGAAAAGTGGGGGTCGTCTTATACATGGGTGTGTCTCGCTGTGTCGTTACAGTCATGACCGACTGTTCGTGACCCCATGTCCATGAAGTTTTCTTGGCAGGAATACTGGAGTGGCTTGCCAGTTCCTACTCCAGGCACCTATAGCACCTGGTATTCCCTGGTGGTCTCCCATCCAAGTACTAGCCAGGCCCAACCCTGCTTAGCTTCCAAGATCAGGCAAGATCGGATGTGCTCAGGGCATCTAGGCAGGTCAGGGGTGTGTGTTATAGATTGGAAAATATGGTAAATCTGTGAATACACAAATCAAGTAATGGGAGAGTACAAGGCATCTTGGCTCATAAACTTGTGTTTTGACTCAAGACAGAGCAGATGAGGAGTCTGCGTTTTTGGCTGAAGTCCTGGATCATTTTAAATAATTCCCTCAAGCACCAAGAAGAATGCATAAAAATGTATGCAAAGGAAGACTAATGAGACAAAATGCAAGTTCACCCAGGGAAGAAACATGTCCCAGTGGACTTTGAAATGCCACAGGGCATATTTGTACATTTAATGGAAATTTCCTACCATCATGGACAAAAAAATTGAATTTAGAATCTGTAGGTGAAAAGAATAAAGGAGAATAGTGTAATGCAGATATGTTTCCTATTTCCCCAATTTTTCTGTTTTAAAAGTACCACAAAACATTCTAAATTAACAGAGATCTGCTGATTAGGCAACGATATTAAAGCTGCCTTTGGAGTAGGAAGAAACTGAAGCATAATGTTAAATAACATCTATTCTTATCTATGGCTACCTTTGAGGATAACTTCAAGAGGAACCATGCTAAGGATGTGCTACTGCACCCATCAAAAATGGCTATCTGAAGTAGCAAAAAAGTCAGAAAAATTATATTACCCTTGTAGGCAGACAAGTTAAACCACAGTAGTAAACACAGATAGATACTGGGAGATGGGGGGGGAGAGCATTACTCAAAGGTTTGGAAATTAGTAAGTTTAAAAAATTACATGTCTGCCTAAGATGAAAATCCTAGATCAGTGTGGATAAAAATCAATGATGTTAAGCACATAGTTGTTGTGATTTTTTTCGGGCTGTTTGGTTGTGTTCTGGAAGTTTTTCTTCCTGAAAACCCAAAAGGCTTCAGGAGGAAAAATGGAGAAAACTGTTGTTTTTCAAATTTTTCCAGTTTTTTTCTGGGCCTTCACATCTCTAGATGATACTATATATTCTTAGGCAATGGTTCTTCATTTTAGGGGTATAACCTCATTTCTCTAAGTCCAGAGAGGCAATAGACAGAAATGGAGTTTGGCTTTAATACAAATATTTTCGCATTGCCTCCCTTGCTTTGATGCACAGCTTCCATTACGTAGGCTATACAAAAAGAGACTGCCGTTGAATTGCATGGCTTCTGTTCAGTATGCAACTCATTTATATTACTGTTAAACATATTTTTATTCTTAGAATACTAGAGGGCATATATCTTTGTTAATGGCATTTTCTACAGTGTTGTTATGACATTTAATGCCCCTTCAGAAAGGAGAACCAAAATAAAGGACAGGTGTCATTTCTCTAAAAGGAGAAAGACAATATTATGGGGACTCTGGAGTGAAAACCGCACACCTAACAACCACAGCTTCCCAGAAGATTAATGTTATAGTGCTTTGCAGCTCATTCAGAGCAAATTACAAAAGATACATACACCTATCCTTCACTCTCCTTCAAGACAAAACTGCTCATTCTGGTTTTAATCTTAGAGAAAGGAGGGATACATTTAAAAGAAAACAAAAAGGACAAAGTGCAAGAACATTACTTACAAAGCAATCAAACATAATGGAGAAGAACAGATAGTGATAGAGAAACCACAATTTCCTGAACTCTGCCAGCCATGACAGAAGGTGTTGTTGTTGTTCAGTCGCTAAGTCGTATCCGACTCTTTGTGACCCCCAGGCCCTCCTGTTTTCCACTACCTCTCGGAGTTTGGTCAAATCCATGTTGGTTGCATCAATGACACCGTCCAGAAGGTTGGGGTGGCTTCTTTCTGCTTCCAGTGATTTCTCATTTAATCTTTGTTCCTCACATTGGTTTCAAGCAAGGGGTAGATATAAAGCATAATGGTTCCTGACATAATAGCCACCTTCACATATCTGAAGGGTTGTCACAAGAAAGACGCAGTGGGACACCTGGTTCCTGCTTTTCAAAAGGGAAAGGCCCAGACATAAGGATGTTGGCATGAAAGCAGATTGCAACTAAATGTCAGAAAGATACATGTGATGTTATTTGAAAATAAACAGATGTTCTTTGAAAGTAGTGCACTCCCTTTCATTAGTAGTTTTTGAACAGAGGAAGGAGGAACATATATCAGGGGCACTTGAGCTGTGCATCTTCTGCCCTGGCAAAAGGATGAACTGGAGGACTGAGATAGTTTTCAGTTTGGGGAAATGTGGGGCTAACAATAGATAGTCTCAGGAAACTTCAACAGGTCCAAAATGCAGCAGCCAGATTGCTGACTGGAGCAGGTTACAGAGACTACATAACACCCCTACTAAAGCAGCTCCACTGGCTGCCACTGGGCACAATTCAAAGTGCTGAGGGGGATGATGGAGTCTCCTTCTTTGGAGATTTTTAAGCAGAGGCTGGATGGCCATCTGTCAGAAATATTGTGATGGGGTTCCTGCATGGCAGGGGGTTGGACTGGATGGCCCTTGAGGTCTCTTCCAAGTCTATGATACTATGATTCTATGACCTACAAAGCACAAAATGGCCTGGGTCCAAGCTACCTGAAAGATTGAACCTCACGCTATAAACCAGCTTGGTTGCTACAGTCATCAGGAGAGGCCTTTTCTCTCAATTCCACCATCTTCACAGGTGCGTCTCATAAGAACACATGGAAGGGCCTTCTCTGTTGCTGCTCCCAGACATTGGAACTCCCTTTCACTGAGGGCCAGGACTGTCTCATCTCTGTTGTCTTTCCAGAAGCAGGCAAAGACCTTCCTCTTCAGGCATGCTTTCCCTGAATGAGGGACTACTTACTATGTTACTTTTATATGGATTACTATACAGTATAGTATTGCATTGACTGATTTGAACACCAATGTTTTCCATCTGGAAGTTGAGTCATGGCAACTGGACTTCTTTTTCTTGAGAGATACAAACGTTTCGCTGCTCATCCAAACAGCTTCATAAAGTATAGGTGGTCCAATGCAGTGAGGAGTGTGCAGACCTCTACATTGGAGAAACTGAACAGCTACTAAACAGAAGGATGGCCCAACATAGGAGGGCTAACAGCTCAGGACCAGAATCAGCACTACACCTCCACTTGAAGGACAAAGGGCACTCATTCAAAGATGAGGATATACACATATTAGACAGAGAAGATAGGTAGTTTGAGAGAGGAGTCAGGGAAGCCATTCATGTGAGCATTGAAAACCCCTCTCTCAACAGAGGTGGGGGCCTCAGAAACAGTGTACTTGCTACATATCAGGCTGTGCGTTCAACAATACTCACACAAATCAAAAAGCTTTCAACACCAAGGCTATAGCTAATGACCCACATACTTTGTGGGTTTTAGCACTTTGGGCCATTGTTCACCTTAAGGCTATTGAGACTGTTGTATACCTAACAAGCCTATTCAGGCTATTGTTCATCTTATCGGCCTATTTCAGACCAAAGTGTTCTGCTTATATATACCGCCCCATACCACTACAAGTAGTCTCTGGGCGGTTTACAATTTTTTTTTTGATTACAGTGTGCAGGCTACACATTGCCCCCCCAGCGAGCTGGGTACTCATTTTACCGACCTCGGAAGGATGGAAGGCTGAGTGAACCTTGAGCCTGCTACCGGGGATTGAACCCAGGTCGTGAGCACAGTTTTACCTGCAGTACAGGCATTTAACCACTGCGCCACGAGGCCCCTAAGTGACAAGAGGTCAAAGTGGACTATAAAATGGAGGAACTTGCACTAGCTGTATTCAGACTGATGAAGCTGTTTGGATGAGCAGCAAAACGTTTCTATCTCTCAAGAAAAAGAAATCCAGTTGTCATGACTCAACTTCCAGATAAACTCACCTGGATTACTGAGAATCTTCACAGACACAGTGTTTTCCATGCTACTTCCCATCTCTCATCATGGATTTTTTATTTTTTATTTTTGTGTGCTCTTGGTAGCTTAAATGTTACCTTTTAATGTTGTAAGAGGAATGCAGTCTCTTTGTAAATATGTTTTTGAACTTATAATTTTTCTGAGACCCAGATTTTATCTCTCTCTCTCTCTCTCTCTCTCTCTCTCTCTCTCTCTCTCTCTCTCTCTCTCTCTCTCTCTCCAGGTTTTTGTTCAGAACAATTCTTGTGTGATATTTTCTTTTTTGTTCTAAGAGTCTAACTCAATTTAAATGTTCATATAATGTGATAAATTATAGCTTAGGAGGTGATGTTTATTTATTTGATTTAGTGAGATTTGTAGGAGCTTAGGTTCCTCAGGATTTACTTGCTTTTGATATTCCTCCCCACTGCCTGAAAGAGAAAAGGAGTTTGGAATTTTTTCCTCTGATTTGTCTTGAATTTACCCTTGCCAGCAAACTCTTGTTAATCTAAAAAATGTTAGATTGCAGCAATTTAGCTTCAAACCATGGCTTATGGTTGTGATTAGCAACAGTTCCAGTTCTGTACAAGATATGGAAGTGAAGTGAATTCTCACAATGCAGAATGAAAAGGAGAGAGGAATTTGGAGTACCTGAGCTAGGGAAGAGGCAGCTAGATCAGTGATGGCGAACCTTTTAGACACCGAGTGCCCAAAATGAGATTCAAAACCCACTAATTTTTCACAAAGTGCCAATATAGCACTTTAAACTGAATACAGGTGACTGTGAAGTGCTGATGTTGGGTGTAGGGCTCCGAGTGCCACCTTTGGAACTCATGCCATAGGTTCACCAACACTGGACTAGATGTACAGTACAGTACTCATATTCTGTAAAGAAAGTTTAATGTGATGTCCAGAACAGCCAGTGTCCTTATGTCCTTTATCCCAATACCTTTACATATTTTTACTGATTGTAGTTCTGTGCTAACCCTAACCCTAACCCTTCCTCCTCAAGTCCTGCTTCAACCTGGTGCTGTCTATGTGGCCCTGCCCCAGGACTAAAGACCCCTTGTACTCACAACCCTATTTCTGTTCCAGTTTTGGGGTGGCAAGGCCTTTGTCCCTGCCCCATCTGGCTCTGCAGCTGTAGATCACCCCATGGATTCCAACTGAAGGACCCTTTTTAACCATCCCTTGGTTGGAAAGCTTAAGCATATAACTTTTTATGCATAACCCTTTTCACACATTCTGAGTGCTCTTTATAGCTTTACTGTTACCTTTTAATGTCCTAAGATGCCTCTTCTAATTCCCTATTCTTAACTTGAATATGTCTTAAATGTTCTTGGCTGTATAGTGTCCCTCTTTATTGTAAGCCACCTTGGGTCCTTTCGAAGGTGAAAGGTGGGGTAAAAATATTCTAAAGAAATTTCTCGCAAATTCCCCTGATTTGTCTCCCTTACTTATAACCATTGTGCTGACAATAGAACTGCATTCGCTATTGCCGCATGGAGGCCTTTGGGGACACACCTCCTTCTCTGCCTACAGGGAGGAGAATCCAGTGGGGGAAAGAGTGGTGTGCAGCGTACTACATCCTTCAACTGCTCTCTCATTCTGGGGACTTAGCATTACTTCCTTAGTAGGTATTAAAATATTAGCATGTTTTTTAAAAACTGCTTGTGAGGAGTAGACATGCGTCAGGCAGAGTGGCACCAAGTGGGGAAAATGGAGCATCCAATTTACTGCAGAGATGTTAAATGTTCTGCTTTCCTTCCTTCCACTCTCCACTTACTTAATATGGCAAGGAGACAAGAACACAGACTGCATAGTGCAAAGCAGCAGTGTTTTTCCTTACTCTTCTTTCACCAGTTTGCTTCTCTGCATGTATGGGGAAAGAGATGCAAACTGCTGCATTTTTTCAGCATGTCAATTTCCACCATAAAAGGGCCACAGCAGGGAATGACCAAGACTGCAAACAACAGGCTAGGTGGGGCAAAATACATTTCAGTCCATTATGAAACACAAGAACTGTAGAGATGAACCAGTATCACGGAGCAGGTCCTTTACTAGTTGTATGGTATGTTGAGCAAGCAAATAGGAGGGTGGCTTTGTAAGAGCTTTTTTTAAAGAGCTGGTGAGAGGTAACTGCAAAGGCACAATGTTTCTTCTTGGTTAGCAATACCAGCATTCTCAGTCAATGAGAAGAGGCTTCATCATAACTATACACTGACTGTGTGACATGACTTCTAAACAAAACAAAACAAAAAAATCAAAATGAACTTTTTTGAAAACACCTCCAAACTCTCACATTGTTTCACTGTTGTCATATTACTTGTTTGTGGCATCTGGACACTTAGGACTCCTAACAAGTAGGAGAAATCTATAGTTACCTCTACACAATTGAACAAACATAGATAAAACTGTACACTTCTGCTAACTGCTCTGCAGTAAACGCCAAAGTCATTTTTAAAGCCTTCTGTCTTCTTAGCAACTGCATTAAACCTGATCTTGCAGCAGCTTTATGGATTAAGAAAATCAAGCAAGCTCTATAAAATCCTAAGAGAAAACATCCAGACAATACCAAGAGGAATGTCTGCCTTTTCCTTCACTGAAGAAAAAAACCCTTTGATCACCACCACATTCCACAACCTTAAAGCAATGCAGCATTTCTTACAAACTGTTAAAGTACTGTATCTGCCCATCTTAAAGCCATAGAACTCTCTGAATCACTTTATTATGCATGAAAGCAACGTAAATTGGAGAATGCCTGTTGAAAGATGAAGGCTAGCTTCACACTGAAAAATGATGAAATAAATTGAATATTCATTTAGACAACAATGGCACTAATGAAGTTGTCCATATCACACCAATAAGTTCAATTAACTAGTGTTCAGGGGGATGAATCTATACTATTTTCTGCTTAAATGTTGTTATCATACTATGTGATTCGTGACACCAGAATCACAAGCAGGCATTGCTCCAACACTGCTTCCTGTTTTATGGAACATTTGCATATCTCTATCTATCTATCTATCTATCTATCTATCTATCTATCTATCTATCTATCTATCTATCTATCTATCTATCTATCTATTATAGTATTATCTTTGGAACACAGTATACAGAAAACCTCGGTACATTATCTACAACAAGCCATTCGTGAGTAAACCAGAAAAAGTTGCACCATTTCAATTAAAATACCAAGAAATCACACAGATCTTAAACAAAAGATAAGAAAATGAGCTTTTTTGTTGGACAGGCCTCTAGTTTAGAAATCACCCACCAAAATGCTATCACTGGAAATCTTCATTGCTTCACAACAAACATTTTTTAAAAATGAATTACCACATAGTTGTGTTGTCACAACAGTTAGATGCCCAGTGTGATGTGATGAGCAGCATTCTTGAATAGACAGATTGACAGGCCCTAGCGCTCAGGAGGTCTGGGTTCAAATCCTCACTCAGCCATGGAGACTCATGGGAGAGGGTGGAATTAGTCAAACCACTTCGTAAATACAGTGGTACCTGCGTTTACCAATTTAATGTGTCCTCTGGGATGTTTCCTATTGCGAAAAAAATGTAAACTGAACAGCTACGCACGGGGGCACAAAGCATCCTGGGGAAACTTCCTCCAAAAACAAAATTACATTAACAGAGGTGTTCGTAAACCAAGGTACGCCTGTATCTCACTTAACCTTGAAAGCCTTATTAAGGTCTCTATAAGTTTGTTCCAACCGGATTGAGAGGCCCATAAAGTAGCAACTCGGAAACGGGCCTTCTCAGTGGCCGGACCATCTCTTTGAAATAAGCTACCCATTGAGATATGCCAGGCTCCCACACTGGCATCCTTTAGGAAGGCCGTTAAAACCTGGCTGTTCAGAGATGCCTTTGGCGATGGCTAATGTGGCACCAGGCTTTCTTCTTCTGTTTTTTTTTTTAATTCATGGTCGCCCAGTTTGCCTCCTGCCTGTGCCATTTTATATTGTTTTTACTGATGTTTGTTTTAACCTTTGTGTGAACCGCCCAGAGTTCCCTTTGGGAAATGGGAGCGGGATATAAATGCAAAAATAAATAAAATATAAAATAAATTGAACATAGCAACAACAAGTTATTGTCACTTAACAATAACAACTTGTGTGTTTTAGGATCCCTTTTCGCAGAGGGTTTAACCCAAAATGGCTAATTGTATACAAGACAAGCAGACCAAGCATCAAATACCTCATCTTTACCTTGGATCAAGTTGAGAAAATATACAAATGAGTGACAATAATTGTTTAATATGTCATTCTGAATAAATGTAAGATTAAAAAAAAAGCCCCTTGCCCCCCTCCCAGATCAACCTGATGAACAAAAGCTGCTTGGATATAGTGCCTTTTATTTTACACATTGGGGACTGGCAAACATAGAAGTAGGCATCCAACACATCTTGAGGGCACACAGTTTTAATGCTGTTAAGGATTTACAAGGTGGCCGTCAAAATATAGTGGGTTTTACATACTTATGAGTTCTATCTTATCTCTTATCTCATCTACAGTCTTCAGAATCAACTAATAACATTTTCCTAGCTGCACAAAATATAGCAAAGGGCATACAGAAATGCATTTGTGGGTATCTGCTTTGCAATTTTATTTCTTGCAGTGCTGCTGACTTGAGTCTGAGGCCTTGTTTTCTTGCAGGAGCACAGGAAGGTAATTTTTGTAGTTATTGCCTTTAAAAAAAAGACGGCTGCTTTCCAGCAATTGAAAATTAAGCCAGAAAGAAAGAGTGGGTATTTTAACATTTTAGCACTTCAGCTGGCTTTTGACATAGAACAAAGTTTGAAATATTGCTACCTTTACCCACAATCACAAGGCAGTACAGGCCAAAACTTTAGAAAGATGGTAATAAAGGGCTCACCTATCCAGCACTCAAGACGGGCACATGGAGTTGTCTTCACCACATCAGGAGGGTCCACACCAACATTTAGGCACAATACTAAGGCAACACTCACAGTCTTCATCTAAAGAAAGAAGAAAGTATTAAGATCAGCATTTTCACTTTTGACTGCCATCACCAACTTCGCAGTGCGTTGTTATTAGAATTTACCATGTAATATGTGTTGAGAGTGCTCTTGATCTGGCAGGCACCTTAAAATATCTTAAATAAATAGATAAAATCAAAATATATCAAATACATTAAAATATGTATTATCTCCACACTGAGTGTGGGGATAATGTTGCACATCAAAGCCCAACGACAGCATTCTCATTATGGCTGTGTATATATCAGAGCAAGGCCTACAGAAACACGTATACAGTGGCTGAAATCTTGTGCAGTTCCTGGTGGTGATTATGTCATCATCATTAGCAAACTAACACTAATTAAAGGCAAACTCTAGTGATTACAGATGATGTGTAGAGGTATACATGACTCATGCAAAGTGCAAAAACATTTCATGTACCCTAAAACTGCATAAGGAAGACTTCAAGCAGTAATAATTTCCCACTACGACATCATTGCCATTGTGTGTGTGTGAAACTCTTTGGGGAGGCATCCCTTCCCATCACTACAAGTTCCCCTCCCCAACCCACAGTGATTTCCCATGGCTGAGTGGGGGGAATTCAGACTCAGGTCTTCTGAATCCTACTCCATCACTCATCCACTACACCAACTGTGTATCCCTATTTACACATACACACATCATGGATGACTGGGCATAACAGTCCCAACGTTTAATTGCAAAAGACGATTTCAGCCATTAGTAACCTAGAGTACAAAGGGGGGAGGAGTCACCTCTCTCTTTGCTGTTTGGAAAGCTGATATAGCACCATAATAAGTAGGACAGAACTAGGTCCATGCGTACATCAAAATGTTGACAGTTTGATAGATTTCATGGACTTGTAGCAACCACCCAGAGCAGTGGTGGCGAACCTTTGGCACTCCAGATGTTTTGGACCACAACTCCCACAGTCCTTTGTCACTGGAAATATAGGCTTGGAATTGTGGCAGTTGTGGTCCAAAACATCTGGAGTGCCAAAGGTTCACCACCACTGACCCAGAGTGACCTTTGGTCAGATGGCGTGGTATATAACTCAAATAAATACCATATTTTTCGCCCCATAAGACACACCGGACCATAGGACGCACCTAGTTTTTTGAGGTATGTATGTGTGAAAAAAAATATTTACACATACATACTGCGGTCCTCTTCCATCTCCAACCCAGTTTACTCTCCAGCCATGGTGCTCTTGGGAGGGTCGGAGAGGCATGGCTGGAGAGTAAAATGCAAAGACAAGCCTCCCACCCCCACCACCGCCTGGGTCTCCATGCTGAGAAGCTTCAGGCCCTTGCAGAGGCTTCCAGACCCGGTGCAGGTCCCAGCCCCAGCTGCGACCCTCGTGGAAGCTTCCCAGCCAGGCTGTTTTAAAAAATTTACCTTGCATGACTGATTTGTTCCATATAATAGGAGATGGAGAGAAAGCAGCCCAATTGGAGACTATAGAGATGGGAAACAGGCTAGAGAATAACCATCTACCATGATGACCATAGAGATGCAGCTAGAGAATAACCACCCACCATGATGACCATAGAGATGCAGCTGGTCATCATGGTGGGTGGTTACTCTCTAGCCTGTTTCTTTTCTCTGTGATCTCCAATAAGACTGCTTTCCCACCCATAATATGCACAGTCATTTGTCCTTACTGTTGGGGGGGGGGTGCGTCTTATGGGGCGAAAATACAGTAAATAAATAAAATTGGTGGAACTTCTAAAACTTAAAAGTCTCAACAATGGTGTATTAAGATATTTTAAATAGCTGATAAAATAGCCAGTTTCACTAGAAGGTTTTCTACATGGAGCAGGGATCCAATAACTACGCACACAAAGTTAAACTAGATTTCTTCTAATGAACCAATGCAGACAGTGTAAGAATTTATTTTACTTAAAATAATTTACGAGTAGATATAGGAATAGATTAGTTATATTGTCAACCTTTCCTACCTCTACATATTTAAAGAACCCATTAAAACAAAAAAATCATGTGTTGATCTCCTTATTTGTTTCATTACTGTTGCTGATTGAAAGCTTCCTTGTCTCATTATTGAGAAAAATCTGCTTCAGCGTACCTTTTTATTTTTCAGAAGAACTATCACAGTACTGTATTATGTATTACATTCCCAAACCTCTTTTTTTCCTACTCCTTGAGTTTCTGCCTCTCTTTAGAAAACTTATTGCCAGTGGATCTCTGCCAAGTATCATGGATTAGGCAGAGCCCAACTGAAATGCTTTATTAAAAAATAATAGAAACACATTATTCAAGTTTCCCAATAAATAATGCAACATACTTGGCTTTGCCTTAAGTGACCACTCAGGAAGCCTACAAAATAACACTGGGCCTGAAAGGTGTTTTCATACAAATCCTTTACAGTAATCTCACTTTTTAAAAATGCAACTACTTCCTCATAAGTCACTGTTTCACCACACATGTTCAACAAGAAAAGAATCCAAGGCTAAGCATCTCAAAATAAGGAGACAGTGTTACAGATTTGTTGATGATTTAGTGTCAATTTAATACCCACCCAATAGCCTTCATCTGCAAAAGATGAAGCTGGAAAGGGCTCTAGAGTACTATGCTGTGTAAAATACTGTACTTAACCATGGGACTCTGCTACTGCAGAGGTTGGTAGTGCTGATCATCGGAACCATCGCAGAAGCATACATTATAAACCAAGACTTTTTTTTTAAAGTTGTACTTGGAATACTGACCAACAGGTAGGCTGCTCCCAAGAAATTGCTTAGCGATTTCAACACTGATCTAGTGTACCCATACAGGAGGAAATGGTTGTTAGATACCGCAATATGAGACAAATATACTATAAAGAATGTGGACCGAGAGGCACAAAACAAGAGCAAAATGTCTGACAGTGCTGACACAGCCCAACGTTCCATGTACCAAGCATTTCACCTTCCATTAAATAAAACCTCTGAAAGCAACCCTCCAGCGGCTGAAGATAAACTACCTGACTCAGAAAGCTGAGAGTTCAATTACAGGACTCCAAAGCAATAAAAGTGTAACAAAAGGATGGCAAAATAAAGCATTTTGTAATTTTGTAACAACGAAACAAGAAACATGAAATTGAATGATGTAGCCAGAGACACAGGATAAATACATCAAATAGTTTCTGCAGATCAACCTCCACCAATGTGAACAATTAGAATTACATATTTCCCCCAGGTCAAACCTCTCCTGTTTCTAAACACTCATGTAGCAAAATCAGCCACTTGCTTGGCTACCAATACAAACCACTATGACAGAAAAACCTTGCCGAACTTTGGGTGAATGGGTGGGTGAGTGCTAAGACCTTCAACATTCACTGAAGTTTAGCTTCAATGGAACTCCTACGGCTATAGCTCTCTGAACTAGAGATGGGCATGAATCAAAAAAATGGTGTTTCGTTTGTCGTTTGTCGTTTGTAGGGTCCGTTTCGGTTCGTTTCCGTTTTTCGTGAATTTTTTGCAAAAAAAATCATTTTCGTTTTCGTTCGTTTCGTTACCATTGCATTACCATTTATTTCAATTTTTGTGATTTTTTTTAGCATTTAAAGCAGTTCACTGTATTGCCGTAACGAAAACGAAATGCACGACAAAATTTCCAGTGTTTCTGTTCGTTTCGTTTCATTTTAAAGACAAAATTCGTTTGTCGTTTCGCTGTGTAACAAACCAAAAAAAACGAAAATGAAAACGAAAAATTGTTCGTTTCGTGCCCATCTCTACTCTGAACCCTACCAAGGGACTCTCAGTTAACTCCCCTGACCTTGTTGCTCTCTTCTTCCCAATTGGATGTTCACCTGGGTTCTCCACGGTGATGGGCACTCAGTGACAAGAAAAAGGGACAAGGGGAGCAACTTCCATTTGCCTTGCCTCCTTCTTCAAAGCAGACTAGGCTTAGAGGTGAGAGGCAAGCGAAGAGCAACAACAAAGCAAAGAGCAATTGACCAAAAGGTAGGCCTGCTTGCTCAAAAGCCACCCCAAAAGTTTAAAAAGCAACAATACTGTCCTGTATTTGGATAAAGGGTTAGATGGGCTGCTTACCTCAATCACCACCGTACAGAATGGATCACAAACATGCAACACAATTCCACTGCTTAATGTTAACAAGATGGATAAATAAATAAATAAATAAATAAATAAATAAATAAATAAATAAATAAATAAATAAATTGTACACAGGCCACTTTCTTTCAAAGAGTGAAATATAAATACAAGCAATTGCCAACAATGTTTTCATATATACCTTGCTGCATCTTGCTTGTTTTTGTTCTGGCTGATGCAATAATAATAATAATAATAATAATAATAATAATAATAATAATAATAATAATAATAATAATAATAATAATAATAATAATAATAATAGGGATATGTATGCTATCTGCTAGGTCTATTTAAGTGTATAAACTCTGAAAAATGCATGTGTATGCTCAGGTAGCTCCATTCACTATCAACACATTATCACAAAGCATACCCTCCTTCTGTCAGGGCACATTACAACTTCTTTCTAGATACTACATTAATACTCTATATATATCTTTAGAATCCTTTGCAAATGCATACCCCTCAAAAGAGAATAGCCACCTTTACTTTCAGCACCACAAACCATGTAGTCATCTTAATATAAGCACAAAGACCTACTTTTTAAGATAGCTTGTCCTTCAAAGTAAATAGCTCACCAAGTAATGTGTCATATAATGTTCTTTGATGAATAATTTCCACATGAAAGGTCACAACCCCCAGTGTGTACCATGAAACACACAAAGGGAAGTTCCAGGACTGTTGTCAATTTAGACATAAAGCAACACTGTAATAACTGAGTGTAACATGGCCATGTGGGTAGATCTGAGACAAAATTCACTAGATTGTGACTACATAATCGAATACCACAATATTTGCTTCACTTATACTGTGGATTGATTCAAACTATTTTTTCTGATTAGTCTGGTCCTCTTTACTTCCAATGCAACTCTTTTTCTCTTCTACTTTTTTCAAGCCAGAACAAATCAAATGGACTTTCCCCCATGGGATCAGTTGATTTGTTCTTGTAAAAAGCAGGGGTACATCTCTATAGGACAGGGGGTATTCTGGTGACATAAGCAGGTGGGGAGTGATGTTCAGGGTTCCTCCCAATCAACCTCCTATATTTTTAATTACTGGAGATACAGAAACAAACCAGATTAAATAATTGATTTAGCCATTATGTTGTTGTGGCAGATGCTGCAAAACAGGGGACTTGCACTGCATAAGACATGTAAAACTTTGGCATACATTTTGAGAGCATCCTAAAATACAGTACAGTCAAGTGCCACTGTATAAATGGGGCAAACTGGTGTGATCAACTCAATATAGCTTCAAACCTTGCCTGTGGTTGAATTAAAGTGATTTCCTCATTTCACGCATACAGCCCCTGAAACAGGACAATTTTATAATCAAAATTGGCCACAGATTCATTCTGCCGTAAAGTGGAGGGGACAGTAATCATATTATTCATAAAATCAATGATCACCTGCTCACAGGTGATTATCCTCATGTATCTAGAGACAAGTTCTTCAGTAACATTGATTTAGGCACACATGTACTTTCAAATAAAGATTCATGAAACATATACAGAGGTTCAAATACTCTGACAATTAGGTTTTCTTTCAAAATATGTACTTTTTAAAAATACTCTTTGGGTTAAGATACAAAAATAAGTACTGTACAAAATTCTCACTGAATGATGTTTTTTGTCTTTGTCACCTCATATTTGTACTACAGGTATTAAGCTTATGATGACTAGTTATTAATCTGTCCTTTATTATAAAGAGAGGAAGATTGTAATCTCGAGTGAAGAACTGCCATTGGCCTAATATCCCTCACAAGCTCAGGGCTGTCAATTCAATTACAGTAAAAGAAAGCCTGAACAGAAACATGTATTCAGACATATCCAAGGTGGAAGGGAAATCCAATATTTTAAAATCATGAGGTCTCCAAAGTAGGACAAAGATTGTCTACATAGTACCATTTCTTGAGCATTCTTTTCCACCATATCCTCTTTTAAAATCCCATGCAAAGCGGAGGGCACTTCTCATAACTATTTACATAAGTAGTACTCAGCATTCCCATGCCTATCTAAAGGAAAGCCATTTGCACTTCCACATCCCTGGGGTGCTCATTAAGATTCAGAACAGCAGGCAAAAAAACGTACAGTAGAGCTGTAACCACACAAATGTATAATTTATAAAGAAAGGGAGAAACTGGAGCACATGCAAAGAGATTGTGTTAGGAAAGAATTAGAGGGAGGAGTCGATAAAGCAAACTCCCTGTGAAAACTCTGCAGTTTCTGCTGTCTCCCTTCATTCCACCCAAATATTTTGCTGCTGAATACAATAAAACTCCATGGATATGGAGTCACGAAGAGTCAGTAATGACTGAAACAACACAACACACACACAATGCATGGGCTGCATCCTAAGGTAAAGGTAAAGGCAAAGGTTCCCCCCACATATGCATGTTAGTCGTGTCCGACTCTAGGGGCGGTGCTCATCTCCGTATTCAAGCCGGAAGAGCCAGTGCTGTGCAAGTCCATGGCCATGTGGCCGGCATGGCTGCAAGGAAACACAGTTTTACCTTCCCGCTTTTTATGGCGGTACCTATTTATCTACTTGCATTTACATGATTTCGAACTGCTAGGTTGGCAGAAGCTGGGGTTATCAAGTTGGCAGCTTGGCGGTTCAAATCCCGGGTGCCACGCAGCGGAGCATCCTAAGACAAGATGTCAAATCAAAACACACTGCTGTCACAGATGTAGTGCAAGCTACCCATTCTCCATTAACTGTTTAAATGGGATTAGCAAATGCTTCTAGGATACTGAAAGAAGCAGAGCCATTTCTGAAGGGATTCCTTCTATCTGCACTTCACAGAAATTCCCACTGAGTTGAAAAGATGGAAGAAAGAAGATTCATTTTGTCAGATATTTCCATTTTACTAGTCTTAGTCACTAGAGAAAAACTGGATCAAGTCTGATTCTATCTTTAGACCCACAAATGTGAATACAGACGTACAGAAGTTTAGACCTATGAGAATATATCAATAATTAACTTAGATTTGGCAATGATGGCATATTGGCACATAGTTTTCAATGAAGGACTAACAGCGATAGTTTTGTATTAAATGCTGCACTAGCTACCTAAGTCTTTGTACTTATTACACAATTAATGCCTAGAAGCTAACTCATGCTCTTGAGAAAATCTGGCCACAAATATTGGCTGATGTCTTGTTGCTTAGCATAGTAAGTTACACTACAGTAGACTCAGTGAATCAGTGGAATTAATGGGCCTATTTTAGTGACCTACTACAAAAACAACAGGATTTCAGCCATTGTATATTGACACATCCAGGCTGTCAGTCCATTACTGGTTGCAAGTCAACCTACTACTGTTTTTTTTTCCTCATTTATAGTGTTCTCAAAATGGTAAACAGTAAAGTATCCTGTTTCTCTCAAGCAATAATTGGGGGGGGGATATTTTCAATATTTTCATGGCATTTTCAAGGAATGATTTCCCTGGCAAATGTAGTTTATAACAAATACAGTATGTTTTTTCAAAAATGGATGAATTTATTTGTATGGACAATGTCATGTCCCACATCAAATCAGCAGGGAGAGAGAACCTGCTCCACTGACCCTGATAAAAAAAAGGCAATTATATAATGTAGTGAATGTTATCTAAATTTCACAGTGGCCTTGATTAATGAAAAACAGTTCAGTCAGACTGGTTAAATCAGAGGACAATCTTGAGACTCACCCAGCCTAATCTTACCTTCCGGACTTTGTAACTGACACATGAAACCATCCCCCTCATATATCGTCTCATCAATAAGAAATGAGGAAGACCAATGTTTATGCAAGGTTGACAATGGGGCTTTTGTTGACAATGTCTATGCAATGTTGTGAGACACTATCAAGGCTTCAGAATGTGAGGAAAGAGGATTAAGATTGGTTGCTCTCAATTTGGTTCCCTTTATGTATTCCTATCATTTCCTATACACATGAAGGTCTTGTGCAGCTTGAAGATCCGGCTCAATTTTGTACAAGCAAAATTATGAATATATTGGCTGCAATTCAACAGTAATTCACAACTAGAGTTGGCCCACTGAATCAACTGGGATTTTGTGAGTCAACACCCATATAATTTTCATGGATTCAATAAGTATACTCTACTTGTAACTTACTACAGAATTTTAGCCACTATATACTAGAGACCTTGGATATACTGCATTGCAGTATAATCTACAAGCAATAAAGATCCAACTCCACTTTATCTCAAGAAAGCAGCAGTACAGTATATGATAGGTGCAGTATCACATTTTGAATCTGAATGTTGCATGTGTGAGCACTGAAAACCCCACTCAATAGAGGGGGGAGGGGGGCCCTCAGGCACAGTCTATCTTCCACTTATTAGGCTGTGATTTCTGCAATACCCAGACAAATCAAAAATACTTCACACCTTCACCACCAAGGCCATAGCCAACAACCCATAGATGATGGGTTTCAGCACTTTAGGCCATTGTTCACCTTAAGGCAATTGAGACTGTTGTCCACCTAATGATCCTATTGAGACCATTGTTCATCCTATCAGCCTATTTCAGACCAGGGTGACAAGAGGTCAAAGTGAGGACTTGCAACTAGCTTTTTTCAGACTGATGAAGCTGGATGAGAGGGAAACGTTTCAATCTCTGAAGAAAAAAGTCCAGTTGCCATGATAACTTCCAGATAAATTCACCTGGATGACAGAGAATCTTCACAAAGTGTAAAAAGAAGACTATAAATATATAATGAACATAATTTTTTTCCAAAAAAATGAGGACCTCATAGAAGAAACATGTGCATCATAGCAAATGGTTGTCTTTTAATGATCTAAGACACCTTGGTCATTTTAAGGAGAAAGGTGGGTAAGAATATTTTAAATAAATAAAATAAAATAGGGTTTATTCAAATTTTTGCAGAATGTGCCAGTATGGATGGTTTATTTTCCTCCCTTAGGCAAGAAGAAACACATACACACAACATTGTCAACAAGTTTCCATCTACTGGTATTATACCCCAATATGTCTTATTTGAAAAGGCCACAAATGTAGGCAGAGTTATACACTCATTAGGTGACAGCTCACTACTTGAATTAGGATCAGATTCTCTAATAGCTCAAGCACACCAACATTTGTTCAACTTTACTTACATTCATGACCCTAGTAATTTTCCCACTCTCCACTTGACATGAGACTGAAACTGATACCAACAGCGTCAGAGCAGAACAGTATCCTTTATTTTCCAGAGTTTTTTATACAACCCCAGGAGGTGGTAATGTTTGTTTTGCTTTGTTGGTGTACTATGTGTTCATATCAACCTCAGAACTGTGATGTTCCATGCTGATCCATGCACTTTGTGTGCCACTAGATGATGTTTTCCACCTCTCCTCACTGGTGCATCAATCCAAATTCTTAGATTATTATTTTTTTGCAATATTGTACCTGCCTTTCGATGTTTTTTCCTTTATTTCCTTCTCTTTCTTTTTTTACAACCACACATTTCATGTTAAGACACAAGGTACTTTTAAAAAAATACTGAAATGCTACAGAACATTACAGAAAATCAATAGCTCCTGCCTATTTTGTTTTTTTCCTGTCTTTTTAATTTACTTTTCTTAGGATATCAGCCATTCCTGCCTTCAGCCCTTTTCACAGCACAAATGTAATGCTAAGGCACACAGATGTTTACCTTTTGAAAGACCATAATATCACAATATATTACAGAAAATCGTTGACACCAATTTTTCTCTCTCTCTTTCTCTTTCTGTTCTGTTTTCTTAACATGTAACAAACCTTTCCCAATTCCTTTTTTCCTTCTACTGATTCCCCACACATTTTACCACTGTGGAATGCTGTTTAAATCCAAAAGGCAAGCAGTCAATTAAACTATGCAGCACCAAAGTCAAGAAACAAAAAATACAACACACACACACACCTCACACAGTTAAATAGACAGGTAAGAGTACCAGAATGATCCAGAACAACCTCAAAACCACTGGGAACAGCAGCACTGCACTGTGTGGACAAGTCCTAAGACAGCCTTTCCTACCCTACAAGGAGTTTGGTCTGCAGCTTTCATTATTCCCAGCTAGCAAAATCAAAGGGTAACATCTATGGAATGCACCACACTGGAGAAAGATAATTCTACCAGATAATTTGAATCCCTTATCAAGTCTGCATTCATCCCCACCCCATCCCCTTTGGAAAAGAGATCTGGCTGACACATACTGGCATTACTGATGGTGGGACAAAGGAACTCCCTCAATTACAAACAAACAATGGTGTTTTGCTTGTAACACCGCTCTCTGTAATATCGTACAGCAGTTTCAGGGGTTCTGATAATAAACCTTACATTGAGATTTTTCTCACAAGAAAATAAGTCCATTCGCCATGACTCAACTTTTGGATATCAGTCAACTGATGAACTTAAAACAGGCAACTGAAACATTCAGCTGACCCATGTGGATGTACAGCCACTTTTAAAATGTTTTTAAGTTGTAGCCTCAAGGGCCATCTCCATTCATTCATGTTATCTCTAGCTTGATACGCTAGTAGGCTGTGTCTTCATTTTTACAAGAAAACTCTTAAGAGGGTCATGTTAGCAAAGAATAAATGTAAATTAAACACAAAGGACAACTGTAAACTCTAAAAGTCCATGTGTGAGCAAAATCCTATATGAACCCTACCCCTCTCTATGTATTTCCACATTATGTGGTCACATTAAAAGCACTTATTGAAGCAACAGGAGATATTTTCCAGATGCCTGTTACATGCTTCCCAGTCCTCTAGTTTTGGGATGGGGCACACATCCAGTTGATCAATTGCACGTGAGACTGGTAACCAGCAAACTGTGAAAGTTTCTTATGCATAGAATATTTCATAGCCGGATTTGAGCCACTGTCAAAGCATTTGAAAGTTACAGAACCTGTGAAAAATTTTTCTTCTGAAGTCTCAAGTTGAAAACAATGGCAAAATACTGTACACTTGATTTATCTGCAGCTAGCATTACTATGTGATAAAGTTACTTTAATAATGTCAACATAATCAGTTCATTTAGGCACCTACTTTCAGCAGGATGTATCCAGCAGGATGTGCCTATAAGAGCGACTCAGCTAAAAATGAAAGATTTTTTTTCAAATCAAGAAGCTAGACTATGCAGGATTATTAAAGATGAATTTCATTTTCTTTTAAGCTATTGTCAAGACAACAAACATGATGCTCTGTCAGAAGAATGGAACTATTTTGGAACTTACAGTCCTCCTGCATACATTTAAACATTTGTATAGTGCTCACAAGAAATACATGAAGGGATTAGCTGCTAGAAGAAACCAGATTTTGTTCCCAAACAGGATTACATGAGATTTATATACTGGAAAGTGATTATGGAACAGTCCTATGATTCTTTGGGGGGGATGTATCCAAGGGTTATGATAATTTTTGCTTCCCTCTTTGCAGGTAGGGAGGTCCAGAAGACATCTGTCGTCAGAAGCTTCCTTGAATTGGTAGTAGAGATCTTGAGCATTGTCACTCCAAAAGTGAAAAGGACGAGAAAGAAGCCATGTTAAGGATCTAAAGCTCTTCCATTACCGCCCTAACCTTTCCAATGCCTCTGAAAACCTGAAGTTGAAACTCCTCCTCTACCCTTTCTTCATGGTAGCAATAAGAGGGGAAAAATACTGTAGTGCAGTTTGGCACCTTGCTGCCAGATGGGCGGTATAAACATCCAATAAATAAATAAATAAATAAATAAATAAATAAATAAATAAATAAATAAATAAATAAATAAAATGTTCAACAAAATAGTAAAAAGTGCAAAAGGAGAGAGCTGCCACTCTAACCTCAGCACTATTAACATTTTATTGAGAACAGAACTTGCTGCTGCAGCACTTCAAAAGAAGCCAAACAGTTGTTTATCAGCTCAGAGACATTTAGTGTTAGCTAATTATCCCACCTATCATCAGGACCTTTATGTAATCAACACTTTGAAGTTTTATTGCCTGGGTTAATAATGTAATTGCCATATTGCCTGTGCCATTTCACTCTGTCCCCATTCCCACCACCATGTATACCATGCATTGAAATTTGAGGCCTAAATACCTCATATATCTGAACAAGTGGATCATAATCCGCAAAGGCTCGTGCAACAACAAATCTCTGACACTTAAAGGTACAAGACCTTGTTCTTATTTTGTGTTTATGTTATTTGTTGTGTCATACATGTTGAAACAGTTTAACAGTGATCTTTTTAAATCTCAGAAATCATGAGATGGATAGGTACAGAAGATTAAGTATTTTGGCCTAGCACAGTGGTTTAAAATGGCCTTTACACTGGATCATAGACACCAATGGCTCAGTAGTCTCTTTCTAGCAGGTCTGTAGCGCTATATTATTTACAACAGATGAGGTAAATTGTTAAATCTGTCTCTTTGGACTTCATGGTAAAAGTCATTTGGGCCATTATGCTGTTTCCTACTACAGAGACTTCTCCTACAAGTGAATGTTTGCCCAACCCAGCAAGAAGGCAAGGAGCATTACAGCTTAATCTCTTTTTAATTAACACTCAGGTACATTACAACGTGGCAGTTTATTCTTACTAAAGAAAATGCGATGGGGTATGACTAATGCAGGCCTGCTTTTACTAATGAGCTACAGTGATTTAGTAGGGCACGAACATAATGTAATTACAACGGCAAAATCCAACAACCGTGTCTCACTTCCACTGCTGACTTGTACTCACTAGCACAAACAATTAGCCATTTTAACATAGAAAAAACTAAATACTCTAAAGAAATATTGCTTCTAAGTATACATTCTATGTATAAAAATGGATCTTTCTTTAAGTCCATAGACAAGATACTGTATGCATCATTTTTCAGAGAGGAAAAAATAAAGTCTTAAAGAATACTGTATTCTTTTAGTAGAGAATCACAACTGGTATAATACTGCAAACAGTTCTATGATTCTGTTTTGTGCTTTGTTTCTTAAGTGAGTTCAGAATTTCTCACGGATCTGGGCTGGAGAGCTCTATGAGTACGCATCAGGCTGCAGAACTAGAGGTTGGGAGTTCAATCCCACGTTGTGCTTCCTGCAAAAAGAACCTGCCTGTGTAGCCCTGCACAAATTACACAGCTCCAGGGTGCCCCTAGAAACAAAGGAAAGTTAAGCAACTTCTGAGTGCTTTATACCTAGAAAGCCCTGGAAAGGGTTGCTCTATGTCTGAATCATCTTGACAGCATTCATTCATTCAGTCATTTAGTTAGCATACAGACCGTCGTGTTTAATGAAATCACCCCTCAAGGCAGTTTACAAAATATAAATATACCATATGATTAAACAAAAAAGGAAAAAAAGGAATTCCCTAACAGACCATCAAACTAACCAAAAGGTGACTAACAGCTGATACCAGCAATAAACATCAAACAATTTAGAATAGCCTAAAAGTAAATAAATATACTGTAAACTTCAAATGAAAATGACGAATCTTCAAGTCACAAAATAAAATATAACAGTAGGTCACAGAATTAAAACCAGATGTTGCCAAAAGCCTCCTTGAACAATTTGGTCCTCAATAATTTTCCAAAAAACCATAGGGGGGCCTGCCTGATCTCTAACAGAAATCTATTGTTGTTGCTAACTGTTCTACTAAAAAAACCCCACATATTTCGAAGTACTTTATAGAGTCCATGACATCAACAATTACTGATGAAAGTAACAATCCATAACACAGCTACTTCTATGCAACCATTCTCAACTAGAGATGGGCACGAAAAAAACTTTTGGTTCATTTTGTTATTAGTTTCGTTACGTAATGAAACGAATAACGAACTGGCCCACTAAGAGAAACAAAACGAAATGGAAATTTCTTTTTGTTTTGGTTCAGTTCATTCGTCGGTGTCTCCCACCTGGTGCTGGTCCTTCCTGGTCCGGTCTTTCTGGCTGCAGGGAGGGGTGCGTCCAGGGGGGGGAAAAGCCAACTGGCCACGCTACTGCTGGTAGGCGGCCACGTGGTCGGCAGTAAAAAAAAAAAAACAATCACAATACAATAAAATTTAAAAAACTGATCCAGCGCACAGGCCCAGGACAGGCCCGCGAGCACCGGATCTCGCCCGTGGGTTCCCAAACCAGCCCACGTGCCGCATAACCAACCCTGGGCCAAAAGAAAAAAAAATACACGAACCAGCCCACGACACCAGATCCGTCCCGCGGGTCACCGAACCGTCCCGCGGGCCGCGGAATTGGCCCCGAGCCAAAAGTTATATAGATAGATAGATAGATAGATAGATAGATAGATAGATAGATAGATAGATAGATAGATATACCTGAACCAGCGCATGGGCCCAGTACTGGCCCGTGAGCACCACACCGGACTCCCGAGCCAGCCCCAGGTGCCATGCGGTCAGCGCTTTAAAAACGGAACAAAAATAATAATTTAAAAAAGGAGCACTGACCCGGCCCCAGAGGTGGCCGGGTTGGTGCTCTAAAAAATAAAAAAATTTAAAAAAACATAACCAACCTGGTTCCAGGGGCTGTGTGGTCGGCGCTTTAAAACAACCCGAGGTGCTGACCCCAAGCCAGCGCCTTGAAAAGCCCCTGCCGCAGGGGCCAGGATCGGCTGCCACCCAGTAAGGACTCGAACCATTTCGGATCAGTTCTGGTTCAGAGGAATTTTTTAAAATTCATACGAACCCAAACCGAACCAAGGTTGGGCCCGAACCATGGGTTTTCTGTTTCGTGCCCACCTCTATTCTCAACCTTTTCTTGACATGGCCATAAACACAATGTGACAGAAATGCAGGCCGAATCAGGATTGTATAAATTGCATAATGAACCTTATAAGGGTGTGTGTGAAAAACTATTTTCGATCTTTGGTCCCCTTCCAATGTGCCAGGGCCCCTCATATAGGTCCCGTTGAGAATGGCTGGTGTAAAGAATTAATGCACATGTTTCTAAAAGCAAGTCTCCCTTCCCAATTCCTGACTCAAGCTTGACTTTTTCATAGGGAATTTCAAACTTGTCATATGTCTTGGTGACTTGTTCTATGGCTTTGCAACAAACAGCAAAAACTCTCTGGACCAGCATACACAACCTTCCAATAGCTAGCCCCTTTCCCTTTGTGAGACTTAAGCAGGTCTCTGATATAAATCAGATACATTACAACAGCAAAGCTCCACAAGTGCTATCTCTACTTACTGTATATCCCAGAAATAGCTGATCAGAAAACAAATATAAGTCATAAAGATCTAATCTTAAGACTAACAAATGAAGATAACTTAAAATATGATAATTCACCTAATAGAAAACTAGCACTGCTATTAAAATTAGATACACAAGCATGACTGTTGACTATTATTACCAATTATAATTTAACTCTACAGATAAAAATCTGACTCTCCAACCCTACCATGGGTGCAGTATCAAAATCCCAATTTAAAAAAATGAAAATCTAATAGTATTTTGCTCAGAATGCTCGACCCCTGTATGAGTTCAGAAATAAAAATATTTTGCAGTGACTTTTGATTGCTTTTTTATTAAAGTATTTTAAATGTATGGGAAATCAAAGCTGCTAAATATCACAATTCAGCACCCACATCAAAATTATTAATTTCAATTTGCATCAAAAATATGACGAAGTAACGGTGGGCATGGCCTATACCATAAACAAAGTGTTCTACCAACTTAAGCCCTAGTGAAAGAGTAGGGTGATACCTTCATTGAACCACAAAAAACAATGTAAGTAACAAAAATAAATTAAAAATACAGAACTATGGTGAAATTAAAAAAAACTAGAGTTGAACAAACTACGCTGATAAAACAGCCAATTAAAAACAATTATAAAATGCTAGAAATGCAAATCAGTCTCTCATCTAAAGAACCCAGAGCCATGTGTAAATAAAAGAAAATCTTCACTTTCCATCACAGAGTCAATAAATAGAACTTGACTAGAAGAGAACCAGATCTCAGGAGCAGAAATTGAGAAGGTACTTATCTGAGTCTCAAACACTATATCGCAAACAAAAGTGGAAAAGGGAGAAGGCCCTCTTCCATATACTAGAAATCCTGGGCAGATTTATACAGGAGAAGACAAACAAACTAGCATCAGGTTCTACATATGAAGTCCATTTTCTTGAGCTGCTATTTCGAATACCCTGCTCTTACACTGCCACTATTATCTTTATGGGTAAATAACAAGAGAGAAAAGTTATAGAGGAAAACCAATATTCTTATGATAGCAGCATCTGTTCCTTGAACTAAAGTACCCAGTGGCTTTGTTTAAATCATACACTCAAGATACCACAGAACACAATTTTACAGCACAACATGAAATAGCAGCCTTCCTCTACAGTGTTATTTCTCCCTGAACTGACAACGGTCATATATGCTAATGCAGCGTTTTTCAACCACACTAGTGTGCCGCGAGATGTTGCCTGGTGTGCCGTGGGAAAAATTGAAAAATGCTAAAGAAATTCAACCCAGGGCCGGCGGGCGGCCCACAGCTGGGAGGCGCTATAAATAGCATCCAAAAGCCAGCTTGGCTCCTCCCCCCTGAGGCCCGCGGAGCAGGCGTCACTTCCTTCCCGGCCGGACCTGGCCCCGCTCATTCTCTTAGTGTTTGCCCTGTGCCTGCCGCCGCTGCCACGACTCACTCGCTTCCCTCCCCCCCCCCTCCTTTTTTTACCCTGGACCACCACCACCCCTTTCCTGGGAGCTACCAATGGACTGAGCCGCCTGACAGCCCGCCCGCCAACACAAGCCGGCCCGGGAGCCCCAGCCCAGAACAAACCACCAGGTGAGGGGAAGGGGAGGAGGGGCGCCCGGCTGCCCCACAAGCACCGAGGCAGGGCTGCGAGGAGGAGGGGATGGAGGCCTCCGCCGGGTCTGGGCTGAGGAGGTGGGGGGGGGGGGGGGGCTACTGGCACGGCTGGCCGGCCGGCCGGACGGCCTTTAGGGTCCGGGAGGGGAAGATCCGTCTCTGAGGGGCCCCGCAATGGGTTCCTTGAAGTCTTGCCCCTTTCTTTCTGTCTTGGGTCGCCCTCTTCTCTCTCTCTGTCTTTTCTTTCTTTCCCCCCCCACCTCTCTCTTTCCATTCGTACCCTTTCCCCTCTTCATAGAAACGTGCTCATTTCTAGCCTGCATATGTGTATGTCTAGCAGCCTGCCTACTGTAATTAAAACTAAACCGCCCAGAGACTCCTTGAAGTGGTATGGGGCGGTATACAAGCAGAACACTTTCTGCCTTCTTTCCTTCCTGCCTTCCTTCATCCTCCTCCCCTCCTGTCGCTGGACTTGCTGAAGGCATCTGCCTTGGCCACAGCGTGGAGAGCAAGATGGGCTTTTGGGTCTTATTTGTGTTCCTGGAGAGTCAGTGCCCCTTCTCAGGTCTCCACTGGACACAGAAGTCCAAGCAGGGCAAAATGTCTTTAAAAAAACAACACAGGTAAGTGGGAACTGGGTGCTAGAGAGCGGGCTGTCTCAATCTGTGGCCCCTCTGTCCTGCTTCTCCCTACACCAGCAATGGCAAACCTTTTAGAGATTGATATAGGCACAGAGTTAAAAAAATTTAACATTTTCTAATAGTGGTGTGCCTCGTGATTTTTTTCATGAAACAAGTGTGCCTTTGCCCAAAAAAGCTTGAAAAACACTGTGCTAATGTGTATCCAAAGTGAAATGAAATCTGATTAATACAGAGGCATTTGCATGAAACAAATAATGTAATATGTCTATGATAACTATAGAAGATATTATTTGTTGAATAATATGTTGCCAATTTAATGGTTACTGTTTATTTTGCATTTTACATCTAGCTCTGGTAACTGGGATCAGAAAAAAATACTTTGGAGAAAACAATATGTACTTAAGCTGGCATTCCAAGAATAGTATTCTTTATTTTAATTTGTCTATCAAAATGTTAAACAAAGATATAGTAACAAAGACATTGTAGAACAAGCCAAAATTCAGACAAGTGCACACCAACTGATGACTTATACATAGAGCTGTTCAGCCGTGGAGTATGCGGCCACAGAGGGTGGTAGAGGTTTTGACGATGGCTGGGTGGCCATCTGTCAGGAGTACTTTGAAGGGGGTTTCCGCATGGCATGGGGTTGGACTGAATGGCCCTTGAGCACTCTTCCAACTCTATGATTCTATGATTCTATGAACAATATCCACACAGAACACACATTATTTCCAGAACGTTCATATCGTTAGAGATCACTCTGGAGGTATAAATCTTTAGTGATGATATACTTTTGGCAATAACTTGTCCTGCTAGTTGGAATTCGTATCATCTTGTAGATCGATGCAGAGACCCACACCCATCCTAGCTAACCAAATCTGCAAAGGTGGAATTGAAGCTACAACTAAGGAGGTAGAAGCATAAATACTTCCTTATGAAATCTGTCTTAAGGAGACATGTTCTCCTTAATTTAGTTAGACCCAACAGTTCTAACTAATTATAGACCAGTATCAAATTTACTATTATTGCCTAAGGTGCTTCAGACAGTGGTAAACACTTCAGAACACACTAAAAACCTTCCTGTTAAAAACCATGTTCAAATTGATTAAAATTTAGTCATTTTACTAACATTACCAGAAATATGGATACTCTAGATTTTTTTCTTATCTAATCACACGGGTACTACACAAACAGTACTTTGTGGAGGTCAATTTCCAAATTGGAGGTTAAAAATTATTGTAGACATTATCAGATGTACACTATTATATAACTGAGCATGCAATTTACACATATGGTGACTGGGACACTTTGCCTCCAAAGGTTACACCATTTGAGCAGTTATGCAAGGGTACCCTCCCTTTTGTACAAGCAAAATTATGAATATATTGGCTGCAATTCAACAGTAATTCACAACTAGAGTTGGCCCACTGAATCAACTGGGATTTTGTGAGTCAACACCCATATAATTTTCACTGATTCAATAGGTATACTCTATTTGTAACTTACTACAGAATTTTAGCCACTATATACTAGAGACCTTGGATATACTGTACTGCAATATAATCTACAAGCAATAAAGATCCAACTCCACTTTATCTCAAGAAAGCAGCAGTACAGTATATGATAGGTGCAGTATCACATTTTGAATCTGAATATTGCATGTGTGAGCACTGAAAACCCCTCTCAATAGAGGGGGGAGGGGCCCCTCAGGCACAGTCTATCTTCCACTTATTGGGCTGTGATTTCTGCAATACCCAGACAAATCAAAAATACTTCACACCTTCACCACCAAGGCCATAGCCAACAACCCATAGTTGATGGGTTTCAGCACTTTAGGCCATTGTTCACCTTAAGGCTATTGAGACTGTTGTCCACCTAATGAGGCTATTGAGACCATTGTTCATCTTATCAGCCTATTTCAGACCAGGGTGACAAGAGGTCAAAGTGAGGACTTGCAACTAGCTTTTTTCAGACTGATGAAGCTGGGTGAGAGGGAAACGTTTCAATCTCTGAAGAAAAAAGTCCAGTTGCCATGATAACTTCCAGATAAATTCACATGGATGACTGAGAATCTTCACAAAGTGTAAAAAGAAGACTATAAATAATGAACATAATTTTTTAAAAGAAATGAGGACCTCATAGAAGAAACAAGTGCATCATAGCAAATGGTTGTGTTTTAATTATCTAAGACACCTTGATCATTTTAAGTATCAAATTTACTATTATTGCCTAACGTGCGTGAGACCGTGGTACATACTTCAGAACATACTAAAAACCTTCCTGTTAAGAACCATGTTTAAATTGATTAAAATTTCTGACACTATCAGAAATATGGATACTCTAGATTTTTGGACACAGAAATGTGCTTCCAAATGCAGTTTGTCTGCAATAGATATGCAGGGGGTTATCTTTTCAGAAAGATGTTAAGTGGTCACTGCAGCTGGTGATAAAATTACCTGTGAAAATCATCTGAATTACTGTATAGTATACAGAATATATAGAATATAACGTATTAAACAAAAGTTTGAGCACAAACATTTTCAACTAATGCTAGAAAAATAAAAAATAAAAACAGATGTAACTTTGCAGAACACCCTCTAGAAACCTCAAAGCTGCTGTCTTCCTATCACTCAGTTATCAAACTGTGGGTGTCATGGAGCACAACTACTGGGTGTTTTCATCTTGGGATGAGAAGACCATTGCCCTGGATTGGATCTGTTAAACTGTTATACTAAATTAAACAACAGTATTAAGTTCACAGTGTAAGACCAATGACTGTTGGAAAGCCTTTTCCTATTACAGTACTTCCTCGCTTATCACGAGGGTTACGTTTCCATCCCGACTCACAATAAAGAAAAACCTGTGTTATGTGCATGCCTTTATCTCTGGTTTGGGTTGGGACCAGGGGCTGTTTGGGGCTTCCTGCACTTACCCCAGGCCTGACGCTGCCCCAAACAGGCCTCTGATGAGATTCCTGGGCCTATTGGAGGCCCCAGAAGTGGCCTCCGGCGGACCAGAAGTCACTGTAGCAGGCTCAGGAAGCCCATCAGAGGCCCATTCAGGGCAGTGCCAGGCCTAGGGTAAGTCCAGAAGGCTCCAAACAGGCCCACGCAGCTTGCCTCAGGCCCAGTGCCGCCCGCCCGTGACTTCATATACTGCGGTCCCATGATATGCAAAAACACAACTGAAAAGCAGACAGGAAAAGAAAAGAATGCCCGCATGTCACATACCCTGTTAACAGAATGAAAACATACACAAACAATTCTTTTACAAATAATCTTTTCTTTCCACCCCTTTTTATTTACAACTTTCTCCTTTGTAGCTTAGTTCTGCATTATTTTTCAGTACTTCACCTCAAGTACCTGATTTGTGACCAGCATCGTGCATGCCAATATTTATTTTATCTCCCCAAGTTTCATTTCTTTTAAAGGCACATTTTTCCTTGAACACTGACACCAAACTGGCAAGGATAAGCAATACTCTAGATTGCTGATCCTGAAGACTAATAGCGCTGTTTTCCTTCTGGGCAATGTTAAAAAAAAGGGGGCAGGGAGAGAAAAAAAGGAAATAAAAGAATACTGTATTCTGCCCTAAAGCTACCTGTCCTATAAACAGATTGTTCTGCTTCAGTATAAATTACTTTCTTCATACATCCTTCCCACTGACCCCCTCTCTTCTTTAGAAATAAAATGTGTTGAATGTGACAGTTTCAAGGAAACAAGCAAAAAGAAAGCCTCCACTTTCAGATTTTCAAAGTTTTCCCACATAAGCTAAGCATGTTTCTTAAAAACAATTAATACTTACCGACTGAAATCTTATTCACATTAGTTTCATGGCATAATGCCATTTTTGGGGAATTAAGCATTTTGCCTTCCTATCTTCTGTCCCCTACTGGTCGAGAGTAATCTCTTTGGTCATTTGGGAACTGTGGGTGCTGCAGGACAGGAGGGGAAAGTCTTTAATCACAGGAAATTGCTGCCACTGGTAAAGTCATCACAGTGGCCATGATTTTCAGTAATTAGAAATTTTCTCTTCCCATCCCTCAGCTATCACAGGTTCCAGCTGATGAAGGCATTACTCAGGACTCATAGGGACTAGGGACAGGGTATGGGAGAAAGATATATTTAATTACCCAAAAACTGCCTCAGCTCCTAAAGTCGTCAGCCTTATATGATGGAACAGAATTCTAAATAGTGAAAATATTTAGCAAAGTGTTCTGCTTATATACCGCCCCATACCACTACAAGTAGTCTCTGGGCGGTTTACAATTTTTAATTACAGTGTGCAGGCTACACATTGCCCCCCCCCAGCGAGCTGGGTACTCATTTTACCGACCTCGGAAGGATGGAAGGCTGAGTGAACCTTGAGCCTGCTACCAGGGATTGAACCCAGGTCGTGAGCACAGTTTTACCTGCAGTACAGGCATTTAACCACTGCGCCACGAGGTGTAAAATTCTCCCTCATTTTGATCTATACTGCTCATAAGAATGCAGGGAAGAAGGGAGGCGCACTGATTTAGAGGGAGATTTTGTTCCAGAGCTTTCTGGATAAAGAGGTTGCCTCTTCTTTCATGTAGCCCCAGGCCTCTTTATGGGATGAATACTGCTTTGGACTCCTTATGCTGACCCCTGGAGAACAAGTGAGAGACTCGCTGTCAGTTGCACTGGACCTCTCACCATCTTCAAGGATTGACCATGGTATCCTTCAGAGGTCTCTGTTTGGGATGTGATCTGCAAGCAGTATTTTATGATAACTTGGAAACTTCTCCGAGTATGACTGCTGCAGGATGTGACTAAGAAAATGTCAAAGACCTACTAGCACGGCTGATCTTTATTTGGGATTCCTCAGAAGCATTTTAAATGATGCCAGGTGTATACTATCTCCTAATTAACATGAGTTTGAACGTTACTTTTTAATGCTGAGTAGGGATAAGCAATTCGTTTCAGACCCTACTGGTTCCGAAATAACCCGTGTGAGCCCAGGTGATGTTTGGAAGCCTCTGACACACAATCCGCCAATCGCTTACCTTGTTCTGCGCCCGCATGGAGCTCAGCTCCAACAAGAAAGCAGGCTCTGATGTCATCTTTGTTCCTCCATGGTGTCGGCCAATCAGACAGGGAGGTGGGATGATGCCTGTCTCTGCACAGCTCCTGACTGGCCAGCACCACAGAGGAGCAAAGATGACATTGGAGTTTGCTTCCTTGTTGGGGATCAGCTCCATGCAGGGACAGAACAAGGTAAGAGAATGGTTGCTTGTGTGTTGGAGGTTTCCGAACACCACCTGGGCTTGTACAGCTACATCCCCAATTATAAAAGGGTGTGCACACATATGGCACCATATTATTTCAGTGTTTTTATTTTTCCTTCCACCACCAAAAAGATTTCATTTTGTGGTTCAACTGAGTTATACAGTTCATAGGTCTCATTGAATTTATTTATTTGATTTTTATACCGCAGCATCTGGCCAACAGTCACTCTGGATGGAAAAAATTGTGAAATGATTTATCTTTGTCTCATTTATTTACATCACAGACACTTGATATGTTAACAGGGGTGTGTAAACTTTTTATATCTACTGGAGCTAGAACCCTCATTAAGTGTTTGTATTGTTTTACCACTGCTACAGTCACAGAATTCAACTTCCAATTTTTAAAAAACTGCTTAAAACAAAGAACTCAAAGGCCTAGCTCCTCATAAAGAACTGAATTTTATGACTTTCATCAGTGTAGTACACTTTAAAGACCTATGAAAATCCTATTAGATAACAGAAGTGTAGATTTCTTGACATTTACAACACATCAGTCTCAGAAATATCTCACATTTGTCAGCAGAAAAGACTAAATAATTCTCTTAGATTCTCTGTGGTAAAGAACAAAATTACTGCACCATTTCAGAGATACTCTCAATTGCACTCTTTTCTATTCTAAGTTTTTTTCTTCACAACCTGGTGATCAACCAAACCTAGACTTCCTTGCGTCTTCAAAAGTGTTTTTTAAAAAAATCTCTTTAGCCATCTGCTCTTTAAATTTCAATTTGTTTTCCCCGGTTCCTTCTCACATATTGCTAACTGCAGTTTGTGCTCCTTTCATTTTTCTGAAATACCTTTATTTGGGTTGAGGGGTTGTTGTTTTTACTTCTACACATTAATCATCCGATAAGTTGTTCAAAAATTGACTGCATTTGTGGCCTAATTAGCTGAGAAAAAGGAAAGGACAAAATGAAGTCTTAAAGAAAAAAGAAAAAACATTTCTAGGAGGAGGAAGCATGGTGGTGGTGGTACCTGCCTGTCATTCCGTAAATGTGTAATAGAGAGACAGTTACCTCCTCCCAAATTTCCTGTTTATATTAGTCACAACCTATCAGCCCCATTCTTACATCCTATTTATTCAAGTTATTTTTATGCTTTTAATTTATATACATCTGCAATTAGTTCACCATGCACAGACAGAATGTAAAAAAGAACTCCATATCTCCAAAGGCATTCTTTCCTACATCCTGCAAAACTGAATGAATAAATGAATAAAGCTAGATGTTCCAAATTACTGTTCCAGCTTTTAAAAATACATATACACCCATCCAAAACTAAGTGCTTTGACATGTTAGTTTAGAACTAACACTAAAGGAAAAAGAAATGAAACCAACCTCCCTTATTAAACAATCCATTCCATCAGTGACCCCAAAAATAATCTTGACATGGTACCATATACAGTGGTCCCCCGCCCTTTTGCGGTTCATATACTGCGGTCCGGCTATATCGTGGGACCACAGTACATGAAAAAAGCCCCCCTGGGATAAGGGGGAAAGGCCTGTTTCAGGCCTCCCGTACTTACCCCAGGACTGATGCTGCCCCAAACGGGCCTCCCTGCGAACCGGAAGTGACTTCCAGTAAAATTCTGGTTCGTAGGAAGGCCCTTGCAGGCCCATTCAGGGCAGCGCCAGGCTGGGGGTAAATACAAGAGCCCCCAGCTAGGCCCCCCAGGCCCAAACTGACCTGCATCTGTATATCACGGATTTTCAATTATTGCGGGTTGGCTCGGGTCTCTAACCCCCGCAATAGGTGGGGGATCACTGTATACTCGAGTATTGTCAGGCCCCTGCCAGAATCAGACCCAGATACTGAAGGGTTAAGGGCTGGGGAACTCCCAGATGCAGATCCTCCTGCAACTGATAGTGATTCATCTGTATCAAGAGAGGCCTCTCCTCCTTGGAAAGCTGTTAGAAAGCAAAGACTTACAGCCAGGCAGAGAAGGGATAGACTGCTAGAAACTCGGAGATGGTTACATTATCTGAGCCCAGAGTATGCACAGAGTTAGGGTTAAAGAGATGGGCGTTGCTCTCTTGGAGCCATAAAGCAGATATTCTGGGGTCAGGCTACCTTGTGGGAGCAACAAGTCGTAAGGCTTGCCCTCACGCCGGTACTACGTTCCTGCTATTCCTGAGACTCCACTCTGAATCTTGGCTTGACCTTGAATCACGTTTTGGACTCTGCATTCTCCTGTCTCCTGGATTTGATGTAAGCAACATTTGTATACTGACCTTGGACTGTGTATCTGGGACTTTGCCTGGCTATCTTCCACAGCTGGCTGTTGAAACTCTGTTAACTCTGCACTGCTGCTGCTTCAGTAAAAGCTTTGACTTTCATCTGGGAGTGAGTGTGTGAGTCTGACAAGTATAAGCCGAGTTTTTCAGCCCTTATTTTTGGCTAAAAAATACATAAACATGGGGTCACGAAGAGTCAGTCACGACTGTAATGACACAACACACAACAGTGGTCCCCCGCCCTTTCGCGGCATGTACTGCAGTCCTGCCATATTGCAGGACCGCAGTCCATGAAAAAAGGCCCCCTGGGGTAAGAGGGAAAAGGCCTGTTTCAGGCCTCCCATACTTACCCCAGGACTGGCGGTGCCCTGAACTGGCCTGTGAGGGCCTTCCCAAAAGGACCTCACTGTAAAACTGGAAGTGACTTCCGGATTGCCAAAAAAATCATTTCTGAGGCCTCTGAGGGCGTTTCTAGGCCTGTCAGATGCCTCAGAAATGATTTTAGGCGATCCGGAAGTCACTTCCGGTTCACAGGGAGGCCCTTTTGGGGCCTCCAGAAGGCCCGGGAAGGCCCTTGCAGGCCTGTTCGGGGCAGCGCCAGGCTGGGGGTAAGTACAAGAGCCCCCAGCTAGGCCGGCCAGGCCTGACACAACCTGCATCCGCATATCGCGGATTTTCAATTATTGTGTGTTGGGTCAGGTCCCTAACCCCCACGATAGGCGGGGGATCACTGTACTCCCTCAGCTTATACTCAGGTCAATAAGTTTACCAGTTTTGGGGGGTAAAATTAGATGCTCAGACGGCTTGGGGAGGGTGGCAGAGGACAAGTCATGATCAGGTGAGCGATGGCGGTGCCTCCACTTTCCATATGATTCCATTGAGAAGGTTCAAGGGCACCCCTTTGGAGCTTCATAACTCAGCCCCTTTGCCCCCAAATGTTTCCAAATTTCAGGGGGTTCCCTAAAATCACTTTCTTAAGGAACCCCTGCTACTTTGGTGACCCCAAGTAAGTAATTTTGAGCACCTGTTTTTAAAAAGGGATTTTTGGGAACCCCCTGAAATCTGGAAAGATTTAGGGCTAAGGAGACTTAGTTATGAAGCTCTAAAGGGGATTTGGGTAGTATTGGCATCTGTGCAGGGAGTTTTTGATATTAACTCCCTAACTGCCTCCACCCTCCCACCACATGTTGCCAGTTACTATCCCCAGCCCCTTTATAGCTCAGCCAGTATACTTTATATACTCGAGTATAACGAAAAAACACCCTTGACTTATACTTGAATCAATAACTTTTCCCAGTTTGGGGGGGTAAAATTAGGCCCTCGGCTTGTAGTCGGGTTGGCTTATACTCGAGTATATATGGGTAGTTCTTATCCATATAACTCTTAGACAAACTCACACACTTTAATTTTAAAGAATATTCAGACCAAATATTGTAGGTATTGATGCACATGAATATACAAAATATCATCTGAGGAATGAGCTAGCTTACCAATACACTATGTAGAGCTGTCATGCTTTGACTAAGTCCAAGTAAACTGCTGATGCTTCTGTAGTACCCTCTTTCCACATCTATAAATATAAGAACTGAATAGCTGAGTTTAAATGCTAAAGATATTCCCAAACCAACACCTTTTGAACTCTGTTTCTGTAGGGGAAAGGACAAAGGAGACAGAATTTCTCCAACTACATACCTTGGTTTTCTAGCATAATCCATTGCAGAAACATGCTTGTAAACCAAAGCACTCATATATCAAAGCAAATTTTCCCATAATAACAGAAACTCAGATGACTCATTCTGGGGGCCCATATACTGTACACACAAAATGCCAAAACTCACAAAAGAAGTTGGCTAGAAATCCTAAACCGCAGCATGGTTTAGGTACCCAGCTGCAGAATCTGCTCTGCTTGGGATTACTTTGTGTTTTTAATGTGACAATAATGAAATGCAATTTGTAGCCCTATGCACACTTCACCAGCTGCCTCATGACTAGAAATGGTTTGAATAATAAGAAAGGATGTTAAAAACAAATTAAATATAAACATAAATATAAATAAAAATAAATGTCTAACCTGCACTACCCTTTGAAAACTTTCCTGGCCGGTGCAAGAGAGACCTCCATTCCTTTGTCCTCCCTCTGCTTTGGAGGCTTACCTGAAAGGGAATGTTCCAGAAAATCTCCCATAATCCAGCAGGGGGACAGAGAGAGAGTCACCACTGTCTCACTTGTGATCATGTGACCTGCTCCAGTGCTCATATTGCAAGACATTGCTTGTTGATCAAGGCAATATTGAACAGAAATAGTTGCTCGTCTTGCAAAACACTTGTAAACCAAGGTGCTTGTTAAACCAAGGCCACACTGTATTGCCTTATTCCTCATGGGAACAAAGCCAGATGCTGATATGAATGGCAGTTTTTGAGAGAGACATTTTCCAGCAATTTAATCATCCAGATATGTTGCTCCATTCATTACTGAATTATTTCCACTGACACCAACGTTTCACACCAATACATTCATTTTTAAGAGCATATTATATTTCAGCTCAGGCTTATTTACCAACAAAACAAACAAAAATAAAACCCCAAACACCACAGCTCTTTTGCAAAAGAACATGGTCATCTCTTTTCCCCTCAAGCATACCTGGGCACAGTTGTGCTCTTACAGACTTTTGTCTTGTACTGTATGTGCTTAAGTAAGTTTCCTTCTAGACTTAAATTTTCACAAAATATGTTTCATTTTCTTAGGATCTAATCAACTTAATTCATCCACATGGATAGCTGGTGCAAAAGCATAACGAAGAAATATGGCGATATTTAGAATAGCTTTGGATAAACACCATATCATGCTACTGATTGTCGACGTTCTACAAGGACATAGCACTTGAAGCAGGGCTATGGGCTCAGTTCTATGCTGATAATGAAAACAAAGATAGTCTTAAAACTTATTCAGGTCTACACTGTTGCACATTTTTTTTCATTCTAAGCATACAGTATGTCTTTTGCATATGGTCCATGTTAAGGCTCATAAGACAAAAACCAAGTACATCTGATAGTCCTAAAGGCTGCCCGGTCATGATATTCAGATGAATCACTCTACAGTACCAATTTTTAGAAAACAGTTTTGATATAAGGGAGTTGTCCAGTCCTAGCTATACTTCTATAGGTCCAAGTTTTAAAGACAAGCATAATACTAGCTATACTTCTTTAGGTCCAAGTTTTAAAGACAAGCTTATTATTTTATTTTATTTAGTAGATTTTTATACAGAACAGTAACAAAACAAAGGAAACAGCAACAGTTGCATTAGGAGAACGAAAACAAGGAGGATAAAGGAAAACTGACAGTGACTAACCACGTACCAAAGAGATGAACAGTGCTTCATGATAGGCAGCCTACTCAGTGCTTTAGAGTCTGTTTCCTGTTGTTCATTCTCTAAGAGTAAAAAGAATTACTCTAATTTGACCTTGAGAAGTGCACTTAAGCATCTCAGGAAAGTACAACAGAAGCTGCATCTTACTCATTATCCATAATGAAGCTGCAAAGAGAAAAGTCATCCTTGAACATCCGTGTCCAAGAGGCGACATTTTTTTAAAAAAAAATAAAAGCACATTGTTATCAACCACTGGCATGATAAGCCTTGTTCAGATGTTCCTGAAAGATCACGAGAGTACTAAAATATATATTCAAGTCACACAGCTGCTTTACTGCTATACCAGAAATAGGACTCGTGTTCTAAAATAATGTAAGATTATTGCAAATATCTCACAGATAAGTCTGAAATTCAAAATATGGGGAAACTGACTAGGATATTAGCAGGCCCATAGGAAAGAGAAAACAGTCTTGAATGATTTGTAAAGAGATGATGCCACTTTATCAATAGACTATTTGAAAATCCTTCTTTTCCAGTAGAAGTGATGTATTCAAAAATGGGGGAGGAGGAGGGGAATTCAAGAATTCCCTAGTCTATATAACCAAGAAAGTGAGACAGGCTTCCCTGCCTCCATGCCAGAGTGGTCCTCTGCTAATGGAGACAGGGCCAGAAATTGGGCACCACCTGGGAAGAAAGCCCCGGCACGGCACGTGGCAACCAGTAAATGGCACTGCTAGCCAGAGGGGGAGGACATTGTGCCACATAGCACCTGTGGGGGAGTACTGACAACTTCATACAAAGCTGCCAGTGGGACAAAGCCCCCATCTCTCAAGTTAAACAAAATCACTACAAACTGGTATTTGCCTTCCCTTTTATAAGAAATCAATACAAGCAAATGTGGCTCATTTTAAATGTTCCAGCTTTGGTAACAACTTGTCAGTGAACATCTAACATATTTGAGGCAATTTTCTCTTAATGAAGTCCTTGCCTACAGAACTATGAGCTTTAATACTACATTCCAAGTGTAGTTCCTGCTCTGAGAGATAAAAAAAGATTTTAAAAATAAATAATAGATCAAAGCTGTGTCATTCTGATAGCCTACAGATACCACTAATCTAGGCCAGGAAGCATAAATCGTGTACATAGTTACAGAATTCTGGATAAAGAATGTAGTGAATATTCATCATGTTATTTAGAGCTAGTGAGTTTTCTTTTAATACTGTAGAGATTGCCCAACTATTAGTGCATTGAAAATTGGTCTCTCTACAAAGGTCTTTGACTTTGTTTCTCAAATCTTCAATATTAGTAAACTAATAATGCATTTTGTTCAGTTACTGTGAAGTCAAAGTTATACTGTTTTCATTACCTGATTCCAAATAGATTTATTCAGATGTAGACTCTACTGGTTACCAAATGATCTGTGTTTCATAATCATGTATGCAGAATTATAGTTTAAAGTCATATTTCTATAGAATTAGGCAAACTGAAAAATATTAATTTCCAATTATTTAGTGTGGAAACCTTCCTTTGAAAGGTGTTTTCTGGAGGAACTGCAGTGATGTGCACACGCTCTTTGTCAACGTGGCATGCCTGGAAGGGAAGCAACTTTCTGTTTCCCTGGCCTTTTGCTTTGAGGCAGGGCCATAGGGATAAAGGGCAACTGCCCCCTATCCGAGCTCTTTGTTTTTGTAAGCTCTCCAATGTTTTACTTGACAACACAGATAACATGACTAAAAACAAAGCCTTCTGGGAGGAATACCACACTTTGTCTGTGTGTGTGTATCATTTCCAGCTGACTGGGAAAAGCAAAAAAAAAAAAAAAAAAAGCTTGAGAGAAAAAAAGCAAAAGGTCAGGGGAAACAGAAGGTCACTTCCCTTTCAGACATGTCACGTTGACCAGGAGTGTATGCACATCACTGCAGTCCTCCGGAACACACCTTTCAAATGAAAGTTCCCACAATTTAGCATCATTGTAAAATTTAGTTTATATTGTAGTTGGCCTTGCAGATAATCTCTGAACTAAAAATACAAGGTAACTGACTATAAATAGAAAAAGTATTAACCACCTAAATCCCCATATTTTTTGAATTTGCAAAAGAAATGAATAAAAGACAAAATGATTCTAAAGGTTCTACATTACTTATTTACATTATAAACAAAAATGTATGCTCATAAAGGAGCCCAAAGAAGCAATTGACTCTCCAAGTCAGAACCTGCACAGGACTCATTGTTCCTTCTATTCTATAGGTAGACAGCTCTACACACTAATAAGCTGCAATATTATGAGCAAAAAAAAATTCTTACAATTCTTAAAAACATTTGTGTTTATGCACCTGACCAGTATTGGCAGGATGCATTTAATTTAAACTGAACTGATTTAAATCACAATGTAAATTTTAAAATGGATTTTAAATGATTTAATTTTAAAAAAAATTCAATTTAAATCATGGTTTTTTAATTGTGACTTGATTTTTTAAAAAATCTATCCACCCTGAGAATTGGTAAAAACACCTCCAACATTTCCAGGAGTCAATTCTACTAACAGAATAATAATAACCTGCCTTTTATATTTAACATAACTATCAGAGACATTTAAAAAATTGCTTCTCCAAAAACACTGCACTGGTATGATAATTAACAACAGTCATATGACTCCCTTCTGGCAAAGATAATTAAAATATCTATAAAAGCAGTAGTCCAAATAACTGAAAAACAGCCATCGTGGCAGTGGCATGCACATAGATTGATGACATTCTTACTCCTATCACCAATGGCAAAACTGTTACTGATTAAACAAAAATCCACATGGATAGCGAGTACAAAAGCATAATAAAGAAATATGGCAGTTTGGTTTCATTAAACCAAATCCAAGCCAACATAATATCACAACACAATTCACAAAGCCTCCAATGTCATTGTTCCTTCTCCCTGGTGCTGGCCAATCAGGACCTGTGCAGGGAAATGCATCATCCTGCCTAATCGGCTAGCACCAGGGAGAACTGGTGCACGAGCCCAAGGCAAGGTAAGGGATTGGCTGAATTTATTACGGAGGGTTGGACCAGTTCCGAACACCAGCTCGGCTCCCGCATTTCATTTCAGAACCGGACCACTTCCCAAACGAAGCATCCGTACCTAGTCATTACCTTGCTTTCTCATTGATATAACAGAAACAAAAAAGATTTCTAAGAGTTCCCACAAAAATGGCCAATTCTTAGAAAAAATCAACTTACTAAACTGTACTTGGTAAATTTTAATAACTTCTTTAAAATCAAACAGCAATGCTCAGAAAGTAGAAAAATTTGCAGTAACTTCTAGGCCTTGTAGAGCTCATAATAATGTTAATTAAAATTTCAGACAGAAGACTGGGAGCAGGGGTTTATCATTAACAGGCAACCACAGCTAATAATATTTATCAGTGGAGATAACCACTTTCCCAAAGCCCAAGATGATTCATACATACAGCACATTTCTCTATATGTCTAGCCTTTTCAAAATGTTAAGAATACATTGACATGCTTTCTCTAGTTGCTAAGCAAACTTTTGTCATTCATTAAGCTTTTGTGACAAGTCTTGTGCTTTGATTTCCAAAACCTGATGGTTCACATGCCTTTTAAACTCAGTAAATGCAGTAAATTAATCTGTCAGTCTTTTGGAACGATCTTTCTCTACAAAGAACTGTTATCTTATATATCACCAGCATCCATCCAAGACAGAAGAATCAGCAACCTAGCAAAAATCCTAAGTAAATGACAGAGAACCTTGGGCCTTCCAGATATTCTAGATTACCATTTATTTCTCTTGCAGTTTGTCAAACTGATGTGAGTTCGTGGAATAGTCAAGTTGAAAAGGGCATCAAGTTGTCCACCAAAAGATCTGTAGGTCACCAAGTTCCCTACTCCAGCCCAATGAGCAATAGAGATTCTAGACACAGAACAATAACCGTTTGCTGGGGGCATACAGAAAACAAGTGGAGAGATGAGACTTGGTATAGCAGCGCTTCACATGGGTACATTTTGTTACATGTCCTTCTAATTTCCACTTCCTTTTCATATAAAACGCACTTCAATTAGGTATCTGGGTTTGCTGCTGAAAATGAATATGTGATAAGACTAACCTGAAAATGCACCAGAGAGTGTTTATTGGAAACAGGATTATTAACAGCAACAAAACTGTTTATAGGTTTGCTTGTTTTCTAGTTTAATAAAAATGTACTTTTAATGCTCTTGCTCCATTTATTTATTTATATTTACTTGCACTGAGCCCTAACTAGCAGCAGAAACAGCTTGATATTCAACAGTCTCCACTTAACTCCGAATATGAGGGAACAGATAGATATTTCCAGGAAAAGGTACACATAGTACTGATGGAAAAAAGGAGGGTGGAGCCGTGGAGCCATAACAGAATACAAAAGCAAGACTAGGCTAGTTACTAGTAAAATAACAAAAGAAAAAAAACATTGCAAGCTTTTGAAGGCAACATTATCTTTATCAAAGCATGTACCAAAAGCCCAAACATAGCAAAATACGTGGTTTGCCAGGAGCTAAGTCTTAGATGTAAAGATTATTGGCAAGATGTTATTAGCCAGGCTGTCTTCTTAGACAAGACAGAGCAGGAAGCAAGGTTGTTGTTAGAACTGCACCTGAAGTACAGGATAGAGTTTCACACCCTAGCTCTCCAAAAAAAGGGACGTGAGTCATGCCTACCCCTCCATAACCTCTCTCTATTTGGCTCTTCAAGAATAAAATCCCTATTTGGCTGGCGGTGGGGGATGATTGATGCAGAAAACCCATGTGCCCATATGGGATCAGGGTTCAATTTAGTTAGCCCACTAGGTAAAGCCAAATGGTACTGATGTCAGTATGGAAAAACAGAATTTTTATTTCATCAGTCAGTCAGAATTCATGAAAGCGAACTAGCAGTCAAAGCCTCGAATGCAACTATGGTTATGATTTATTCCCTGTACCTGCATTGTTTAGATTCCTTTTTGTTCTCCCTCAAATTACATCAAAGAAAAGAGAACTATTGTCCCCTACACGAAAGAGTCACAAGATGGAAACAGCACAAAGCAGCTTTTGATTTTCCCAAGAACATAATAATCAGGCTTAAGCAGGACTTGGGGAGGAAGGGTTAGGGTTATGGTTAGCACAGAACTACAATCAGTAAAAATATGTAAAGGTATTGGGACGGAGAACATAAAGACACTGGCTGTTCTGGACATCACATTAAACTTTCTTTACAGAATACGAGTACTGTACATCTACCCCAGTGTTGGTGAACCTATGGCATGAGTGCCAAAGGTAGCACTTGGGAATCCTTTCTGTGGGCACCCGACATCGCCCCTTCACAGTCACCTGTATTGGCACTTTGTGTTTTGAATCTCAGTTTGGGCACTCGGTCTCTAAAAGGTTCGCCATCACTGATCTAGCTGCCTCTTCCCTAGCTCAGGTACTCCACATTCATCTCTCCTTTTCATTCTGCACTGTGAGAATTCACTTCACTTCCATATCTTGTACAGAACTGGAACTGTGCCTAATCACAACCATAACCATGGTTTGAAGTTAAATTGCTGGAATCTAACATTTGTTAGATTAACAAGAGTTTGCTGGCAAGGATAAATTCAAGATAAATCAGAGGAAAATTTTCCGAACTCTTTTTCTCTTTCAGGCAGTGGGGAGGAATATCAAAAGCAAGTAAATCTTGAGGAACCTAAGCTCCTACACATCTCACTAAACTAAATCATGACAAACCCAAACCCAAATTTAAAAATAAACATCACAAAACCATTACATGTGCATACATGCATATAAAGATTTCTTCATTTGCACATAAATTGCACATTCTAAATTAATGTGAGAAACAGGAGGCATTAAAATGAATTATTTTATAAAAAATCAAATTGATTAAATGTTTTAAAACTAATTTTTGATTAAAATTGTCAAAAATCTGATTTTGTTATGTAAATTCTGATCTAAATCACAATTTGATTGAAATCAAAACCATCCTAGAATATTCTGGGAGCTGTTATCATGAATAATGTCTGGACATCATGCCAATCACTCTCTATAGAATTCTGACTTAATGTTTTGATAAGTAGAACACAGAAACAAATTATTTTGCAAGCATCACCACAGTGTTTAAGTAGATCTGTAGTTCAACTGCTGTATCATTTCAAAAAGCAATACATTTTCTGCAAAGTGGCTTAGTGGAACAGAAAACATATACTGTATTACAGTTCTTATAGACCTACAGATGTCTAAAATACTATTAGCTCAGTTTCATTTAGTTAAAACATATTAACAATTGATTATATGTTCCTTGGAACAATTGGGCAGGGAAACATAGTTCTATGACTTCTCAGCAAATTAATGTTGTGGATAATCTGTGTTCATAAATTTCTCTTTATCAAAATGATAACTCAAATGTGTTTTACAATCTCATTCTAACAGGGTTAAAATGGAAACATCTACCAGTACTTTAAATAAACAAGACACATTATTTATATTTTCTTAATTTGGTTGAAATTGTATTAGTCTGTACTACAACTACATAACTGTTCAACCAAAGGAAATTAAGAATATATCCAGAAAAGCATCAGCACCCTAAAGAACAATATGCAAAACCCCAATGAACTGACAAACATATGAGAATCTCATTTCCTCCCAAATATAATATCCTTCTGCTTCCTCAGATCATTACCCGGTCTTTCATCCTCCAACTCTGAGCCAGTGACTTGGAACCCTCAATTTTCTCACAGTGCCTTTTCTTCATGAAGGCCAAAGGCAGATTCCAGTCAATCATGTCAGACTCATCTTCCTCTCCAAGCCCCAGAAGGGGTGACTGCAGCATATCAGACTCCATAAGGATAGAAGAGAAGCAAAGGAATCACTGATCAGAAATCCCCACTCTCAACGAAGCGTTAAGGTAGCCAGGGGACTAAGAGACCAATCTTGCCGTTTCCAGCCCTCTTTAAAGATTTCTGTTGTAGGAAGTTTATGACAATGTTTCTTTGATCAACAGCTGAGGGATTCCACTGTGGGATGTGCAAGATTGGGGGACTAATGCAATCACTGTGTAAGTGCCAACTATGAAGCTGGAAACTGATTATCACTCTCTAGATAAAGTAGTTCAGTCACAGATGGGCTTAGGAATCTTGTTTTTCTGCTTTCTTCAAGAATGGGGCAATCAGGTCTGTGAACTGTTGCTCAACAGCAGGGAGACACTGGGTGGTTACAGATAACTATCTCTGTTGAAGCCACTCTTATCCAGGATGCCAACTATGATTTGGTTTAGCAGAAAAGTAGATAACCTGTTCAAATTAAAGCCCCCAGCCAATGAGTCTACAAATATTTCAAACAGAAGAGTAGTGTTCTAAGTGGGAAACTAGCAGAGTTCCAACCATGGCCACTTACTGGGTTAAGTGTAATAGCTACAATGACTGCAGGAAAAGCTTGCCATGCTTGTGGCAAAGCTTATGCCTTGAACCCTGGAGGCAATGCAGGAGATGAGAAGTAGCAAAGTCTCTACTCAGGTGCAGAGTGAGAACATCAATCTTTTCTTTCAAGTAGCGAAGGCTACCGTTGTTTCTGAGGGGCTGCCAGCACAAATAACTGGAGTTTCAATGGCTCTTTGCGCTGGATTCAAGTGGGATTCTTGGAGGAGAATCCTTTCCGCATCAAGAGCTTCACAGAGAAGAAGGGTTGCAACATGGTCTCCCGCTCCAGGCAGCACTTCAAAAATGTGGAAAAAAATGTTAGTTAAAGACGCAGCTTGCAGGGAGGGGGGTAGTTTCGATGCAGGCGCCTCTCTGTTCCAGGAGCAGCTCTGTTCTCTCCTTGCTGAGGATTCAGGGGAGCGGGGCTCACCCCGGAGTAAGTCCGCCCCTAGGGCGAGGGGGTCGGTCCCGATCAGGCGATGGGATAAACTCTCCTTTCTGGGCCTCTTCCCGAGGGCTTGTAGTGGCCGGTATGGAGGGGAAATATCCTACCCCTGCGCCGGTGCTGGCTTTTTGCCCAGCTGCTGAGGCGGGAGCCTAGTCCATCCCATTGCGGTCCCTGCCTCGGTCAGCCGGTCGCTCCTTTTCGCGTTCAGGGTCCCCAGGGAGCCGGAGGATGAAAGCAGAAGGGAAACGTCCCGGAGTGCCAAACTCCCCTCAGCAGCGCACCAAGGAGGCAGACATCTTGCCGAGGCCCACAATGCATCGCGGCGACGGGTCAGCGCGCGGCTCAGGCAGAACCAAACGCGTTCGATAGCGCCGAGTCTGCGGGTGGTGGAGAGAGGCGCCTGCCCTGCTGCAGCCTTTCCGAGCGTGCCCCGAGGGACCTGAGTTTGGCCGCGACCGGAGGGCCGGGTCGGATTTCGGCAGCGCCTAAATAACTCAGCCCGGGCAGCGTGGACGACCTGAGAAATACGGTCTTTGCTGTACAGGACGGTCTATGATAATTTTAAGAAGAAATCGTTTCTGTTTCTAGGCTGTGCACGCTTTTTGCCCTGGTTATCGCACGCTTTTTTCTTTCTTTTTTGGCCCCAAGGCTCACAGATGCTAAGGACAAGGGTCCCAGGGGGGGCAAAACTGGACGAACACAAGAGCTAATGCAGTTGGCTGGTTGGTTTCAATGTGCCTTTCAGTTAGTTCAGGGATCTTTCAATCTAGAGATGCACGACGTCTATTGAGGGATGGTTGGGTGTTCCATATAGTGGTACACGAAGCAGCCATAGCTCAAATTCCAAGTCCAGAACCGATCCCCTTCGAATGCACAGCAAGGGGAAGACAGAGGAGTGAAAAGGAGCCATGCCAGAGGGAAGCAGTGATGGCCCAGGGGAGTCTAACCCATGTTCCTCGTCCTGGAACACCCACAAAACGCCATCACCCTTCTCACTGGCACACAGGTTACATCTTCATTCCCACCCCACAGTTCACACCTTCACTTCCTCATACAGCAGATTCTTGTTCTTGTTTTGCACAGGCAGGCAGGCAGGCACTTTTCTCCCACACGACTGTCCTGCCTCAGGGTTGCAACAAGGGGGAGGTCCAAGCTTCCTCTGCATGGATATGGACATAACTTTGCTCTTCCCTTCTCTTTGTTCCCCTGCTGTTTGGTTGGTTTTCTAGTGCAATCAGACCCAGCAGGGGGTAAAAATAAATAAATCCAGAGTGTAGACCTTGGGAATTGCTCTCCCACAAATAGTCCTTAACACAGATTCTTCTCTATCCTTCCAAACAGCTGTCTAGTGGTCTGGGCAGAACATAGTTTACAGGTGGAGGAAGAGTGAATATATCTCTCCTGTGGACTTCTTTCCTATACCTTCACTCCTATCCCCAAAGCCACCAAAGAATTCTTATAAATGGGAAATTCAGGCTTAGCCATGCTCAGGGCACTAAGGGGCTAAAGACAGGTTGTCCAGCTGTCAGTGGTTCCCAGTGGTAGCCTAGGTGTTTTTGGACTGCAGTTCCCAGAAGTCTTCAGCACCAGCTGTGCTGGCCAAGGTTTCAGGGACTTGCAGTCCAAGAACACCTGAGTTACCCTTGGTATGGGAACCACTGCCTTAGGGCAATGCCTAGAATGTTAGCTTAAGTAGGTACTAGTCAGCTTTGGAATGTAACAGAGGTCACCTAGTTTTAATTGCCCTTTCAGCCACAATAAAATGTGTGCAATAAATTGAGGCAATCACATTTAACCTATCTGTCAAAATCATTACGAAACCAATTTGCTCTCAGGCTTCTGATACACTGTGCCGTAACCTGTGGGGAGGGGTAGCATCTTATTCTCCTGCAGCAAAAGCAACAAAAAATATTTTCGCACCTGAAAGACTACTCATTTTTGGCCTAAACATTGATGAGCATCTGATGAAGTAGACACAGTCCATTAAAGCTGACACCAAGTAAAGCTCTCCACAATTTTTTGCAACTGTTCTTAGTGAGAAATATAAAACCCAAGGGAAGATGGGGGGGGGGGGGAATAAAACAAATCATGAAATTGGTTAGGGATGCCAAAATGCAAGTTAAAACACCGACAGGAAAGGTCAGAAATTAATACATTCCAGTGATAGGGAGCATATATGTGAATTCTTCCAGGAATAATGTACAGTATTGTTATGAATCATCCTGTGGTAATACAAAATATTTTGCTGTGGATTTATTATGAATAGGCAATTAAGACCAAATACCCTTTTGGAAAGACTTGTTCATGGTGGACAAGAAATCTGCCAGAACTAGTCTGCTGATACTGATCAGTCCAGTTGCCCGCATTTTTGGCTGCCCTGGGGGTTGTTGAGATGATTGGTATGCAGAAGCAAAAGTGTGATTGGAAATGGAAGTTCACAGGATTTTAAATAATCTCTACATTACTGTGAAATAAAAATCAAAACAAAACTTTCTGAAATGCAGTGGAAGCATTAAATTTCGTAATACTCTGTTTATAATTTGACATAGATATCAGAGGTGGTAAAAACTCTGTTGCTTTTTTCAGTTCTGGTCTGACTATCTCTTTGTGGCCCTTCTGCCAGCTGTCAAAGACCGTTTTATAGTATTCAGGCAGGTCGTTGGCATTTAATCTAGGTTACTGTTGAAGCATGCAATGCCCCAGGCCTTTCAAGACTTTCCCCATGCGGGCAGGAAACAAGGTTCACATGCTGAAATGTCCCTCTGTCCCAGAGCTATGACCAGATGTGAATATTAGACCATTGTTTGAAAAGGGGGGGGGGATAAAAGATAAAAAGAAATACCCAAAACAGCATGCTATATATATTTTAGTACAGTATATGCTTCATATATGTGAGTTTAGCTTTCACATTCAACGCTAACATCTCTGATTAACATCAGTAGTTACTTGCATTCTCACTATTTAAAAAAATTCTTTGGGGTGATAGCAAACAATGAATTTCACACCTGGCACCACTAAAGCTGAAATACATTTTTGCCTTGTTCCCTGAACAAGTCATAATTTCTAAATTTGAAAAAAAAATGTGACCAAAATGAACAAAGAAACACATATATCATATCTACCATAGATAAGATGGTTTTCACCTAATTGGACAATATGATTTTCTGCCTTTTCCATCTACTTGAGTTACTAGTAGAAAAGCAAATATTTTTCATTCAGAATCAAATATATGGGATTTCTTCAGTTTGAGTCTTGCTGGTTTGTTGACTCTCACACTCTTCAGTAACTGGAGAGTAAAAGAACTGGAAAATATAGTGAACAGCAACAGAATCAGATGTACAGGCTAGATTAGGTCAGGCAATGTCCGAAGTCTGTCCTGGGGACCAAATGTGGCCCATTTGCAAATTTCAAGCGGCCGGCAGCCTCTTCCAAGATTGTCACGCATCCATGCTGGCTGGAGAAGTCAGCTCTCCGGCCCTCCCCGACCGATGTGACACAGTTGCTGCCAGGTGGCTGCCCCTACCTCCGGATCCTCTCGCCCTGCAAGGGAAAGATGGCAACACCACAGTGTGCATCCATCCCCTCAACCCCACCCGTTTGAAGGGCACCAGGAAGTGGTGCACTCAGAGGTGAGAGGGATGGAGGGTAGAGGGGCTGGGCTAGGGCTCTGCCCCCTTTGGCTGCTTGGTGATCGCTCGCTCGCTCGCTGGCGGCATCTCCCCATCTCGATGGCTGCCAGGTGGTGATGTTGGAGGCAGTGGCAGCAGCTCCACCAGAGGGGAGACAGACAAGAAGGAGAGCACCCCAAGCAGGCAGGCCAAAAAGGGGGCTTCCACAACTAATATCGCTCTGCAATGCTGTCACTGCGAGAGCCCTTGGCAACTGCTGCTGCAAGAACCCCCAGGCTCATGGCTTCTTTCCCCCCTCTCTCAGCCAACCTCCCACTTTTCCAAGCCCATGAAATGTACAGGGCAAGTCAGATGACTTGCCAAAGGGAACCCAGGCTGGCTGCAGTGGGGAATGGAGGCGAGGAGGAAGCGGCTTGCCCACACAGCCTCTGGTTCCTCTTCTTCACCTCCATTCCCCACCGCAGCCCGCCTGGGCTCTCTTTGGCAAGCCCCATAACTCACCCTGTGCATTTCCTGGGCTTGGAAAAGTGGGAGGTTGGCTGGGCGAAGGAAGGAGCTACGAACTGGGGCTCTTGTAGTAGTGGCCGCCAGGGGCTCTCACAGTGCCATCAGCCTCCGCTGCTACTAGCCACTGCTCACCCCTTGCTGCTGGGTCAGGACCGCTGGCTTCCTGCCACAACCTCCCTCCCTCCCTGCCGCTCCGTGAGAGCTCTGTTCCCTGCTGCCTTTGTTTTTTGTCTCTTGTTTTCAAAGAAGCCGGCCCTCAAGGTGGGAAGTTATTTTTGGGGGCCCTTTTATTGCTCGGCACCTGGATCCCTCTTTACCTGGGGTGGGGTGGGGGAGGGAGCGAGACACACAGAGAGAGGGAGACCCAACTGCACAGCTTCCCACAATGCCCAGCCCCAGGAATTCCCCACCTTGAGGCTTAGCTTCTTTGAAAACAAAAAAATATGTGCACCTGGTCTCCTCAGAGGACTTTCTCAGCTGCCAGCTTCATCTTGTGTTTGTGCTTCTTCACTGGGCACCTCCTCTCAACTAAGTCCCGCAAAACTTACCTTGAATACTTCTCCCCCCTCCCTCCCTGCCGCTCTGTGAGAGCTCCATTTTTCACTGCCTTTATTTGTGCCTTTTAATTTCAAAGAAGCTGAGCTTCAAGGTGAGGAGGTTGTTTTGCCTCCCTTTTTCTTCCCTGGCACCTGGATTCCCTCTTTGCCTGATGGGGGCGGGACACACACAAACATAAAGAGAGAGAGAGAGAGAGAGAGAGAGAGACCCCACTGTGCAGCCTTTCCCAGCATACAGCCCCAAAAACTCACCACCTTGAGGCATGCTTCTCACGCTTCCCGCTCTTCCTGATGGCGGTGGGGCACACACAGAGAGAGAGAGAGAGAGAGGAGGAGGAGGAGGAGAAACCGGAGGACGTGCGGGCAGACAAAGCAAAGGAAAAATGCAGCCTCCTTGCTTTACATCACTCTGCAACCAGGCCAGAGGAGGCTCTCACAGTGTCAACATTGTAGAGCGATGTTAGGCGTGGAAGCCCCCTTTTTAGCCTGCCTGCTTGGCGCACTCTCCTTGTCTGTCCCGCCTATGGCGGAGCCGCCATTGCTGCCTTCAACTTTGCCTTTCACCTGCCTTGCCTGTCCACATGCCCTCCTCAACTCTCTCTCTCTCTCTCTCTCTCTCTGTGTCTCTCTCTCCCCATAGGAAGAGTTTGGTGGGAAGTGTGGGAAGCAAGCCTTGAGGTGGTGAGTTCCTGGGGCTGTACGCTGGGAAAGTCTGCACAGCAGGGTCTCTCTCTGTGTGTGCCCTCCACCCTCATCAGGCAATTAAAACCAATGGGGTGGGACAGCTTCTTTGAAAACAAGAGACAAAAAACAAAGGCAGTGGGAAAGGAGCTCTCACAGAGTGGAGCGGTAAGGAGGAGGGAGGGAGGGAGCTGGTGGCAGGAAGGCAGTGGTCCCAACACGTGTGGGCTGGATGGTCGGCCCCCACACATTTTCACCTCACCAAATCTGGCCCTCCTTGCAAAAGTTTGGACACCCCTGGATTAGGTCAATCTTAAAAGGACAAATGCCTCAAAATAGCTTACAACAAAGGCAACTTTTGGATAGAAAAAATTGGAAGAGACAAAAATCAAAATAAACAAAAACACACACACACAAAAAAGAAGACAATCTCAAGTGCAGTACTGAGACAAGTATAAGACAATTCCAGTAGAGATTTCTCTTATGTAGTTTTGATTGCAAATTAGGACAAAGTTAAAGATAAAAATTCATGTTTCAAATAATTAAAATGCCAAAGAGATAGCATTTCTAAATTTTAAAATGACAATGCCCAACATTGACAAATAATAATAATTCTCATATTATTATTGATATCCAGAATAAGATAGATTATTATTGATATCCAAGGTAGAATGAATACATTAAACAGATGCTTGAAGATAACAGACAGGCATAATTTATTGTAATTCATATCAATACAACTGAAATACAGGAATTTTTAAAAAACAAAATTCAATATCATTAACAAAAAAACAGTAAAACTCCTAGGCTTGATTATTCTCTCCACCATATCATTAAAGTTAACAGAAGATAACAACTTAGGTGTTTGTATTAATGTTTTGAATCAAATCTACAAAACAAAAGCTGAGAGAAATGACAAAACATGACTGAGAGAACAATAATCTTGAAAAAACAATTAATGTAAGGTTTTCCTTAAAATAATAAATGTCACAACTTATCAGAAATGCCAAGAAGAAACAGAAGGCACACCGTTTGATTTCAAAGGAGGATTTTGAACTATTCTGTCTATATTTACTTGAGAAGAGATGTCATGGCATGATGGCCTTTGCTATGTGTGCTGACCTTATTCAATTAAAAAAGTACTTGACAAGATCCAGCACAGCAAGCTGATGGAGAGTTCTTCATAAACAGAAGTCTCAGTTCAATAGATAGTCATATTTTAGAGCAACCAGTTGCAGTAAAAAGTTGAAGATCAGATGACAATGATGTAGAGATGCCATATGGACTATGATAAGGATATTAATTCTTACCTTTGCCATTTAATTAAAATTTCAGTAACACTTTTAAAGAATCACTTGATTCAAATGACTGCATCATTATCAATGTTGGGGTTATCAACAACAACCAATATGCAGATGATACAATATTATTAATTGATAATTTGGATGATCCACAGTGGTTCATCAGTAAAGTAAATGAAGTAATCAACATTGTATAATCATTTTCAATAATCATTAATCAGTAAAACAACAACCCAATAAATGTACATAAAGATCAAAAATAAAAATGTGGACCATGCTGATAATATAAGTATGTTGGAAATGGGTTGATTGAAGAGTGGAAGCAAATGTGTGTAATAAAAGTCAGAATAAATGATATAAAACAACTTCATTATGAAGAAGCAGCTACCAAAAAGGTGGTAGTGCTGGTGATGGGGGTTGCGAAACTTTGAATTTGTTTATTATTTACTGCTTATATTCTCAGTACTAAAACAGGCTACTATTTTTAAGGCATATGACATGTGGATTTGTTGCAAAATGCTAAGATTTTCTTGGTGACTAAATATAAGGTAAATCAGAAACGTCAAAGAAGGAGAATCCTTTATTTCCTCAGGAATCTTGGGGATTGGTTTGAATGCAACATAACATATTTAGGGCTGCTCCATCCAAAGACATTACAGTAAGACCCCCATATCCACTGATTCATTAACCACTGATTCAGTTATCCACAGTTGGCAGAGGAAAAAAATTAAATAAATGATTCAGCCAACACAAAGCAAGCTACTGTTATATACAGCAGCTGTAAGGCAAGCTACTGTTGCAAAACAGCAGCCGGAAAGCAAATTACTGTCACAAAACGGCAGTTTTTTTTGGGGGGGTGGCATTCTCTCTGATCTACAGTTTTCATTATCCACGGGAAGGCCTGGAACCAATCCCCAGTGGATACCAAGATCCTACTGTACAGCCATGATAACATTTAACCTTCAGCAGGAGAGAGAAAGAGAAGAAAATGGTATTCTTAGGCACCTACCTGTGCCTCCTTTCTCATAAAGCATCTCTGTATGTGTTTTACACACCATGACTGAAATCCTAGTAGTAAGTCACAACAAAAATAGGCCCATTGAATCATTGGGGATGTGGTGAGTCAATTATTCTGAACATTCCATTGATTTATTGGGCCTCCTCTAGTTGCAAAATACACTACTTGATTTCAGGAAATGATTGTTTTATGCATCAGACAAAGGCCTCTCCATTCCAGCATTCTGTCAACAGTCAGAGAGTTGTTTCTGAAAGCTCATGAAAAGGGCATGAAGATAAAAGTCCTCAGGTTTTGTTTATGCCTGCAATCTGGTAATGTAGGCAGGCATCTTTGATATCGGTGCTGCTGACAGGTTACTTGCCATGATTTTAAAACTGCTCATAACTGTAATGGGTAGGCTTCTCATTATTCGTGCTATTTTTATCACATTTTGCAGTGATTTATACCATGACCCGTGGGAAATACATCCTGTTCTGTCTGAACTTAATTCCAGAAAATGTATTGGATCATTTCGGATTCTAGCATTTGAGAAGCACTTGACTCTCTATGTCATGTTCCCTTTCTAATAACTTTTTTCTCCTGCAAAAAGTCTGAAGCTCTTGTTTTCCAAAAAATATTCATGAATATTCTGACCTGATTCAGCATGCTGCCACAAAAAACCTTGACCCAAACTGATCCGTAAGATATTACAAAGGAAGTTCTTTTTGTGACACACTACAGTATTCCATGCAGTTGTTCACTTGAATCCTTAACTGTTACCTTCAAGTAACATCACTCTAAAGAAAAAGCCCACTTGGAGCCTGCAAATGGTGTGAAACTATGAGCACTGAGATAATTCAAGAGTTCCTTTTATATACTTGAACAAAGTTCTTGCATTCAGATACTTACAGCCTGGAATGGCGGAGCTGCCCGCTAGCAGCCAGGCTGATGAGTTGGCTCTTTGTTCAGAACTTAAAGCAAACATAACTTGTTCCTCTGACTTGGTGCACTGGCTCTCCAACATCAGAAGGCTAACAGAGAAGAGGAGAAGACAAAAAATTGAATGTGGCAACACAAGAACGGCCAACTAAACTGAACCACTTCTTTTATCCTAGGATGGGGGCTCCCGCAACTCTGCCCAGGAGGCCCCTCAAGGAGGAAAGGGAGGCAAATAAAGAAGAAAACTCACCCAATTCCACTGGAGGAGAAGCTTTCAAGCAGAACCACTTCTTTGAATTCCATGTGCAACAGCAAAATAGAGTGTTGCTGTTGAACCTCAGCTTCAATGTTCAGAGCTCCAGCAGCCAGCCATCTTCAGCCATGGTCAGAATTCAACCACTTTATTCTAATTTTTGTTTCGCTCCTTTGCTGATGTCTTCCCAGTTTACGAGACCAAGGCTGTAAACAGAGAGGAAGATTATGAGCTTCAAGGAACCTGGATATTCCACCCTTCCCCACCACCATACTCCCCTGCTCCAGCAAGGCACTTTTGGTTTAAGCCCCAGGATCCGTGAGACTCTTCCTCCAAGGCATCATTTTCTGGCAGAACTATGGTTTGGGAAAGAGAACCAACAAAGGTTCAGAGAAGAATCCCCAAGCCCTACTTCACCAACCCCCAAGCCTTATGCATCTGTATGGGCCATCTTTCACCGCAAGAGTGAGGGACAAGACTCTGCCCTATGGCCTAATTTGGCATGTGAACCGCTCTGGAAACTAACCTATGGCCCAGACCCGAGCACAAGCTCCAGAAGTTGAGGGTTGCAAGAAAAATTCGGCACTCAACACTCATGAGAACCCTGCAAAACAAAACATTCAATCCATTAAAGACAAAAAACAAGAATAAAAAATACATCCATTGGAGGGACATTCCTCTACACACAATGCTACCTGGGTATACAGAAAGATACTGAGTTCTAATGATTGCAGATTAAGCTCTTGCATTCAGATACTTACAGCCTGGAACGGAGGAGCTGCCCCCAACAGCCAGACTCATAAGTTTACCCTTTGTGCAGAACAAAAAACAGACATACCTTGTTCCTCTGACTTGGTGCACTGGCTCTCCTTCATCAGGAGGCTAAGAGAGAAGAGGAGGAGAAGAAAAATGGAAAGTGACAACAGAAGAACACCCAACTAAACCAATCCTCTCCTTTGATCCTTGGATGGTGCCTCCCACAACTCTGCCCAGGAAGCCCATCCCGGAGGGAAGGGAGGCAAAGAAAGAGGAAAACTCACCCAATTCCACTGGAGGAGTAGCTTCCATGCGGAACCACATCCTTGAATTCCATGTGTAACAGAAAAACCTTCAGCTACTATATTGCAGTAGGATTGGTTGAGGATTATCAAGAACCACAAACAAGACACATAAAAAGAGAACATCAGGGAGCTTGCTCCTTTCTGACCCAGTGAAATCTCATTGCCGATAAGAAGCGACAAAGGCAGGAGGAATGTTGGTGGGAAATGCCTTTCTTGTGCTTGGCAGTGAACCTGCAAACAAAGGGAGATACCATGTTTCAGATATACTTCTGAGCTAATGAAGAACTTCAACAACTATCCCCATCCTCCCTGGTGCCCCATTGCCTGTACTCACCTTTAACTCTTGCATGTGATGCCCCCAAATTGCTTTTGAAGAACTGCAACCTTGGCAACTGAGGGGATGGGCCACCCAGCGGCCCCATTAGGAACTATCGGCTATCCTTACCCGGGATGTTTGCTGGCCAGTCAGCTCTGCTGAAATGGAAGTTGGCTGAAAGCCCCACTGGCTGTTTGGTGGGCAACTGGGGCTGAGAAGTTGGCCCTAGATTTAATCAAGCTGGAATGGTTTCTGGAGGCAATCATTTCAAGACCAAGGCTGTCCTCAACAGCACGGATTGTCTGCCTGCGCCTTCTTTTAGCAAGTCAATCCACTTCATATTTAGCCTTCTCCTGTTGCCTTCAAACTTTCCCAGCATCATGTCTTCTCCAGATAATTCTGTCTTAGCATGATGTGCCCAAAGTGTTTATTTATTATTATTATTATTATTATTATTATTATTATTATTATTATTATTATTATTATTATTATTATTATTATTATTATTATTATTATTATTATTAATGTGGAGTAGCAGTAGTAGGAGTATCAAAACCTACATGAGTATTAGTAATTTTTATTAATGTTATTAGCCTTACTTCTTTTTCTATTATATTAAACACAACTATCCATCTGGCACATCAGAAGAAAACAGGATTCCTCAGAAAAGACAAATCATGCTGTGAAAGGTTGAATGTGGCAGGAAAAGAGGAAGACCAAATATGAGTCTGCATGACTCCCTGAAGAAAGCCATAGGCTTGAGAGGGCAAGAGTTTATCTGGTCTACTGAGTATTGCCTTAGATTCAACCTTTTCGTCTCCAGAGATAGTTCAGGTTTGATCTAATTTTCCTCCTTAGCATGGTCCCACTCAACGCTCTTTCAGTCAGGCATCCTCAGCAACAGCACACCTCAAAGGCTTGTTTCTTGTATCCATTCTACTCCACCAGAGTTGTCTTCCCAGGCTCCAAGTTCAGTGCTGTAAACAGAGAGGAACAGAATTAGCTTCAAAGGTCCACACACCCAAACCCAAACCCAAAAGTATTTTGATCCAAAAGCAGAGATCTTACCACAGGATCTGAGACTCTCAACCTCCAAGGCACCATCTTCTGGCAGAACAAACAGGCAGAACTATGGCAAGAGAAAGAGATACATTGGAGGATAAAATAAGATTTTTCAACATCCTAATTCAACTCTTGCTTAACTCACAAGCCTAACAACTCTTTCTGGGAGACTGTTCACAGCTCAGCTGAGGGAATAGGCTCTTAACTAGGACCAAAGTGGCATGTGGACACCTCTGGAAACTCAACTGTGGCAGAAACCAATCTGTGCCACAGCAGCAAATTGGTCTCAGAGGAGAAGACATCAAAATGAGAGTCACCCTGGACTTTTAAAATGGGCATTCTGCAAGAGAAGATGCGCCCCTGCAGTGACTGTGAGGTTTTCAAGGTGATTGCATGCAGTGCTCTAAAAGAGAAAGGAAAGGAGTGACCCTAGAAGATGCAGAATAGAAGGGTGGGAGCCCATCTTCCCTTCCAACAGCCCTTGCTTCAGTTTGGCTGCCAAAAAGGACTTACTGCTTCACGGAAGAGAGTTTTGGCACAGGAAAGCATCCAGAGATGTCCAGGTACACCCTCCTGCCCCTACCCAGAGATCACCACTTTCCTTGGGGAAGCCTCAGGGGTTACATATCTAGGAAAATTCCTCCCACTAGGCACAAACATCCTAGAACAGAAAACCACATCAGACTATGCTATTGATAGGCTGAACCTGAACTGTGAAAAGCACACAAAGGCCTAGAAACACCTCTTAACAGGAGATTAGTTCATTTATTCTCCCCACGAGAACAAAAAGCCTACATGACAGATACTTATCATAAGGAGCCTTCCAGAAAGCGCATCAGAGGATCCAGAAGCCACATAGCTTGCTGTGTGGTGACAGGACAACCTAAAGGAGAGAGAAAAAGTTGCATGTATTAGAAAGAGCTGCACACTCTCATTGACTGCATAATATGACTGCAAGCTGCTCCTCTCCTCAACTCCCTTTTAAAACCAGAAGCACTGATCACATGACCTGAGCACAAGTTTGATTAATTACCAATCAGCTTGGAAACCCTGCCTACAAAGTTCAGGTTCTGCTTCTTAAAGCAACACCCAAAAAACATGCTTTTTGTCTACCCTCACAGTGTTTGAGACTAGTGTTCTCCTGGTTGCATTCCCTTTAAGTAGGTAATTGAGGCCCTCCTTACAAAAAGTTTGGGCACCCCTGTCTTAGGTGGAGTTTGGCGTTACAAGATTTTGCAGTTGATGTTCTATATATTCCAGGTTCTCAGAATGTTCTTGCTGATAGTCTTTCTAGAATGTATTTTGGCATTGAAAATTTACCTGAAGAAGATACTCTTATTCCAGATCGAGATTGCTTTCTGTTAGTTCAGTTACTCAGAGTAATAACTGTGTTTCTTACTGCAATGCATTTGGGATTACTGTTTTTTCTCTATATTTGTCTTTCAGAAGTTTCAAGCCTGCAAACACAGGGTAAAAACTGTGTGTCTTACTGCAATGCATTTGTGATTACTGTGTTTTCTTTATATTTGTCTTTCAGAAGTTTCAAGCCTGCAAAGCATACAAGTTATTCAGTATTCTTGATACATCTACATGTAGATTGCATATATTCAATCATTAGCTCTACCTCTTATAATTGCTTTCTATTGCACTTGTATAATCTCTATTGAACGTTGGTTCTTATATAACTCTTTCTTTTTATAAAGTAATATAGTTTACATTTACTCTCATTGTAATTTAAAATTGTTAGATTGTAATCTAGGATTTTAATTTTCACAGGGGGCCATGTAACAGATTTTAGGGGTCGATAAACCTGTTAGTTAGGCCAAATGTTAACACTCATCATTAAGGTGTAAGTTAGTTCAGGGTTAGCTGAGGTTGATTCATAGCAGGGGAGAGCCAGCAGAGGCTGGCTGTTAACCCAATCTCAGTAATAGGACCTGCGATTCCGTTGCATATGGGTACTCCTTTTTGTATTTCATCAGTTAAATAAGGTGGTTATGCTTATTCAGATTATCCTAACTATGGTTAATCTTTTTTTCTACTTTTCATAATAGTATATTCATACCTGAGGTTATGAAAAGTTATTTATCTTAGATGATCCCAATATATAAAGAGAACAGGTAATGATGGCAGTCTTGACTGTAGTATTGCTGACTATAATTTATTTTTAACATGGGATAATTTGGATAACATTCTAAGTTTGTTAGATAAAGCAGAATTAGAGATGGGCACAAATGCCAAAATAGAGTTTTTTCATTTTTTTTCGCCCAGGCTCCTTCACTAGCTGGCTTGGGGCTGACGGGGCTTGTAGGTGGCAGCAGGCACTGGGAGGACTCCCCACATGAGAAAATCTGCTGACAGAAACTACAACCTCCCAAAAGGTACATATAGGCCAGCCTTCTGCCATCAACATGGCCCTTCTATGGATTGCAGCTAAGAAAAATTTAGGAACCTGAGTTATTATGTGAGAGTTCTGGTCCGCTAGATAATATGCAACCAACCACTTATCTGAGTTCCCTTGCAGTCTATGGATCAAGGGATAAATCAGATCCCTCCTGATTTTCTCATAGAAGTTGCAATGTAGGAGGACATGTGACAGGAACTCTGGGACAAATATAGAGAAAAAACAGTAATCCCAAATGCATTGCAGTAAGAAACACAGTTATTACTCTGAGTAACTGAACTAACAGAAAGCAATCTCGATCTGGAATAAGAGTATCTTCTTCAGGTAAATTTTCAATGCCAAAATACATTCTAGAAAGACTATCAGCAAGAACATTCTGAGAACCTGGAATATATTGAACATCAACTGCAAAATCTTGTAACGCCAAACTCCACCTAAGACAGGGGTGCCCAAACTTTTTGTAAGGAGGGCCAGATTTGGTGGCTGAGAATGTGTCAGGGGCCAGTTGCAGCAGCTCGCGTGATGACTGGCCGGCTGGCCCGCCCATCCCCACAAGCTTCCCAGCGGTGCTGCTGGTGGTGGCCTGCCCCCTCAGCCCCACAAGCTTCTGCTCACCAGCCGGCCGGCCCACCCAGCCCCTCAAGCTTCCTGGCAGTGTCAGTGTTGGTGGAAGATTTAAAAAAAATGGGGTGAAGGAGGAGGAGGGAGGGGCAGGGCAGCCAGCCACGGGCCACTCAGAATGGCCTGACAGGCCAGATTTGGACTGCAGGCTGGACTTTAGGCGGGCCTGACCTAAGACATTGATTGCTTACTTTCAGATGATTCAAGGCCCTGACAACAAGATCTGGAAAAAAAGACAGTAACATAAATCAGGAATCAAGATACACAATACAGTATTTTAATTCCAGAGTAGCTCCTGTTGTTAACAAATCAGAGAGAGGGCATGATTTTTTTACAAGGTTCTCCTGAGTGTTTATTGCCACTTTTTCATTGGAATCCTCAACTTTTAGCTCTGGTGTTTGGCAGTTCATGTTTCTTCCCTTTCAGTGTGAGTTCTTTTTAACCTTTGGTTACTCTTTCTATTGTTATGAGTGAGGCATAGAGATTGGTTGCTTAGTGTAAAGAGTTGAATGCATGAAGGGGATCTCAATTTTAACATTGCCTATACAATAATTTCTTCCAATAATAATAATAATAATAATAATAATAATAATAATAATAATAATAATAATAATAATAATAATAATAATAATAATAATAATAAACAACGCTTTGGGCACATCATGCTAAGACAGAATTATCTAGACAAGACATGATGCTGGGAAAGTTTGAAGGCAACAGGAGAAGGCTAAATATGAAGTGGATTGACTTGCTAAAAGAAGGCGCAGGCAGACAATCCGTGCTGTTGAGGACAGCCTTGGTCTCGAAATGATTGCCTCCAGAAACCATTCCAGCTTGATTCAATCTAGGGCCAACTTCTCAGCCCCAGTTGCCCACCAACTCAGCCCCAGTTGCCCAGTTGCTTTCAGCCAACTTCCATTTCAGCAGAGCTGACTGGCCAGCAAACATCCCAAGTAAGGATAGCCGATAGTTCCTAATGGGGCTGCTGGGTGGCCCATCCCCTCAGTTGCCAAGGTTGCAGTTCTTCAAAAGCAATTTGGGGGGCATCACATGCAAGAGTTAAAGGTGAGTACAGGCAATGGGGCACCAGGGAGGATGGGGATAGCTGTTGAAGTTCTTCATTAGCTCAGAAGTATATCTGAAACATGGTCTCTCCCTTTGTTTGCAGGTTCGCTGCCAAGCACAAGAAAGGCATTTCCCACCAACATTCCTCCTGCCTTTGTCGCTTCTTATCGGCAATGAGATTTCACTGGGTCAGAAAGGAGCAAGCTCTCTGATGTTCTCTTTTTATGTGCCTTGTTTGGGGTTCTTGATAATCCTCAACCAATCCTACTGCAATTTAGTAGCTGAAGGTTTTTCTGTTACACATGGAATTCAAGGATGTGGTTCCGCATGGAAGCTACTTCTCCAGTGGAATTGGGTGAGTTTTCCTCTTTCTTTGCCTCCCTTCCCTCCAGGATGGGCTTCCTGGGCAGAGTTGTGGGTAGAGATGGGCACGACTTGGCGGTATTCCCGTTTCCGTTTCCGTTACTCGTTTCCGTTACTCTACGGAAACGGTAACGGGAATCACTGCCCCAGACTTCGAGCTCGAACCGACGAATGAACAATTTGGTCTGATTTGTCGTGCTCGTTACTTGCATCGCGCAATGCCAAGCGGCACAGAAAAAAAGTTTTTAAAAGTTAAAAAAAAACCTGATTCCCGGCCCTAAAAGTAGGCGAAAACTGTCTGAGGGCACCTACCAGGCCAGAAGGGTGTTTTATTTGGGGGGGGGGGTTCCCCGCCCCCCTCTCCTTGGCTATTGCTACTGCTGCGCTGCTGGTACCAGGCTGGGAGGGCGCATCCATTTGCCATGCAGTGCGGGGGATCCAAAATGGCGACCGCAATATTTTTTTTGAAATCGTTGCCCAAAACCCCACCAAAGCACCACAGAAACATGCGAAAATTAGCTATTTTAAATGCTTGAATTTTTACAGTAGCAGCAGTGGGTTTTTCTTGCAAAAAAAGTCTCCGTTGATTTTATTTTATTTTATTTTATTTTATTTTTTTACACCTGCGCATTCGCAATGATGGGCTCGCCCATGGGAGTGGACCATGCAAAGTTTTGGAGCCATTCCACCAATCGCATGGCCAGGTTTTGCTGACTGTACCAGGCTGGGAGGGCGCATCCATTTGCCGTGCGGTGGGGGGGGGGATCCAAAATGGCGACCGCAATATTTTTTTTGAAATTGTTGCCCAAAACCCCACCAAAGCACCACAGAAACATGCGAAAATTAGCTATTTTAAATGCTTGAATTTTTACAGTAGCAGCAGTGGGTTTTTCTTGCAAAAAAAGTCTCCATTGATTTTATTTTATTTTATTTTATTTTTTTACACCTGCGCATTCGCAATGATGGGCTCGCCCATGGGAGTGGACCATGCAAAGTTTTGGAGCCATTCCACCAATCGCATGGCCAGGTTTTGCTGACTGTACCAGGCTGGGAGGGCGCATCCATTTGCCATGCGGTGGGGGGGATCCAAAATGGCGACCGCAATATTTTTTTTGAAATTGTTGCCCAAAACCCCACCAAAGCACCACAGAAACATGCGAAAATTAGCTATTTTAAATGCTTGAATTTTTACAGTAGCAGCAGTGGGTTTTTCTTGCAAAAAAAAAGTCTCCGTTGATTTTATTTTATTTTATTTTATTTTATTTTATTTTATTTTTTTACACCTGCACATTTGCAATGATGGGCTCTCCCATGGGAGTAGACCATGCAAATTTTCCATCAATCGCATGGCCACTTGGCCAGGTTGACCACAGAGACTTCTGGGATGTGCCAATCGGGCATAAACAGCCCACTAATCGTAGCCCAAACCCGAACCCTAAGCCTAACCCATACGCCAGTACACTGTCCTTCTAAGTGGGTCAGAGAGGCACCCAGATGCACCCCAATACTCACCGTAACCTCACCCGTAACTAGCCTAACCCTAGCCGTTGCGCTAAACCGTCTTAATCCTAAGCCAGATCTACTTGCATTGCACTACATGCAAGTACGTGAGACACAGCGGGTGCAAAGAGTCTGCCAGTCCGTCACTTGTGGCTCTGGCTGACTCCTGCAGCTCCCTCCAGGAGCCCGCTACCCCCTCCCCAAACCAGTACTAACGACAACGAAAAAACGAAAAAACGAACCGACTAATTTTTGCAAATTTTCGCGAAAAACGGAAACGAGCCGAAACGGAACCGGCCCGACTAACGACAACTCGAATTTTTTTTTTTTCAAGTCGTGCCCATCTCTAGTTGTGGGAGGCACCATCCAAGGATCAAAGGAGAGGATTGGTTTAGTTGGGTGTTCTTCTGTTGTCACTTTCCATTTTTCTTCTTCTCCTCTTCTCTCTTAGCCTCCTGATGAAGGAGAGCCAGTGCACCAAGTCAGAGGAACAAGGTATGTCTGTTTTTTGTTCTGCACAAAGGGTAAACTTATGAGTCTGGCTGTTGGGGGCAGCTCCTCCGTTCCAGGCTGTAAGTATCTGAATGCAAGAGCTTAATCTGCAATCATTAGAACTCAGTATCTTTCTGTATACCCAGGTAGCATTGTGTGTAGAGGAATGTCCCTCCAATGGATGTATTTTTTATTCTTGTTTTTTGTCTTTAATGGATTGAATGTTTTGTTTTGCAGGGTTCTCATGAGTGTTGAGTGCCGAATTTTTCTTGCAACCCTCAACTTCTGAAGCTGGTGCTCGGGTCTGGGCCATAGGTTAGTTTCCAGAGCGGTTCACGTGCCAAATTAGGCCATAGGGCAGAGTCTTGTCCCTCACTCTTGCGGTGAAAGATGGCCCATACAGATGCATAAGGCTTGGGGGTTGGTGAAGTAGGGCTTGGGGATTCTTCTCTTAAACTTTGTTGGTTCTCTTTCCCAAACCAATGTTCTGCCAGAAAATGATGCCTTGGAGGAAGAGTCTCACGGATCCTGGGGCTTAAACCAAAAGTGCCTTGCTGGAGCAGGGGAGTATGGTGGTGGGGAAGGGTGGAATATCCAGGTTCCTTGAAGCTCATAATCTTCCTCTCTGTTTACAGCCTTGGTCTCGTAAACTGGGAAGACATCAGCAAAGGAGCGAAACAAAAATTAGAATAAAGTGGTTGAATTCTGACCATGGCTGAAGATGGCTGGCTGCTGGAGCTCTGAACATTGAAGCTGAGGTTCAACAGCAACACTCTCTTTTGCTGTTGCACATGGAATTCAAAGAAGTGGTTCTGCTTGGAAGCTTCTCCTCCAGTGGAATTGGGTGAGTTTTCTTCTTTATTTGCCTCCCTTTCCTCCTTGAGGGGCCTCCTGGGCAGAGTTGCAGGAGCCCGCATCCTAGGATAAAAGAAGTGGTTCAGTTTAGTTGGCTGTTCTTGTGTTGCCGCATTCAATTTTTCATCTTCTCCTCTTCTCTGTTAGCCTTCTGATGTTGGAGAGCCAGTGAACCAAGTCAGAGGAACAAGGTATGTTTGTTTTAAGTTCTGAACAAAGAGCCAACTCATCAGCCTGGCTGCTAGGGGGCAGCTCCGCCATTCCAGGCTGTAAGTATCTGAATTTAGTGCAGTGTGTTGCAGCTAGACTGCTGATTGGTACACAGGATCCAGATCAGATTATCCTGACACTTCTTACTGGTTGTCTTCCCTATCAGTCCCAATTTGAGGTGCTAGTTCTAAACTTTCAAAACCTTAAAAGTCTGGAAGCCTGGATATCTAAAGGACCTCATGTCTTGTCATGAACATGGCAATATGTAAATGATCTTCAGAGGGGCTCTCTTGAGAAGACCGACCCTTGCAGAGCCTGCTTAATGGGGTACACAGTAGAGGGCTTTTTCCTGAGTGAGCCCCAGATAATGGAATGTCCTCCCATCCCCCAGCCCTGTTTAGAGCTGCAGTCAGTTTCCACTCTCACTGTTTTTAGGAAGGATGAGAAAACATATTTTTAAACTGGTGTATAATGTTTTAAATTTATTTTTATTATAATAATGTTTTAACGGTAGATTTTTTAAATGGTACATTTTATTTGACTTTGCTTGTTTTGTTTTTTCATTTTATGCTGACTATAATCCTTCTTCGGCACTGTCTACTAGTGAAGAAACAGGATAGAATTGTAACAACAACAGATATGATGACAAAAATGATGATATGTTTTTGGTTCAATCTTGTATCTCTTATAAAACACCAGTCAAAGTTTTTATAATTATCATTGAATGTTTCTGGTATTTTTGAATAATAATAATAATAATACCTTTATACCAAATCGTCCATTGATTTAAGAATACTGTACCAGAAGTTATTTGGCCTGGCCCCAAAAAATTGTATTTTACATACAGAGACACACACCTAAACTTTTAAGTTGAAAAAAATGTTGTGCATTATGCGAGTATATGTCAATTTTAGTAAAAGACTGTCACTTAAACCTATGGCATAAATCAGCCTTGAAGGCACGTCTTCTTCAAGCGCCATGTTCTCATAGAACATTGGCGACCAGGTAGCCTGAACTGGTTTCTGTCTAAAGGTATTCTAAACAGAGCAGCTGTGCTCACTGCGGACCATTGGCTTAAATTCTTAAGCAATATTGTTCTTCACCGCCCTAGGCCACACTTCCCATCTATTTTTCCTTGAAGAATAAATTGCAGCAGATGATATTTCTTATTTTGCATTATGTGTCTGAAATATTGCAATTTTCTTCTCTTTACAGTATTGAGGATTTCTGTCTTTTTATTCATGTGCTGTAATACAGCCACATTAGTGGCTCTGGCTGTCCAAAGTATCTTCAGAATTTGTCTGTACGTCCACATTTCTAATGCTTCCAGTTTCCTACATAATGTGCCTGTAAGGGTCCAAGGGCGCTTTTACACGACCCCTCAGATCCGCTGGTCACTTAAATTCAGACCAGAGATCTTAGGGGTTTGTCGCTCTTCGTGCGTCCCCACCCCTCTGCACTTCCTGGCTGCTGGCTGCCTGAGGGGAAGGAAAAAAAAGGGACAAAAGAATAAAGGCTTACCTCCGGGAGCCCTGTCACTTCCTGGTTCCTTCTCTTAAAGGGGCGGGAGGCAAAAAACAAAACAAAAAGAAGCAAGGAGAGCCCGGCACATCCGCATCAAGATTTTTCACTCTTGGAGAGCAGGTACAAGAAAAGTGCGCTGGGACCCGCTTAGGTGGGCGTGGTCGCACTTAATTTTCAGTAAACTCCGGAGCTGGTGGGTAAACAATTTTAAGCTCCGGAGCTGGGAGCCATTTGCAGCGGAGTTTCGGGGTCGTGTAAAAAGGCTCCAAGTTTCAACACCAAAGAGAAGTATACTGAATACATCAGATCAAAGTATTCAAGTATGGTCTTATAGATAAGTTCTGGTTTGTCAAGACTTTCCTCATTTTCTGGAAGGAATTTCTAGCTTGTTCAATTCTACAACGGATTTCACATGAAAAATCCCAGTTATCCTTGCCATAGCATGCCAAATAGTTATAAGATGATACTCTCTCAGTTATATCACTGCCAGTCTTGAGAAGGTTTTGTGATCCATTTTGTCTTTTTCACATTAAGTCGCAATCCCATGGCACTGTTTTCTGCAGCAACAGAATCCAATAATCCTTGCAAATCTGCCAGACTTGTTGCAAGCAGGACAGTGTTGTCAGTGTATCTTATGCTATTAACAAGAATTCCGTTCACTTTCACACCTTGGTTCTTTTCTTCAAGAGCATCCTAGAAAATTCTTTCTGAATATATATCAAAAAATAGAGGTGTGAGAATACAACCTTGATGAACACCTTTCGTAATTGACACCTCTTCTGCTATCTGACCATCTATCCAGACACCAGCATGCTGATTCCAATACAAATTCCCCATCAATCTGATATCACGATTGTCCAGACCCAGTTCTTTTAGAATATTAATAAGTTTATCATGTTTAACTGAGTCAAATGCTTTTTCATAATCAATGAAGCAAATAAAAACATCAACATTGACATCGAGACATCACTGAACTAGTATCTAAAGACTAAAAATGCATCCTGGGTAGCAAATCCACTCCTGAATCCAAACTGGGTATCTCTAGTCCTCTCTTCACACTTCCGATATATTCTTAAATGCAGGACTTTTAAGAACAACTTCAGGATGTGACTCATCAAACTGATTGTCCAGTATTCATTACAACTTTTTGCATTAGGTTTCTTTGGAAGTGGTATAAAAGTAGTTTTGAACCAATCCTGTGGGATAGTTCCACTTCTATAAATGCTGTTGTATAAATCGACCAAAAGGGAAAGGGATTTTTCTTCCTTAAGCAATTTCAAAACTTCTATATAGATTTCATCAAGGCCTGGGGCTTTGCCACAGTTCGATAGTTTACTGGCATGGTCTACCTCTTCCCTCATGATACCTACACCATCATCTAACTTGACACCATGATCAATACTTCTGTTATCCTTAAAGATATGTTCTACAGTATATATTCCTTCCACTCCTGTAGTTTCTGCTCAATGCTTGTCAAAATATTGCCATTCTTGCCTATAGGAGATTCACTTCCTCTACTGTTACACACACCTGCTGCTTGCCTGATTTTCTTGTACATGTTAACTGAATCATGCTTAGCATCCAATTCTTCAATTTCGCTGCATTCCTTTGAAAATTTTTCTTCCTTCACCATTCTTATTTTCTGCCGTATTTCTTTCTGCAGTTGTTTATATATTACAGGATCTCTATTTTTCATCTCTCTTCTATGATCTATATGAGGTCCAGAATTTAATCTGTCATCCAAGGTTTGATCTCAACCATCTATCTCCTTGATGGTTTTGAATTTTGTACTCAGGATTGATTGAACTTCAGTTCTTAATGCTGGGTCCTGAAGCTTAGAAATCGCAGTTTAACTATTTGTCACCTTTGACTGACATTTCTTCAACTTAAGGTTCACTGATGGTAACAAAAGATTATGACCCGAATTAATACCTGCACTAGGGTATATTTTCACACATTTAATTGAATTCCTAAAATGTTTATTAATCAAGACATAATCAATCTGTTTCCTGATATTTTTGTCAGTATTTGAAGTCCATGTATAAATGTGGCACAGTGGCATCTGGAAATATGTATTTGCTATTATAAATTCCTCTTCTTGATATAACTGAATTAGTCGGTCACCTTGCTCATTGCCAATTCCTAATCCATATTTACCTACTACTTTAGCCCATTAGCCTTGTTCTACCTTTGCATTGAAGTCACCCATAACTATGGTAACTTCCATTGATTTGGTAAATGATAAAGCAGACTTTAAGAGATTATAAAATTCTTCTGTACCATCATCTGATGCATCACAGGTTGGTGCATACACCTGGATAAGATTTAGCAAGATAGGTTGTGCATTAAGTTGGAGAAAAATGACTCTGTCTGACATTGGCACAAACTTTGTGATAGTCTTGAAGATAGACTATGAATCCCACTCTGTTAAAGTGATAAAGTTCGTTGTTACAAGCATAGTATCTATGATATTCATCTACTACGCACTTTCCTGAATGAGGCCAATACATCTCACAAATGCCACAGATATCAATATTAAATCTTTCAATTTCCCTGATGGTATTGTGGGTTTTAGAAATAAGCTGTGAACATTCCAGGTAGCTCTCCTTCTCATGGCTGGCCTGGAGATTCTTAGCACACCCTGCCCACCGAAGGAATTCCAGGGACTGGGGGCCATGGCTTTAGGTTTTCCAGTCATGCTAAATATTTGCCTAAGGAAGTTAGTTTAAGTGAAGTGGTTTCCCCCTTGCCTGCTTCACTGCCATTACTGGCCATTATGTCAGCCCCCCATTACGGATCAGACGCTGTTTGAAGCTGCCCACTCTGGATCAGACGCTTCGGGGGTGAACACTGTTTGGTTTCTCCACTGAGACCTGTCTTGCTTGGGAGACCCTTCTGGTAGCAGTGCTATTGCAAGCATAGCTGTCAGTTGCACTGAAGCATGCAAGCCCCTCCACCTCATCAAGGGCTGTGTACATAGAAGTGAGGACATATATTTGAAAGTAAATCACCCTGATGTCAGCAGTCCAAGTAAGTGTTTTAGGGTTATAGCCTGTGCTTCTAATGTTTCTAACAAGCAGGATAAAACTGAATTTTATTATTTGGCACAAGTTTATGTCCTTGTTTTTCATCCTAACTATAACTCATCAGTTCCACAATGCTTGCATATTGTCAACGCAGATTTTTCTGCAAAGTATCAAAAGCTGTATAGGCAGTTTTATAAAGAACCACATTTGACCACAACAATGCTAACAGAGGAAATCAGAACTGTACATTTGTCTGATACAAATAGGTTAAAATAAGTTTTAAAATAGTGTGCGTTTCATAGCAATAAGTTATATCTTGTTTTATTAGAATTAAGGATTATTTCCTGAGATTACTGTGTTGCTTGGTCAAAGAGGGGAAAACCAAAGTAGAAAGGGGCAGGACAGGTGAGAAAACTTTAGATTGCTTTTGCTCCTTTATGTTTACTATATCTATACAAAAGATCTTCTTTCTGTAATCTTTTCTCTTGGCAAAGTTCAGATCCTTTATCCTGTTTGTTTTGGTCAGAGCTGATACTGGAACAGCTTTTTTTTAATTTACTGATGTGGAAGAAATCCTCAAATTAATGTTTACAATCAACTGTGTAGTTATCCATTTACATAACTGTCTTGTCATTTTAAAATGTAGGTCACTAATTGGCGGTTAACTATTCATTTCCTGCCTTTCTCCTTAAAAAGAATCCAAGGTGGGTTTATTATAATTAAAAACAGTATTTAAGTTTAGTAACAATGAGCATAGGATACTGAAGAGAAAAGGTATTTGCCTGCTTTTGGTAGGATAGTCAAATAGGGCTAGTTGAGCCTCCTGTGTGTTGAAGTTTCAGAGGCCTGGAGCAGCCACGGGCCCTCTACTGTGTACCCATGAAACACACCTCTGAAGGTGGCAGGCAGAGAGGAAGCCTTCTCCTGATTATCTCAACACTCCAGTAGGCTCTTATAATCTGTGAAGTGGAAAATAGCTTGAAATCCCTAGCATGCATATTACATTATTGTTCTGTTTGGCCCTTTTGCGAGCAATGTTGAATCTTCTAACTTTGTAGAAAAGCAAAACCTATCACCTCAGTCTGCCCAAGGCTAGCCAAGGTAATTCTTGCGTGACAACTGGTTTTCCCCTGCGGATCACCCTTTCTAGATAAGATACAATGTGCTCCAGGAGCTGTGCTTTAGGGTAAAAAAAAGGGTGGGGTGGGGTGGGGACCCAAACCCTCCACCTCATTCTTTTGAGATAGGAGTCCTTTTGTGCTCCTGTTGCCTGCATGATGCCCATGTAGATTAAGGAACATTCTAGCCTTAGGGAACATTAGCTTCTCTGCCTAAGGACATCCTGTCCTTTGTAAATGAGTCAAAAGCATGTTGATGTAAACAATTTGGCTTATATCAAAGTCCTCTGGTGAGTGGGCAGTCCTCTGTGGAACAAGTGGCAGAACAAGTCGGCACTGGAGACTAGTCTACAAGGGCAACTAAGACAGTGCTCCACTTTAGGCTCATCGTCTTCCCTCATGAATCGTTGCCCAAAACCCCACCAAAGCCCCTTGCTATTTTAAATTATTTTTACAGTATTGTTAAGTCTCCGTTGATTTTATTTTATTTTATTTTATTTTATTTTATTTTATTTTATTTTATTTTTTTTACACCTGCACATTTGCAATGATGGGCTCGCCCATGGGAGTAGACCATGCAAATTTTCCACCAATCGCATGGCCACTTGGCCAGGTTGACCACAGAGACTTCTGGGATGTGCCAATCGGGCATAAACAGCCCACTAATCGTAGCCCAAACCCGAACCCATACAGCTGGTACATGCAAGTACGTGAGACACAGCGGGTGCAAAGAGTCTGCCAGTCTGTCACTTGTGGCTCTGGCTGACTCCTGCAGCTCCCTCCAGGAGCCCACTCCCCCCCAAACCAGTACGAACGACAACGAAAAACGAAAAAACGAACGACTAATTTTTGCGAAATTTCGCGAAAAACGGAAACGAGCCAGGGATCAGGCCCCTTGCTTTATTATTTACAGTATTGTTAACTACAGCTGGTTACAGGGATCACATAACTCTCCTGTTCCAGCAGCTCCACTGGCTGCTGATCCATTTCCAGGCACAATTCAAAGTGCTGGTTTTAGCCTATAAAGCCCTAACCACATCTGGCTTTATGAGCCTGCCTGTCAGGGATGGCTTTTCTCTCAGTAAAACCACTCTCACAGATACACTTGTAAGCCACCTTGGGTCCTTTTCTAGGAGAAAGATGAAGTAAAAAGATTACAAATAAATAAATAATAATTTTGTGGGGGAAAGAGGGACAGCCTTATCTGCTGCTTCTCCCAGACTCTGGAGTTTTCTCACACAGGAAGCCGGGCTGACTACATCTTGGCTCGCTTTCTGCAATCAGGCAAATCACTTTCTCTTCAGGCAGGGTTTTCCTTAGTGGGTGATTGTGTAGAAGACAATAAATGGGATGATTTATATTTTGTTGCCTCTAAGTTTATTAGATAGGGTTCCCCTGACAGGTGCATTCCAGATGACTTGTTTGTTATTTTATGTACTTTTATTCAGGACCCTGCATGCATCTCCAGTTTTTTCTTTAAACTCAAACAGAAAATGTCTGTTTGGGGAGGCGAGGCTGAACGTGATGGCGGTAGCAAGGGGTAGCCCGGGCACGCCTTTACTCAAGAGTAATCGGAGATGGTGGGGGGCAGCAGCAGGGGGGCAGTAGGTGATTTGGCACCCCCCAATTGCTGCACGTGGGGCACCCTGCCCCTTTGCCCTCCCCATGCCATGCTCCTGGGAAGGAGGGAGGGAACCTAGCTATCATGGTAACCTTGGTGATTCTTACTAGTCATTGAGCAGACTGCTGGCAATGTTATCCTATACAAACCCTATCATTCTCAGCCTACATGATTAGTAGGGTTTGGGAAACTGTCTTGAAAAGTACAAAACAAAAGAAAGTATGTGTTGGGTAGCTTTGTCCGTAGCTCCCCCCCCCCACTCAAACTGTTCCAAAACACAGCAAATAATGGGATCACTTTCATCTAGTCACAGATCAGCCTTCACTTTAGTGGATTCAGCGATGGCTAGTGTTTGTTATTGTCCTAAATGGACTACTAGAAGAGCCATTCCCAATCTTTTCAGCACCATGCCCATTTTTTATTTCTCATAAATCCTCACACTTTCCCACTTCTCCTTTATTATCAATCTGGCTCCATTTAACACATTTGTAATATAAAATTAAAAACGAACACAGGTCTTAATAAAACTGGGTTTGCAATCATAGTAGCTTCCATTGAATAAAACTGATTAATTTTAAATCCAGTTTTTATTTAATAAAACATTTATTTAATGATAATTATATAAGCACATAAGAACAGCCTTGTTGGAACAGGCCCATCCAGTCCAGCATTCTGCCTCACACATGGCTCACCATTTGTTTCAAGGTATTCCTAAGCAGATGTCTTCACCAGCTTAGGATTCCCTGCAAATGATATTGAGAGCTATCTTGCCTGTCTCTCCAACCCAGAGGTTCTCCTTAGGCATCCATAATGATAGCCATTAATATCCTTGTTCTCCATGAATTTGTCTAATCCTTTCTTAAAGCTGTCAAGGCTGACAGCTGTCACCACTTCTTCTGGCAAGGAGTTCCATAGACCAGTGATCCACTCGGTGAAAAAGTACTTTCTCTTATTTGTTTAAGATCTAGTACCGTAAAGTTTCGTGGAGTGCCCCCTAGTTCTAGTGTTGTGTGATAGGGAAAACAGTTTTTCCTTATCTATTTTGTCCACACCATGTATGATTTTATAAACTTCAATCAGGTCACCTCTTAGGTGCTGTCGTTCAAGAGTGAAGAGGCCCAACCGTTGCAGCCTCCGATGTTCCAGTCCATTAATCAATCTGGTTGCCCTCCTCTGCACTTTTTCCATTTCCATAATATCCTTCTGGAGGTATGGTGACCAGAACTGTACACAATACCCCAGATGGGGCCTCACCATAGATTTTTAAAGAGGCAAAATAACACTTGCTGACTTATTTTCTATCCTTCCTAATGATCCTTAGCATTGAATTTGGTTTTTTCACTGCTTCAGCACAATGGGTTGCCATCTTCATTGAGCTGTCCACCAGGACACCAAGGTCCCTTTCCTGGTTTGTTGCAAAGAGATCATACCATAAGTTTATAAATGTAATTGGTTTTTTTTTGCCCCAGCATGCATCACTCTGCACTTGCTAATGTTGAAACTCATTTGCCACTGGTTTGCCCACTCCCCCAGTGCCAAAAGATCCGTCTGGAGCTCCTCATAATCTCTCTCAGTTTTTACTACCCTGTATGATTTAGTGTTGTCAGCAAATTTGGCTCCCTTGCTATTTACTCCTACTTCTAGATCATTTATGAAGAGTTTGAAAAGCACGGGTCCCAGTACTGAACCTTGGGGGACCCCACTCTTTACCTCCCTCCACTTGGAGGTATCCATTTAGTGCTACCCTCTGCCCCTTAGCCCGTTGCTAATCCAGGACAAGACATGCCCCTTGATTCCATGACTGGCAAGTTTATTGAAGAGCATTTGGTGTGGGACCTTGTCAAAAACCTTCTGAAAGTCCAGATAAACAATGTCAACTGGATCTCCCTTATCCACATGCTTTTTGACACTCACAAAAAATTCCGACAGATTAGTGAGGCATGATTTGCCCTTGCAAAAGCCATGTTGGCTCTCCATCAGCAGCACTTTCTCTTCTATGTGCCTATTAATTTTATCTTTTAGGATGGTTTCCATCACTTTATCTGGGGCACATATCAAACTGACCAGTCCCTAATTTCCTGGATCACCGCTGGATCCTTTTTTGAAGATTGGTGTTTCATTTGCTATCTTCCAGTAATCAGGCACAATGCCTGATTTGAGGGAAAGATTATATATTTTAGCTAGGACCTCAGCAATTTCATCTTTAAGTTCCTTGAGAACTCATGGATGGATGCCATCTGGTCCTGGTGATTTGTTAACATTTAATTTAACAAGACATGCAAAGACCTCCTCCCTGCTTATTTCTATCAGGCTTAATTCTTTGGTTTCCAACCCTACAAAGATAGGCTCTGTTTTGGGCATGTGGTCTCTGTTTTCTTCAGTGAATACTGAAGCAAAGAGTTCATTGAGTCTCTCTGCAATCTCTGTTTCCTCTTTAAAATAACCCCCTGCCTTCTATTGTTGTGTAATGGTCCAATGGTTTTCCTAGTTGAGTTCTTACTTCTGATGTATAGAGATGGGCACGACCAGGAATTCCCCCCCCCCCAAGTTGTCGTTTTTCGGGACGGGTCCGTTTCGGCTCGTTTCCGTTTTTCACGAAATTTTTTAAAAAATTGTCGTTTCGTGGTGTCGTTTTTTTGTCTGTCGTTAGTACTGGTTTAGGGGGGGTAGCGGGCTCCTGGAGGCACCTCTGTGGGGTGGGTGCCTCCTCTGGCCCGCTATGAAGGGAAAGCGGGCTCCTGGAGGCACCTCGTGGATGCCTCCTCTCCTCACCCGCTACAAAATGGCATGCATAGCCAATTGGATATGCATACCAAGTTGAGTGGCAGAGAGGCACCTCTTTTGGGTGCCTCTCTGTAGACCACAGGCCCACTGCTGATCTGGCCACTCTGTGGTTCACTAAGAAGGGAAGTGTACTTGTGTGTATAGTGCAATGCGAGTACACAGGTTTGGCTTAGGGTTAGGGTTAGCGCAGGGGCTAGGCTTAGGGTTACAGGTAAGGTTAGGGTGAGTATTGGGGTGCACCTCTGGGTGCCTCTCTGACCCACTTAGAAGGACAGTGTACTGGCGTATGGGTTAGGCTTAGGGTTAGGGTTCGGGTTCGGGCTACGGTTATGGGCTTTTTATGCCCGATTGGCACATCCCAGAAGTCTCTTCGGTCAAAACCTGGCCAAGTGGCCATGCGATTGGTGGAATGGCTCCAAAAATTTGCATGGTCACTCCCATGGCCAGCCCATCATTGCGCAGGTGTAAAAAATAAAAATAAAAATAAAATAAAATAAAATAAATGGAGAGGAGGACAGAGGAGACATTTTGTTGCAAGAAAAACCCACTGCTCCTGTAAAAAATCTGGCAGTTTTAAAATAGCAATTTTTGCATGTTTCTGTGGTGCTTTGGTGTGTTTTTGGACCACAATGATACGATTTCAAAAAAAAGATTGCGGTCGCCCGCCCCATTTTGGATCCCCCACCTGCACCGCATGGCGTCGATGAGGATGCCCCACCAGAGCAGCCCAGGACAGGAGGGGGGGAAGGCCAGGGACCCCCCCCCCGAAACCACCCCTCTAGGTGCCCTCACTCAGGCAGGCATATTTCTGCCTGCTTTTTTGGCCGGGAATCGGGTTTTTAAAACTTTTTTTCTGTGCCGCTTGAATGGCGCCAGCGAGGCGGCGAGGCGGCGACGTTGGCGGGACGACGAGGATGCCCGCCGGCCGCCACTCCACCAGAGCAGCCCAGGAAGGACAGGAGGAGAGGGGGGGAGGCCGGGGACCCCCCCCCCAGAAACCACCCCTCTAGGTGCCCTCACTCAGGCAGGCATATTTCCGCCTGCTTTTTTGGCCGGGAATCGGGTTTTTAAAACTTTTTTTCTGTGCCGCTTGAATGGCGCCAGCGAGGCGGCGACGTTGGCGGGACGACGAGGATGCCCGCCGGCCGCCACTCCACCAGAGCAGCCCAGGAAGGACAGGAGGAGAGGGGGGAGGCCGGGGACCCCCCCCAGAAACCACCCCTCTAGGTGCCCTCACTCAGGCAGGCATATTTCCGCCTGCTTATTTGGCCGGGAATCGGGTTTTTAAAACTTTTTTTCTGTGCTGCTTGAATGGGTGGCAGCGAGCCGGCGAGCTGGCGACGTTGGCGGGACGACGAAGATGCCCGCCGGCCGCCACTCCACCACAGCAGCCCAGGAAGGACAGGACCCAAGAGGAGAGGGGGGGAGGCCGGGGACCCCCCCCCCAGAAACCACCTCTCTGGTAGGTGTCCTCACTCAGGCAGGCATATTTTCGCCTGCTTTTTTGGCCAGGAATCGGTTTTTTTTTTTACTTTTAAAAACTTTTTTTCTGTGCTGTTGGCATCACCCGATGCCAGGAACGACAACACGACAAATCAGACCCAATTTTTCTTTTTTCGGTTCGGGTTCGAGTTCTGGCAGAGTAATTGTCGTTCTTTGTTTCGTTGCGTAACGGAAACGAGGAACGGAAACGGAAACGAGAATTTCGTCGAGTCGTGCCCATGTCTACTGATGTACTTAAAGAAGTCCTTGTTATTTCTTTGAGTGTTTTTAGCTATATGCTCCTCAAAGTCTTGCTTTGCTTTCCTGATTGTTGCCTTGCATTTGTTCTGCCAGAATTTATGTTTCTGCTTCTTGTCCTCATTCTAACAAGCCTCTTCTTGCTTTTGATCACTTTCTGAACAGCTCTTGTAAGCCACTTCGGAATCCTCTTGGACTTGGCAGTGTCCTTTTTCCTTTTGGGTATGCATTCCAGTTGGACCTCTGTTATTGTTTTTGTGAACAGCCTCCATGCCTCTTAGAGTGTTTGGACTCTCTCAATTTTCCTTTTCAGCATCTTTTTTACTAGTTTCCTCATTTTTGGGGAATTTCCTTTTTGAAAATTTAAGGCCTCTGTGTTAGATTTTACCAGTGATTAAGTTAAAAGTAATTGTATTGTGGTCACTGTTCCCTATTGGATCAGTCACATTAACATTTTGCACCAAATCCTGTGTATTACTCAGGATCAAGTCAAGGATTCTTGTACCTCTAGTTAGGTATTCAACCATCTACTCCAGGAAGCAATCATTTAGCATATCTAGGAACTTTATCTCTTTATCATGTGCTGAACAACAGTTCACCCAGTCTGTGTGAGGGTCATTGAAGTCATTTGCAGTCTATGATTAATTTAAAAGTAATTAAGTTAAATATATTAAACTCCATTTTAAATTAAAATAAGCACAGTCATTTTTATTTAGGCATCCTCAGTTTTAGTAGCAAAATGTATCAAAGGGATTTGTAGAAGTTAAAAAAACTATTTACAAAAATCTCATGGTCTCACAACCACCTTTGAATCCCTTCCTGCCCTTGTGTTTGGGATCTAATGACTTATAACACTGTAGTTGTTATATGCCATAAAGTGACTTCTGACTTACAAGGACCCTATGAATTAAGGACCTCAAAACTCCTTCTCTCAATGGCCCTGATCAGGTCTTGCAAACTGAAGAGCTTATTATGCCAAGTTCATGTCTTTTTTTTTGTCTTTTTCTTTTCTCGTTGCCTTTGACATGTCTTAGTACTGTATTATTGTATTTTCCAATTTCAGAACATGTCCAAAGTGCAATATCCCCAGTTTGATTAATTTTGTTTCCAGGAAAGTGTTCAGCCTCAAGTTGATCTCGATTTTTTTTGTCTTTCTGCCAGTCTATTGAATCTGCAAAGCTTTCTTCTGATACTACATTTGACATGAATCAGTGCTTTTCCTCCCAGCTTTCTTCATTGCTCAGCTTTCACATACATACATAGCAATTAGGAATACCATAATGTAGAGGTCTTTGGACTTGAGTGACATATCCTTGCACTCTCTTTCTATTTCATAGCAACTCTTTCCAGTCTAAAAGAATTGACAAAGGGAATTGTCTTCTTGCATTTTCCCTTGCTAATCCACTGGTTTCAAGCAACAGATCTTTTGGTTCACATTCAGTTGAGTTTAGTTTATTATTCAAATCATATTCTTGGACTCTGATTCCTTTTATGGTTTTATTCAACTTTGCTCAAATTGTTGACATTAACAACTTGTAGCCCATGCCACAATACACTCCTAGTCATCTCCATGCAGCCTCTCAATTTTGTTGCTTCTTTTGTACTCTCAGATTGCCTATGATTCACAACATTTGAATGTGGTTTCAGTTGTGGAGTCAATTTTCCCAGCAACTTTGTTGATGTGCCTGTTCATCATTTTGCCTCCAGTGTTAGTTCAGATTTGATTGTCCCCCCCTTGATTGTCCCCCCTTGATTGCTTGGTCACAAGAAGCATGTACAGTATTTACAATGCATAGATTGTCCGGCCAACAGTCTGCAGCAGCCCCACAACATTCATCATACATACATTGGTTTTGGTTGTGCTCTGTAGGGAAAGATAGGATATCGCAGACAAGCTGCCTTGCAGCTAAGCTTATCTGCTGTGTTTGATCTCATATGTGGTCCTTATCCTGTGGCCTTTCAGAGAATCCCAGGGTTTTTCACACTATTATATGATACTTATTAATGATTGATAAAATTTCTGATCACTTGCTTAGAGGTGAGCATATAAGGAATGTTTATTTATTTTATTTTATTTTAGAGTATTTTTACCCTGCCTTTCTCCTTGGAAAAGGACCCAAGGCAACTTACAGTAATGAGGGATAAAATACAGTCCAGAACAATTAAGACATGTTCAAGTATTTGAGAAAAAGGAATTGAGGGACATCTTACAGCATTAATAGACAACATTACATTAAAGCTACAAGGTTATAAGTAGGTATAAACACAAAGTCTATGTGAACCTATAGATTCATATAAAAGACACATGGTAGTCCATCATTCAGAGAAAGCTTGCCTGAAGAGAACAGTCTTTGGCTGTTTCCGGAAGAACAACAGAGATGAGGCAATCCTGGCCTCTAGTGGGAGGGAGTTCCAGTTTGGCCACAGCCATTGAGAAGGCCCTTTCATGGGTTCTCACCCTTTCATGGGTGGTGGGATGGAGAGAAGGGCCTCTCCTGATGACCTTAATACCCGAGTCCATTCATACTGTGAGATTCGATCTATGAGGTCGCTAGGACCCAGGTCGTACAGTGCTTTGTAGCTCATGGTCTGCACCTTGAATTGTGCCCAATAGCTGATTGGCAGCCAATGGAGCTGTTTTAATAGGGGTGCAATGTGATCTCTGTACCCTGCCTGAGTCAGCAGTCTGGCTGCTGCATTTTGGACCCATTGAAGTTTCCTGAGACTTTTCATTGGTAGCCCCACATAGAGCACATTACAGTAGTCTAGCTGGGACGTCACTAGGGCATGTGTCACTGCGGCCTAGGAATCCCTTTCTTCCAGCTCTAATCACCCCTTTCTGCCATCTTTTGTAGTAGCTCTTTTTATGTATAGATGGTAGAGATTTGGGAAGGGGGGGTTGTTATGGATGTTTGATCTTTTAATTTGATTATTCTTGTAATTTTATTTCATGTCTAGGTCATGATATTGTAAGTTAGTACGGTAATGACCTAGACCAGGCATGTCCAAACTTCGGCTCTCCAGATGTTTTACACCACAGCTCCCATAGTACTTTGCCATTGGAAATACAGGCTTGGAATTTTGGGAGTTGTGGTCCAAAACATCAAGACGGCCAAAGATTGGACATGCCTGGCCTAGGCAATAAATGGGTGGGGCAGAAATTTAAATAAAACAAATTTCCTCACATTTGACACTTTCAGAGCAAGACTTCAGTACAGTTCCTTTACATATAGGCAGGATGATCTGGGAGCTAAAATCCTGATCACAGCTGCTTAAAACTGTAAAATTTAGTGTATGATGAGGTGAGAGCTATCAATTCATTACAGGATTCCTTCCACAGGAAGAAATGTGAAGTGGGAATCTGTGTGAACATCCTACTTCAAATAAATATCCAAATATTTATTATAGAGATCAAGAACAACCTATTTCCTAAGCGGTTTTAGAGGTCCCCTGAGGCAATTTCTTCTCAGATTCAAGTGGAAACCTGAGTACATTTCCAAATCAGTCTTTTTTGAAAGGCTATGGCCTGAAATGGAGTATATGTTATGCTGCTCCAGCAGTATAGGGAGTGTGGTGGATCTTCAATAGAACCTCAATAGAAGGTTCATTATTTATTTATTTATTTATTTATTTTTATTTATTTACAGTGGACCCTTGTATAACAAACAGCTTGTATAACATAAAATTTGTACAACATAAATTTTTTTGGAGATAGGGGAAATTTGCTTAACATAATCGCCTATGGGGCAAATCTGTACAACATAAAAATGGGATTACTCTGTTTTCAATGCATTCCTATGGGAATTTGTATAAAGGAAAATTTGCTCAACATAATTTCATTTTGAATGAATTAATTCCTTTATACAAGGTACCACTGTATTTATTTATTTATTTATTTATTTATTTATTTATTTATTTATTTGCTTTCTATAAATAACTGGCAGCAGGGCCACATGTTCAGTGTCCCCACTTTTCAGACAATTGTGCACTTCTTCAAGTGCGGGGGAGTTTCTCCAAAGTAGCATTGTGGAAAATGAAATGAACAATTTGACAGATGACCCTAAGTGCAAAAGTGCAGCTGGATCAGGATCTAGACGTGGACACAGATGATTCTCTCAAACACTGTGTAGACAATTCTCCCTGGCTTCTAGAAATAAACTAAGGCAAGGTTCTGAAAAGATTTTTTTCCCTGTGATGTCAAAAGCGCACAAAAGGTGTTAACATGAACAGACAGACTGACCTGAATGTAGAAATAGTTGATTCCTTGTAGTTTTGCCAACAGACTAGAAGAGCACCTGGCACAGGCATTTCTTTACAGTGCATCATCAAGGAGAAAAGAAAGAAACTAGGAGAAAGGAGGAGAGAGTTCCTAATGCTATTGTGAGTTATTCATTAAAAAGCCCCCACACGGAATAACCCATTCATCCATAAGCGTTTCTACACACACAATCCTGGTAACATAATGCAAGACGGTAAGCTGATTATTTATATATAATCAGCTTACCTTTTTGGACTGCCCAGAAGAGCTCTGCGGCTTCTCTGTCGATTCAGCTATTGGTCTTCTTCAATAGAGCTTTCTCCTTGTACTGTTTAACTCCCAGTAGTACTGCTGGAGCAAGCAAGCATCAGCAGCTATTGGGGTGGCCGTCCAGCCTAAGGGATGCCTTGCTCCACTGTATCATTAGCTCTGATTGGTCAGTTTTGCAGTGCATATCCCTACAACGGATTGTTTACCGAAGAAGTTATTGCAGATTTTTTATCTCACATTCCCTATGTTTTTTCATAAGAAGTTTATAACCTCAGATCCTAGAGTGGCCATTTCAGGGACAAAGTTCAAGTAGCAGGTGAGAAGAACATGGTGCATCAAAGCTATTCTTATAGAAATAGTAGGCTCATGAAGCCAGCTAGACTGTGTTGTTGCAAACATTATCAGTTATACTGGGATGACAAGCAATATATGAAAACAACTCTATATTAATGAAACACTCTCCTGTTCCATGCCTCACTTTATTTTAATGGGTTTCACTCTCATATTTCCCCCAAATGTACTCATAAAAATGAACATATTTATTTTATAAATTGAATTGCCAAACATATATAATTACAAGGGTGCAATGCTGAAGTTTTGTTTTAATTGCATCAGTGTTTTGCATCAACAGTATTAATGGAAGAAAAAGTTTTTAAAAATGAAGGTTGTTGATGGTGTTAAATTACTCATTGTTTGCTTGTTTGCTTGCTTATTATATTAGGAGAATGGTTGACTTCTCTGTCCTGCTTACCAAAAACGCATGGCTGGCCATTTTCTGGAAAGAGCAAAAGTGTGGAAGCATATCATTACAAAGGAAGTGTTTATTTACAATTAATTCTTTTCTTGCAATAATGAAATTGCAACTTTCATATAACTAATGATACTTTGTAGCATAGCTGTTAATTACTTCGATTACTTTTATAGCTTCCAGATGTGTGTGGCTTAGGTATATTTTGTACCATGAGCTAGCAGCAGGCAGCAACTGGATTTTTTTTAGAATAAAGTAATTTGTGATTTCAGTATAAGAGGCAGGAAAAGACACATGATTTTTCTAAGAATTTTACAAATAATTGAGAAAATTAAGGAGTAAAAAGTTACTCTTAAAGCTTAGGAGGCATTGTGACTGCAAGAAATATGGCAATACTTTTGAACTCCACCCAATAATGACTTAGCAACCTGAGCCATTGACATAAAATAAAAGTCATATGCTTAGATCAAATAAAATATAGAGGGGGACCAGCAACTTTAACAGTGCAAAGACTGCTGCTCTTATAGAGCTCCAAGAGTGCAGAAACATCTTTTTATATTTTGCATAATAATAATAATAATAATAATAATAATAATAATAATAATAATAATAATAATAATAATAATAATAATAATATATTTATTTATTTATTTATTTGTGAGTACTTGGAAAAGGCGGCTTACAATAAGGAGAGACAATATACAGTGCATTACAATTAAGACATACTGTATTCACTTTTCATGGGTCACTTTGGTCAGAGCAGGTTTCTCAAGGAATCTGGCGTAAATGCGCACCTGGCCATAACAAATAAACAGAATAACAGAACAAAAGTCGAACACTGTCCCAAGGGTATATGGGGTGAGGATGGGGGTCTGAAAGGTCATAAAAACATGCATCCTCTGAAGGCTGTATGTGGGTTATGTTTTGCATGCATCCTTGGACTGACATGCCTCCTGTCTTTTTTGAGGGACAGAATTCTAAGCAAAGTGTTCTGCTCATATACTGCCCTATACCACTTCAAGTAGTCTCTGGGCAGTTTACAGTTTAATTACAGTCTGCAGGCTACACATTGCCCCCCCAGCAAGCTGAGTACTCATTTTACTTACCTCAGAAGGATGGAAGGCTAAGTCAACCATGAGCCTGCTACCTGGGATTGAACCCCAGGTTGTGAGCACAGTTTTAGCTGCAGTACAGGCATTTAACCACTGCACCACAAGGCTCTGGAATGCTCTGGAATGCACATTTTATGCACTCACAATGATAGAGGTCCATTCAAGACTTCTGGTTCCAACTACACCGTGGTGAGACAACTTGATAAGTGCTTCAGCTGAATTCAGTTGAATTCCTCCAGATAAAGGGACCCTAATAAGGGTAAGATTTCCTTGGAGGAGAAATGAAGAAGAGGCAGCAACTGTGGACCATGAAGGGAGCAGCGGCAAACTTTGTGGAAGCAGGAAAATGCTTCATCTCCCACTGGGGGAAGACCTTCGCTATGGCGAAGGTGGAGCTGTCGGTGCTGGACATTAAAAGCTGTAAATATTTGGTGTGTTGTGAGTAGAATGCTTCTATCTCTTTCTGTGCGGGGTTCTCCTTGGTATCAAGAAAATCTTTCCTTCAAACAAGCAATAAACCCCCCTTCTGAGTAAGAGGCTTTTAGCAGAAAAGAGAAAAATCGGGTGAATATTTTTGAAAGACAAGCACAGAAGAAGTGACTGTTTTCACGTTATTTCATGAGCTTGCCTTTCTGCCTGTTGTTTCCTATGGAAAAAATATTTTATGCCTTTGCTGCTCTTTATAAGTGGTGGATTTAAAGACAAAATTTAAAGAAAACTACCTTATGTTTCTGTGCTTTCTATGTGTTGAATTTAAAGACCCAACTGTAAGAGCAGCGTTGGGAAAGTTGTTTTCTCAAAAACATCATTTGTGTTGAGTAACCACATAATTTGAAAATAACACTTGAAGGCTGTTCCTCGCTACTGTGGCTTCAATCTAATCTAGTTACTCTCCTCTGTACCTCTCTTCTTTGGAATCTAAGTGGAAGAAACTATTACAAGCAATATTAACCCTTTCTTGTGAGCTATAAAATACATTGAATTGGGAAAACATCTCAGAAGAAGATTTTGCTAACACAATTCTATCCGGTTTGCAAGAAAATTATAGATATCTATGCAGACTCAACCTTTGAAGATACAGAGATTTTCAATTCTGATAAAGTCACAGAGGAAAACAGATAACTCAATATGGAGTGGTTTATAACACTGGGTCTCTAGAAAAAACTAAAATTATGGTAGTTCTGATCAGGAGATTAAGCTAAAACAAACAGCTGATCTTAATCTACAGACAAACACAACAAGATTGCTGCAGGATAAATCTTTGGCTATGCCAAATTCACAAAATATTAATCTATCTATTTTATTTTAGAATATTTTTACTCCAGCTTTCTCCTTGGAAAAAGGACACAAGGCGGCTTTTACAGAATGAGGGATAATATACGGTCCAGTACAATTAAGACATGTTCAAGTATTGAGAACAAGGAATTGAGGGACATCTTACAACATTAATAGACAACATTACATTAAAGCTACAATCGCTCATGAGCAGTTAAAGGGGAGTAAAGTTCCATGTAAAACTATGAGTGTAAAGTTATGAGTGATGGAAACTAACATTGAAAACATATTGTCAATGCAAACCCATTAGGTTATAAGTAGTTATAAACACAAAGTCTATGTGATCCTGTAGATTCATATTAATAAAACACAGTGCCCATGTAAATCCATAAGGTTATAAGTAGTTATAAATACAAGGTCTATGTGATCCTGTAGATTCATATTAATAAAACACAGTGCCCATGTAAATCCATAAGGTTATAAGTAGTTATAAATACAAGGTCTATGTGATCCTGTAGATTCATATTAATAAAACACAGTGCCCATGTAAATCCATAAGGTTATAAGTAGTTATAAATACAAGGTCTATGTGATCCTGTAGATTCATATAAAATACACATAATAGGTAGACCATCATTCAGGGAAAGCTTGCCTGAAGAGAAAGGTCTTTGCCTTTTTTCGGAAAGACAACAGAGAAAACTCTGGCTCAGATATGTTGACGACACCTTTGTTATCTGGCCACACGGGAAAGACAAACTGAACAACTTCCTCACACATCTCAACAGCCTACACCCCAAAATACAATTCACTATGGAAATAGAAGCCAACAACCAACTCCCCTTCCTGGACGTCCTAATCTACAAAAAACCCGACGGCTCCTTAGGACATACCATCTACCGGAAAAAAACACATACAAACCGCTACTTAAATGCACAATCACACCACCACCCTGCACAGATCAACTCCGTAGCAAAAACCCTCATCTCCAGAACCAAACGCCTCGCTGACAAAGACCACCTAAAAACTGAATTACACACTCTCTCGAATGCTTTAATTGTGAACGGATTCCAAAAAAACACCATCACCAAACTAATCCAAAAAGAAACACCCCCCAAGAACCAAGAAACAGAAGAGAACAACGGCACTGCCCTCCTCCCTTACATCAAAGGCACCACAGACAAAATCAGCAAAATTCTCCACAAACACAATATCAAGACAGCCTTTTGCACCGAACAAAAAATAGCCAACATTTTAAGAAACCCCAAAGACAAGATTGAGCTAGAAAACCAAGGAGTCTACGAAATACCATGCAAAGTCTGCCCAGCCACATACATCGGACAGACAAACAGGAGAATAAGCGCACGCATCGCAGAACACAAGAACGCAGTCAAAAAAGAAGAAAAATCTTCCTCTCTCTTCCAGCACATAAAAACAATAGGTCATGAAATTGATTTTAAAAGAACCAAACTCATCTCCAAAACTGAACACTTAAACAGCCGAATAATCATGGAAGCCATTGAAATAGAGAAACACCCAAACAACATGAATAAACGTGATGACACCTCCCGCTTGCCTGACATCTGGAAACTAGCCCTGGTCAACAGACGAGCCTCTGTCACAAAGACTGACACCAGGTCCAAAAGGACACAAGATGCCACCACCCTCCATCCACACCAAACACAAACCCAGACCCTTCCCACAGATGAAACGAAACCACCATCCAATAACAAAACCACGACTGCACCATCTACCGCTACTCCCCACTCCAGCCACCACATGGAGGACACTTACACACGCCAAAAAAACATTGGGAGACCACAGACACGCAGCCAGACCAAAATGAATTCACAAGACACAGGACCCCACTCCACCAAAGCCCAGGATGCTGCCAGAACGCCCATCACCAAGGTCGTTAAGAAACAAAAGGCTAATAGACACACATCCAGCACCTCACCCACACAGGATGTCTCTAAACAGCCATCTAACCCACCAGCAGTTAAGCCCTTAACGATCGCCTCAGCCACACAGCAAATCACAAGAGAACAAACGAACCTACAACCAGCAACAGAGCAAGCAAACCACTCACCCCAGCAGTATTTATAGAAGGACTTCAACTGAGATCACGCTTTGCTTCAAGAAGAAAGAAGCCAGAACACCAGCCTGAAGATGACGAGTGAGACCTCGTCGAAACGTCGCCAAAACAACCAGATTTCTACACGGGAAGAAACCCAAATCCACCCTAACATGCATATATATATATATATATATATATATATATATATATATATATATATATATATATATATATATATATATATATATATATATATATATATATGTTTTCGTAGATTTTCACGGGTATAGGTATGCATGTTAGGGTGGATTCGGGTTTCTTCCCGTGTAGAAATCTGGTTGTTTTGGCGACGTTTCGACGAGGTCTCACTCGTCATCTTCAGGCTGGTGTTCTGGCTTCTTTCTTCTTGAAGCAAAGCGTGATCTCAGTTGAAGTCCTTCTATAAATACTGCTGGGGGTGTGTGGTTTGCTTGCTCTGTTGCTGATTGTAGGTTCGTTTGTTCTTTTGTGATTTGCTGTGTGGCTGAGGCGATCGTTAAGGGCTTAACTGCTGGTGGGTTAGATGGCTGTTTAGAGACATCCTGTGTGGGTGAGGTGCTGGATGTGTGTCTATTAGCCTTTTGTTTCTTAACGACCTTGGTGATGGGTGTTCTGGCAGCATCCTGGGCTTTGGTGGAGTGGGGTCTTGTGTCTTGTGAATTCATTTTGGTCTGGCTGCGTGTCTGTGGTCTCTCAAAGTTTTTTTGGCGTGTGTAAGTGTGCTCCATGTGGTGGCTGGAGTGGGGAGTAGCGGTAGATGGTGCAGTCGTGGTTTTGTTATTGGATGGTGGTTTCGTTTCATCTGTGGGAAGGGTCTGGGTTTGTGTTTGGTGTGGATGGAAGGTGGTGGCATCTTGTGTCCTTTTGGACCTGGTGTCAGTCTTTGTGACAGAGGCTCGTCTGTTGACCAGGGCTAGTTTCCAGATGTCAGGCAAGCGGGAGGTGTCATCACGTTTATTCATGTTGTTTGGGTGTTTCTCTATTTCAATGGCTTCCATGATTATTCGACTGTTGAAGTGTTCAGTTTTGGAGATGAGTTTGGTTCTTTTAAAATCAATTTCATGACCTGTTGTTTTTATGTGCTGGAAGAGAGAGGAAGATTTTTCTTCTTTTTTGACTGCGTTCTTGTGTTCTGCAATGCGTGCGCTTATTCTCCTGTTTGTCTGTCCGATGTATGTGGCTGGGCAGACTTTGCATGGTATTTCGTAGACTCCTTGGTTTTCTAGCTCAATCTTGTCTTTGGGGTTTCTTAAAATGTTGGCTATTTTTTGTTCGGTGCAAAAGGCTGTCTTGATATTGTGTTTGTGGAGAATTTTGTTTATTTTGTCTGTGGTGCCTTTGATGTAAGGGAGGAGGGCAGTGCCGTTGTTCTCTTCTGTTTCTTGGTTCTTGGGGGGTGTTTCTTTTTGGATTAGTTTGGTGATGGTGTTTTTTTTGGAATCCGTTTGCAATTAAAGCATTCGAGAGGGTGTGTAATTCAGTTTTTAGGTGGTCTTTGTCAGCGAGGCGTTTGGTTCTGGAGATGAGGGTTTTTGCTACGGAGTTGATCTGTGCAGGGTGGTGGTGTGATTGAGCATTTAAGTAGCGGTTTGTATGTGTTTTTTTTCCGGTAGATGGTATGTCCTAAGGAGCCGTCGGGTTTTTTGTAGATTAGGACGTCCAGGAAGGGAAGTTGGTTGTTGGCTTCTATTTCCATAGTGAATTGTATTTTGGGGTGTAGGCTGTTGAGATGTGTGAGGAAGTTGTTCAGTTTGTCTTTCCCGTGTGGCCAGATAACAAAGGTGTCGTCAACATATCTGAGCCAGAGTTTGGGTTTATGTTCGGACTTCTGTAACGCGTTGGTTTCAAAGTGTTCCATATATAGGTTTGCGATGACCGGTGAGAGGGGTGATCCCATGGGTGCTCCTTCTATCTGTTTGTATCTTTGTCCATTGTGGATGAAGTATGTGTTGGTTAGGCAGTGGTTGGTCAGATCTAGGATGTGCTTGGGGGGGTTGTATTTGTTGTGGATAGCTGTCAAGGCTTCTTGAATGGGCACTTGTGTGAAGAGCGAAACAACATCGAAGCTCACGAGTAGGTCATTGGGTTGTAGGTCTTGTTTCTTTATAATTTCTATGAAGTGGAACGAGTTTTGTACGTATGAAGAGATGGATTCTGCATAGGGCTGGAGTTGTTTGGCAAGAAATTTGGCGAGGTTTTGTAGGGGTGAGCCTATGGAGCTGACTATGGGTCTGAGAGGTGTTCCTTCTTTGTGAATCTTGGGGAGGCCGTAGAGCTTGGGGCATCTGGAAGATTTCTCTCTGGGGATGATGCTTGGCTTGATTTCTTCACTTAAGGGTGAGGCTTTTATTTTGGCTTTGGTGGTTTTTTTCCAGGTAGGTGGTGGGGTCTGTGTTCAAAGGTATGTAAGCAGGGTCTTGTAGTAGGTTGGATAGTTTGGCTTGGTAGTCAGATGTGTTCATCACCACTGTGGCATTGCCTTTGTCTGCTGGGAGAATGATTATGTTGTTGTCTTTCCTCAGGTTGGTGAGGGCTTTTTGTTCTTCTTTGTGTAAATTGCTTCTGGGTGGTTTGCTGGAGCAGAGGATATTGGTGACTTCGAGTCTGATTTTGTTGGCTTCATCTGGGTTGATTTTGGTTAGGCTGGCTTCCACTCCGCATATGATGTTTTCAGTGGGGATGTGTCTGGGGGCGACTGCAAAGTTGAATCCTTTGGACAGGACATTGGTCTCTGCGATGGTGAGTGTCCTGTCTGATATGTTGTGAACTGTTTGTTTCATGGGCTGCTGTGGGGGGTTGGGCTTCTGGCGTTTTTCCAGTTTGTGGAGTTTGTTGGTGTGTATGTCTGTCTTGTGGGAGGTCTCTGTTTCAGCTCTCCAGGCGGCGAGTTGCTTGGATTTGTTCCAGAGTGTTGGGTGGATTTTGTTGCTGAGTTTGAGGTGGAGAGTGAGTAGGTCTCTGTTGGTTTGATCTAGTAGGTATCTTTTCTTGTGTAGTTCGTTTCTGATTAGGGCTAGTTCTGTTCTTTTCAGGATCCTTTCGCTGGATGGGGTTTTTGAGTGGAATTTCAGTTGGAAGCTTGTGGGGATCACATTTTTATCTCGGCAGTTGCGTAGGAATGCAATGTCACATAAGATGGTGGCTCTTCGGACTTCTAGTTTCTCGTAGGTTCTGGTCAGCTGGAAGGTTTCCTCCCCGTAGAGGTCGGATATTTGTTTTCGTAGATTTTCACGGGTATAGGTATGCATGTTAGGGTGGATTCGGGTTTCTTCCCGTGTAGAAATCTGGTTGTTTTGGCGACGTTTCGACGAGGTCTCACTCGTCATCTTCAGGCTGGTGTTCTGGCTTCTTTCTTCTTGAAGCAAAGCGTGATCTCAGTTGAAGTCCTTCTATAAATACTGCTGGGGGTGTGTGGTTTGCTTGCTCTGTTGCTGATTGTAGGTTCGTTTGTTCTTTTGTGATTTGCTGTGTGGCTGAGGCGATCGTTAAGGGCTTAACTGCTGGTGGGTTAGATGGCTGTTTAGAGACATCCTGTGTGGGTGAGGTGCTGGATGTGTGTCTATTAGCCTTTTGTTTCTTAACGACCTTGGTGATGGGTGTTCTGGCAGCATCCTGGGCTTTGGTGGAGTGGGGTCTTGTGTCTTGTGAATTCATTTTGGTCTGGCTGCGTGTCTGTGGTCTCTCAAAGTTTTTTTGGCGTGTGTAAGTGTGCTCCATGTGGTGGCTGGAGTGGGGAGTAGCGGTAGATGGTGCAGTCGTGGTTTTGTTATTGGATGGTGGTTTCGTTTCATCTGTGGGAAGGGTCTGGGTTTGTGTTTGGTGTGGATGGAAGGTGGTGGCATCTTGTGTCCTTTTGGACCTGGTGTCAGTCTTTGTGACAGAGGCTCGTCTGTTGACCAGGGCTAGTTTCCAGATGTCAGGCAAGCGGGAGGTGTCATCACGTTTATTCATGTTGTTTGGGTGTTTCTCTATTTCAATGGCTTCCATGATTATTCGACTGTTGAAGTGTTCAGTTTTGGAGATGAGTTTGGTTCTTTTAAAATCAATTTCATGACCTGTTGTTTTTATGTGCTGGAAGAGAGAGGAAGATTTTTCTTCTTTTTTGACTGCGTTCTTGTGTTCTGCAATGCGTGCGCTTATTCTCCTGTTTGTCTGTCCGATGTATGTGGCTGGGCAGACTTTGCATGGTATTTCGTAGACTCCTTGGTTTTCTAGCTCAATCTTGTCTTTGGGGTTTCTTAAAATGTTGGCTATTTTTTGTTCGGTGCAAAAGGCTGTCTTGATATTGTGTTTGTGGAGAATTTTGCTTATTTTGTCTGTGGTGCCTTTGATGTAAGGGAGGAGGGCAGTGCCGTTGTTCTCTTCTGTTTCTTGGTTCTTGGGGGGTGTTTCTTTTTGGATTAGTTTGGTGATGGTGTTTTTTTGGAATCCGTTTGCAATTAAAGCATTCGAGAGGGTGTGTAATTCAGTTTTTAGGTGGTCTTTGTCAGCGAGGCGTTTGGTTCTGGAGATGAGGGTTTTTGCTACGGAGTTGATCTGTGCAGGGTGGTGGTGTGATTGAGCATTTAAGTAGCGGTTTGTATGTGTTTTTTTTCCGGTAGATGGTATGTCCTAAGGAGCCGTCGGGTTTTTTGTAGATTAGGACGTCCAGGAAGGGAAGTTGGTTGTTGGCTTCTATTTCCATAGTGAATTGTATTTTGGGGTGTAGGCTGTTGAGATGTGTGAGGAAGTTGTTCAGTTTGTCTTTCCCGTGTGGCCAGATAACAAAGGTGTCGTCAACATATCTGAGCCAGAGTTTGGGTTTATGTTCGGACTTCTGTAACGCGTTGGTTTCAAAGTGTTCCATATATAGGTTTGCGATGACCGGTGAGAGGGGTGATCCCATGGGTGCTCCTTCTATCTGTTTGTATCTTTGTCCATTGTGGATGAAGTATGTGTTGGTTAGGCAGTGGTTGGTCAGATCTAGGATGTGCTTGGGGGGGTTGTATTTGTTGTGGATAGCTGTCAAGGCTTCTTGAATGGGCACTTGTGTGAAGAGCGAAACAACATCGAAGCTCACGAGTAGGTCATTGGGTTGTAGGTCTTGTTTCTTTATAATTTCTATGAAGTGGAACGAGTTTTGTACGTATGAAGAGATGGATTCTGCATAGGGCTGGAGTTGTTTGGCAAGAAATTTGGCGAGGTTTTGTAGGGGTGAGCCTATGGAGCTGACTATGGGTCTGAGAGGTGTTCCTTCTTTGTGAATCTTGGGGAGGCCATCGCAAACCTATATATGGAACACTTTGAAACCAACGCGTTACAGAAGTCCGAACATAAACCCAAACTCTGGCTCAGATATGTTGACGACACCTTTGTTATCTGGCCACACGGGAAAGACAAACTGAACAACTTCCTCACACATCTCAACAGCCTACACCCCAAAATACAATTCACTATGGAAATAGAAGCCAACAACCAACTTCCCTTCCTGGACGTCCTAATCTACAAAAAACCCGACGGCTCCTTAGGACATACCATCTACCGGAAAAAAACACATACAAACCGCTACTTAAATGCTCAATCACACCACCACCCTGCACAGATCAACTCCGTAGCAAAAACCCTCATCTCCAGAACCAAACGCCTCGCTGACAAAGACCACCTAAAAACTGAATTACACACCCTCTCGAATGCTTTAATTGCGAACGGATTCCAAAAAAACACCATCACCAAACTAATCCAAAAAGAAACACCCCCCAAGAACCAAGAAACAGAAGAGAACAACGGCACTGCCCTCCTCCCTTACATCAAAGGCACCACAGACAAAATAAGCAAAATTCTCCACAAACACAATATCAAGACAGCCTTTTGCACCGAACAAAAAATAGCCAACATTTTAAGAAACCCCAAAGACAAGATTGAGCTAGAAAACCAAGGAGTCTACGAAATACCATGCAAAGTCTGCCCAGCCACATACATCGGACAGACAAACAGGAGAATAAGCGCACGCATTGCAGAACACAAGAACGCAGTCAAAAAAGAAGAAAAATCTTCCTCTCTCTTCCAGCACATAAAAACAACAGGTCATGAAATTGATTTTAAAAGAACCAAACTCATCTCCAAAACTGAACACTTCAACAGTCGAATAATCATGGAAGCCATTGAAATAGAGAAACACCCAAACAACATGAATAAACGTGATGACACCTCCCGCTTGCCTGACATCTGGAAACTAGCCCTGGTCAACAGACGAGCCTCTGTCACAAAGACTGACACCAGGTCCAAAAGGACACAAGATGCCACCACCTTCCATCCACACCAAACACAAACCCAGACCCTTCCCACAGATGAAACGAAACCACCATCCAATAACAAAACCACGACTGCACCATCTACCGCTACTCCCCACTCCAGCCACCACATGGAGCACACTTACACACGCCAAAAAAACTTTGAGAGACCACAGACACGCAGCCAGACCAAAATGAATTCACAAGACACAAGACCCCACTCCACCAAAGCCCAGGATGCTGCCAGAACACCCATCACCAAGGTCGTTAAGAAACAAAAGGCTAATAGACACACATCCAGCACCTCACCCACACAGGATGTCTCTAAACAGCCATCTAACCCACCAGCAGTTAAGCCCTTAACGATCGCCTCAGCCACACAGCAAATCACAAAAGAACAAACGAACCTACAATCAGCAACAGAGCAAGCAAACCACACACCCCCAGCAGTATTTATAGAAGGACTTCAACTGAGATCACGCTTTGCTTCAAGAAGAAAGAAGCCAGAACACCAGCCTGAAGATGACGAGTGAGACCTCGTCGAAACGTCGCCAAAACAACCAGATTTCTACACGGGAAGAAACCCGAATCCACCCTAACATGCATATATATATATATATATATATATATATATAAACCAGTACCATTGTGCACCTGGCATAATGATTCAAACAGGAGGAAATAAATATAAATGGTTACCGCTAAAAGTTCCTGGGTCATTTGCCCTGAGACATATTCCACGCAGCCATGAATCAGTATAGCAGAAGTGTGGAAAGTATCAGGAGAACTAGATAACATTTTCCTAATGTGACCAGGGCCAAAGTTGGAGCCACAAGATACTAAATACAGTGGTACCTCTTGAGACAAATTTTATTCGTTCTATGGGTCAGTTTGTCCTACAAAACATGGTTTAATGTGGTTTCCCACAGGAATACATTGAACTCGTCTTGTGAAGCATCCCATAGGAAAATTCATCTTACGAGGTTTTCCTATTCCCAGACATTTCATTCATCTTACAGGGTTTTTTTTTTTGTCCTAAGGGGCATTCATCTTACAAGGTACAGTAACCCCCCACCTATCGTGGGGGTTAGGGACCTACCCGACCCACGATACATGAAAATCCGTGATATGCGGGGGCGGGGGCGATCAGAGGGGTGGGGGCAGCGGGAAATGATGCGATCGCTCCCTGCTGCCCCCCCCCGCATGGCTCAGAGGCCTCCCGGACGGGTCTGGGGGGGCATCGGGGAGCGATGGGATCACTCCCCGCTGCCCCCCATGTGGCTCCGAGGCCTCCCGGAGGGGGCAGGGGGTGGCAGGGAGCGATGCGATCGCTCCCTTCCACCCCCCGCAGGTACTGCGATCCTTCGATATACTGGGACCGCAGTACCTGAACCGTGAAATGGCAGGGGGTGACTGTATTACTGTACACAATTTTCAATGAAGGATTCTATTAAGGACCAGACAAAGAGCCTCATGGCACAGTAATTAAATGTCTGTACTGCAACTAAAACTGTGCTCCTGACCTGGGTTTCAATCCCAGGTAGCAGGTTCATGGTTGACTCAGCTTTCTATCCTTCCGAGGTCAGTAAAATGAGTACCCAGCTTGCGGGGGGGGGGAATGCAATGTGTAGCCTGCATAATTAAATAGGACGTGCTCATAGGCATACAGTCTAAGGAATTACATAGTGCACAGCAATTTCAGTCAGCCAGAGATTTCTGTCTTGTCTTTTAAAATATTCACTCTCCCACAACAGCTTACAAACTGTTTGGTAAAACAACAATATAAGAAAATAGCACACTATTAAAGCAATGTTTGTAGATGATTTTGGTTGATGCCTTAGGAACTGAGCATGAGCTAAGGTAGCCGATAAGAGTGGTTTTTCGAGAATTTAGCTACCCTGTACGTTCATTGACACAATCAGCACAATTTCCCAAGCTAGTAAATTTGAAAATGCATGAGTTGAAATTAATTCACATATGCAAATTAAAAGTGCCCTCCCTTTAAAGAGTGAGGTGGCAACCTTAGAATTACTATCCAACAGGCCTTAAAGCCCATTAGTTTGTTGCTATGGTAACTCTAGACTATCAGGTCTGAAAACACCATAATGTAGTGTTTTGCCTCCCAAAGCAGAATAAAAACAGGAAGCAAGATAAAACATCAGTTTGAAAATTAGCCACAAAACACTGCTGTCCAAAAAGAAACAGCATTGAATGAATGGGAAAAGCAATCTTTTCACACTACACAGTTACATATAATTCACTCTCTTTATCCATCCAGTCAATGCAGGAAAATTGGCTATTATGGGACTGACTTGGCACAGGTAACATTTTTATTCATTCTTGTAATGGTGTATATCTTCTAACATTTGACAGATAAATATAGGTGCATTTGTTTCACATTAGGAAAGCAAGTAGCTCCTAGAATACAAGGGAGAAAGAGAAATGAACAGGGTAATTTTTGTCCTTCCAAAATGTCAAATTGGTTGCTCCTACCATAATTGCTGAAGTCTCACCTTCAAAACACACATTCCCACGCAGCCTAGAAAGATACATTGATATTATAAATGTTCAGATACATTGAAGTTACACAAAATGCCACTTCCAAATGTCAAATTTTAGGCACAACAAACCAACATGGATCACACAGAAATACTTCTTGTTTCCGCAGATGTTTGTCAGGAGTAGTGTTCAAAGAATGATAGCCTTCAAGATACTGTGAAATAATTCTGATAATGAGAGATGGAATCCATTACTAGAATACAAAAGAAACAGCCCATTTCTGTTGGGTAGGAAGATCTAGTATTAATTATCAATGCAATGCATCAGGTGACACCCTCCATTAAGGTCCAGACAATTTGTCAGGGGAGAAAGAAGTCATTTATTCTCCTTCAACAGTGTATTAATAAACTATGCTGCTGCAGCATTGTGTACGCTGCAGAAATAAACCAACCCTACAGGAAGCATAAAGCAAGAGTATTATGATTGAAATCCAGTATTAAGATCATTACTACTACTACCTATTCTGGCAACTCTGATACACAGAGGAACAAGAGCTTATATGAGTGTATGCTTAAAGAGAAGAGGTCTTGAGTTTAAAGCTAGCATGTTTCTCAAAGGTAGACCCTTACAATTAAAGAAATGTGGGGCATGGAGTAACACCCTCCCTCCTCCAAACACAGGCATATTGATGCACTCTTTTTGTGCCTTCATTTCCACCTGAAGCAAAACTTACAGTTTAACTCCACCTGTCTTTCCTCTCTTCCTAGAACGCATCACTAGCAGAGGAATGAGCTCAGTCTCACTGACAAGATATTGTAGTACAGTTCTATCAACAGTTAGGTAACCTTTCCTAGATACTCCAAATGATCCATAGTTGGGGAAATAAAACCAATTGTGTTCAATGGGTTTAGTCCCAGTTAGTTGTTTTTGTTTTCCTCTTTAGGTTATATCAAGGAATGGAGCTCTCCCTTTACGTTTACCTGGTAGTTAACTAGAAAAGTGTGAATCAATGTCCCAGGTTATAGATGAAGGGGTTGCTCTTTGGCCTGAACTCCTTGGTTTTGAGGAATATATAATTTACAGTGGACCCTCGTATAACAAACAGTTTGTATAACATAAAATCTATACAACATAAAAAATTCCATAGATAGGGGAAATTTGCTTAACATAATTGCCTATGGGGCGAATAAGTACAACATAAAAGTGGTCGTGATTAGGGATTACTTCGTTTTCAATGCATTTCTATGGGAAATTTGTATAATGGAAAATTTGGTTAACAGAATTTCATTTGGAACGAATTAATTCCTTTGTACAAGGTACCACTGTATTTGCTTTAAACCAGGAGTCAGCAATCACTTTTTTTGCTTTAAACTGGGGCACCGGGACCTCCAAATGTCTTGGGGGCACACACCTACTCCTGGATCTTGAAGAACCACACAGACTTCAATGACTTTCATCCTGAAAACCCTTGTTCTTTCAAAAGGGTGGGTTCTGAGAAAGCCCACCTGTAGCTTCTACTGATCAGTTGGAGCACAAGGGACTTTGAAAGTATCCCCCTCCCAATATTTCCCACCAAATAAAAATTATTTTTATTTATTTATTTATTTATTTGGTTTGGAGACATAAAAGAAGAATCTGTCTGTACTGAATAAATGAGATAGGAGAATTAGGAAAGCTACTACAGAAATAACAAAGTAAACATTTAATAACAATGTTAAACCTGAGGCTCTCTGCAAAAAACAAAACAAAAAACCAAAAAGCTTCTCAAAGCCTTTTCTATCTAAATCATACCTACTCATAAATAATGTGATTTAAGCTATTCCTTAAAAGGGCATCTCCTGCAAATTACTGTTGTTCTACTGCTGAAAGTTTTATCTTGAGAAATATTATTGAATTGTATGTATTCCACTAAAAGCTGGATAGGGCACAGAAAAACCACAAATTTAACCCTGTGATAACCTTTGCAGACTCTCAATGCAGCAGTTTGAAGCATATAGATTAAAAACCATTATTGTGGAGTAAAATTTTATGTTCTCTCTTTTGTTTGTGTCAGCAATTGATAGTAAAATAATCGCTTGTGGTTTTGGTTAAAACAATAAACATCAAATCACTTTTACTATTTATAAACACATAAAATATGACATCACTCATAATGCTTAGATAGGTGGTATTTGTGTCACACATGCTCTTGACTTAAGAACGGGCATGTTTTTCTCTAGTAAATCACTAACTTTCTCATTGTTATACGATTAGATTTGTGCCCCATCAAATCTTGTCAGTTAAATCTTTATTCCTGTCACTGAGACTTACCAGCCCTTACTGTGTCTGACCTATTCCATGTTTGTACAAATCCCTATCTTAGTCTAACACATGGTTGTGCCTATGATATAGCTGTCTCTATCTTGGCTGAGTTATCTATTACATAGTGAGCTATGTCTGAGTTATATATTGTGTGAGACTCCGTCTGACAGACTTTTGACACCTGCCTTATATAGCAGCCTAGCTGACTCCAGAAACATTCTGATTGGTCAGAACACTCTGCTATGCAAATGCAACATTCTGGTCTTCTGTAGCAAACTCATTTCTATAAAATGTCGCGCAAATCATTATATAAACTAACAGCTAAATGTTTTATCCTGAGAAATCTTAGAAGATTATATGTATTTAACCAAAAGCTGGGTGGGGAACAGAAAAACCACTGTACAGTAATGGCCATGGTACTTTTTTCATTTGGGTAAAAGGCTTCAGGGGCTAATTTCCCACTGTGCTTCATGAGAGTAGAGCCAGACTGGATAACCATGGGCAAGCTCTGTAGCGCCATGGTGCCCCCCAGAAGAAGGAACTGGTAAACCACTTATGAATACTCCATACCTAACAATCCCTGACAAGGATCGGCATAAGTCTGACTTAACGGCACATACTGTATGATAGAGTTACCACACATGAGAACACGTTGCAAATGCAGCCATATCTAATATGGGTCGCCTTAATGAAATTTAAGTTGCAAGAATGAATGCAAGAGCAAAAGGCACCTCCCAGGATGCAATCCGTTCAGTGCCTGAGCCGCTGCCATTGTTATGTCAATAACTGTTCCCTGATTAGGATGGCAAGGCTATAGCTGGGAACACACTATTTTTTTAACATGTGACTAAAAAGAGCATAACATTTACTTCTGCAAATTTTCATCTGGGGAGATTTGTGAATTAACCAAGCCCAGCAAAGAACAAGGTAAAGAAGAAAATAAAGTATTTAAAAAGAGAATTGTTGCAGCCCTAGCCTTGTAATTGAGGCCAAGATATAACCTTTTTTAAAGGACACAAGCTAAGGGGTCAGGGCAGAAATGATTCCCAATTTAACCATGATAAGCTGAAATTAAAGTAAGTTAGTTTACTCAAATGGAGCTTTTCCAATCACCATTCAGTTCATTTCTAGCATGTTGGCATTGGTACAGATGAATTGAGCAATGGGCTTACTCTGATTTCAAAATGCAAATAGATATTGCCTCCTACGGTTTTGTACTTGGTAATTAATATAATGGCTTGAATTTTCCATTTGCACTGGACCCTTTCCTTCTTTGACAGATCTGCACTCAGGAATGGGGACTTGTATGAATCTGACCTAAATCACACTAGCAACTCACCTTGGACTCAACTTGGGTCTTTTAAAGAAAGATTCAAACTCAACTTGCAACTTGGAACCTTTTTTATGAGTTGTGCTTCAAGTTCTTATGAGGAATAGGCCTCCTTACTTGCTACCACCACCACCACCACCACCACAACAACAACAACAACAACAACAACAACAACACCATTCTCACAGGTAGCAGATCCATCTTCCTTTCAAGAGCTAGCTTCTTCCTCTGTCCTCTCCACCACCACCTGGAATATGCAGATCCAAAGACTCAGACTGTGCATATGCCACCCAGCTGATAGTAGCTGCATGCACAGAGAAAGGGAAGCCAGACATTGGCTCTGCGCATGTGCATGGGCCCATCCAGCTTCCCTTCCAGGCATGCTCCCTCTGCACATGTACTGGCCTTTCAGCTGGGCAGTGCATGAACAGTCTGAATCTTTGGGGTTGAGTCCCAAGTCCCAAGCTTTATGGGGTAGTGGTGGACTTGAGACTCTGGCTCAAAGCTTGAGACTTGGTCCTGAAGACATGGACTCAGTCTTGGACTCAAGCCTAAAGACAGTTCTGAAGACTTGCCTAATCCCTACCTCTATTAGACTGCCTATTACACAAGAATATGATGTGTCTGCAACAAAGAAGTTGCACTGGCAGGAGTGATGACAAAGCTGCATAATTAAGATTTTTGGCACAAAGTTCAGGTAGAAAATGTGACTGATCTGTAAACCTTTTGATCTGGTTGCTTATGCTTTTCTGTTATTCAAAATAGGTGCATAAAATAACTTAATGAGGTGTCAAATGTCTTCCTAACTTTTTGTATGGAAGTGGAATATTGTTTCCTACTGATTATTCTGAGAAGACACAAGTTATTCATGCTAATTTCAATACCTGATAGTACCCAGGAATTCGTATTAGGCTGGTAACACATGGATAATTCTGTTTGCTATGCACAACCAGCAAAGGGAGACTACTGGCTAGTCATACAAAGAATAAAAATTACTGGAACATTTATCTCTTAAGAATGATCACATTGGAAAGGGCGCCATTTGGGTGGGGTATATTAAACATGCATATATCTCTAGCTAAGGCAAATAATGAATGGTTATAATAGCCATGAAGAGTTCTGTAATGAAGAGATAATTTTTTATGCAAACATGTTTATTTATTTATTTATTTATTTATTTTTGAAGCTTATATACCGTGCCGTCTTCCCGAAAGAACTCCGGGCGGTTCACATCAAAACAGAACAAAATAGCAAACAATTAAATACAACTGTTGTCCATTGAAAACATTTTCCTGGTTATTGTGCAGCAAAGCTAATCAAGATTCTATAAGGCATGTCTAAAAATGGGGGAAGCCCAAAGAAAAACATTATAACTTTGAAATGTAACTTTGAATCACAACCAAATTTGGCACTAGAATAGCAGACCATCTGCTGTTGCTCTGTGCCAAATATAATGAAGTTTGGGAAAAGCAGTTTTGAGTTATGATTTTTAAAAGTAAGCCTGTGTTACCCCCTCTCTTCAGAAAAAAATGCCTTTAAATGTTCCCAGGTTTAAAATGGCTCATCTAAATCAAAAGACAAGTCTTTCTTATCATGAAAGAGAATGTTTGGCCACACCTGTTCTTTTTTTTTTAATTAGAAAGAATGCAGGCTGTAGGGGCTGAAATATTGATCCTCAAAAGAGGCCATTCAAATGTGAAAAACAGTGACTTTGGTGTGTGTGGTACAGGCTTGCCAGACAGATGACAGGTGAAGGAGTATTACAGTTCATTGCTTTTATGGAAGGAGTAAAGGGGGGCCACATGTGCTTGGGCTCACCCAGCTTTACTTTCTAAAAAGTAATGGTGTGACAGTACTTCAGAAAAGGACACATTTTGACAGGTATCACCAAGCAATTAGTATTCAGTAATACCTTGGTTTATGAGCATAATTCATTCCAGAAGCATGCTTGTAAACCAAATCACTCTTATATCAAAGCAATTTTCCCCATAAGAAATAATGGAAACTCAGATGATTCATTCTGGGGCCGCACAGACCACATATGGTACACACAAAATGTCTGCTCTGCTTGGGACTAACAACTGAATTTTACTCTGGGTTTAATGTGAAAATAATTTGTAGCCACTAGCCATATACACACTTGACTAGCTGCCCCATTACTAGAAATAGTTTGAAAAATAAGAAAGGATGTTGAAAACAAATTAAATATAAATATAAAGAAAAATAAAACCCTAACCTGCACTCCTCTTTGAAAACATTCCTGGCAGGTGCAAGGGAGACCTCCATTCCTCTCTCCTTCCTCTGCTTTGGAGGCTGCCTGAGACAAAACATTCCAGACAATCATCTACAATCCAGTAGTTGGAGAGAGCGAGAGCAAGAGCGAGAGAGAGAGAGCATTGGTTCACTTGTGATCATGTGACCTGCTCCAGTGCTTGTATTGCAATACATTGCTTGTTGATCAAGGCAAAATTTAGAAGAAATGTTTGCTTGTCTTGCAAAACGCTCTTAAACCAAGGTACTCTTAACCCAAGGTATTACTGTATTGTTTTGTAAGGCATATTTGAAGTATTTCTGTGTCACAAAAGCACAGGGCAGTTGTATTTCTCCCTTGAGTCCTTTCAGTAAACTTTGTCTCAGGATTTCTGAGACCAGGCTCCTGACATTAGTGTTCAAAAGGCAAATCAGCTCCAGGTCTTTGGCAGTTTGAATGTTTGAACCTGTCAATAAGGAAACAATTGAATTTTAACTCCTTTCTCACTAACTAGGAATTCATACTTGCAAAGAGATTCTGTGTATGGCTGTAAAATATATTTAAAAATATTTTAAAGAAGAATAGAAAACTCTCTTAAGCTGTGAAATTACTGTTCTTTTTTGCTCTTAGGCTAGAGGTGGTCTTAATGTTAGCACAGCTTTTATACCTATATCCTGTCATAGTCTCCACCATTCCACCTATCTCATCATTATACAATTGTTTGGTAATTACATAAGAAAAACCCTCTAAAGATGTTATGTGGCATCAGGTAACTTCTGGTATGTGGTGACTACATGACTTAGTATCTTTACATTTATTAATTATGTTTTTATACTGTACCAGCTAGTGGCCTTGCCACTACTCTGGGCCATTTTATCAGTACAAAAATCTTACAGAGAAGAGACAAATCCAAGGCCAAAATCGCCTATTTTGGTATGGAGGGATTATAGATACACCCCAGCTCTTCTTGCTTCTGTCCTGTCCCAGAAATTATAGTACAGAGCATGTGGTCATCTTCTAATTCTGGGTAATTTTACAGGATGGACATTTTGTAGTACATGTATATTTAAAACTTCTCTTTCTCTTGCTGCACAATATTATGCCTATGTTTCCAGCATGCAAAAGGATACCACATTTCACATACCAAAGTACAGCCTGAACGTTGACAACACCAGTGGCAGGCGTCAAGATGGTTTACAGGATACCTTTTGTGTTTACTACCATTCACACTTACCAAAAACAGCACTGACAACTGGTTCATGTTTCAGTGAGAAGTAGTTAATTGAGGAAAAAAGGAGTCAGCTTCTGGGTTTTCCCATGCTTGGTGTCTTGTCTTGAATGTGAATATTTCTGGCAGTGTGGGCAGTATTATTATTTTTTTGCAGCAATATCAAGCCCACTCCTGGCAATTTGAATCATGAATAGAGAAGTACAATATACCACACTCATAAACCAGAGGTTTTTAAACAATTGAATTCCCATTGCTGTAACTGAAATTTTGCTTAGTTGCCACTGTGCAATAGATTTAAACATATATTGGTATAGCACCAAAACCCAGTAATGGTGTTTTCCATATATGGGCTAACTCTTCAACAATATTTATTTATTTATTTATTTACAGTATTTGAGTTCTATACCATCTATCTGACGATAGAGTCACTCTGGGCAACTGGGAGTTGAGTCATGGCTACTGGACTTCTTTTTTGAGAGATAGAAACGTTTCGCTGTTCATCCAAACAGCTTCATCAGTCCGATGAAGCTGTTTGGATGAACAGCGAAACGTTTCTATCTCTCAAAAAAGAAGTCCAGTAGCCATGACTCAACTCCCAGTTAAACGAACCTGGATGACTGAGAATCTTCACAGAACTCACTCTGGGCGTTTTACAACAGATGCAATTAACTATAACAATACAAGCCAACAAAACAATAAAGTAAATAAATATGTTACATCTCATCGCTGTGCAATTTAAAACTATTATTTATTTTACCATAATTTATTTGCAAAATGTACAAATCTTAACCCATTCTTAGGAGAACCCCCAGGATATCTTTAGTTCCCAAGCTCAGTTGCTGGCACCTCTAGCTCAAAATAGTAGGTGGCCAGAATCATCTTGGTGTTTGCCTAGGGCTCACATAATTTGCTGCAGCTAAATGTGGCTAGTTTATAAGGTGCTGGGATGCTTCTAGGCTGCATGCCAGATAATGCACTTGATTGCACAGCTGCACAGTTATTCACAGCAGATAATGCAGATGCTACATCACCTCTGATAGGATTCCAGCCAATGGTTCCTAATTGCCCAATAAGGACCAAAATGCCCTTAAATCTTTTGCAGAACAACCCAGGTTTCTAGCAATTCCTGGAAAATTCATTTGTTTCTAACCTGCTGCGAATGTTTTACCTACAGAGAATCTTGAACAAGGATGACTGATGATGTCTCTGCCACAGAAAATCCTAGGACTCTAACCCTGTGAACTCTGCTGCACTACATCACTGACACTGATGTTAATTAATGATAATGTGAAGGTTCATTTGTTAGACATATGGATGGAAATTGCTAAAGATAAGTGTAGGGCTCCCAAGATTCCTTGCTGGGCTATTCCTGCTATCATATTGCTAGTTCAGTACCACTTCTTTTTTGCTTTAAGTTATTTTGATACATGAAAAGCTGGGGAAGTCAAAAAGCAACGAAGTAGTTATGTATGGTTATGTATGGTTCAAGAGCACCAGTCAATCGAAAATACTTTCAGCTCCCATCAAAGACAGTGAAAAGCATATATGCAGCACAGTGGGAAGCCAAATGGATCCCTCAGTAGCAGTAAGAACAGAAACACCATGTCAGTTTGAAGTTTGGAGGGGAAAATACTATGTCCCCATAGCAGCACACAATGAAGGAAGTCCCCAAGGCATGAACTTCTCTAGCTGCTCCCACTTGTCTTTCAATAACATATCCGGTCTTTATTGCCAAGGAAACTAGAGATTCGTTGAATAATAGAAAACGCAAGTCTGCTGACCCCAAAGTGTCAAATACATTAATATTTCTTGAAAAGAAGTTCTGGAATTGAAATCTGTTTCATGTGTTTACACTGCAGCATCAACATTGAGCAACATGGAAACTGCAATGACATTACCAAGGTAGATTTATGACCAATACCAGCAAGTGGAGCTTAGAAAAGCACCCCAGAAGAAGACAAACAGCTGAGCGAGTGGTCTCTGTGTATCAGTGGTAGGACAGTAGAGTTCTGTTTGCCTGCCATGGTGTTCCTAAATTAGCCATGGGGAGGGGGAAGACTTTCTTTCTAAAGTCTCAGTTCACTTTGTTTTAAGGAACCTTTTTTGAACCATTCATAGTTTAGTGATAACAAAACTAGGAGTGAACAAAGATTTTGAAGAAAACATTTTAAAATGTATTTCTATGTGTGAGACAGATTTTCCCCATTTCATTTCAACATCAGCTGGGTGAGCTTGCATCTAGACAGCAATTCTCCTGAGCAGGCATTGGCAACAAATCTAGTGCTGCTCTCTTATATAATCATCACTGGGAGTAAGACCCATTCAGCCCAATAAAATGTGCTTCTGATCAGCATATAGGACTGTGCTGTACGTTGTCTTCCCAACTCATCAGTCTGCTTTCAGGAGTCAACCACACAGGGCAGGGTATTTAAAATATGCAATGATCTGTACAAATACACATAGTACAGTAGTCATGTTAATCTGTTATTGTAGAAAGGAAAAGAAGTTTTTTACAGATTTAGAAAAGCAACTAGTTTGATGGAAAAAGAGTTCCCTGTTCCTCTACCCAGCGGCCACCTTTCCTAAAAAGTGGTACACATAGTCACCCTAAATTCAATCAATGGAACCTATGGGGGAGTTGACTCATCAAATTCTGATAAATTCAAGGGGCTTACTCTAGTTCTACTTATTATGGTGAAGTATTTGAGAGTTTTTTGGACTGTTTGACCATGTTCTGGAAGTTTTTCTTCCTGACATTTCACCAGACTCTGGCTGGCATCTTCGAAGGGCAAGGAATGTTCCCCGAGCTCCTTGCCCTCTGAAGATACCAGCCACATAGTCTGGTGAAACATCAGGAACAAAAACTTCCAGAACACGGCCAAAGAGCCTGAAAAACTCACAACTCAGATCCCGTCCATGAAAGCCTTCAAGAGCAGCTGGTGAAACTTGCAGAAGGAGATGAAGTTGTAATAGGAGAGGAGTTCCCAGAAATCAGATAGGGTTATGTTCCACAAGGGTAGCTCATGAGTTAGTGTAAGGCAGATTTGAATCTAATATTCAGGATTGCTTCATAATACTGTACAGTATACTCATACACAGAGTAAATCCACTGAAATCAGTTAAGTCTTAAGACTTAGTGGCTGCAAATCCTATTCCTTAGCATAATAAGTAGAACTAGAGTAAGCCCCTTGAATTGATCAGAATTTGGTGAGTCAACTCCCCCATAGGTTCCATTGATTGAATTTAGGGTGACTATGTTCAAATAAGTCACAACCAGAGTAGGCCCATTTGAATCAATGGAACATGCTGGAGTTGACCAAGCATCACAGATTAAGTGGGCCTGCTCTAGAGTGATTTACAGCGCTAAGCAAGAGCATTCCATCAAATCATATATTCTTACTATTAACATAGTTGTCTTGATTTTATTAGTTTAATCGTATATGGTTCAATCTTGGTCCAAGCCACTGCCTCTGACCTTAAAGACAAAAAGCATAATCCAGCCAAAGCTGAATTCCATTCATTCCACTGATAATAGAAATATTTAGCACAATGGTTGTACCATGTGTTGCCAGCACCCAGAAGAAGGCAAGTGGTGCGCCCCTAAGTGTTGGACCCTTAGCACTTGCTGAGCCACTTTCCCCAGTCCTTGATGGGGGCCTTTTCCTCTGAGTGGGCCAGCAGGGGGGTGGGGGGCACTGAATGGCAAAAGCAGCCAGACCCTCTTTTCATGCCAAAACTCCTCCTGAGGTGCCTTTTGCTTGTTGACTCCAGAGGGGCTCCCCTCAGAATATAGGGGGAGCAGCTCCTGAAGTGCACCCCTGGCTGAGATGTGCGCGCTCCTTAGCCACTGGTCTGTTCTGGGCCCAGGAAGAAGGTGGCTAGCTGAATCTTTGCATCTGCCTGCCCCAGCTGTGGGCTTCATCCACACCTGCCCCAATAGCCCTCCTGCAGAGGACATGGTCTGCTACCATCCTGGCAGGGCAGCCATAGCAGCTAGATGGGAAGGTTTCTTCAGGAGACCTCCAGCACTCCCTCCCCTTTTGAATGGCTTCCACCCAGGTGCACAGTGAGGCATTGGGAGATTATCTGTGAGAGAGGGTGGCCTGGTGGACTATTTTAAATTTTTTATTATTATTGCTTTTCCCCCCTCTTGAAATGTTGCACCCCTAGGTATCTTAACCCCATGGCAACCACCTTGTGGCTCCCCCTGCACAATACCATAGTGTGCCACTAGTTCAGCATGTCCTTTGCTCTGTAGTCATTGGAAATTATTACTTTTTAATTAAAATATGTGTTTCACTCTCCCACAGAAAGCAACAGGCCATACAAATGCTTAAGCATTGCCTGGATTCTGTCCCACATTTTTTGTTTGACCCACAAAACTAACAAAGAGAAAGCAACCTACAGCCTTCTCTGGAGCAACAGTTTCAGATGCACAAAGCAATATTGCTCATTCCAAAACATTGTCTGGAATTCTGCTGTGCTGCTAGGCAAAGGGTATAACCTTTGGATGTGCCTCAAGTTAAGAAAGCTCTATACACCTTATCAGTTGCACACTGCAAATCAGTATGTAACATCTATGGGGATTTCTTAATCATATGCAGTTTGTCTCCAAAAATACACCTTTTGCATAACAGTGCAACAGGATTTCAGCCAATAAAAATACTGAACAAAGTGTTGTGAAACATTAGTTGGCAGCAACATGTCCTGGAGCTTATGACCTGATTTCCAAGATGCACTCAATGTCAAGGAATGGTGCATTATTCCATTGCAAGTATTTTGTGTTCTCAAACTTTTAGCTGCTGTCCCAATATCTTTTCCAGGTAACTGTCTCGTCCCTGTAGCCTTTCTAGTATCTACCATGTGGGAGTTTGATTTGTGCTTAAGTCCAGAACCTTCACAAATCACAGTCATTTGTGGTCAGTCAGTTATGTAAGATTATTAAAAGCATCAGCTTTGCCTGCCTTCATTTAAACAATGGCACTAAGGGAAAGGAGAGGGATTCCTATCATAAACATTCAAGAGATACTTCATTATGAATTTGCATCAGTTAAATGCAAAGATTACCCAAATTACTCATGAAATGAGCAGCTAGAAACCAAGTTTCCCATTATATTCCAAAGCTTAAAATATTTGAGCAGCAAGGATACTTTTGGATAATATATATAAAGACAACAAAGAGAAACTCTTCAGACCCATCCCACATTGTTTGCAGAGCCTGAACTAGGGGTTGTTTTAAGCTCTTTGGATGGAACGCCAAGGTTTCAGTCAAGAAAGCTTTACATCCTAAAGACAGTAAGTAAAATATTTATTAAGAAGAATATCTATTTTTAACTAAGGATGATTTCAGTTCTATTATTCATGTATCTGCAGCACACAGACTTCAGTCCTTGGCTCCTTGTAGAAAATGTGAATCAGAGCACGGTGGGTTGAGAAACAAGACAGGATTTGGGAAGATGGAGCAGAACTGAACACTCGGACTCATTACATGACAGAGTTCCTGGGTATTCTCAACGGGAGGCAGGTGACTGCCTCTCTTTCCTTACAGGGTGCTGTGCTGTACCATCTTCCACTGGTGACAGAGAAAGAGCAAGATGGTACAATCCTCCTTATGTTCTGTCTTAGTCCCCTTTAACATGAACGAACACAGACGTGCACATATCGAGCTGACTGTAGCATTTGCATTAAAAGGAAAAACTGCCAAAATAAACCCGCTAAACTGTCAAAAGCACGAAGTATCAGCCATGAGAACAGCGCCATTTGAAGCTTTCCTAATAAGTAGCAACAAATAAATTTTAAATTTATTATTATTATTCCCCCTTTGCAGGGAAAAATGTTACAGTAAATATTATTTGGGGATTGGTTCAGGAGACAAAAATGAAAGTAGTTTTCTATACTCACTGTGTGATTTGCTACGTAATCCTTTGCTCACAAACCAAATCCCATTATTACCAGTGGGTTTCATCCCTGGGTACCTGCATATGGAATGGGAACCTAGCTCACAGAATTCATAATCATGAATGGATTGATCACACTAGGATTACAGTATTATTTTTCAAATAATTAGGTAGACTCATGGAGGCCCAGGAGTCTACCAAAGGCTCTTGGCTATCTAAAGAGAAACTCTGCATTTAGAACAAGTATACCCATGAATCTCACCTGTCTCCTGTAGGAAGCAAAGAAGCAAAAATGATTGATGCATTTGACACTGCAGTTGTAAGCTTCCCTGGTGGGGGAGCTTAATACTTTCTCTGCCCGTTTTGAGATGACACCAGTAGGGGTTTCAACAGTGTTGCCAGAGATGCCATCATTGTCCTATAATGGAAATGTTGCTAGGGTGGAAGAGGAGGAAGTGGGGCAGATATTAAAGAAGATAAACATGAGAAAGGCTACAGGTCCTGATGGAGTTGCTGGTAGGGTGCTGAGAGACTGCTCAGAACAACTAGCAGAAACTTTTATGAATTTTTTAATCGCTCTTTGGACCAAGCCACTGTTCCACCATGTTTGAAATCCTCTACCATCATACCCTTACCAAAAAAATTCTAACATAAATAGTTTGAATGACTTCCGCCCTATGGTGCTCACACCCGTTATAATGAAGTGTTTCGAAAAACTGGTGTGGAATCATACTATGGCTTGTTTACCAGCCGGATTGCACTCTTGTCAATTTGCATACAAGAAGAAGAGATCTACAGAGGATACTGTGATTTGTCCTGTTCCATCTGGAGAAACAAGGGAACTATGTGAGATTGCTTTTTGTGGACTTTAGTTCTGCATTCAATACTATTCTTCCACATAGATTGGTGCCCAAACTGTTGGATCTGGGGCTTCCGCCGCGTTTATGCGGGTATATATTAGATTTTCTATCAGAACGTTCCCAATGGGTCAAGATGGGCTCTCACATCTCTGCGGATCTCAGTATAAATACAGGAACACCACAGGAGTGTGTGTTGAGCCCACTTTTGTTCACACACTACACATATGATTGTGTTCCCAACTACCCCAGTTATAAGATCATTAAGTCTGTGGACAAGACAACTGTGGTTTTTCTGATTACTGCTGGGGAAGGGTGTGAGGAAGAGAGACTAAAGGAGTCAAGAGTGGGGAGTGCGCCGTCTGAAGCGGTTAAAGAAACAATTGAAGTAAAAGACACTGAAGAGAGAGCTAGCAAGAGGAGCTGAAGGAGGAAGGGAGAAAGGCCAAGAGCGCGGGAGAGAGAGAGAGATGTATTTTGGGTCGGAGATATGAAAGCTGGGTTAGAGGAGAGTAAGGAATTTGACAGCGAAAGCGTGAGACGGGATAGCCAGGAATTGACTGACAGGTCAGGTGCGAGGTTCGTTCAAGAGGAAGAAACGGGTGAGGGAAGGCGCGAGACAGGGAGAGAAAGGACCGTTAGGGAGAGACATTAGGGAGGGATGAGAGAGGAGGGAGGGAGGTGGTATTTTTGAGGTTCAAGTAGACAAAACTGGACCTGGGTCATTGATGTTCGTCCCATGAAATGGCCAGCCGGGGGACTGGCGATGAGGGGGAGAGGCAGAGCACTTCAGAGAGAGCACCCGGTTGCTCAATGGGCTCGCCACCTCTGCTGTGGCAGTCAGTGCCTAGGACGGGGGACACCGAGATGAACCTGGTTACTGGAGAAAAATCCAACCCTCCCAGTTTAAGCCCTGTTGGCACGTTGTTTCGAACCAAAGTTGTACAAAATGAAAGAGAATTTGTAACTCAAGAAAGCACTGGAGAAGTTGAAGTTTGTTATGAAAATAAAGTTTATTTGGATCGTTTCCCTGAATGCATGGACAGTCCTTATTTTCCCTCGGAACCCCAAAGTATTGAAAACGAATCCTCGCAAAGGGGAGTCAGCTGATAGGATGGAGGTGGAGATGCTGATGAAATGGTGTAGAGAAAATAATTTAATCCACAATTTTAAAAAAAAAAAAAAATCATTGTGGATTTCAGGAAATGCAAATTAAATATCCAGCGACTTATTATATTATAACAGGTTTCAGTGTTTTGTTTTTTGGGAATGGAGCTGAGAGAGGACTTGAAATGGGGAGCAAACACCAAAGATCTAATGAAGAGAGCACAGCAGAGATTGTAGTTCTTGAGAATTCTCAGAAGAAATAATCTTTCAAAAGATCTGCTGCTGGCTTTCTACCATTGCACCAGAGAGTGTGTGTTAACCTATGGTTTGTGTGTGTGGTATGGGAGTTGTACAGATAGGGAAAGGGTAATGCTGTCCAAAGTTATAAAGACTGCGGTTCAACTGTCAATAAGCTCAGGCCCATCTTGAAAACGAGCTTAGTTCAACTGGGATGAAAGTGTTCTATCTATCTATCTATCTATCTATCTATCTATCTATCTATCTATCTATCTATCTATCTATCTATCTATCTTCTTGAAAAAACGTTGCTGGTAACAGAGAATACTTTCAACCCAGTAGAAAGTTAATTGGGTGTACTCTTCCTACTTTAGATCAATTGTATGCCCCCAGGTGTTATACGAAAGATGTAGAGATTGTGCAGGATCCCACATACCCTGTAAATGATCTTTTTCAGCTGCTGCCTTCTAGAAGGAGTTATAGGGTCATTAAGACCAGAACCAGCCGCTTGAGAAATAGTTTTCCCCCCCGAAAGCAGTTATGGCTTTGAATGCAGGAAAATGTACGTTTTGAGGGAGTTTTCTGTATAAATGCAGGATGCGGTATGTTTGTGGTATATTCTTATGTATGGATGATCCTGATGTAGTATCCTTTAAATTCATTTTTCTTCTAATTTCATTGTTCTGCATAGGACAATGACAATAAAGTTCTCTCTCTCTCTCTCTCTCTCTCTCTCTCTCTCTCTCTCTCTCTCTCTCTCTCTCTATCTATCTATCTATCTATCTATCTATCTATCTATCTATCTATCTATCTATCTATCTATCTATCTTCTTGAAAACACCTTGCTGGAAACAGAGAGCACTTTCAACCCAGTTGAACGAAGCCCATTCTCAAGATGGACCTGAGCTTATTGACAGGAACTAAGGGGAAAGGACCTTGTATAGTTTATGCTCCCCCTCTTTAAAGTTCTCCATTAATTTCTGCCAATTCCACCTTTTGTTTCTTTGTAGTATGGTTGGGAGTGGACAGAATGAGACGGCTGCCTTAAGCAGCAGATGTGAGATACCATAAAACGGCAACAAGTGTGTGCCTCGATTAACTTTTTATTACTGAGAATTTGTTTAACTGCCAAAGTGACAGAGAAGTGCTTATGAAAGTCAGCTTCCACCATGCCAAAGTTACTTGGTCCCCTTTGGTTATGACTTGACCTGGGTGAGTGAGTGTGGATGCCATTTGCTATTCGGCTTCAGGCAGGAAAATGTCTTGGGCCAGCCCTGCTTGCAGTACTTTTGCAAATGGCTTCTCTCCCTAAATGGCCAGTGGCAAAACAAGATAGGCAGGCAAGTCACTGCAGCGGGAGGACATAAGGGAAGTGGGTCCTGCCAGAACACTCCCCTTCACTAACACTGGCACACAGGTAACCTTTTTGCTGATAGAAAGCTGGCATCCGTCATTATTTGATTTCTCGCAGACTGACGTCCTAGTTCTTGTTTCCACTGATTGCATTGCATCCCACTATTTCTTTGGGATTTGTTTTGGGGTTTTGTTTTATTACTATGTGCTACATTGCATTTTGTATAACGTATTGTGAAACCAAGGCCAGTTCATTATATGTGCTGTCTGAGAACACTGAAGGAACACAATTTCTTATTGATAATGTATTGTTTGTTTATCAGATTCTAGGTAAGTATATTTTTGTAAAAGCACCTGGGTACTCACTGTTTTCTCCCTGAAATGTCAGGCAGAGCGGCAGTCATATAAAATGTAACAAAAGGCACTTGTGTTGCATTTTACATGTAAACTCCTCTGTCTAACACATGAAAAAAATAGGGGAGGGGAGGAAGCTCTTTATTTGGACTGCTCTGGAGCTGCTTATCCTCTTGATGTGAGGGTGAATCCATGTTGGGACTAAGAGATATCAGGGTCTGTGGGCCCCCAGTAAACTACAGGAGTCCTGTACCTTGATAAATGGGATTATAATCCATTAGGAGGGCAGGAACCTGAAGCAAGCATCGAATTACCAAGGTGCTTTATTTACTTCATAAGAACATAAGAAGAGCCATGCTGGATCAGGTCAAAGGCCCATCTAGTCCAACTTCCTGTGTCTCACAGTGGCCCCACCAGATGCGTCTGGGAGTGCATGAAACTAGATAGCTGTCTCCTGATACCACTGCCCTGCATCTGGTCCTTGAAGTACCCCGGTTTTAAGCCCGGAGATTACACATCTCCATCATGGTTTGTAACCAGTGATAGACTTTTCCTCCAGGAATCTGTCCAATCCCCTTTTGAAGAAAAAATGTTCACAAAAGGTTTGGGATGGAGGTGTCGGCTGAAGAAACATTTCTTGGGTATGGGCTGGGTAATTATTAATTAGGCCTCACTGTAGCAGAATGTGAATGTGAGGTTTTCTGGATCCCAGTCTAGCCTCGTGATTCTACACACTCTCTTGATCGGCATCTGAACAAGATGTTACATAAATAAATGTTAGCTCATTTGTTATATCATTCTCTTTCTGTACTTGTTCACAACACTTGTTATAACCTCCCTCCCAGCTCCATCCATGTGCATATTTAAAAATAGATGTACTGTGTGTGTGGCATCATACAAGTCTCTGAACAGTGTTGCTCCTCTCCCTGAGCTGGAATGTTTCTTTAAGCCTTTGGTAAGTGGTCGAAAGCAGCGTCATTACCAAAACAGCCCTTAATCAAGCAAAATCAAGCAAACTGTGTTGGATATGTCCAGGTTTGGCCAAATCATCCAGGACAACCTCTCGGTTCGCAAATATTCCTTCTCCTTCTCACTGCTGTTGCTGCTGCTGTGTTAAATGTGCCACCTGAGGGGAGAGAGAACTGGCATTCTGCCCATGTAACAGAGGTCATTTTGCCCCTGCTCTTGCTGTGGTCCCACCTTTCATTGGGTTGACGTTACTGTTGAAGATCACCATGGGATCGGACTAGAAGGAGCTTGTTCTGCTATGCCAGAGCCAGCCTGGCATTATGTCCTCAAGGTGGTATGCAGGAATGGATTCTGTTTTGTCGCTTAGCTTTAGGTACAGCTGTCTCAGGGCTGGCCCGAGAAGGGCAGAAAGGACCAAGATGGCCCCTTCCTTCAGCAGGAATGTTAAATGGTGTGAAATTGGGGGAGAAACATAGCGATTCAGCTCTCAAGGGAGAGAAGGGTGAGTGAAGGCTGAGCTGACGAATATGCAGAAAAGCCAGCATATCATCTCATTTAATTGGAACAAAGCTGAAAATTAGTGTTCTATTCAGTGAGTATAAAGTGACTGTCTTATTCTACTCTTCAGTGGTGGTGGTGGTGTGCTGAAAATAAAAGGTAGCTCAAATTTGTTCTGCTACTAGTGTGTTCCCAACTCTCTCCTTAATGTAAACTGGTCAGGTAACTATGAAAAACAAGGGCTCTTTCTGAGTTTAGAGAAAGATGCACATAGCAGTCTGCAGCTGAAAGACGACTGAGTACAGTATTTCCAAAGAGGTTTTCAAGACCTACATGGCCACAGTCAAAATGCTGAAGCCTTTCTAACAGAGTTTCTCCTGCAGAACAGCACTCTCTCCACTCTTTAGCAAAGGCCTTTAGTCAATTTCCTTGTCCCAAGGCTAAAAAGAACCAGCATGCAATTAAGAGACATATAGTCATCCATGCAAATGAGAAAAGCCAGTGTGGTGCAGTAACTATAGTAGAGCTTGCCAGGGTTTTTGTTTTTGTTTTGTTTTTTGGCCAGGGATTGCTACCAGGCAAATCCAAAGTATGAGACATTCTTCATTCATGGTAAAAAGTATACATACAGTATAGCCTGCTATGTCTGGGGATAGCATCCATTCTGCATGTATTTATTTTTTATGGCCTGTGTGCAGCCTGGCATGTGTATACACACAGGTTGTAAATACTGGAGAGAGGCATTAATCTGCATCCAAGAGAGTCAAGTTCTTGATGTAGGTAGCATTATGCAAGAACCAGGCCAATGGGTGCTGTCTCTCCTCCCATTTGGTATATCACATACTCCCGTGGTATCTGTGCCAGACGTTGCCTATCTGTGAGCTGCAGGTGTAGACTTAGGAGACTAAGCCTTGCCTTCAGCAAGGAAATTATTCTATTTTAGGTCCGACACAACACACACACACACACACACACACACACACACACACACACACACACACACACAGTCTGTGGAACTGTTTTTACAACAAAATGTCTCCCACTTCACCTGTGGTGTGGTCCTTGAGAGAAAGGGAAGATGCAAATAGACTCCTGTGAGGACAATGAAGGGTCCATCCATACTGAGCGTCTCTTCAACTTTCTCCACCTCACCTGTAACAGTGCTACAGCCTGGTGTTCACAAAATGCAATGCTTAAACTAGGGTCAACAAGAGTCACAGTAGGTGAAAAATAAACCCCCTGCTGTATAAGTTTCTTTTCTTCACTGCCTGATTGTCGTGTATTTTTATTCTGCTTAGCTTCAGTGCAGGATCTGCTCATGTGGACCCTAGTGCTGTGTTCATGCATGCTGCTCTGTGAGTGGATGTCATTTAATGATGTTAGGAGTAGATATTTCCCTATGGGCATTTTCCTGCTGCTCAAACTCTACCCTTCCGTGCCATACTGCTGCTCCTATTAAGTTTTCTTGGGATATTAGCTATTCCTGCATTCTTAAAAAAAAAAAAACCAACCCTTTTGCACAGTAGCACAAAAGTGAAGATGATTTTTTAAAAAAAGTGAATACATGAAGGTTTGAGAAAGATGGATGGGTAAAAATAAGGAAAGAAGGGAGGATAACATTAAATAGAGGAGGAGAGGACTGGTCCCTACATCCTGCTTTTGTTCAAATGCAGTGGTCCACAGACTGCAACTCCCAGAAATCCCACCCAGCACAACTAGTGGTTTCATGGCTGGAAACTAGCATTGAATAGACACACAACGTGACTCTCTATGTGTGGATGAAACAACAGAACAACACAATGCAAATGAGCCCTAAGGCCACCACTTTTGTTACTGCCAATTCTACTGCTATTATTTATTTATTACTGTATTTATTTACATATTTATATACTGTGTCATCTTCCCGAAGGAACACCGGGCAGTGAACAGCAATAACACATAACAATAAAACAGATATCGAACACATCAAACCATCAATAAACAACAAAAAACAAAAAACAAGTTATAATACTCAGCAAGATGTCAGCATAAAAAATAATAATTAGGATTATTATGATTGCTGCGACTGCTACTAGAGCCTTGTGTTGGTGAACCTTCAGTACTCCAGATGTTTTTGGACCACAACAGTCCTTTGTCATTGGCAATGCAGTGTTGGAATTCTGGGAGTTATGGTCCAAAACATCTGGAGTGCTGAAAGTTTGCCACCACTGCAGTAGAGCCTTATGGTGCAGTGGCTCAATTGCAATACTACAGTCAAGATTCTGCTCATGGCTTGAGTTTAATCCTGACTCAGGACAGACTCAGACAAGCAGCTTAAGGTTGTCTCAGCCTTCCCTCCTTCCAGTAAATTGAGAGTACCCAGCTATCTCAGGTGCTGCAATGTGTGGCCTGCATAATAAGCATAAACCACCCAGAGAGTGCTTTAAGCACTATATAAGCAGCTCATTTCACTTTTTTTCCTTTGCTATTACTGCTTCAAAGGACAACAACAATTAATGAATAGACACAGTGGCCTTTGTTTTCTAAGCATTTATTTGTTGCCCCTGAATTCCAAACATATTCACAAGAAGGGGAAATGGCAGCTAGAATATTTTCTCGCCCATAAAATGCCCATAAAAAGCTATGTGTTGCTGATTTGTTTAAGGGCTCAAGAGAAGAAATCTCAAAGCCTTTATTTTTCTGTTAAATTTTTCATGGAAAATGTTTATTCCACGCTGTAGCAACAGCTGGGGTTGGAGGATTGCTGGGTATGTGAGAGAAGGATAAAGAGCTCTGCAGAGCCCAGGAAACAACTCCGCTCTGCATTGTGTATGTCAAACAAATGGCTGCCAAATGAGAAACCGAAGAAAATAAGGAGATTTAACTTTGTGCCTGTATCACAACTATAATGCAAACACTGATGAGACATTTCGAATTTTGAGGGAGAATGGGCTTTTTTGCAAGTAAGTTTGAGCAAGACAGCAGCTTTAGGAGGAAATGACAGGGAAGTGCTAATAGTACAACTCTATGACAAATTTATGCTGTCTGGAGCTCATTAGGTTGTGGTGCATCTCCTTTCACTTGGCAGATCTTAGAGGAAGGGAGAGACAAAGGTAACTTCCCCAAAAACCCTCACACACCCCCATCCATTTTTGACCAAAGAGGCCTGTAGGGAACTGTTTTGCCAAGAATGGTGGTTCTGGTTTTGAATATAGCCACTGTCCTGTACAGGAGAACTCAAAACGTGGTGAAATATACACCCAGAGACTCCTTGGGGAAACAAATAGCCTTTAAAAAAATCTTCCTACCAAGGAAGTGGTAGAGGTGCAAAGGGATGGCCCCTGAATTCTAGAAATTACCCATACTCTGTCTTAGAGCTTCATCAGCTGCCAAGACCAGATGCCAGGAATATACCTAAGCAAGGTTATGCTCTCTGCTCTAGGGTTTATGATAGAGTTCCTGATATGTTGGATGAATAAGGACAAAATATCTGCCCTTCTCTCTCTGCTATTCTGGCTGGTGCTCAGAGAGTTGTTTTGCATCCCTTATAGTATTCTATCCCTGCCTGTTGTCGCTCTCAAACACACACATTTCGGCTTTGAGCTAAACAGCATGAAAAAGAGCACCTTAGGCCTTTATTAGGGTTAGCCAAGCCTCACATCTGTTTCATAACTTAATAATCTTAGACTCTTGGAACTGCAGGGCTGCAAGGAACCCTATGGACCATCCAGTCCTGCCCTACCTTACTGCAACTAAAACTCAGCGACACAATTTTAGGGAAGCCTATGCAGAGAGGATCTAATATCTTTGGGAACTACAGTATATGCAACCCACAGGCTACAAGACTCCACCTCTTGCTCTCCAACACAACAAATGGCTAAAGTAACAACTAGGACTAGAACCTCTGATGAGCACTGGGTATGGCCCATCAATCAGCCAGCTATAAATCTTCCTACGGGTATCATTGCCAGCCCTCCTTTTATCATGAGAACCATGTCAAAAGTCAAGCTGGAATCAAGATCCACGGCATCCACAGCCTATAAGTTTAGGTGCCAGAGAAAGACTCCCTTCAAATCCAAGGGCATAACCTCAAGCTGTGTTTTCCTTTTCACAAAGTTGTCTGACACCACTAATTGCAGAATAGGGTTAAAGGCTGCCATTCAAACAAGCTCGTTTCTCCTTCCCTCCCAGGGTCTTAAGGGATAGAGTCCCGCGTCTCACACAACCTCCCTCACCACTGTGCTCAAAGCTCTGATAGGAACTAGATCTAGTAGGTGTCTGAACATTTAAGCAAAGATTTCTGACTCCCAAGACTCAGAGCAATGCCAAAATGACTCCCCAACTCCTCCTAGTTGTAAATTATAGAACTAGAATGAAGGGAGCTTGGGGTATTTAGGAATGGAAGTTTTATATGGAAGAACTGTACACTCTGTTCATTTCTGGTACTCAGAACAAATTCCTGGGCTCAGCATGTTTTCATCTAATTCTTTCTCACCAGGCTATTGGATCTTAGGGTTCTGGAGGGAAAAAGTATATCCCAGCAGCTGAAATGTTCCTGTCTTTTCCTTAGATTAATATGTTTAAATTACGTTTCCATTTTTTTTGAAAAAGCACATCAGTATTTATGGAAGAAGGTGCTATGAATTCACCTATTTTTTAGCAGCAAAAGAGAAATGGGCAATCTGTGCAGATAACAAACATTCCCCTGCCCCTACCCAGAGAAACCACATCAAGGATGAGAAGCATTTAGGCTTCCAGGTGTTCTGCTGAACTACATGATATCTCCATACTGGGTAGGTATGACTGATGGAAGGAGAAGGCCAGCAACACCCAAGGACAAATATTCCCCACCTGTCACATGCAGTCTGTGTTAAGCAGGAATGAGGGGAGGGTAGAATTTATAGTGCTTTTTAAAAAATAACCAGGAGTTATTGGAGGTGCAGCTACGATGCCAACAGAAGTGCAGGAAAGCCAGAAGGATCCCCCTACTTCCCACCTACTCCCCCCCACCCCAACCACAGAACATAAGAAGAACATAATAACAGCCTTGCTGGAACAGGCCACAGCCCATCTAGTCCAGTATTCTGTCTCACACAGCGGCTCACCATTTGCTTCAGGGTATTCCCAAGCAGATGTCTTCACCTGCTTATGATTTCTCGCAAATGGAATTGAGAGAGATCCTGCCTCTCTCTCCAACCCCGGAGGTTGTCCTTAGGCATCCATAATGATAGCCATTGATACCCTTGTTCTCCATGAACTTGTCCAATCCTTTCTTAAAGCTGTCAAGGCTGACAGCTGTCACTACTAGAGATGGGCACGAATCAAAAAAATGGCATTTCGTTTGTCGTTTAGGGGGTCCGTTTCGGTTCGTTTCCGTTTTTCGTGAATTTTTGCAAAAAATTCATTTTTGTTTTTTGTTTGTTTCATTACTGTTTTGTTACCATTTATTTCAATTTTTTGTGATTTTATTTAGCATTTAAAGCAGTTCAATGTATTGCCGTAACGAAAACGAAACGGACGACAAAATTTCTGGTGTTTCTGTTCGTTTCGTTTCATTTTAGAGACAAAATTCGTTTGTCGTTTCATTACGTAATGAAATGAAAAATGAAAACGGAAACAAAAAATTGTTCGTTTCGTGCCCATCTCTAGTCACTATTTCTTCTGGCAGGGAGTTCCATAGACCAGTGATCCCCTGCGTAAAAAAAAGTACTTTCTGTTATTTGTTTGAGATCTAGCACCCAAAAAGTTTCATGGAGTGTCCCCTAGTTCTAGTGTTGTGTGATAGGGAAAACAGCTTTTCCTTATCTACTTTGTCCACACTATGTATGATTTTATAAACTTCAATCAGGTCACCTCTTAGGTGCCGTCGTTCAAGAGTGAAGCGGCCTAGCCGTTGCAACTTCAGATGGTAAGGAAGGAGCTCCAGTGCCCGAATCATTCTGGTTGCCCTGCTCTGCACTTTTTCCATTTCCATAATATCCTTCTGGAGGTATGGTGACCAGAATTGTACACAATACTCCAGATGGGGCCTCACCATAGATTTATAAAGAGGCAAAATGACACTTGCTGACTTATTTTCTATACCCTTCCTAATGATCCCTAGCATTGAGTTTAGTTTTTTCACTGCTGTGGCACCCTGGGCTGACATCTTCATTGAGCTGTCCACCAGGACACCAAGGTCCCTTTTCCTGATTTGTTGTTCCTTTACAGTCTCCTGTCCCACCAAAGTCCTGGGCTGCTTCTGCCTCATCCCCTTCAGTTTTTATCAGGTTCTTCTACCCAACTTGACCCCACTTCATCCTACACCCTGTCTACTTTCATTGCAACTTTTTTTTTAAAAAAAACCTATGGAATGCTGCAGTTTTAAACCACAAATTAAATTTTTAATGAATCTTCATAACTCTGGTACCCAAATGCGATGTAATATTGATAGGAACTGAGCATCCAGCAAGCAAGAGATTGCCCCAGAAAGCTTCTTAGGATCTTATGCAATGTGTAACAAAATTAATTATTTGAAAATGAAAGCATTTGTATCCCTGTAGCATTGTTGAAACCTGTCTCATCTGAAGAATACCCTGCTTTTATTCCTTGGCTGAAAATGCCAGGCACTAGCAAGGTATTGACTTGGGGAAAAGAGGCAGAGAGAAAAGAAAACCGCCATAGAGGGAGATCTGCAAAAAGGACTGCAGCAAAAATGCAGCAAACTTCAGACTGAGATCTTCGCCTGCTGCCTCCCAGAGCAAATGAGCTCTCTGGTCTTAAAGGCACAGATGACCCATTAAAACAGCTCCCCAGTTGCATAGTGCGGCTACACTGAAGCAGACCAAACTTTCAGACAAACACTCAGAGTTATTTATGCTGAAGGCTTCAGGATTCAAACTAGTTTAGCTTCCCGTATTTCAGAGAAAGGAGGAAAAAAATAACTTTCAATCTATATTCATTGTGACAAACGGGCTGTGAATCAGGACAAACACAGAGAGTGGAAGGAACTGCAGAAATGTAGACTTTTCAATGTGAAAACATTATTGTAATACAACCCAGTGCAGCATCTTATTGGCAGAGTGTGAACATTATGGTTTACAAAACACTAGCTATGTAGTGGAATAAAAAAATCTGAGTGACCAAAAGAGCAGAATTGTCTTCAGGTCTCCCCAAAGGAGGCCAGCCCTCTTTGCTTGGCTGTTATCCTTGACTGGCACTCACTGTCTCAGTAACTCAGAGACATTGGTGTAGCATCACTGCGCTTTGGTCCTCCAGCCCTTTCACAGGCTACTGATATGTACCATCTCAAATATTTCTCTTTTGCTGCCACCAACTAGCTTTTCTAGTAAATGAATGCTTTCAGGCTGAATTAAATTGAATAAAGATAAAATAAGTTTATTTATTACAAAGTAGAATCAAAAACATAAAGGGTAACTTGTTTAGGTACAAACAAAAGGAAGAATATGTAGCTCAAGTACACTAAAGCTAGGTTACAGACAAAGCTGATCACATGCACACCCAGCTCTTATGTAAGTTTACAGACACTCAACACTTAGTTCTTAACTGTCTATCACTCAGTCAGTCCCTATCTGATCTTCTCTTAGTCAGTGTAAGTCCCTATCTGACTAATTCAGTGCTGGGCTGAGCCTTAAATCCCCCAGGCTCCTCCCCCAAACTCTCTCTTTGGTCCACAAACCACCAATCTACATAGAAATATCTAATAAATTATTCAGCACAAAGGGGTAAATGCCACATTTGGTAATAATAGTTATGAATAAATAAACTACCTAGCTAACTAACTACAGGCTGCAAAATAACTACATACCTGACTCACTTTTTCAAAGAGTGGGGAAAGAATTATTAAGCAGAGAGGCATAGTTTTATTCAAAATTTGAGGCAGAAGGGGAACAATTGGCTACTACTGGATTGATAGTCTAGCCAAAACCTCTTAAAGGCAGCATGCAAAGGTTTCTATAATTCCACAGTAGTTTCTACAGTAGTTTCCTTGTATTATTAGGCTGCCAATTTTGGTGCAAAGTTACTGGCACAGTGACACTTAAGGCCAAGACATCAACAATAAAATAAGGCACTATAAACAGCAAGAGAAAGAAAGCAAAGTAAAGCAAAGCAAAGTGTTTTGCTTATATACCACCCCATACCACTTCACGTAGTCTCTGGGCGGTTTACAGTTTTTAATTAAAGTATGCAGGCTGCACATTGCCCCCCCCCCCCCGCAAGCTGGTTACTCATTTTACCAACCTCGAAAGGATGGAAGGCTGAGTCAACCATGAGCCTGCTACCGGGGATTGAACCCCAGGTCATGAGCACAGTTTTACCTGCAGTACAGGCCTTTAACCACTGTGCCACAGACAGTCAATATGCAGCTATTTGTATATTTAAAATTTCAGTTTTCAAATAACTTCTCATTTATGAATGTGGGATATTGTGCTTCTGTATCCATGGTTCATAACACCAGAAAATAGTCCAATATCAAGCCCATGGTTGGCAGAGGGGAAAACAAATTTATTTATTTATTTATTTATTTGACCTTATCACACATCTAGCCCTAGGGCTACTCTATGAATACTCAAAATGCCCAAATTCAGAGATTTCTACAAATGTTTTTTAAAAAACAAGAATAGTGCAGCTTGCCTGAGGCCAATCTAGTCAACACCACAGGCTGATGAACAGTCCTGACACAGCTGCCTAATATTTTTCTCTCATTTGGACAATTAGCCGGAGACATCTAATAGGTAGTGTTAACAACAGCCAGGAAGATAACCAGAGAAAGGGAGGGATGGCCAGATGATGCTTTCTTTCTCTTCATGCAAAAAGAATGGAGTGGCTCCGAAGGCATCTTAGGATGCAACTACACAGCGAGTTGAATGAGATTCTGCTCGCATTCACTGGCTCTGAAGTAGCACGAAGAAATTCAGGTCTGTTTGGGTTAAATGGCCACCTGGGAGACAGGGGGAAAAACCTTTTTGTACTTTATCTGCAGTTCTGTTGAAGTCCCTGCAAGAGATGTACAGTACAGTAATTCAAAAGCATGGCCTAAACAAAGTTGGGAGGCTTTCCCTGTGTCCCTAACACTTTAATAGCTCCAGGCAATAGCTACAGTTGGAAGCTGCATTTGGGAAAGGTCCTGCTGCCCACTTCTTAAATATATATCTGTAAGATACAGCTCAATTTATTAGTAATAATAGCTGGTCCCAGTTATGGCCCAGGTAGTTGTCAATCCTACTTGGCATTCTAGGAAATGGACCTGGGAATTGTGCTCTACTGGTAATGGTCCCAAAGGTCTCTTTCCTTAAAAAAAAAATACCCTGCTAACTTAGCTACTAAAAAAAGAAAGAAAGTAAACTTGTTAATGGGCTCTGCTTGTGGTTCCTGATGGCTGTTCTGCATCAGTTAATGCAATTACACACTTGAACTGATGCAAATGAATCTGTGGTTAAAGAAAGTAGAAGCCCCACTGGTGGGGGGAAACTGTAGGGGAGATTCTATGCTGATTCACATTTCCTTTTGCATTTATTTATTTATTTATTTATTTATTTATTTATTTATTTATTTATTTATTTATTTATTTGGCTTATATACCAGTACTGCCCCATTAGCACTGTGCACTATTCTTGGTGGTTTTCAAAAAGTTACATGCCAAAATATAAACAAAACAGCAACATAGTAGAAGAATTTAAACTATTAACAGTATTAAACAAAATAGCATCATAGGCAATTCCCCCCAAATGATAGGAAAATGAGGCATATGGTCAACCGTGGTCAGTCTGGAATGCGTCCCTGAAAAGCCTTTTGAACATCAAGAGGGAGAAAGCCAGGCATATTTCATGAAGGATCTAGTTCCACAAGGTTGGTGCCCTCATGGAGAAGACCCTGCCTCTTGCACATGACTTACTGGCCTCCCTCAGGGTGGCAACATGGAGGAGCTTGGCACTGGGGAAAGACACTCTAACAAGTAATGTGGTCCCAAACTGGAGGGTTTTATATGTAAGCACCAAACGTGTGAGCCTGGTTTGGGATTCAACAGGTAACCAGTGGAAATGAGCCAGGACTGGAAAGATGTGATCAAATATGCTCACACCAGCCACTAGCCTGGACATTGCATTCAGCACCTACTGTAATCTCTGGGTCAGCATCAAAGGAAGCCCCACATTGATCTGGAAGATGACCAGTGCCCGCACCAGCATCCTGAGGGAGACCTCATCTAGGTAGGAGCAGAGTTGGGAGATGACCCTTACCTGGTTGAAGGGTGATCAGACATGGCTGCAGTCTGGAAATCTAGAAGAACACCCAAGTTGCAGTCCCTAAAAAGCAATGCCATCCAGTCTAGGGATACCCAGTCTATTGGAGGGTCCCACAGAATACAATCTCTGTCTTGGCTGGGTTCTGCTTGAGCCTGTGAGCCCTGGTCCATTCTAGTACCAAAGCCAGGCATCACTCAAGTGACTGGATGGCATTCACTGTAGAGATGGTAAAGGAGAGATAACATGTCAAGTGATCAAAGGCAAAAAAAATGTAAATCAGCCTGCCACAAACCTGTAGCATTTCACACACTTTCCCCTAGTGTAGTCATTCTTTCACTGCCTAGAGGCCCTCAGCACATCTGATCTCACCTGAACTCAGAAGCTAAGCAGGGTTGGGCCTGGCTAGTACTTGGATGGGCAACCGCCAGGGAATACTTGGTGCTGTATGTGCCTGGAATAGGAACTGGCAAGGCACTCCAGTATTCCTCCAAGAAAACTCCATGGACATGGGGTTATGATGTGTCAGTCACAATGACACCACCACCACCAAAAAAAAAGGAAAAGTGTTCTGCTTATATACCGCCCCATACTACTACAAGTAGTCTCTGGGCGGTTTACAATTTTAATTACAGAGTGCAGGCTACACATTGCCCCCCCAGCAAGCACCGACCTCGGAAGGATGGAAGGCACCAGCCCACCACCCAGCACAGTTTTACAGTACAGGCATTTTGCGCCACGAGTGTCCTTTCAGTGCTGCTGCTTACAGACAAATCTGATGAGGGAACTAAGAATGAGTCATCAGAGCATTTGATAGTATGCCTCCAAATATGAAGGGAGAGGAAAGAAGGAAAGAAAGAATATATTGATGGAATAGTAGCCTGGAGGAGAGACACAGAGCTGTAAAATGCATTTATACTTGACCTAATGGTCATTGGTTCTCCTACTCAGCATCCTTTCCAAAGTGTTAATCATCTGACCCAAGCCACTTGACAAGCACCATGAGGCACAGACACACCCTGTGTAACATTGTGGGAAAGGGGATCTGAGAATCTCAAAATGTTGGATCCTGTGACAGGTAGCATGGGATGGATTTGCACTGTCAGTTCATGGCTGGGTCTGTAAACCATAAAAGAGTGTATCATTAGATCTAATACAAGCTGTCTTTTCATCATTCTTTGTAGATTTCATAAGGAAAGTGATGTTGGGGAATGTAGGGCACTGCTAACTTTAATTTTTATATTTGTTAATTATATTATAAAGATATAAAAGTATCTTACAGTCAGTTGAGGCATGCCTTCAAAATGGACTTTTGAATTCCCCTGTTTCCCCCTGCCATTACACTATTTGGAATCAGATACCCATTCATCTTCTTCAAAGACCTAATAGAAAAGTTCAAAAAGAATTTTCTTTATGCTTTCAGAAACAAAGGTCAGCCATTGTTTCTTGGTCCTGGAATGCATTATTAGGAACTTCTATACCTGTAAACCTTACCAGTAATCCCTTAAATGTCAAATCTCTGTTTGAGTCCTAAATTAAAAGACCTCAAGACCACTGAATCTGGCCAGATTATGAGAATGTTCTGTTCCTGTCTCTACTTAAAAAAAAACCAACCCTTTTTTGCATAAAGAATTATGCAAAACCCAAGCTTGCACACCTTTATGGCTTTTTGGTGGATTCTAATACAGGTAAATGTATTCAACCTAGCTGTGGTTTTTAGCTGCTTTGCTGCAGCAAAAACAAGAGTCTTGGGGTGAGATACAGATTAATAAACCCATTATGACATCCGTTTTCAAGGGTCTTCTGGAGCCCAACTCTTCAGATACATGCCATGACCACCTTACATATTACGTATTACATATTATATGTTATATATATCCCTTTTATGTTAAAATGTATCCCAAATACAGAGGAATGAAGGGGGATAGGGTGATTTTTCTTCTTCAAGTGACACCAAGAGGTTAGTCAGAGCCAATCCAATAGCTACAGGTATGATACAGTACTATTAAACAACAACAACAACAACAACAACAACAACAAAACAAATCTTTAACAAAGATTAAATCTGCCAGTTTAAATAATTTTTTTTCAAGAAAACTGATTAGTCAGAGAACATTCTCTTCCACTTGATTCTCAATGAGCTCTAATAATCTCACTCCCGTATAGCCAAGATTTCTCATTTTTTCCATTTCCAGCACAAACTGAAGCACAAATGAATGCAGGATTCAATCAAATGATGCATATCTTGATCTGCTCACCTATATCACCTAATTTAGTCTGATCACCTAAATTAGATGTCGGTCCCTGTACCTCCCTCCCTATACCTCAACTCTTGCCAAGGAGGGCACATTGCCATCAAGACTGTGGTCCAAGGACAGTCATTCATTTCTACAGAAGGAAGCAATTTCTGCCTCACCTGCTGACTACCCGGGGTCAATGGGATAATCAGCCATTCTTGCACTGCATGCCCCACCCTCATCTAACTGGAGGGAAGTCCAGCTATGTGATTGTCTGTGGAAGGGAGAACAGACACCCCTGATTTCATCATAGATTCCAGAGCCCTTGAATATTTCACTCTCTGAGCCTGTCAACCCTGGAATGGGAAGGTGTGACCCTACAGAACCAATCCTTTCACCACGTTCACCACCGTCTCTCACGTTCACCAACCTCCCCCTCCACACCCAGTATGGAGATACAGTAGCATGCCTTTCAGCAGAACACCTGGAGGCCTAAATGCTTCTTATCCTTGCTGTGACTCCTTTGGAGAGGGGCAGGGGAATTATCTGCATAGCATTGCCCATTCCTTTTTTGCTGCTAAAAAATAGGTGCATTCACCCCCTGTGGTTCTTTCAACCTCCTGTCTTCTCCACACTGGCTTTGTGGTTAGCCTCCATTTTGCCTTGCTCACAGTGCACTGCGAAGAGGCAGGGAGATGCTGGCAGCTTTCTGCTGCTGCTGCTGCTGCTGACAGGAGGGTGAATGGCAGGCCAAAGACTGGAAACACCCCTGCCTCGCTCTTTCTTTGGACAGCACTTCCCAGAATCCCTCGGCTCTCCATACTGCATAGACAAATCTGGGAACTGCCATCCAAGCAAGGAACATTCGTTAGCTCTGTGGCAATCAGGCAAGCCTAGAAATAAACAGCAGTCACAGTGCGGGGCACCAATGAAGTTTATACATGCTTGTAGTCACTTTCTCCCACCAGGCCCTGGGCATTTTGGCCTCAAGCGCCGTTCCTTTCTGTGAGAAGGGAGGAAGTAGGGCAGCAGTGGTAGAGGATTGTGGGAGGAGGGATTAAGAGGGTTCGAGCTTAATATTGCCCTGGGCTGGGCTGATTAATATTGACGGAAGCTGGAGATCAATGGCCTCTGGGGAAAAGTTGGTGTGAAAAGATGACTCATCCCTTGCATGCCAAGGCTCTCTCTCTATGTTGCACAATCCTTCCTCAGAGCATTTCAGGACTTCCGTGGACCTCTTCATAAGCTTCCATCTGGAGCAGCCGCCCCTTCATTCATCCCGGCAATTTCGTGTAAAGCGTTGTGGCCCTACCCACATCGTTACAGCCAATGAATCACCGGCAGAGGTCCAACAGAGCACTCTGGCCCGCTGGCTCCTTGCCCAGAACGTGTGCATTTGTTGGAAGCCTGGATTTGATTTTCTGCTTCCCGGCTTTGTCTCTCCCTTGATGGAAGCGTTGGCTGCTATCGGTATCTTTCCCCCTGGCAGGGAGGCTGGCACCATACTGCCTCCTCTCTTGCCCTCTCCCCTTGGTGGATGTATCAGAAGCACCCACCTATGAATGTCCTGCCTCTGGCTTAGAGACTGGAAGTTTTGCTCTCCCCCCACCCCGCCCCCCGCCCACAATACATCCAAAACAGCTTCTCATTCACTTAATCCCTTAAGGAACTAAGTCAGTCTCTCAGCAAGAAAAAAAAAGAGTCCAAACCTTGGGATTTGTATAGATTTCTTGCTACATCCGGATTGAAAGCTCTAAAAAAAGGAAAAACCAAGGCAGCAGAGTGAGGGAGATCTGCCTTCAATGAAAAAGGGCGGGAGAAGGGGGGAATATATTCCCACTGGTTTGCAAAAGAAAGCATGTGTGTGTCCAGGAGAAGCAGCTAAAGGTTCAACTGGGAATAATTTCTCAGGTCACCAGCATGGACTGATGAGCTCGAAAGACAGAAATGATAAAATAGGAGGCGCCAGCCTTCAAAATGAGAACAGACCCAAATGTGGGTGGGGGTGCTTCCTCATGCCGCAGTGGTTAAACTGCTGTAGTGCAGCCAAAGTCTGGCTCAATCCCAGTAAACTGGCTTAAGGTTCACTCAACCTTCCATCCATCCAAGGTCAGTAAAAGGAGCACCCAGCTCACTGCAATGCACAGCCTGCATAATTGACTTGTAAACTGCTCAGCAATGCTTTACATGCTATAGGAGAGCATGCAAGAAGCCTACTTTCCATAAAGAAGAAAAGCCCTGTGGCTTTCACCCAAAGACAAAACCGGTTGATGATTCTCAGCATGGTGCAGTGGATATAGTGATGAGCTAGGACAGTGGTGGCAAACCTTCAGCACTCGAGATGTTTTGGATCACAACTCCCACAGTCCTTTGTCATTGGCAATACAGGCTTGGAATTCTGGGAGTTGTTGGCAATACAGGCTTGGAATTCTGGGACTTGTAGTCCAAAACATCTGGAGTGCCAAAGGTTTGCCACTACTGAACTAGGAGTTTGGAGAATAGGATTCAAATCCCTGCTTGTCCATAGAAACTCCTTGGGGGGAGTAGAGCTGGTAAAGCTCCTAAAATATTTTCCTTACCTTGAAAGCCCTTTTAGGGTTACTGTCTGTCAGTTTCAACTTGACAGCACAGAACACGCACAAGAAATCACAAATGTAAGTTGGTTTTCGAATCAGCAGGAGTTTCATCAGGCTGTCTGTTGCTTTCAATTTCTGTATATTTCAGAGACATGGCCAGAATGCTTCTTTTTAGATGCCTATCATGAGCTGGAGAGCTCTCTGGCTGTAGACCAGAGATTAAAGAGTTGGATTCCATACTGTGCCTCCTAGGAGAAGAGCCAGCCCGGGTAGCCTTGGGCAGGCTGTGGCATTGTCCCCTGGGGTGTTCCCAGGAGAAGGGAATGGTCAACCTTTTATTCACTCTCTAGGAAACCCTGGAGAGGGGTCACCATGCAATCAGGATTGACTTGACAGCACACAATTATTGTGATATTATAGATGCCTTTTGTGAGCGTTTATCTGCCTGATTGTGGGAGCTGAGCCTGGATAACCATGTGAGGCCACTACATAAAACAAAGTGTGCTGATGACAGTTGGTACCTTCTCCCCTGCAACATGTGATGAAGGGTGGGCGAATTGTTTTGGTCTACATTCATTCTGACCAGCCCCATCTAAGTGCGAAGACGTTAGGAATTGTAGCTGCTCCCAGCACCTGCAGAGAGATTTCCTCTTGCCGCACAAGCTAGTTCGGCCCAGAAGGAAGGCAGAGGGTATTTCTGCGCAGCTCAGGCTTGGCCTCCTTCATGCGAGGTGGGAGGTGGGAGGAATTGAGGAGGCGGGAGCCCCCTTTCTCCGGAGAGAGGCGGAAGGGCTGGCCTCAGTCACCGTTTAAGGCGGTCCGGATAAGAGAGCAAGCCAGGCCTCAGGGAGCTCGCAGATGCCTGGGGGAGGCAGTGTCTGGACTCCTGGGGTCAGAAGCTCAGCGCACCTCCAGGCAGGCTTCCCAGAAAGCTGTCCTCAGTCACACACACACACACACACACACACAGAGAGAGAGAGAGAGAGAGAGAGAGAGAGAGAGAGAGAGAGAGAGAGAGAGAGAGAGAGAGAGAGAGAGAGAGAGGGGGGGGGATGTGGGTGGTGATGGAAAAGAGGCCTGTCTCGCAGACTAATGGCCCACCGTGGTCCGAGGGCTGTGCAGAGGAACCGAAGGGTTACCCCGTAGAAACCGCCCCCCCCACCTCTTCTTCCCTTGCAAGTGAATTCAGCGCTAGCGACCAACTAGAGAAAAAGAATAAAGGAATATAGTCACGAAACAAAAAAAAATCAATGCTCTAGAATCCAATAGTCTTTTCCTCCCTCCCTCCCTCCCTCCTTTCCTTCCTCTTCATTGGGAAAATTTCGGAGGGCAACTCCTTGCCTCAAGGCTCTCCCTTTGCCCGGCTCAACAAGGCTTCTCTGACAAGGGCAGCTATTAAAATAAATCGGACCGAGTGCTAGCCTTTGGAGGGAAAGAAAAGAGGAGGGGAAGAACAAGCCACCGTGGCTATCAAACCCAATGGAAACAGTCCGTGGTGGCTAGAACAGGTCAGAAACCAGGGAACTTATGAGATCCGCAGGAGATTTGCCAGGCTATGAAAGGGTGGCTGTCCTATTACTCCACGCTCTCTCCTCCTCCTCGACGTCTCTGAGGGTTTGTGCAGAAGGAAGGGAGGCCGGGGAAGGTCTCTCCCCGCCCCTTGCGATCCCTTCTTCCCTCAGCGCAGCTCGAGCCCTGCCCTCGATGGCAACACGACGAGCGCCCCGTTACAAATCACCCCCCAAAAAAGGCTTGCCACGTAGGGGCCGTTTTCGTCTGGTCCACCTCCAATCGGCCGTGTTTCGCACAAGCCGATTTGGGGCAGGGAGGATCGTGATAAAAAATGGTGATGACATGGAAAATGGCTATAATAAGCGGTGCTTGTGCGCACAGGCCCACGAATACACCTTTCCCAAGGTGCCACTTCTGTTCTTAGTTTTTCAAATGGGCGGCTAGCCCTTTTCAGCGGGGAGCAAAAAATGATTCGCCAAGGACCCCCCCCCCGGAAAGCAGGCAGGCAACCTGCCAGCCAGCCAGGCAGAGAGGCTGTAGCGGACTCTGTGCCGGCCCTTTCTTTCCGCTCCCGGAGCCCCAGAGGCGCCTGGGTGCTGCGCGAGAAGGTTTCGGGTGTCTTGTTGGCAAGCAGGGGCGGTTCCTTGAAGAGCCCCGTGCCACGACGCCGCGGAGGAGGAAATGAGTGTCTTCCGCTGACTGCTCCGAAGGCGAATCTCTTGCGGGAAAGCGATCTCCTTTCCTGGCAGCGCGTCTCCTGGCTGGGAACAGGGCGCCGGGCGCCGGGAGGAGAGGGGAAGGGAAGGGAGGGCGACGGCGAAGGAGGAAGAGAAGGGAGGCGAGCGGGAAGAAGAAACCCGGGGTCGCTCGCTTTGGCCGCAAGGCGGGCTGAGAGCCACACAGCCCGAGAAATTTGGCCGGCCCAGCGCCCGTGGCCTCGCAGAAAGCAGGCCCGAGAGAAGCCCCGGCGGGCAACGGGGGAGGCCACCAGCTGCCTGCCTCCTAAGCGGAGCGGCTGGAACAAAAGACAATCCAGTGGCAGCGCCCGGGTTTCTTTTTCTTTTTTCTTTTCTTTTTTTACTATAGAGTCCGAGAAGTGGAGCAACAGCACGGCTTGCGATCGGGAACGGGAGCAGAGCTTCCCTCGACTCAGGGCTTCTTGGCGTTCGGGAGGCAAAGCTCCCATACCACCCCATAGTCATTACAGTCAGACGCGGAAGAAGGCTTCACGAAAACGATCATCAGCATTTTTTATTTCAAATCTAACATCTGCTTGACTAGTTCCGAAGCAGAGGGGAATCCAGGGCTGCGGGAAAGGCGCTAGCTCTTCCACGAGGGGACAGGCACGTCGTTCTTGTAGACACGGATGCCATAGTGCCCCCCCAAAAAAAACTCTTCTTTCTTTTGCCTTTTTTACTTTTGCCATCATCCTCTAACGTAGCCCCACCACCTCTTCTTTCTGCATCCTTTTTGTCTGTCCTCCAGGGATTGACTCATTCAGATCTGTCGAACACAAGACAAGATGAGTGACACTCCCGCCTTTGCCATAGTGACACATACGCACACAAGGGATGCACACTATATCCTCATGAAAGGCACTCCAGGTGCCCTGTGTGTGTCACGGAGGCCCCCTCCGTTTGCCGCGTTGGACGGAGGCCGTCAAGCCCCTGTTCTGACCAGAGTCCATCTAGTAGGCGCACGTGGCCCCACACTCTCTTGTTCACAGATAAGCCCTGGATTTCACAAACACCACCGGCTCCTTCTCAGACGGAAGCGTGCCTCAGCATCACGCGCTGGAGTTACACACATGAATTAAAATATATATATAGGGTACTGCATTTTTAAAAATCGAGCATTCGCACCAGAAACATGGGGTTCCACGCTAGCTCCGCTAGGATCCCTTAAGGGCCCGTTTTCCTGGTCAGGAGCCCTAAGCCCAGTTCCTGCGCTTGCACACAGCAGTGGCGCATGGGTACCGTAATGACAGTTTCAGACACGCCGGAGCTCAGTTCCGCCCGCCGCAAAGTTCCTCCCGCCGCACACGCGCATCTGGCTCTTCCACGCCGCCCTCCCTCCCTCCCTTCCTCCTCGCCCATCGTCCCATTCACGGTAGCGGGGGAAAAGGTGCGGGGGGGGGGCTGCGCTCCATTATCCGAACTGGTCAGGACCACCTGGACCCTTTGGACTCTCCGTTAGGCCCCTTTCAACAGGAAACACGGTGGCGGCCAGGCTATTAAAGAGGGATTCCACCCTGTGCTGACGTCAGAGGCCGCGGCGCCCCTCCCGCGCGCTATAAAAGGACTCCGCGTACCGCAGTCGGCTCAGCAGTCCGGCGGACAGTTCCATGGTGCTGAAAGTAAGCTCCGGGCGTCTGGGCTCCGCGTGCGTCAGGAACTTTGCCCCAGCCATGTTTGCTACGGTCCGGTGCAGCTTGCTGTTGGTTTCTTTTTTATTCTGGGAAGGATGCGCCCAGAATTTCGGGCAGACTCGTTTTATCTGCACCTCGGTGCCCGTGGATATGGACATGTGCACTTCTTCCATGCAGAGCGGTGGCAGCACGGAAGACCTCAAGACCACCGTCCTCCAGCTCCGGGAAACGGTGCTTCAGCAGAAGGAGACCATCATGAACCAAAAGGAAACCATCAGGGAATTGACCACAAAGCTGGGCCGGTGTGAGAGCCAGAGCTTGCTCGAGACCCTCCCGGGGGAATCCAAACCAGGTGGGGGCAGGAAGCAGACCGGATCTTCCAAAAACACCATGGGAGACCTCTCCCGGACTCCAGCGGGCGAGACCTTGAGCCAACTTGGGCAAACTTTGCAGTCACTTAAGACAAGGCTAGAAAACTTGGAGGTACAACTTTTCCCCCCTCTTTCTGTTATTCCTTAGCGCTAGGCAAGGAGGCAAGCCTGTCAGGCCAGCCAACCCCTGCGATCTTCTGGGTCGCTTTTCATGGCGCGACCCTTTGCCCCGCTCCAGAGGTAAAAATGTCCGCAGTAAAATCCCAAATGCTGGCGCCACCCGCTGCCTCTTTCCTGCCCCGTTCGCTCCCTTTCCCCGCGCGCCTCCGGTGTGCTTGGGTCGCCGGTCGGGCGCTTCCTTTTTTTTAAAATGAGCGATGCTCCTTTGCTTGGTAAGCTCTAAATGAGTTTCGCGGGCAGGGTAGCCAGCATCAGAAGGCGGTCTCTGATAACTAACGCTGCGGTGTTAATTTGGTTTGCAACAATCCACTTATTCTCTTTGCTTCTCCTTCCCGCCTTGCGCAGCAATTTAGTAGGATGAATTCTTCGAGCCAGACCAATTCCTTGAAGGATATCCTCCAGAATAACATTGACGACTTAGAGAAGCAAGTGCTGTCTCGGATTAACAGCTTGGAGGAAGGAAAGTACAACCCCAAAAACGAGTCTGAAGAAAGAGGGAAAATAGAGAGCACTTTAACTTCCCTTCACCAACGGATCAGTGATCTAGAGAAAGGTAAACCCAGAGAAAAACAGGAAAGCGCCAGGTTGGACTGCCAGGGTCAGAGACATTGTACAGGGAATGACACACTGGGAAGGCAAGATTTACCCACCAGCTAAACCTTCTCCTTTTCATCTGCTTTTTAAATCCAGACTGATGACGAATTAATACTTTTCCTTTAATCATGACCAAATTTGACACTGTCCTTTGGTTGGTCCCTGAAATTCCTAAACAGAAGTTAATGATCTGTGAGTGCCTGTGTGTCTAGTGTGAAAGCAATTAGACAATTGTAATTCTTCCAAGAGGATGTTTCTCAGGCACAAAAAGAAAAAAAATCACCCTCACTCAATTAATAACGGGCTAATGGATTGGAGACAGCTGACCTGGGAAAATACACCTTCAGCTGGGTAACCTCTTTTGTTTAAATGCTTCAGGGTCTACCCTCTAAGTGACCTAGGATGAGTTGTGACATATTCTCAGCCCTAAGAGAAATGTGTACATTTTAAACTTCGACAGGACCAGTTGTGTCCCTTTGAACCTTCTGCTATTTTCTTTATTCCAGATCGATTAGTGTTCATTAGCCCTTTTAAAATGGCATGACAAATACACTAATAAATAAATAAAAGGTGGTGGGGAAACAAGCGTGAGAAAAAGACCCTATTTTCCAAGCATTGTCCATGTGACCAGGATTAGAGTGCAGAAATATGCTGGATGGATTTAAACACTGCCATCTTAAGGCTCATTATATAATGGAGAGACTCAGAGAGACACAGAGACAGAGAGAGGCACACACAGAGAGAAATGATTTATCAGCATAAATCGTTGACTGTCAGCTTCAGTAGTAGAAAATAAACTCACAGCATTCTTATCCCATACTGTAATTATCCCATACTGTAATTGTCTCTAGCCCATGTCCAGGCGAGACCACCCTGTGATACAATGCAGTCTTGTGTATGTCTACTCAGAGGTAAATTTCTCAATGTCCAATGGAACATACTGAGATTGCAGCCTTGATATCCTCTCTATGCATTGGACAACCCTCCTTTTTGTCTTCCCCCAGGTCAGAAAGACAATAGGCCAACAGACAAGTTTCAGCTGACTTTCCCTTTGCGAACAAACTACATGTATGCTAAGGTGAAGAAAAGCCTGCCAGAGATGTATGCCTTTACGATTTGCATGTGGATAAAATCCAACGCCTCCCCAGGTGTAGGCACACCCTTCTCTTATGCAGTACCTGGACAAGCCAATGAATTAGTGCTTATTGAATGGGGCAATAACCCTATGGAAATTCTTATCAATGACAAGGTAAGTGTAGCATCTCTGGTGCTTTACTTTGCTTTGGAAATATTTTAGTGAGCGGAAGAGTGGAAAGCTGTTTTTTTTAAAAAGCTGGAAATGTTAGTATTAAATGATGCACTCTCAATACTGCACTTTCCCCTCCAAGTCTCTTTTCCATGAAGCGAACACTCTCACAGATCTTTGGCGCTGGTGTCAGTTGATAGAGGGATCAAAGGTATTCCAGTCCTGGAGCTGTACTTTGAAAGGGAAATGAGTCTAAACCCTCTTAATTTCAGTTCTCAGACAATTTTTACAAAATGATTTAGAGGTCTTTATACTGAGCTTGCCTTCCAGGGTAGTTATTTTATAATTAGAAGCCCTCATTCTCTTCCTTGCCTCTCAGCTGCTTAACCTATGAATAATACGTAGTCCTAGATGTATTTACCCAGCATGTGTTTCAGTATTGATGCATTATTAGTTCATAGAATCATAGAATCATAGAATCATGGAATCACAGAGCTGGGCCATTTGTTGCCATGGCCCAAAAATCAAGTGAAAATGTGAATTTCAGAAAGACCTTTGCACTCAAAGTACTGTAATTTTGTAGGAATGTTCAGGCAAGTTACTTCCTTATCAATGACTGTGGAGTTTCACAGCTGTGACCAGTAAACCATGTATACCATCCTATGTATACTCTTTCAAGATATCAAGATATATCACAATACAAGCAGCCAAATTCTTGGGGGGGGGTTTCAGGGGAAATGTGTGTGTGTGTGTGTGTGTGTGTGTGTGTGTAGAGCACACATCCAAGGACTTTCAAAATATACTAAAAGTCATGTCATTTTGAAAACTTGTCCATCACATTTTTATACCAATAAACCTGCATTTGGATCCTTAAAGTTAAAAGAAATACTGCTAGTCATGCAACTTGAAGCCAGATTTTTGCAGCCCTTTCAGATCTCTGTCTTTAATAACAGAGATCAGACTGTTCTGCGGCTGCTATAAAATCAGGGGTGGGTATTTTTATTTATTTATTTATTTATTTATTTATTTATTTATTTATTTATTTATTTATTAGATTTAGATCCCGCAGCCATCTAGCCCAAGGGCTACTCTGTGCAGTTTAATGCCTCTTGGTAGGGATAATGCCTTTTTCCTTAATAAATATGCCTGAATAAGAAGGAGCAGCTTCTGGGTCTCTAGAGCAGTTCCCAATCTCCTTCTCTATGATATACTGTAGATAGCTTGTGTGCCTGCAACAATCTTCCTTTTCAATTTCCTCAGGTGGCAAAGCTTCCTTTTGTCATTAATGATGGGAAATGGCACCACATCTGCATCGCATGGACCACTCGGGATGGTGTCTGGGAGGCTTACCAGGATGGTACACAACGAGGCAATGGGGAAAACCTGGCACCTTATCATCCTATCAAACCACAAGGGGTCCTTGTTCTGGGACAGGAACAGGTAAGGCAGACCTGTGGTGGCACAGGAGGAGGGGGGATATGGCCCCTGGAATTTGTCTATGATCTGCGCATAATTTCCCATAATTTAATACAGAATTGATAGAGAAAGTGCTGGAAATTAAACAATCCTGGGGTAATTTGTGCTGAGTTAGCTTTTTTATTTTCTAAAATCTGCCAGCCTTTCAAGCTTGGGTCGTCGATGCCATTATAAATATCAGAGGCTGGGAGGTGGAGTGGTGCTGAAATCCTGCAGATGGCTGGTGGTTTTGAGCATTCTACAATCTCACCAGCTCCCGTTATGCATGTGCAGAGGGCCTCTGGTGCCAACAGGTTCTCATTAGGACCAGCATACTGCCTTGGTGCAGCATTCTCTGGCAGATTTGACACAAGGCTTTCTGCAATACAGAGCCTGGAAAAGTTACATTTGGGGCTGTAATTCCATTGGTTCTGCTGACTGGGCCACCAAAAAAAATAGTCAAAATGCAATTTGTAAAAGCTCTGTTGCAGTAGAAGCCCCGTGGGCTCCTGTGGAACTTGAGTAAATTGCCTAGACTAGCACAAAACAAGTCTCCTCCCCAACCACCACCCAAGGGACTACTGCAAATTTCTCTCTTTAAAAAACCCACTGTGTTGGAAGCTGATGTTTTTTGTTCTATCTGTGATAGAAGCAGAATGGGATGCGATGGAGGAAATGTCTGGGTGGAATTGGAGATGGGCAAGGATTTCAGACAAGATGGTGCAAAACAATTTGCTTTATCCCACGACACCCAATCAAGCACACCTAACCTAGAGACGTACACTTAAGTGTCGATGATAAAATGAATTGGGCAAGCTTTTTCCAGAAGTGGGAATGACAATTGGACATGCGACATTTCAGAGCTACATACGCAAAAATCCCTGTGTTTTACCAAGGTGATAGTTATGCCTAGGAAAGCCCCCAGGTAGGCGTGGATATTTCCCATGAGGTCACAAGACTTGGGGCGCTCAGTCTTCCTTCCCCTATTTCTCACAAAACCAGGGAGTTATTTCCTCTGTCCCTTAACACACAAGGGACATAGTCCGACTCCGCCTGCCAACACACTCACTCAGGCGTACGAGGCACACAGTCAGAAGTGGGAAGTCATGATATCCAATTATTTCATGCTGTCTTCCAGTTCATTATATTTTCACACACAGGATACTCTCAAGTTGTGGGATCAAATCTAAGCACAATTTCTTTTTTTTTCTCACCCTGGCCTCCTCTCTCCCTTCCCTCTTCCAAAGAGGCAGACAGGCAACCACTCAGTTGCCGCAAGGATGCGGTCTTTGCTCACATGAGCACAAGCTGTGAATGTTAGTTGTAGAAATGTATCTTTACTAACCTTCTACAGAAAAAAGGAAAGGGAGGGGAAAAGAAAGAGGGGACAGAAAGAAAAAGAAATTTTCAAGGTAGTTTCCAGCAAGCAAAATCACATAATGACAAAAACACCACATTACACATTATAGCAGATTTGAGGCTGCATTAAAAGCACACACCCCATATACACTTCAGGAGAGTAAAAATTGGAATTAAAAGCCTCAAGAGAATTAAACCACCCCTGCCTGGCACCCAACACGTAGTAGGGACCAAAGCTTCTTCTTTTTTTAAACGACACACCTTCTTCAATAGAGAAGGCACTTCAGAAGGAGCACATTATTCCCTTCCCTCTGTTGAACTCCCCCGATGCCGTCTTTTCTTGCTGACCTCTCTGTGCTACTGTAAAAGCTTTCTGGCTTGTTTCAAGTGCTTCCTTGGCCAGGCTGAAGGCTGGCCAGTGTTAGGGGCATCTCATGGGCAATGGATGGAGACGCTCCTAGAAAAAAAACATTGGCAGCCTTCCATTTCAGGAGACAGAGACGTGCCTTCAACCCCATTTGTTTTCCAATTTCTCTATTCAAGGATACTCTTGGCGGTGGATTTGACGCCACTCAGGCCTTTGTGGGAGAACTGGCACATTTCAACATCTGGGACCGAAAACTCACCCCGGGGGAGATCTACAACCTTGCCACTTGCAGCACCAAAGCCCTGTCGGGCAGTGTCATAGCCTGGTCTGAGACCAACATCGATATTTATGGCGGAGCCACCAAATGGACCTTTGAAGCCTGCCGTCAGATCAACTAAAAGTGCTGACCCCCCCCTTTTCCATTTCAAATCCATTCACCCCACCCAGGAATGAATCATGGACAACTGTTTCCTTTGTTCTCCCCCCCTTAAACATTTAAGTTGCTTTTCTTTAAAAGAAACAGTCACCTTTTATTTTATTTTCTTTCTCCTTTCCCCCCTTTCTTTTTCTTTTTCTTTTTCTTTTTCTGTTCTTTTCTTTTTTGTCTAAGAGACTTGGGCCAAGTTTCTCTGACAATGGATGTCAAAGGGTTCCTTGTTTCCCCTTCTCTTCCTTTTGTCCCTTTCTCCTTTGATTTGAGACTTCTCCCCTACCACATACACCCACACACACCTTTCCCCCCCCCTGCTTTATGAAGTCTCATTACGAATGACCCTGTTTATTTTATTTATTTTTTTCTGGCTTGCCAACTTCATTTTTTTTTGAAGCCTGAGTGCCTTTGGGCTGGTGCGACTCTTTCAGCACATTTGTCTTCATTTGCATATACTTTTTAAAAAGGATAACTCTATATTCCTACTCTCTCTTCAGTATCTTTTACGCAGCCATCCACCAAGGGGGGAGGCAGAGATTTAATTTTTTTATTTTGTATTACCAACTACTGTATTCTGTGAGCGATAGGAGGACAAATGCTTTTTGAAGGACACATGATGGTGGCTTTCCTAGAAGACTCGGGGTGAGGTGGGGTGGGGTGTGTCGGACAGTTCTCCTGAACCCCTTCTAGGGCCCCATTATCCCCAACAACAACAACAACCAACTGTGTACAATCCTGGCAACGGCCAAGGCCCAAGAGAGCCATCTTTGCCCACCAAGGGGCACACATGAGACTCAGGAGCATTGCCAGGCTAAGGACCCTGGTCAATGTGTTGTGAATCCTGGCTTTCTCTTTTTGGTAGGGGCATCAGACACCTACCTATTTTAATGGAGCGGCCGCCGCATGGCTCCGTTTCCTACTCTGCCTTCATCTTGCTGTACAGCTAGAGGAGCTGCCTTTGTTAGTCATTGCGAGGCACGGAAATCCGCAGAGCCTTCCCTTCACAGGCCGTTTAGTTCCTGCTTCTCCCAAAGCTCTGAGACCCGAAGACCCCAGAGAGTCCTGCCTTTCCTTCCTTTGAGCCCTACTTTCTCGGTTCCACTGCAGGCTCTTGCTTGCCTTCCCCCTCCACAGGCCATGCACACGGGGCTTCTGGCAGAATACCTGGCTGAGGGATGGGCGAGTGGGTGGGTGGGGGTGGGTGGGGAGATGAGATTATTTTTCTTATTCCTTTTGTGAGACATTCCCATACCGTTTACTCTTTAAGAGCCATAAACCTGAAGGGCTGGAGGGCTGGGAGGGAGGGGGGAGGAGGGAGGGAGTGGATAGTGGGGCCATTGGATACAAGGCATGCTATTGCAGCCTGATTCCCATGGGCCATCGCTGCTGAGCTAAGATTGTTGCCTTTGAAATACAAATGGGGTTCACAGCAGGTGGCCGGTTGTATAGTGTAATGCGCCTGCCTGCGCTGCTTCCCCACATTTATTGGGTCCAATGGGGCGTGAGGCAGGCTTGGCTTTCATAAAGGTTAAGAGCTCCTCCTTTCAGGAAGGAATAAGGGATTGTCTGAGGAAGGGTCGTAATCACACTTGTAAAGAAACTGAAGAGTGGGCAAATCTTGGTCTGGCCCTCAACTCCCAGGCGCTTAAGAAGAGGCTATGGCCTCTTTACCCACCTTTTTTGCTCAGAAAATAGCCTGCCCTGTTGTTTTTAAAACAGCATCAGAGATGACTTACAGGTCAAATAAATGGGCAGAGGGGCGATAACAAACCCCGCTGTGCAGGTGAAGGACAGCATGCATGTCTTATTGTGATCTTCACAATGCAATCCGTGTTTGTATCTGGAGAGGCACCAGCTCTTTTTAGGTAATGGGAAAGGCCTAGCCGTTGGCCTTTGCAAAGGAGGGCCGGGGTGGAGGTGGGGTGGGAACTGTGCTTTGGTTCCATGGGAGTGCCTCTTTTGCTCTCACCTGTGGTGGCAATGGGTTGCAAAGTGCCGTCTTGTTCTCTCTGTGATTCTGTCCCAGTTTGTGGAGGTGCCCTTTGATTATTGTGCAGGCTTACAGGGGAAGCAAGGGGTGCTACTGTTGTTCCTTGCATGTCTCAGTAGGTGCCTCAATCGTGTTTTACCTGGTCTAATGCTTGCCTGCATGCCTGGGCTGCTGCAGAACCGTGGGGGTTTGCTGAGCGATAGTTCATGCTTCAAAAACAAAAGTCATCCGAGCACCTTGGTAGTGGTCAGGTGTGGCTGGAGAACGGTGGCTGATGATGCAGCATTGAAAACCCCACCCCCTCCACCGTGATAAACAGCACTACACTTCGTTTTGTAAATTTCTGGAACAAGACAAAGTACCAATTAGGAAATCAGTGGGAATTGCTCCCATCCGTGTTGCTGTATCCCGTACATAAGTCCTGGGAACCTATAGCTCTCAGGTCGTTGATGGAGCTGCTTTTTCGGCACATCATTTGTTCAATGTACACTGTGCTGTTGGATCAGACCTACTGATGGTTACCAAAGTGAATGTGCTTAGACTTGCCCCTTTGACACCACTATGGGTGGCCTCTTCCACGCTGGGCTTACTGGCGGCGGCAGGCCTGCTTTCATGAACATGGAATTAAGATCTGATCCACCCCAAACAAGCCTACTGTTCAATACGATTGATGTTCCCTCTCTTGCACTGAGTAATACATGCCTCTCTCAGGTAATGTCCTTTTATAAAACAAAACAAGTGGAGCACTACACAAGTAGTGTGTATGTGTGTTTGTTTGCCATAATACTGTCTAGAGCAGCTCCCAAACACCTCCTCTCAAGGGGGTGATTTGACTGCTGTCATGGATGTAGTTCTGCTGAGAACTAGACAAGGTGACATTCATTTATGCCAGGAGTGGGGGATGTGTGACCTTTAGCTGTTGTTCAGCTACAGATCCCAGCAGCCCTTGCCAATGATAAAGGACAGTGGGAGTTGTAGTTCAGCAGCACCTACAGAAAGGCCATAAGTGATCCTTCTCTGGTTTAGGCAAGTGAGTAAGTTAACTTCTACCATCTGATGCTCAACATACATGACTTAAAATGTGTGTTACTTACTTCCATGGGACCTCCTTAAAGCCAATGTTGAGGATCACAGCTTCAATGTGATTTCCTTGTCATATTATCTGAAATAGCATTTACTGTCCTTTGAAGTTTAGCTACTACAAACACACACACACACACACACACACACACACACACACACACACACACACACACACACACACACACACTGTAAAAGGGGTTTACTACCAAGAAAGGTATTTTTTCTTAGAAAAGATTATATAGAAAATGAACGGGTACTCCCTGAAAAATACTTTTAAGCTACAGACGAAGGATAAAAGGGTGATAAAACTTATTTTGAAATATGTAATGTTTTATACGGTTTCTTTTTTAAAAGACTTTGTGGTTTGTACTAATAGACTTGCAGCCATTACCCCTTTAAATTATGCCACCCTCTCCAATCTCAGCCATGGATTTTTTTCCTAGCTAGGGGAGAAAAAAGAGGGATGAAGGACGAACTCATCAGGCTTAACAGAGCCATTTTGGCTAACTTTAAAGTTGTGGCAAATGAATATGCAAGATGGATGTGCATGAAATAAGCAGTTCAAGGTTAATGCTGCTGTAGTACTGTATTGGAAGGCTGCTACTTGTCAGAGACTGAAGTGGGTCATGTGACTGCCTGTGTGGAAAACACAATACTAGACTGCTCAGGAAAATATGTATATATAGGAATACAATTAACACTAACCCAGACTAGATATATTCATTTCAAATCTTGACTCACAGCAGCACAATCTAGGCAGTGCTCTTTAAAACTAGCCAACCAACAGAAGTGTACCTTGAAAGATCAACCTGCTAACGAATCTTATTGGAAACCTCTTTGAAACCAATAATGAATGTCAACTACAAGCTGATGAAGGGGGAAATAACATGTAAAGATTTATGAATCCAGTCCAAATTGCGTGTGATTTGCCAAAAAAATTTTAAGAAAGGGTGATATTGATAAAATTGTATATATTGTACAGCGTGATAGGATAAATGTTTCTTGAATTATCATTCTGTTAACCAAAGCTGTATATTTTTCCTATTTCCTGCTATCAGTCTTTACTGGGTTTTGAATGAGTTGGTGTTCTATCTTTACATCCGCCATCCACATCAGCAGTTCTTAAAATGCACTGTTTCTACTGGTTCTTCATGCTTTCTTTTCTTTTCGTTTTTCGTTTTATTGCTGAAACTACATGAACTATTGAGTTTATTTTTACACAATAAAGAGTGATGAAAGACAGCAGGTGCCAGTTATTTGCCAAATGCTTCTTCCCCAGGAAAAATGTGGGAACCGTTCACATGTTTGTAAGCCTCCCTCCACCCAGTAAACTCCCTTTGGGAGAAAGAGGTGCCCCTGGAGCAGCTGAGCCCACTGGCAGCAGGGAACTTGCACGGTTCAGGTCCTCCTGGGTTGTAGCCACAGCTGCAATTGTGGCTTTCTGCCACCATTCCACAGAACCAGCCCTGGAAACAACATGTGGTCTATTTACCAGCCAAGTGGACCGGGTGACCAGCAGCAACCACATGGCCAGTTGGCTTTTCCTTGAGCTAAGCTAAGCTTTGCCTGCCAACATTTCTGTCCCCCACAAAATAAAATTAGGTTTGCCAAGCTTTTTGCTGCTTTGGCTTCTTTCTCCAGGACTAGTCTGCCAGAGATGTCTTTTGTTCCCTGTTTTGAGGACGTCTTGGTCTAAGGCCACTTTTTACCTGTTCTGTCTAGCCTGATCCCTATAGTATGTAAGGTGCTGAATTGAGTGGAGCTTACTCTGAAATGGCAGAGTGAAGCATGTGCACTGTTGTGTGTGCACGTACACACACACACACACACACACACACACACACCATGGGCCTCCAGTGGTAGCACATGTTATCAGTTCATGTTCTTCTACAGCCTTGGAGGAATATAAACTATGCAATCAGTCTTTGTACTCTTAACACATCATATGGCCTGCCCCTGGCCAGACACTGACTCCAAGGAAGAGGCAAACACGTCCGTCTGTGGGAGGAAAGCCCCAGAGTTACATAACACTTGAAAGACTGGCAAGTTATATCTGGCATTCAGTTTTCACAGATGGCACTTGACAAAGTGGGCTGCAGTCCTCAAAAGCTTCTTGAAATGTGTTAATCTTTAAGGTGCCCCATGCGTCTCTGTGACTTTGGATAGAAACTTGGCTCCATTAACTGGCCACCTTGTAGAACATCCAAGGTTCAACAAAATACCCCCAAATCCCCAATAGATGGAAATGGAAGCAATTTTTTTCACCCCATGGTATCTAAGACATGTATCCTCTGTTTCATTTGGCAGCATACAGGGGACAGGAATGGGAGAACAACCAAGAAATGGGTCTATCCCAAGGCATCCTTTTGGACAACAGTGACCATGTAAGCAGAGATCAGGTCCAGAGACTTCATGTCAGCAGTTATTTTGTCAGATCCACTTAATGATATATTTCAGAAGTGGTCTCCCATCTCTCACTTTCACCTCCTTCTGCTTTCCGGTTGTCAGGGAAACAGCATCTTGAAACTGAACTCTTCTCCATTAAGTGTCTGTGACCCCACCATAAAGCCTCTTCTCTGGATGAAACTTTGATGGCAGAGTTTGTCCTGTTTTTAAAGGCCAGAGTGCAGAAATGGAGGAAGCTTCCTATTATTAGTAATTTGACCTTGATCCAGGAAAGCAGCCTATATTCTTTATGGAAGGATTATTTCAATTGAGTCAGCAATTGCCTGGAGCATGTGCCAGCAGAATGTTCACAAGAGACACAAAGATTCCAAGCAGTTCCTACGGAGATGAGTGAAAAGGGGTAGCTCAAAGCAAGGATGTTTGGCTCCAAGGGCTACGGGTCAGGGACAACCTATGCGTGCACTCACACACTCGGTTGCACACGCAAAAAACAAACATGTGGCACCTTAAAGACTAACTATTAAGGTGCCACATGTTTCTTTTCTTTTCTTTTCTTTTCTTTTCTTTTTTGCCTGGAATTCTTGCACACGCTAACACAGCCACCTCTCACAAATCTACAGCTATGTTGCACATGCATATCTTAGAACACCCAATGTTTGAAACTCTTTCTCTTTCTTTCTCTCTCTCTTTCCCATCTCCCGGCTGCTTCTACCAAGATGGGCACTTGCCTATCATTACTAGTAGCAAGTAAACCATGACCTTGCAAATAGCAGTTTGCCCCATCATTTCAGCCGGGCTGTGAGGAGAGATGGTTGAGGTCATGCTGGCTTTGGGGGCCTCACAGAGGGCTGCCACTGGCCATCCAAGACTCTCAAAGTCTGCCCTATAGCCGTGGTGCACCACCAGACTGTATTCTCTTGACCTAAAAAAAAAGCATAAATAAAAAGCATAGTTGCGAAGATGCCTTTTGGCCAGAAAAAGTGCAGCAGAGGAAAACTGCGTGCTGTACAAGTCCAGTCCTGCACAAGTGAGGTCTCAAGCGGAAGGCACACTTAGCTGAACAGAAGCAAAGAACAAAGATAGCAAGAGGCAGTTTGGGGAGAGAAAAAGCAAATGATCAGAAAAACAAGAAGTTTGGGTTCTTGTGACTCCTGCCCAGAAAATGGAAACATTACTTCTCGGACTGCTGTGCTCAAAAGCAGCTAGCCAACTTGGCTGGGCTAGCACACTGATTCTGGGAGTTGCTGCTCTGAACATAACTCAGAGAGCAAGTTGGGGGACTGCTTTCCAGCCCGGTCACCATCACTAGGTGTTTTGCTGTCTAGAGTCCTTCCTCTGAGAGCACAATGCTTGTTTTAGTAGCAGGAAAGGACCAACTTGTCCACCCTTTCCATCACCTAGTCCTGCAGTCTAGGAACGAGGAAGACCAGAGCTGGCCAAAGAGACTTCATGAGTTCCAGGTTCTACTGGGTGGTTATGTGTCCATGTGTTTCCCCTGGGCCTTGTATTGCCAAATCTACAAGACACTCACCAGTGTGTCTTGACCATTAAATCTGAGGGTTGTTTCACATGAGAAGCTAAAGTAGCCAAGTGGCCAGAGCTGGAGACCCATGTGTAATTAACAGTAAGCCAAAAGCAGGTCAAGGGATTTGAAACGGTGAACCTAATCTTTCCTTATGAATACACAGGTGCTCCTGGAACCATGCATTTATTGAAGGCTCAGCAATATTTTAGTTGATTTGTAGCGTCTTTTGCATCTCTGGGGCAAAAATAACAATCAAAGGTATGATTCCTCCAGTACCATCATTTTCCGGTGGTGATCTTTGGTGTCTTATGCTGGTGTCATACTGTGGAATGAAAGTGTGTGTGAGAGGAAGAGAAGCATATCCAGGAAATAAGCATTAAACCAAATATTGAGACTGAATGTGTTACCCTGATGACCCTTGGGTTCCCAGAATGACTGGACAAAAGCAGGTGGAAAATTGTATGGAAAGACTTTTATACGTTTTGCTCACATATCTGGATATTTATACACATGCTTAATAAGAATGTATGAAAATGTCCATCAGGTAAGTCTTTTTCTCCAAATTGCTCTGTCTAACATTGCAGTATTGACAAAGTTTGAACCAGAACCTGGATATTGGAAACAGCCTCAGAGGGTTGGAATATACGGGGTGAGAACAATGATTTCCACACGTGTTAGAGGTTAATATTTAGACCATGCACACAGAAGAGAAGATCTCAGAGGGATGACTGTGGAGAGGATTTTAGTTAAAACTCAGAAATTGTTTTCTATGGTGTACAACTTCGGTTTATTTCTCATTTCTGTTATTTGTTCAGCTCGATAACTCATTATTAAAATCATGTATGCATCTATTTTAGTGGATTGAAATATTTTCTTGGTTGCATATGCACTTCATGAATACAGTAAAAGATTCTTCAATCAGTACGAAAGAAAGAAGCAACCATTGACAAACCAGCCACCCAGCCAAGGCCGCTGGGAGCAAATGGTAGCATACTCAGGGAAGTGGCAAGGTTTTTCAGAAGCAATTTTTAAAAAAAGTTTAAGCTTAAGAGAATGTGCAACACCCACCCTCAATTTTCTAAAACATGCTTTGAAGCTCCGGAATGCTGCACAATCATCGGAATGCCTGAAAATGGGCAGGCAAGAGTATTGCAGATGGAATGGGTAATCCTGCAAGATGATATACCTGCGGCTCTTGTTAAATGGCGAGGATACACCAATTTTTTCCCCTTGCGAATCCCACTTGTACTAGCAAATGATAGGAAATAGTCCCACAGAAGCAATGAGACTTACCAAATAAACATGCTTATTATCACAGTGCCTAACATCCACATACACGTCTATAAAGATGCAGTCTCAGTGGTATATTTCTATCTATCTCACATTTAAATGCTATCAGATGATCTAGCAGTGCCTTTAAAATGCTGTTTAGAGATGGGCACAAAACGAACAATTTTTCGTTTCCGTTTTTTTGTTTCATTACGTAACGAAACGACAAACGAATTTTGTCTCTAAAATGAAATGAAATGAACAGAAACACTGGAAATTTTGTCGTGCGTTTCGTTTCCGTTACTGCAATATGAGTGAATGGCTTAAAATCCTTAAAAAATCACAAAAAATTGAAATAAATGGTAACGAAATGGTAACGAAATGAATGAAAACGAAAACGAATTTTTTTTTTCAAAAATTCACGAAAAACGGAAACGAACCGAAACGGACCCTCCAAACGACAAACGACAAACGAAATGCCATTTTTTTTATTCGTGCCCATCTCTAATGCTGTTACATTTTTATTTTATTTTATTCATTTATTTTCATTTTAAAAACACAGCCTAATACTGCTTCAAGGACAGCTTATTTATTGCAGGAAGCCATTCCTGCCTTTGACACCAAAATGCTATTTTTAGGATGGCAAAATGCACAGCTCGCTTTGTATTTCTGATGGAGCTCCTGTCCACCTCTCCCCACCCTCCCACAGCATGGCTGTTGGCTCTTCCCATAGAACAGTCCCTGGCTTCTAGCCAGATAGTTATCCATGGGCAACCCAAAAGAGCAAAAACAAAACAAAAAAGAGTTGTTTGCAACCTCATATTCCATATGCTGGGAAAGAATGCCAACCATGTTCACCTCACTGCTGGTGAAAACCATATACAGTGGTACCTTGTATAAAGGAATTAATTCGGTCCAAATGAAATTATGTTAAGCAAATTTTCCTTTATACAAATCCCCATAGGAATGCATTGAAAATGGAGTAATCCAATTTTTATGTTGTATGGATTTTCCCCATAGGCGATTACGTTAAGCAAATTTCTCCTATCTCCGGAATTTTTTATGTTGTACAAATTTTATGTTATACAAGCTGTTTGTTATACAAGGGTCCACTGTAACATCATTCTGTAAAAACTGGTGTATTACCCATATTTTTGAAGTGCACCTTTACCCAGATATAAAATAAACTTTGGCTTCCTTTTATGTCTTTCCCCCTCCAACTCAAGAAGCAGTAGTTTCAATGGACAATGATACAATGCTGGGGGTGGGGGTGGGGGGGTTAGTGACTATCCAGGAATTATCCAAGGTGCTGAAACCTAGTTTTAGAGATAACGTTCAGCACCTCGGATAACTCCAGTGGTTAATCTGCTCAGGCCTGGAGCAGATTAACCACCCTGGCCATGAGGGGAAAGTATATGGATAATGCCTGGGCTTCTTTGTTTGGAGAGCTGGGCTGTGATATCCAATCAACAGCTTCCTCAGCTGTAATCTGAAAAAACACACCTCTGACAGAGCCTGCAACATCCCTTACTTACAACAAAGAAAGACGCCGGACAAATCCATCTCCCATGAACTTTGGGGACTCCAAATTCTCTGCGCTCACAACAAGATGCAGGTGGCGTCCTAATGAAGTGAGCCATGACCCACTAAAGCGAGCAAATGGTATCATTCTTGTTAGTGATCTATAAAGGCATAGTATGCTCCCACATTTGTATTGTGTGAGGGGCACGTGGCTCTCTTTTATTTCAATACAAGATCAGAGTCATTGAACTCCACTAAGCAGTTCTCAGAAGACTGAGGAAGTTGTTATTTTTAAAAATGGGGAATCGATCTGGTTTTATCTTCCCAGCAATCCTTACGAGGGATTTGGGTTGACCCTGATGTGTAGGCCTACAGAGCAACCCCTCCCACTTTACACTGTTAGACTGTAGACTAAAGGCAAAGGTCCCCCTGACACTTAAATCCAGTTGTTTCTGACTCTAGGGCTCCAGGGGCCAGCGCTCATCTCCATTGGTAAGCCAAAGAGCCCACATTTTGTCCATAGACATATTTCCACTGTCACATGGCCAGCATGACTAAACATGCAGGCACATGGAGCACCATTACTGCCCCACAAAAGTGTTACCTATTTATCTACTTGCATTTTTATGTGCTTTTGAACTGCTAGGTTGGCAGGAGCTGAGACAAGCAACAGCAGCTCACCCTGCTCCACAGATTCAAATGGTCCTTTGATTGACAAGCCCAGGGGCTCAGCAGTTTAATCTGCAGCAGTAACAACATCTTTTGTTAGACCGTAGTGAGATATAAACACTACGGATGGCACAATGCTATTCCCACTGCTGTTTTTCCTCTCCCCACCACACTTTTGCCTTTGTATGAACAAGCCCACAGGCTATTTCATGAGTTTGAGTGGTCCTACTGTATATAACATGGTGCCATGGATTTTAGCATATTTCTTTGGGGCATGCGCTTACATCTTTGTGTGAGTATGGGATGATTTTTTAAAAAAACATGTTGTCTTCATCTTGTGGACATGTGGGCAGTGCTGAGGGTCACAGAGACTGAAAACAAGCAGGCACATGTGTTTGTGTGTTTGTGTGTGTGTCCATTCACTTGGATGAATGTGTGGCCTTGTGCAAAGCAAGTGAGATAGCTCTAAGAATAAGGCTGAAGTTTGGGTGTGGAGTGCATGAGTGAAGGAGAGCGCAGAGGGAAGAGCTGTTGATAGAAGCTCTGCAACTCACCGATTACCTTCGCTGAGGACTGGGGAAGCTCCGGCCTCCTAGGTATTTTTCAACTACAGTGATGGCGAACCTTTTGACCACAACTCCCACAGTCCTTTGCAATTGCCAATACACGCTTGGGATTCTGGGAGTTGCAGTCCAAAACATCTGGAGTGCTGAAGGTTCACCACCACTGAACTATAAGTTTCATCAGCTCTAGCTGGCCTGTCCCCTGGTATGGGATCGCTTTATCATCAGGATGGCCAAATGTTCCCCAGTCTTGCTTTCATTTATGTATTCAGCATAAAGCCACTTCAGTATGGCTGATTCAGTAAGAACATCACCATGGAGAGGCCTACAAAAATTATTTCCCAATCGATAGCACTTTGCCCTCGGGTATGCATAAGACAAAGGGATTGGCATTTTTAACCATAATGCCCAATAGCTGTGGGTTATGGATATACAGCACGTATTTATTAAATTGTATTGTGATGCAAGTTTAAGGGCAGGAAAATGGCCAGAAGCCATTCCAATCCAAGCAATTCGAATTTAATGAGGTAGGGTAAATGGAGTTAAAGCTATTGCAAACTTTGAACTGCAGGATGGATTTTAGCAAGCAAACAACCACCATCACAAAAAATATGTTGGGTGAGCTGGTAGGATAAAGGCACAACGTCTGCACTGCAGTTTATAACTGTCTTAAAATGGAGTAAAGAAGGTATGATGCAGCTGTAATTAATAACTAGGGTATGGCAACCACTCCAGGCTGAACACTTTGAAATTTTACATACCTCTCTCCATGTAACCATCAGCGCTAAAGCTGTACCTTTATTGTTCCCCTCTCTTTCATTCAGGGTTGCCTTGCCTAGTTCTTCCAATAACAGTTGTCCCTGGTAGGTACTTTACCTCCATACAATAGCAAAATAGCCACATAACAAGCAGAGCTATACAAGAGTGCAGAAGTGGAGACTTATCATGGAGAGTTACGTGATCCAGTTAGAAAACCATTGTGCGATCTGCACCACAAGCAATTGCACCATGCCCCAGTAAAAGTGCTTCATGGATAGTACTTCCACCTCCGTGCTATCACAGCTTCCATGGGTGCAGCACTTGCATTGTGCTTCCTTAGTTACACAGCAGATTTTTATCCAAAGAGCATGTTTTTTTTATAGAATAAAAGGACCTGATTTTAACCATAAGCTTATGCCACACATGGTCTACATTCAAGTATGCAGTATACTCTGATCTTTGAATTTTGGATTAGCATCTTTTAAAAAGCCTTCTCTAAGTTTTACCTTTTTAACCTACAATGTTGTGACCTAATCCCATCTTCTCCTATTACTTCATGATGTTTCCTTCAATCACATCTTCCAGATATCTTTCCTCATTACACCTCAGGCTCCAAACTCCTCTTCTCAAGCATAAAGCAATTGTCATTGCTGTTTTGCTTTTGTTTTTACAAATGTGAGCACAAGAAGGTATCTTGTCGGGAGCTGAAGTGTGCTTCCTGCACACCATCTTGAGTGCCGCCATGGTTGTTGTCATCAACATTCAAGATGCCATTTGCTATGTAAAGCCCGGCATCCTTTTTATTGCTGGCAAGGTGACCTTGTTGAGCTTGACATTGTGCAGCAATATTAGGTCATTTCCAGGAATTTTGAATCATGACTACATAAACTCAAAATCCCATATTCATGAACTAGAGGATTTTGTGTGTGATGAATTTGACTTCCTGTTTTTTTATATAAAAAAAGGAAGATTAAGTACACATAAAGTACACACATATTCCAACGGAAACGTCCCTCTTGTAGAATCACCCAGTGCTAGAGGAAGCCAGAAGATGCTCATATGATCTGCAATGTGGTTATTGGGAGAGGACAGAAGCAAGAACAGCTGGGGTGTGGCTGCAGCCATTCTGTGCCAAAATATTTAGAAGGGCTGTTTTGAATGTAATGAAGTGGTGAAGCAAAACTCTGAGTGAGTACAACCAATTCAACAGGAGACATACACACTCTTTAACCTCTCATGTTAACTAATGTTGTTCTGAAGAACACAGACGAGAAAACTATATTTCAGTTTCCAAACACTTGCTCTACTGACATGCTTTCCAAAATATGACCCCTTGAGCATCTGAAATAAAAGGAGTTGGGGACTGGGAGTAAGCAAAGATTTTTAGTGGAAACCAAGAACAATTTTTTTTCATACTGTGTAAAAGACAGACGGCGAAGAAAGATGGGAGGGAAAACCAATGCATCTGAAATGTGGTGTTTGGGGTGACCCTTACAGACACCACAGACTACCAAAAAGGCAGATAAGTAAATGCTTAAGTCAAGATAAGTCAAGTCTTAACTCTCACTAGAGCAATAATGAGTAAAGTGAGGCTATTCTACCTTGCAGATATAATGAGAATATAGAACTGACCAGAAAAGACAATACTGCTGAGATTAGTGGTCATGGTGGTGGGAAGTAGGAAAAGAAGAAGAGCTAATATGAGATGTGTAGTCTTAACAAAGGAATCCACGGTTGTTAGTTTTGCAAGATTTGAGAAGAACTTACCAGTAAAGACAATATTGTTAGAAGAGGGGGGGCATAGGAGGAAGAAAGAATGATTAACATGAGATGCTGCTGGTTTGCAACATCTGAGCTGTTAATGATAGGACATGTAGGACAGGTCAACTCATATAGTCATATATCAGAAGTGACATGATGGCATGTAACATCTTTGGAGGTCTCCCCCCCCCCCAATTAATTATTAGACAATTGTATAGTGACAAGATTGGTCGGATGGGGACTATGACAAGCAACTACACAAGGATATAGGCACCAAAGTCCTGTTATCATCAAGTAAAGTCATCCACAACCACAATGCAAAAAATGGTAATTTCTTGTGCAACAATTATAATTTAAGTAATTCTTCTATCTTCATTTATCCCCACAAAAATCTTATAAGGTAGATATAGTTAAAATATACCAACTGGTTTAAGAAAGCCAAGTAAAGTTTATGACTGAGCAGAGATTTGAACTTAAGCCATGCTGTTCCAAATCCGTTGCTACAGTATTTGAACTCTGCTGGCTCTCTCAGATCTGTGATTACTATAATAATCATGGCAAGGATGAAACATATTGTTGGAGATTGGGAAACAACCATAACTGCCCCTGTTTTGCATAATTTATAGTTATACATAATATGCAAACCAAGCAACCCAGATTTAGAGCACCAAATATTGCAGCACTACATAAAATGCATGAGACTCCACCAAGTCAAATTCCTTCTAAGTGTTCTTCCAAAGGGTTTTATAGCAAGGAAAAAGGGACCTCTTGTTTCCTAGTCAACATCAGCTGCATGCGTAGATTTTCTGGCAACCTAAACTGAATGCTTGCTGATCATCCTGTCTCACACCCACAACACATCTGATGATTGGCATTTCATGAGTCAGATGAAATGTGCTTTCAGCACAACCTTGGGTGTGACAGCAGGACGGTTGTCAGGAAGTAGGGAGCTGATTTGTTTGTTTGTTTGTTTGTTTTTTATCACCTAAAAATTCAGTTTAGCTTTGACATTTTGAAAGGGTCATATGCCCTCTAAATTATTTATTACTTTCTGATGAGCCATTAAGGCTTAAAAATAGGCCTCATCACCAAAATGTCTGGAGCCAAAGATCCAGCTGATTGACTCATAAAGCATAGTTATCAGATTGTTATATTTCATTTAAGCTTTTACTCAGGACTTCTGTCAGTTACTCTTATTTTTGATCTAAGAAGCTTCCCCCCCCCCCCACATCCTCTGGAATTCATATTACACTTATTTCCCATGAGGTTCACGGAGGAGGCTCTTGATATATTCACAAACAGGCTGGAGACTTCTAGGTGATACTCCATTTCTGCCAGAAAGGATCTGCAGACTCAGATGCGGAAGGGGATTTCATGGATCATCTGCTCCAATCTCTTGCCCAGAGAGGTATGGGCTTACAAAAACCTATCTTTGTCTATGTACCCTCCGTTTCAAAGGCAGACATATGCCTGTGGATTGTAGTGTCCAGTTAATTCTTGTAAACTAATCTAGCAAAATGCTTGCTTCACCTGCTCCTGATGACTCCACTCCTAAGTGAAAATGGGCCAAATGAAAAATCCTGTAAGCTCAGCTTACATGTTTGTATTTGGTTCCTCTCATCTGACCATCTCCTTCTCTTTATTCATGAGCAACTTTCAGAACAAGTTGCTCCGGAGAAAAATTGAGACCTAAAAGAACAACCTTCCAGCATGTTAAGGGACCTTACCTTCCTTTGCCCTAAATACCTTTCCCATGGAACTAGGTGCAGCAAATGACCCACCCTGCGGTGTTTAGTATTATCTCAAATACATGACAAATACCTGCATTTGATTTTATTGTGGCAAAAGTAGATACAGAACTTCTCAGGAGTTCTCCTCAGAAGGATGGGGCATGAATTCTCAGTCAGCATGGTCAAGACCCGACCTGGGGCAGGAGGCAGGATGGTGGAGGCAGGGCAGCTGAGCCTTCTATTGCCCTCAATGGAATGGGACAAGAATTCCTATCTCCACCATGGAGTGATCAGTTTTAGTATACTATCACCTTCAGGACCATCCTCCCATTTGGCAGAGAGAGGTGGCCTCTGGAGGCATCCAATTTTAATTCTCACAGAAGGGTAGCAGAATCCTCGGTTACTCGATATGTTACTTTGCTATTCTGATGCTGATGTAAGGTGAGACACACACAGGACTGTTTTCATAGGGTTTACTTTATCAGGGGGTCCTCTGCACCCTGAATGGGGGGCAAGGGTGGGACGGGGCACAACGGCTGGTCCAATGTGAGGCAGCAAAAGACCTGACCAGATGTATAGTCAGTCCTAACACCCAGCCTCAGCAAGCTGTTGGGTCCATTCTTTCTTCCCTTATTATCCTTGTCTAGACATTTGATAGCCTAGTCACTTCCATTGATTAGGAAGTGTCTAGACAAGGATAATAGCTGGTAGCATAAGGAAAATCTACAGAGTCCATGCTTAGCTCCCAGGGCCCCAGCCTCATTCCCAGAGGCAACAAAGCCCTATTTCTACTAAACCTTTTTAATGAATGTTTCAAGTGGCCTGGTAGATTCTAGCATAGGGAGCATGCCTAAGATTTTCCAGTGAAATACTGCTAAATTTAGCGGGAAAGAAAATCCTTGCTAAATCTAGTGGGAGCGCTATGCTGTCCACACACATTCCTGGACCAGCATGAGCCACCAGGATTGATACAGGTTTGAGACAAACTGTTCTGTGGGTGTTGCTGCTCAGCTTGTCACCTGCACTGGCAGCCAGGCGGGAACAGCAGCTGGGAATTCGTCCCACAGTGGGCAAACACAGGCAGACCTGGAGACTCATTACTCACTTTGCCCTCAATCAACCTCTCAAGATGTTTGGGGAGGTTCTTGCTTGGGAGAAAATCAAGAGGGATTCTGAGAAAAACAAAGCTCTATCAAAAAGAGGGCAACTCCTTGGGATAGAGCATTTGCTTTCATTCATCTTTTCCTTTCCTTTCCTTCGGCCATGCCTTCCTAATGTACCCCCCCTTGACGTCACACTTTAGCCCAACTTTTGCTAACGTGGGACACTTCTGATATGTTGGACTACAGGCCCCATTATTCCCTAACCAGCACGTCCTATAATTATGCCAGCTGTAAATAGTGAGTGATAATCCAACATATCAGGGCATTTCATAAGAACATAAGAATAGCCCCGCTGGATCAGGCCAAGGGCCCATCTGGTCCAACTTCGTGTATGTCACAGTGGTCCCACTAGATGCCTCTGGAAGCACATAAGACAACTAAATACCTGTCTCCTGATACCTCTCCCCAGTCCCCATGCATCTGGAACTTTGAGGTATCCTCCTTTTAAGCCTGGAGATAACTATCAGGGTTTGTAACCTGCAGTGGACTTTTCCTCCAGAAATCTGTCCAATCCCCTTTTAAACGCATATAAACCATTTCCATGTTAGAACATACTGTTTCACATGTTGACAGCCTTGTATAAAAATCCCCCCTCTTACTGTGCAGTATCCTGGACACTGATATATAATAAAACAACAACAACAATACCGTTATAGGTGAATCAATAGTCCAGCAAACAAATAAAATAAAGCAAACATTTAACATGTACTGAGGGATTATCATTAGGGCTTAATGAATCAGTCAGGAACTCTGAAACTGGGAAGAAAGGGACTGTAAAAGACAATATGTGTGTGTATTATATGGGACAGCATCTCTTCCACGTAGAAAATTGATTGTTATTGCAAAGATGTCATGGATTTACTGTCTGTAGTTAAGTTTTGGAGAGGGCAGCCGTGTTAGTCTTTTCAAGAATTCCAGGCAAAATCAAAGAAAAACAAAACAAAAGACACAAAACATCTGGCACCTTAAAGACTAACTCTCATATTTTAATGTAACGTTTCGTGAACTATGCATCCACTTCTTCAGACATATAGCAGCAGAATGAGGTGTGCAATATAATATGCGATGGGATATACATTTCACACCAAATATTTATTGGCTGTATTATCTGTATTTGCATGCCAGCCTGGTTGTAAGTTCCTATAGACAGTGGATAGGGGAGGGGGAAGAGGAGGAGGGGTTTCTGTATCTTAAGGAATTTACCACAGAGCCATGAAACAACACCTACCATATCAACAAACAACACAACACCCTGGGCAAATCCTCCTTTCCATCATCTTTACAACCCCCTCCTTTCCCCCCTCCCCTATTAAGACCTGTGTCTGAATCCCCAGGAAATTCTTAAGAGGGGATGGCACTGGTAGAATCACTCCTTAAATATTTTGCCTGCTTTGAAAATCTTAAAAATCTTATTTTGATGGCACTCACTAGGAACCCATACAGTTTTGGAAGAGGCACTATCTGCTTTTTCCTCAGCTAAGAAAACCAGCTTTTCATATGTCCTCTAACACCATCCAGGTGTAGGATGGGAAATTGTCATGCAGAAGATTGGCTAGCAAGGTGGCTGAGGAAGAATGGAATGAAGGGCAAGGAGAGGAGAAGGCAAGGGAACATTTTGAAGGGACTTCTTTTTCATATCTTTGCTCCAAGTCATTTCTTTTCTCTCTCTCCCCCCCCCTTTCTGCAGAAACAGCATGACTCTCTCTTCCAGCTGTCACCACACATTTGAATGTGGCTGATCCTCAATGAGAATCACTATAAAATGGACGACAGACAAACCGGACTCCTGGGAATGTAGTTTTATTTCCAGAGGATCCTTTCCTCATACCTTGTGCACAAGGGGTGCCTGAACGCAGGGACAACTTCCTGTATGGAATGTCCAGTCTTAAATATTCTTCAGCATACAGAAACAGATAAAGAACAAACTCAGGATTGGTTACATTTTGCCTCAGTGGAAAGCATGAGACTTCATTACATATATGTTCATTTTCCGTAACACAACCAAACTTAAAGATCAGTGATACTTTCCCATCTGCATTAGCAAGATTAAAAGGTCATTAATTTTGCAATGTATTGTTCTCTCTGTGTTAACAGTGAGTTTCAAAAGCTGGATACAAAGGTGCAAACAAGATATTTTAAGATCTGAGATGTCCTAGCATGCGGTTTGACATTTGCTATACACTTTTTGTGGTTTGGACACATCCTGTTGCCATTCGCTTTAGAAGCCCATGTCTGCAGAGGTGAGGGTGCTTTGCAGAAACACGGAGATGATGCTTTCAGGACATAGTTTACAGAAATGATGGTTTTAGGATATCTATATGAAGCAGAGGGCAGAATGAAGAATTGAAGATAAACTCAAAACTTGAACCTTACTCTCACACAGCTCAAGCAATGCTTGTATTTCCTTCCTACTGAGCGTGTTTTGTTGTCCTCTACACATAATAGTGTCAACCAGAAGCCCTCACACTCAGTTTGGTTACGGAAAGTGTGGGATTCACATTGAACTTTCCAGCATCCCTACTAAAGTCTGGATATCTGGACTGAGAAAAGGCCAAGGTGATCTGACCAGCAGGCAGAGTGCAAGTCAGAGGACGGTCTCTTTCATAAACAAAATGGTGGAGCATGATCTAACACATTGCATGCATGCAGAGGAGGAGGAGGAGGAGGAGGAGGAGGAGGAGGAAGAAGAAGAAGAAGAAGAAGAAGAAGAAGAAGAAGAAGAAGAAGAAGAAGAAGAAGAAGAAGAAGAAGAAGAAGAAGAAGAAGAAGAAGAAGAAACCATAACTCTGCTCAGGAGGTGGCAAAGAGAAGAAGCAGGCATTTTATTCTCTAGCACTAAAGCCCATTAAATCTGGGGATAGCTGAGCAGATGGAAGGCTCCGGTTGAGTGAGGACAGGACCCAAGATTTGAAGGGGAAAGGGTCAAAGGAACACACAGGCTCTTAAGACCTAGGGATTTAGTCTGATCCGTCTCTTCTCCTTGGCAGCCCATATGGGGGGAAAACATTTCTGCATCCCCACAACAGATTGAGTTCTATTGTTAGACTGAGGAAAATCAACCAGAATTGGAGAGGAAATTTGTTTTCTTTTCTCTCAAATATTCAAAGCTGAAGAGGGTTTTTGTTTTGTCTTTTGAGGATGGGGGGGAATGAAACCACCAGTTTCCTCTGGACATAACATGTTTCCCAATTTAAAAAAAAAAACACACGTAGTGAAACACCAGAATTCTGTCCACTTCTTCTTCCTCTTTTCTTTGCCTAATTTATGTCAGAGACTTCATTCAACTGACAATAAGTTACCAACCACTCATACATCAGTTGATGTTTGTTATGCAGCAATTCCTTTTTGGCAGTTTCAAGAGATCTGACATAGAAACATACTATGATGATACATTTCTAGCACCTCCCACTTTATTTTATTTTCTTTTTCTTTTTTTGGTAGGAGTAACATTATAATGAAAGCTTTCCACTGATATTTGTCTAATTGCTTAGGAGAAGTCACCTAGAGCATTTTGATGGACATATTAATAACAGACTTGCATTTATTTCCTGTTCCTGTGATGCTGGCCTTAACACTGAGCTGACCGGGATGGGTGGCAGAGGGCCTTTTCAGAGAGTTGGGAAGAGGTGCTTGTGGGATTTTCTTCTTCCTCATTAGCCAAAACAATTTGGTGGGCTTTCCCTTGTGGGGGGATGGGGTGGAGAGTGGGGGGAAACAGGACACCAGTACTGCCCTGCCCAAGGTGGTAAAATATCTCCAAGGAGTTCGGCATTCAGTTGTTCTCTCTGTCTGGACTCTACAGTAGTTGGGCCAGATAGACACTCTCAGGAGATGTGAAAGAGAAAAGTCAACTGCAATTTTCCCGGGTTCTCTTCACTGCTCATTGGCTTTCTTTTGAGACCACAGGTTAAAAGGTGGTGGTAGCCAAGAGCAGGACCAATCCAGTCAGAAACCTCCTGGATTGGCAGTGGCCTCATGACAGGCCTGTGGGCTCCAGGAGACATCCATGTAGTGAATCCAGGGACAATTTGGAATCTTCTCTCTAATCATCCATAGCTATGTATGTATGTATGTATGTATGTATGTATGTATGTATGTATGTATGTATGTATGTATGTATGTATGTATGTATGTATGTATGCATGCATGCATGCATGTATTAATACCAAGGCACTACTATGGGTGGTACAACAAATATAATACAAAACAAAAAATAAAGATAAAAGCATTAAAGACAACTTGAATGCTTAAAGAATATATTGTATTCTTAGTTTGCATGTTCACCACCCAAAGTGGCCCTTGGACTAGATGCGTAGTATACAAATCAAATCAAATCAATAAACAAACTTACAAATAACCTTTAAAAACAGACCAGTCATACAAAAAAAAGAGAGGATAGAAGGAAGGGGGAACATATAGATGCCAAATGAACTGAGATGCTGACTAGACTGAGAACTGAATCTTAATTTGACCCTAACCAAGGGTATGCCTTCTATCTGCACCAACAGGAGGCCAGGGCATGCTGTGTGGTAGATATAGCCCCATGCCCCTGCCCTACATACAATAGTGCAGTTTACGCATGCCCTAGTGACGTCCCTGCCTGGACTACTGAAACTTGCTCTATGTGGGGCTACCGATGAATAGTCTCAGGAAACTTCAATGGGTCCAAAATGCAGCAGCCAGACTGCTGACAGGGGCAGGGTACAGATATCACATTTACACCCCTACTAAAGCAGCTCCACTGGATGCCGAACAGCTATCAGGAACAATTCAAAGTGCTGACCTTGATGTACAAAGCACTGTACAACCTGGGTCCTAGCTACCTCAAAGATCAAATCTGACAGTATGAACCGACTCGGGTATTAAGGTCATCAGGAGAGGCCCTTCTCTGCATCCCACCACCCTCACAGATACGTCTCATGGGACCCCATGAACGGGCCTTCTCAGCTGCTGCGAACTCCCTCCCACTAGAGGCCGAGACTGCCTCATCTCTGTTGTCCCTCTGGAAACAGGCAAAGACCTTTTTCTTCAGGCAAGCTTTCCCTGAATGAGAGACTACCATGTGTATTTTATATGAATCTATAGGTTCACATAGACTTTTCATTTATAACTACTTATAACCTTGTAGCTTTAATGTAATGCTGTCTATTAATGCAATAAGATGTCCCTCAATTCCTTGTTCTCAAATACTTGAACATGTCTTAATTGTACTGTGCTGTAAGCCACCTTGGGTCCTTTTCCAAGGAGAAAGGCGGGGTAAAAATACTCTTAAATAAATAAATAAATAAATAAATAAATAAATAAATAAATAATAGCATCTCTCCCTGCATCTTCTGCCTAAGTTTCTGACTTTACTTTGCACAATGGAAAGGTTCACCCTTACCGTTCCACAACCCTTGCGATACATAAATGGAAAGGGTAAAATAGCCATACTGATGTGAAGGTTGCAACATACCAAATGAATTTAATATATTTTTTGTCATGGCAGTGCTTTCCACAACAGGATGTAAGTTATGCATAAAATGGCCTCAGGACTCTGAGCACATGCTTTCCGTGGAATCAAATTCCCAACTTTCTGAGGATATCTCCATGATACCAAAACCGCAGATACTGTGCCAGAGGCAAGCCTGGGAGTTTTTTCATCAAACAGAGATCAAGTAATTTGTAATGAGTCATAACACAGCTCGAGTGCTACAGAGCTGTTTAAGACTTGGAGATGGTAGCACACAACGGGTGACCTATATTTCAGCATGAGGGTGGCACATTACGTATGGCATTTTCAAGGGTACTCGAGGCATTTTAATGCCTGCGATGGCGCAGTCAACGAGGTCCCACCTCATTCAAGGTATGTAATATCTAAATAATTTTGACACATGGAACAGAAAAACGGACACACTGCTCTTTTCCTCGACCCTCGGATCAGAATATTTTAAAAAAATGTGAAACTAAATTAATCATTGTTCACCTGTTAAATGATAAGGGAATGCTGGAATCTCCCCTACCTTCTCGGTATGCGAAGATATGGACTGAGGCCTTTGTTCTTAAGCTGACATTCTCATCTCATCCATTCCCAGTCTCTGCATACCTGGTTGCTATGGCATGTGAGGGGTTACAAAGCCTCCTGATTGACTGACCTGTCCACGGAAAGCCCACATGTTCTTCCATTTGCCCTTTAGCTCCAAGAAATAGTGAATGGGGTGGCTGCAAAGTTATATATGAGCCCTTAGAGTATATATACTAAGTAGGTGGTCTAAAACATCTGGAGTGTCGAAGGTTCAGCACCACTGCAAGGGCTTAGGCTGTAGGGAGGGCTCAGACTGAGGTTACCACATGTGGTTTGTGTCATTCTCCTCTGGCAACAACACTTAAGTCTACTGTATCACTTTTGATTTCCTCTGCCCTCATTTTAAATGGATGGGCCTCTTTTTAACCCTTAAAATGTTGGATGGAACACAACACATCTCTTGTGGCCTGACTCCACTTTAGGGGTACAAAATAGCCCCACAGTTCATCTGGAATCATATACTATATACAGTATATATATATCCTTCATGGCTATCCCAGAAAGGATGAGAGAGCCACCTTGTTCCCCTTAATGATCCAGCCAATCCAAGGCTTTTTATGGGTCACACTGACTTCTTCAGTCAAACAACCAAGTTGCTGCCCTGCCTTTGGCATGTTGCAGCTTTTATATTATTTATTTATTTATTTATTTTAGAGTATTTTTACCCCACCTTTCTCCTTGGAAAAAAGGACCCAAGGCAGTTTACAGAATGAGGGATAATATACAGTCCAGTAGAATTAAGGCATGTCCAAGTATTGAGAACAGGGAATTGAGGGACATCTTACAGCATTAATAGACAACATTACATTAAAGCTATGAGAATGTGAGCAGTTAAAGGGGAGTAAAGTTCCATGTAAAGTTATGAGTGATGGAAACTAACACGGAAAACATAGTGTCAATGTAAACCCATAAGGTTATACAGTAATCAGTTATAAACACAAAGTCTATTGACTCTGTAAAGACACATAATGGTAGATCATCATTCAGGGAAAGCTTGCCTGAAGAGAAAGTCCTTTGCCTGTTTCCGGAAATATAACAAAGATGAGGCAGTCCTGGCCTCTAGTGGGAGGGAGTTCCAGAGTCTGGGCACAGCAGCTGAGAAGTTCCTTTCATGGGGTCTTCTACGAGACCCCATGAAAGGGGTGGGGTTTGTCTTTTTCAATATTAGAGAACACAAGACTCTTTTAAGGGTTTTCTAGGTAGAGAAGTAGTTACCACTCCCTCCTTCTGGGGATATCCTGGTCCTGTACAGCTTGTCCAAGGCCACTCTTCTGACTGGCTCTTCTGGGATTAAAAATAAAAAAGGGGGGGATTCAACTTCCAACCTCTGAGTCCACAGCCACATATATAAACAACTGAGCTATCCAACCAGTCCATCTTGTTAAGCTGTAGCTTCTTGAGCTGAGTAAGGTGTGTATCATATTTCAGCAATAAGCACTACTTGGGGTACATCTCATCTTCTCTTGCCCGACACCTAATGAGACACTACATGTTCTGCAAAGTGCTGGGTCTGGCTGCCATACCTCATTGCTTGTGACATGACTGACCTCATCAGAAAGGTCTGACAGTGTAGTCTGGACCCTGGCAAGGGACTAATTACAGAGCTAAGACCTGCGGGGTTGCTCAGTAAAGAAAGAACAAGAAGATGGGCAGAGGAACTGGGCAATGCCAGGAGGAGAATTGATTAAATTCTGGGAGAAAGTTTTGTCCAATCAGCTGCCCTAAACTTTTTTTTAAGGACTGACAAGAGCAGGTTCTTCATATTCTAAATGCAGAAGCATTGGGTATGTGTTAAGAATTGCAAAGTTGGCAGGGATCAAAAATATAACCTATTCCTAATACAAGCCAAGGGACAGATTCTCCCTCTGACAAGCATCAGTAATGAATGTTCTTATAGCCTCCACAGCTGTCATGACATTATGGTGAAGTTACCATTTCAGGAAAGCTATTCCCAAGCTTATTTGTCATTATGTCATTCTCGCTGCTGCCAATGTGCTGATTTAAACACACACACGCACACGCACACAGAGGTGTGTGTGTGTGTGTGTGCATGGGTGTGTGTGAGAGAGTGTCACCTCAGGAAACCAGCCAGGGAAAAGTGACGGGGACGTGGAAGCAGTAAAACTACTCCAATTATTATCTCACTTACCTTAAAAGCCACATTAGAGTCACTGTAAGTTAGTTCCTACTTGAAGGCACACAACAAATATATACAGTTTTTCTTTTATGTGATCATTATAGGTTGTGCACACATGCATTTACATCAATTTATGATCTCAGGATTTCTGTGTGAGCCACCCGGACAAAGCATACAAAAACATTCCTGGACAAAGCATACAAAAACATTCCTTTTCCACTGGAATTTGTTTGCATTCAGCTGTAAGTAACAAAGTAATGAGAGGGAGAGTGATGTAATAATGCATGAGCTAGCTTTACATGTATATGAAAGTGTTTGCATGCCCTTGGGAACCTTTAATACGAAATATGAGCCATTTCCTTCACTTTGCACAGTAGCAGTTTTATTTATTATTCTTTTGAATATTTTAACCCCCACCCCACCCAGCCTTCGCCTTGGAAAAGGACCCAAGGTGCCCTTTAATCTCTCAGGTGAAATAATGGCCCTTTGTACACGACCCCTAAACTCCGCTGCAAATGGCTCCTAGCTCCGGAGCTTAAAATTGTTTCCCCACCAGCTCCGGAGTTTACAGATAATTAAGTGCGACCACGCCCACCTAAGCGCGTCCCAGCGCACTTTTCAGGTACCTGCTCTCTGGAGGTGAAAATTCCTGATGCGGATATAACATAGTGACTGCCCAGCTCTCCCTGCTTCTGTTTGTTCTTTTTTTGCCCCCCGCCCCTTTAAGAGATCTGAATGCAGAGCCGGGACGGCAGAACGGAGGTGAGCGGCATTCTTTTCTTCCTTTTTTTCTCCAGGAGCCAGGAGTGCGGAGGGGGTGGGAACGCAGGAACAGCGACAAACCCCTAAGATCTCTGGTCCGAATTTAAGTGGCCAGCGGATCTTAGGGGTCGTGTGAAAAGGCCCAATGTTGCCCCACCAGCTCTAAGAATGAAGAATCCTTGGGGTAGACAACCTGAGGAAGAAGAGAAGCTACTGACATGTTGTGTACATGTTTTCCAAAAGATGTCCCCCCCCACTCCCTTTGAAATACTAATTCAAAAGGAGAAACGGGAGTTAGCAAGGATTGCACTGGAAATCAAGGTTGAAATCATTCGTGCTATGTGCAAGAAAGATGGTGAAGTACGGCAGGAACAAAAATCAATTCATTTGAAAGGTGGTGTTTGAGGAGATTCATATAGATCCCTCAGAGGGCCAGAAAGATAGAAAAATGGATGCTCAATCAAGTGAAGCCTAAACTAGAGCAAAAAGGAGTAAACTGAAGCTGTCCTACCACACATATAGAATGGAACTACAGAACTGAACAGAAAAAAAAAACATTGCTGGGAAAGGGGGGTGGGAAGTAGGAGGAGAGGAAGACCTAACATGAGAGAGGCTGTCTCAATAAAAGAATCCACACCTGTTAGTTTGCAAGACCTGTGGAGATCCTACTGGAAAAGACAATACTGTCTATAGTCCCCATGCAGAGTTGTCCCACTGCTGTCACCTGAGATCCTTGAAAAGGGAGACAGTTGGAATTGCATGTGAAACTTTCCAGGTGAAAAATCTTTTGTTCTGCTACTGATTTACAGCATCTTATCATGCACAGGCAAAAATGTTCCTCCACTTGGGCTGGGAAAAACTCTGCCTGGCTGACATGCATGCTCGGGAATCTAAAAGAGTAACTTTAGGGAAACATAGTAGTGAACCCTCCCTCACCAATCAATTGTAATAATTAATTCCCCCTCACTGGTAAATGTCCCTGAGTCACGTCTCATGGAAAGTGAAAACAAATTCACGCTGATTCCTGGATTCTTCCTCTGCTTTGTCTTGCCCAATATTTGCTTGATCAACCTATTATTTCCTTCTCTGTGATAAGCTGGTGACATATTAATCACAATTCCTAGTTCTAGCCTTTCCAAGGAATATAAAGGATGTAATTGCTTCCCCTGCCCCCCCCATGAGCAAAAGGAAGAGGATATTATCATCTCAGAATATGTATGCAGACGGAAGCATGTTCAAGTGAGAAGACACCATTACATTGCCATTAAAAAGCCACTAGTAAATGGATGATATCCATAAAACATGAAGCTGGAAAGGAACCTTCTCATTCTTTTTGATATCCTCTATTATCTGTTTCAACACACCGAACTCCTCAAGCCTCTTGTTTTTAACCTTGTTTTTCAGTCCTTGACTTACATACAAGGCTGGCTCACACACGCATATGTTCATCACACGGTGACTGTGCCATCAAGGGATGTGTGTGAATGAGCGCTTTCCAACCCAACGAAACAGATGGAGCTTCCAAATCACTGCCAAAAGCCGTGCTTTGGGCTGGAGGCAGCCACACGTTCCAGTTATGAGAAATCCAGCAGTAAACACGCATGTGTGAATCAGCCCTAAATCTGTCGTGTGCCCTCCACAATGATTTTGCCCTCCTTTAGCAAAAGAAAATATCAATATAGCAACTGTCCATCACAGGTTACAAACCACGACGGAGATGTGTAATCTCCAGGCTTAAAGCCAGAGTACTTCAAGGGCAGGATGCAGAGGAGTGGTATCAGGGGACAGATATCTAGTCTTGTGCGCTCCTGAACACAATTGGTGGGGCCACTGTGATATACAAGAAGCTGGACTAGATGGGCCTTTGGCCTGATCCCGCATGACTCTTCTTATGTTCTTATAAGAGCTAGGACAACATAGCTGGTTAGTGGATTTACTGTGAGTCCTTTCTCAAAATGAGCTATGGGTGTTTCAGAAAGAGACACTCAAAGAGGCAGCGAGAGGCTGGCCATTCAGAGAGAATACATACCTTCTCCTCTTTCTAGGCACCTGAACGAAAATGGCTGCCCGTTTGCCCATTACGGCACACCTTTGCTGCCTTGCTCAAAGCTGTTCCAGCAGCAGTAGCAGCAGGGTAGAAAAGAGGGAAGTTCCCATTGCTGCAGAGGGAGACCAGCAGAACAAAAAAAGAGAAATCCTCAGCCTTAAAATGGCAGCTGGCTGACCCAGAGGACAGACTTTTCATTCCTATTCACGAAGCAGACAAAATAAACAGCAGGAGAAGAGAGACCATAGGGGAGATCCGAGAGCTTGTACTCAGATCGGTAGGTACCATCGGGGGAAGGCTGAGGGAGATTTGCTAGCAGGTGAATCAGTCCCAACGTCTTCCATTTAGCCACCCCAAACAATGTGTTTTAAAGGAACATAAGTAGCCTAGTCACAGCCACGGATGGATGCACCCAAAATAAATTCCTTCCCTTGGGCAGCTCCTGGTCTGAGCAGGAGAAGCTTCCCACTTGGGGCCCTGAGGAGATGGAAACCTGTTCCCAATGTTTAAAAAAAAATGTGTGTTTTTCTGCAAAACGGTGCCGAGGGGACTCTGACCTATTTAAAAAGTGATTCACTGCTTTTGGAGGGTTCCCAGAGCATCAACCCACCTTCTTTCTCCAGAAAAAGAGAGCTGCGGAGGAGGGTTGGAGGGCTGTGGCTTAACCCACCCTGGCTTAACGAAGTAATTGCTGTTCACATTTCAGCTTCTTCCAGTCAGTACCACAAATTAAGTGAATTGTGGACCATTTTCATTTCTATCTTCAATTGTTCCCCCCTCACTCCCCAGCACAAAAAGTGCCTATTTCATTGCTGACTATCTGACAGGTGTTCTGCTGAGCCATCCTGTGCCTGAGCTTGATTTAAACCTGCTCATTAGAGGAGACAGGCTGGTGTCTGCCTTACAACTTTCTTTGGGGACTGGCAAGCACAGATTGTGCATGATTAGGCTGAGGCATTAGGATGGGCTAGAAACCATAGGGGATAGAGGGGAAATAGAGGGGACTCCTCTCAAACCGCAGTCTTGAAGTTCCCCTGTCCCAACTTTCGCTCTCTTTCTTCAAGAAGAGAAGCAGAACAACTGGGGAAAAATATGCTTGTGCGAGTTCCTTTGATTTGTAGTCACAAGTACCTCTCTGACCTTCTTCCCCTTTTGGTGGTAAATCCAACATTTCAGCACCTCCATTTGGCAATGTTTTATGAGGGCTACCTGTATTTCACAGGCTAGTGTGCTACCTTTGCTCCTGTTGTAGAATGAGAGCATCAGCTATTGCCCAGAAGTATAAGAGCAGAGCCACAGTGGTCCCGAGGGGAGGTGGGGGGGGGAATTCAGAAGTTGTTTGTCAAAAGTTGAACTATACAAAAGGCCAGAGAAATGGCAGACTTTGGAGGCTATGCAGTGGAGTCTGTCTGTCTACTATCTATCTATCTATCTATCTATCTATCTATCTATCTATCTATCTATCTATCTATCTATCTATCTATCTATCTATCATACAGCCCCATTAGTGCAAAAGCAGAATTCTGGGCAGTTTGAAAAGATAAATACATAAATTAACTGTTCAATAGACATAAGGTTAAAAACACGAACATAAAAGCAAATGTTGTCAAAGGCAGTTTCCCAATAAGTAGCAGGACAGATGACAAATAAGCTAGTTGTGAGTTTTTCGGGCTGTTTGGCCATGCTCTGGAAGTTTTCCTTCCTGACATTTCACCAGACTCTGTGGCTGGCATCTTCAGAGGGCAAGAAGCTCAGGGAACTAGGAGTTATCTCTGTGCCAACATGGCCAAACAGCCCAAAAACTCCCAACAACCATAAGATCCCTGCCGTGAAAGCCTTTGAGGATAAATAAGCTGCCAACCTGGGGTGGTATGAAAGGCCCTCCTGAAAGGGAATGCTTTCAGTTTGGAGGGAACCAGGCATAACTCCTCCAGGAGCTGATTCCATGATTCCATAGGAAAGGTGCCACCATGGAGAAAGCCCTGCTTCTTGTGGAAGACTTTCAGGCCTCACTCAGGACATCTACATAGAGCAGCTTAGCCTGGGAAGATCTGGTCAATTGAGCAAATGACATTGGGCAAGACAAGTACTGTGGTCCCAAACAGTGTCAAAACATTGAACCCAATCAGGGGCACACCTAAAATTTTGCTAAAAGAAGGACAAATCCATCTCAATAAGCTCTCATGTTTTTAATCTTTTTTTTTTAATATAGCAAAGCAACAAACCAATGCCCTACAGATTACAGAGGACATGAATGGACTGCGTAAGGTTGGAAGATGTGGGGTTTGGAGGGATGGAGCTCAGGAAAGCCACAGGGCCATTAGTGACCAGTGGATAAAATATTATGGGAGAGAGGTGGCAGCAGCAGGGACAGAAGGGGAAAGGGTGAGCTGAGGCGCTGCTGCAGGGCTAGGCAAACATTTCTGCCCTGTTAGTAATGCCCCTAAACAGGTAATAAACTTTGGATAGTGCAGCAGCTTTTTGACAATACAAGATAAATCATGCAATCCCCCATGTCCACTTACGACTGAAACTCATCCATCTCCTGAATGGGTGAAACATGGAGTTCAAGGAAGGCTGATGGCTAACAGAATGAAGGTAGGAGCCACTGTTTTCCTAGAAGTTCCTTTTACCATCACATAACTGCATAGACGCACAGGCCAGCAGATGGAGCAGAGTAGCCTCAAAGGTCTCGGGAACATGGGTGGTCATGCTGGAGCCAACCAGTGGTTCCTCCAATTGATGCCAGGCTGAGAACATTTTGGTGTCTGAGGCAGAGCAGTAAATGGTGCCTCTCCTTCCCTCCCCTCATCACATTATGTCAGTATCAGAAGCAGTCCCATTTATTTTGACACTTCAAGTAGAAGATGTCCATGGGTACCTTCTTCCCTCCCTGGCAGTACCAATACAAGCACAACACCCTAAACATTAGAAAATGTCCTGCCTCCCTCTGCCTCATGACAGGGCTGGCCTTGAGGATCCTGTCTCTGAAGATGGCCAACCAAGTCTCGGTGTTCAGCAAAGCATAATGGAGGCCACCATTTTCAAACAACAGGTCACTTCCCCCTCCCCTTTCTGGGTACAACAGAAATCTCAGAACTTTACACACTGAGATTGGGCTATTTTAGCTTCTGCCCAGGCATCCACCCTGCAATGAATCGACCTCAGCCAATCTTGCAAGAGCCTGGGGACTATCAAAGCTCTGTGAGTCCGTCAATTTGACTCCCTAGCCTTTCTGTTTGCTGTGAGCTTAACAGACCTACCAAAATATTACCAAGGCACCTTGTGAATAATTAAAAGCATTTATTGAAGCTATTGGAGGTTACACAAATTATTGCTCTTATCTATAAAACAACAAATATAATTTCTACACTAACTTTAAAGAGGTCTCTAATTCCCTGAACTACATTTTCTAAGCTTCTCTTATCCATGCATAATTCAGACTGTCCATTAGCATGGGAAACATCAGTCACATGGTATTCATAGACCAATCAGATTCTTCTTGCTTCTTCACTGAACCCTCTGTACATCACCAGCAAGCTCATGCTTACACATTCTACAAATAAGCACACAACTACTGAACCAAAATTACACTTTACTTTAATATTCCATGTTTACATTTGGCCTAACTAACAGGTTTTTTAAAATATATTTTTATTTATTTCATATCATCAGAATCCCTACATAGGATGGGGGATGGGTGGGGTGGAAAATCTGATACAAGCAGGGAAAGTAAATATACCACTTGAACATTCCCTGCCTAACTAACAGGTTTAATTACTCCTAAAATCTATTACACCGGGTAGCATGCGAATATTAGCCAAGTTACTCCATGTGGCTTACACATTTTATTTACAAGTTTGACTGGATGGGATTTATATGTCACCTTTGCACCAAAGAAGAAACCAATTAGTTTTATATAGGGATGGGCACAAAATGAAAAACAAAAAGCTGTTTCGTTGTGTCATTACGTAACAAGATGAAACAAAATGACACGAGGAAGCGGCATTTTGTTACAGACAAAATGAAATTGTGTTTTTGTTTTTGTTTTTATTGAAACGAACCATTTCATTTCATCTGTAAGCTGCTTGGGAGAGGGAAAAGTTTTTTAAAAAAGCTCTGGGCTTTTTAAAAAAAGATTTTAAAAAAAGCCTGGGGCTTTTTAAAAAAACCTTTTCCCTCCCCCAAGCCCCACCTGCCAGCTGATTAGTGCTGGGGGGAAAAACCTCCCCCCCACCCCAGCACCCATAACCTGGCAGGTGGGGCTTGGAGGAGGGGAAAATATTTTTTAAAAGCCCCAGGCTTATTTTAAAAACTGTTTTCCCTCCCCCCCAAGCCCTGCCTAGCAGCTGATCGGCACTGGGGTGGGTGGGGGAAACCTTTTCCCCCACTCCAGTGCCCATCACCTAGCAGGTGGGGCTTGGGGGGGAGAAAAAAGGTTTTTTTAAAAAGGAGAGGGCTTTTAAAAAAATCTTTTTCCCTCCGCTACTTTACAGCCCCCCCCCACAGACCACTTTGTTAGTGGTTCGTTTCGTATGAATGTTTTTGAAAAAAATCATATGAAATGAAATGAAAAAAATGTGGGGGGGGAGAGGAAAGGAAACAAAACAAAACATAATATTTTCATTTCGTGCCCATCCCTAGTTTCATATACAAGTGCATATAATTACATAAAAGCACAACAGGATGTAATATTTGTAAAACAGTTAAACAGAGAAAGACCATAATCCCATTGCCAACATGGCACAAATTGCACAAATCTTAGCATATAATTGTTGCACGTTAATGAAGTCAGTGTAGACGTCACCTACTGCATGTTGAGTTGTGCGGCCTGGTACACAACACTAAACAGCTCATGTCTACCCTGACTTCATTACTTCAACAAAAACTGCACCAAAAGCATGCCCTTTATGTTATGCTGCTAACCAGATTTAGGCAAAGAATATTGAGAATTGCCATTTAGCAACATTTGTAAAATGCACACACCTAAAATCAATGAATATTTTGTGTAATATTCCATAATAACATTTTTTGAATTCAGTTAAAAGCCTGCCTACAGGCAGATGGACAAGAAGTGTGTGTGTGGGGGGGGGGGCAATCTGGGCCCTCAAAAGAAGGCATTCCCCAACTTTCGAATAGCCATAGAAAATAATGATTCTTATTTTCTCACCAAACATGCCTGGGAGGGCCCTGGGTCGTAGAAATTGCCTGCCCTAAAGAAAAAAATCATGCAGGAAATTTGAAAGAAAACAAAAAATGATCATGGCTCCAAAATGCATAGAGCTTTATAAATCACAATAGGTTACAAACAGCACTTTGAATTAGGCCTGGAAGTAGACCCTCAGCGAGTGAAACAAAAAGAAATCAGGATGTGCGCGGTGGTGCCCATACATTCGCCACCAGAGTCTCTCTCCCATATCCTTTGTTTTGCCCACATAATGTAATATATGTCTGCGGAGTCATAGGTTTGCTGAGAAATGCATGCTCTCTTGTTCTTTCAGAACTCTCTCCACCTGTGCTGGTCTTTTATATGAAGGAGGGTGAATCCATTCCCTTAGGCATGTATCATGAAAGGGGAGAAGACTGTCGTTCCATTTCTGACTGTAGGTTGTTGTGTGTGTCCGTCCCCCCACAACACACACACTTCAGATGGAGAAAGGTACATGTGACATTTTCTGCCTGTGGTGAGCAAAAGCATTGAGCTGGCTTCAGGTGCTGTGCCTCTGAACCTGAGTGAGGGAGCTGGAGAGTCATTTGATATTCAGCCATAAGCAGAAAAATGTCCTGGACTGGCCTGTTCTTATTAACAATTCAGTTCTGCCAAAAACAACAACAAAAAACCTCCTGGTTTATGAATGTGGGATGTTGTGCTTCTGTATCCATGATTCAAAACACCAGGAAATGGCCCCATATTGCTACACAGTATCATGGCAGCACTGACAGCAAGAAAAAAGCATGCCAAACTTAACATAGATAAGGCAGCCTGAATGTTGATAACAACCAAGGTCATTTATTTATTTTTATATTTATATACTGCCAGTTTTTCCCAAATGGGAACTCAGGGCGTTAGTCATTAGTCAAGATGGTCTACAAGGCACCCATTTCTGCTAGGAATTTTGATCGCCTTGTGACTCCAAGCAATATATACAGAGGCGTAGCTAGGGTTTTCAGAACCCGGGGACAAAGTCAATATTTCTGCCCCCCCCCCCCCCGGGACAGGGAGGGTCTAAGGTGCCATGTAGATGGCGGCAGCGGTGGCCAGGGAGCCCTCCATACTGGCCCTGGCAGGTCACCTGCGAGACGCCTTCCCGTGGCTCCTGGGCAGGTAGCTGTTTGGCACCTAATTTGGTACCCCGAGATGCTGCATCCTGGGACAGATATTCCCCCCTCCCCCCATAGCTACACCACTGAATATATATGTAGAGAACATTGAAAAAGAGCTTTCCATTTGGATGAGAAGTAGTTAAAAATGAAAATAGAGGTCAGATTGTGGGATCTCCCCCAGCCTGTTATTTCTTTGTGAATGGTAGTGAGCTCAAAAGGGTATCCTGTAGGTCATCTTAAGTGCTTAACTTTAATAGGTAGTTAGTGAAGCAGAAGTGTGAGTGAGTGCAATACATCACGAAAGAAACTTAAACACTCATTAACCACATAGGTAAACTAAGTTTGCCATACCTGCTCTGCAGAATGCAAACTAGAAAACTATGTTCCAGTTCCCAAACATGCTCTATAAACTTTGCCTGTATGTTTTCCAAAATATGTCTCCTCGGACATATTTGAAATTTAAAAGAGGGCCTGGGTAAAAATTGCCATTTATGAGCAAGGTCAAAATGCTGTTGAAAAGTACAACAGTGAATAAAGATGCGGAGGGGATTAATTGATTTGAAATGTGGCATTGGAGATACCAAGAGAAAGGCTAATAAGTGGGTGCTCGATCAAGTCAAGGTTTAACTTTCACTAGAGCAAATATGAATCAACTGAGGCTATCGTACCATGGACGTATAATGGAAATACAGAAATGACCAGAAAAGACAATATTGATGGGAAGGAGGGAGCAGGAGGATGAGAGGAGAAGACTTAAGATGAGACAGATTGTCCCAATAAAGGGATCTACAGCTGTTAGTTTGCAAGACCTGAGCAGAACTTATTGGAAAAGACAATTATTTCTAAGAAGGACTGGGGTGATAGGAAGAGAACAACCGAACATGAAATGTTTTGGGTTTTAAAGATCTGAGCAGAAGTGTTAATAATAGGTCATTTGGGAAGTTATAGTCACCACACATGAGAAGGACCTGATGGTACAAAACATATTTGAAGAGGCTTTTTTTCTCAAAGGCCAAGTAATTGTATATAGTAACAAGAAGGGTGGAATGGAGACTTGACAGTAGACTATGCTAGGATATAGGAACCATAGCTCTGTTATTATCAAGCGAGACAGTCCCCAGCCACAAAGCAACCCCCTCAGTAATGTTATAGTTTAAATGGATGAGCCTTTAAGTATTTGCTCTGAATATTTTAAAAATACATTTTAAAAATATTTTCAATATTTGTACTTTTAATTTTTAAAATATTCTTTTATTGTCTCAATTTTTTTACAACCGGATGTCAGCACCACTTGCAAGCATAATTCTGATAAGTCAGTTAATTGCATCCCATTTGCAAGCATGATTCTGATAAGAGTCAGCTAATTGCATGCTATTTAAAAGTTCAGATTGCTCCAGACCTAGAGCTGATTACCCTTTTTACCCTTTTAAAAAACTTTGGTGAGGAAACTGGTCTAGGAAATCCTGAGAGAATGTTTACTGAGATACATGACAAAATATCCTCCTTTCTGAAGGACTCTCAGTTTACTACATTTATTGAAGCAATCCTGTGTTTTTTCACTCTTTGAAGAAAACCTGTATTTTAGTTTGTTTCTGTGATCTTTGTTCCTAAATATCTCCCTCCCCCACCTACAAATGTATACATTGCTTTATTTCATGAAGCTCCTTTTGACTAGGGGACATGCTCAGTCTTATAAAAAAGTTGCTGTTTTTCCCACTTTAAAAGGTCTTTTTTTGAGAATCATCATCTCACCCCCTGCAACCTGGATTCTTTTAAATTTAAAAAAGTCTGGACATGGTTAGGATCACCTATTTCCGACTGGGGGAAAACAGTTTTACTTTTTTTTAAAATTCTAGAACTTAAAAATCCTTTACCTAGTGTTTCCCAAATTGGCTCAGAGCAAGAACAGACTGTTTGTTATATCTGTGTCAAATGTGGCACTGATGTGAAGCCTAATGCAAAAAGTATAAGGTTTTTATTTGTTTATTTGGGCTGTCCTCATTTTTAGAATTGCCTTATAGAATGTAGATTTGCTCTCCAGTACAAGATTATTGCTGCACACTGGAACGTAAACCTAAATGAACATGTAAAGGACTGCTCTGTATGTCTCTTTGAAATAAAATCTCCCTGTAGCATTTGCAAGTAGTAGTAGTAGTAGTAGTAGTAGTAGTAGTAGTAGTAGTAGTAGTAGTAGTAGTAGTAGCAGCAGCAGCAGCAGCAGCAGCAGTAGTAGTAGTTTGCTTTTTGGCTAGGTGAACTATTTTAGTAGGCTGTTTTAAAACTGTTTTTATTCTATTCACATGCAGCTGAAATATGTCCCCCTGTCTCCATCCTTTATGTTTTATTTTAGAAGCATGTCCCAATACATCCATTGAGGTATACAGTGGAGTCCTTTGCGTGTTTACTCAGGAGTACGTTCCATTGTGTTCATTAGGCATTACTGCCAGAAGTGGTCATTTCTCAGAAGACAGGGGCAGCACCATTCCTTGTTTGGGATGCTAGCGGCCTCCATCCATCTTGTACCTTTCATTTTTTTAAAAATGGAGTTGAGGATGAATTCTCTGTGACCATGTACAAGCTTTCCACTTTTAACAGAGCATTACTTTTTTTTCTTAAGAAATGAAATTACATTACAGCCAGAAGTTAAGCATGGCTGAGTTCAATGGGCCTTCCTCCTGGCTAAGTGGATATGGGATGGATTGCAGCCTGAAGGGCACTTATTGATCTGCTGAAATATATAGAAAAGCTCTTGCTCGGAGAAAGACTCCAGGCTATTTATGAATATTAGATTCTAGGCTCTATCTATTGGCAGTGCAAAGATCCATGGGCCACTCTGAAATAATTGTCGGCATATAGCTAAAGGCCTGATAATGTCAATGGAACCATTAGTGGCCTCATTAATAGAGGAGAGCACAAAAGAATTGGGTAAACTAGTGACTGATTTGCTCTCTGCCTAGTAGAGATGGGCACGAAACAGAAAAATGGTGTTTCAGTTTTTCGTTTGTCATTGAGAGGTCTGTTTTGGTTCGTTTCCATTTGTCGGGAATTTTTTGAAAAATTTCATTACCTTTTTTGGTTTTTTCGTTTGTCGTTTCTACCCACTTTTTGTGCGATTTTTAAAGCATTTCCATGCGCAGGCATCCTCCAACACCCCAGACCAGAGGGAAAATACTAAAAAAAATGGATGCTGGCAGAGACACAGAATAGACTAGGTATGCAGGGAGGTTGCAAAGGCAGTGGCGGGCGTTCCCAGGGTTCAAGGCAGCCGCAGAGTGACTGCACTGTGGAGCAGGGGATGGTACTCACCGAGAGGTACGCAGCATGCATGCACAAAGGGAGGCTGCAGGACTGAAGCTAGAGTCGCAGAGACAGCAATCCCACCCTAACTCCCACCAGAGACTGCAAGGAGGACGGGGGCTGCCAGAGCTTTTTATGCCCTCTGTGGCTGCCAGACCTGCCCACCCAGTCTGCAACCGGGGCATGCTATTGGTTGAACATGATCCCATCACATGGCTTGCCTCCATTTTGTGGCTGGTGGTGACATCCATTTTAAAGGGAAAAGAAAAATACATCGCGATGGGAGAAGACAAAAACAAACATTTTAAGGACCCCAACCCCCCTGGTAGGTATTATCAGTCAATATAAATAATTATCGCTGTGTTTTTACGGATGTCCAGGGCGTTTTTTAACATTTAAAACAGCTCATTTCATTGCGCGTCGCCATTAATGGAAACGAAACGTAACGACCACAATTTTCGTGGTTCTGTTCGTTTCATTGCATTTTCATCACAATTTTCGTTTGCCGTTTCGTTACGTAACGGAAACAACAAACAGTAATGGAAACGAAAAAATGTTCGTTCCGTGCCCATCTCTACTGCCTAGGCTTTTACAAGGACTAAAGACTGAGGGGCTTTCTCCCCCCCCCCCCCAGTAAAGGTTAAAATTTAAGCTACCTAACATGTGTGACACTGAATGTGGGTAAGATCTAATAACCAAGCACCTGAGAACTAGACTTTTGATTTGGGTTGGGTTTATTATTATTATTATTATTTTGCTGGGGGGTGGCGGTGGCGGTGGCGGAGGCGTTCCCTGTCTCAGTTCAAATGGCCAGCTGCACATTCTGGAGATTTGGGTGTAGTGAAACTGGAAAATTTTTGTAATCCATTTATTTGTGGAGTGGCATGAATTAGAGGCGCCTAGGGGCCACATTTTGCCCCACGCCTGCCCCAGAGTGTATGCTTTGCATTTCGGCATTCAATGTTATTGCTAAAAGACTGGGGAGCTGGAACGTTTAACTATAAAATGACTTGTTCCATGATTGTAATCATTTATGTATTCACCTTTCTCTCTCTATGTCATGTTGCTAATTTACTGCATAAAAGCTAGCTCTTAATGAAGGAGGAGGATCAGAAGAGGACCACCTCCACCATCACACCATGACACCTGGATGTGCATACCCCCCTGTGACTTTGGACCTCCCTCTTTTATTATTAGGATAGCCAAATAATTGTATAACTGATTAAGTGATGTGCATTTTAATAGACCCATCAACCACATCTGGAATATATATATATATATAAAACACTGTTGGAAGACAAGACCTTCTCTGTTGCATTGTTTTTCAACCCCTATTACAGTAGAATGTCACCACGGAAAAATAATTTTGTCACTCAGTGATTCAACTTTCTGAACTTGGAGACAGGACTTTTTTTTACCACATTGCATAGATTTGTCAGATTTGCTGGTAACTCTGTATTATCACCTTGCTAATTCAGACTCCCCCCTCCCCCTTATAACTTTTGCACTCTCCTCTCCTCTCTCCTCTGGAATATTGCTGCTAAACCTTCCTCATATTTATCCATATTTATACAGCACGTCTATGGTTGCTCTGTCTACTGAGGCCACTTGTCTTCTAAAGATAGAGTAAAGATTAGCTTATTTGCTGATGAGATTTTATTAATAATAGAACATGGCTATGGATAGGGTAAAATTAAATTTGAAACAATTTGGAGAGATAGCAGGGTTACAGAGACGCTGGAGTAAATCAGGGACGATCTTGTTTAATTATGGTAAATGTTAGTTTCCATCCCTCATAACTTTTAAATGGTCCACTGTACATTTTTGCATTGACTGACTTCATAAATACACCAGTGTTTTCAATGTTAGTACCATCCCTCATAATGGAATGTTTACTCATATCTTTTACTGCTAGCATTCTATTTTAGCTTTAATGTTGCCTCTTTTTTTGTAAGATGCCCCTCAATTCCATATTCTCAAACCCAAATATGTCTTAAATGTACTGGACTGTGTGTTGTCCATCATTTCTATAAGCCACCTTGAGTCCTTTTCCAATGAGAAAGGTGGGGTAAGAATACTCAAATAAATAAATAAATAAATAAATAAATAAATAAATAAATAATGGGGGAAATTGATGTTAATACTCAAAAAGTTAATAAAATTAGGTATGAACATTATAAATCACTAGAAAGAAAAAAATTAAACAACTTGAAACAAGAATTAAAAATAAAAATAAATTAGATGTGTTTAGGAAGATAACAGTATAGCAGAAGTATTGTAAAATGAAAATCTTCATTTTACCTAAAATTTATTTTTTATTTAGGATATTACTGATAAAGATCATTGAAGAAGAGTTGAAATACTGACAAAATACTGTATGGTTAGAAAATCTTGTAATGGAGATAAAAGAGCAAGGATAAATAAGAGGTTGTACAAAGAGGTTGTCATAAATAAATAAATAAATAAATAAATAAATAAATAAATAAATAAATAAATAAAGGGAAGGTTAGATCTTCCTAATTTAAAAATTATATAGTTAACCACCTAAGATATATAGTTGATATAGTCCATCTTCCGAGGCCACCTGATCTGCTTCTGAAGAAGTCGGCTACAGTCTGTGAATGCTTACTACTAATACAGCTTGATGGACTTGACTTCCTGATGCTTTTTCTGCTATATACTAACAGACTGCCTCTCTCTACCCCTCTCCCAGATATTTCTACCATGGGACTAGGTCCACTACAGTCATCAATTTATCAGTTATAATTTGCTAATTAATCTGCTAATGAAACTGATGAAAGCTCAGAGGCCATTCCCATCAGTGGTGACCCGGCTGCTGTCAGGAATAGGTTTAGATCTGATAAATACAGCTCAGATATAAAACCCTAATGATAAGTGATGATACATGTGACCCAATATGGGATTCCTTTCCTGAAAACTGTAATTGGGTTGCTAACCTTGCATCATTAATGCCATGAATGTGTTCAGATCAGCTAGTGAATTGGTCATTAAGGCTTCATGTGAATTCCAAAGGAATTAGAGATGCTTCCTTCACAAAAACAGGAAATAAAAATTGTCAGATTGAAATAATCAACTCATAGTCATCAACCCCAAATTAGATGTTGACCCTAGATCCAAACCCCAAAGCTATTGCAGCTTGTAGACCACCAGGGCCATTCATTAAACATAAAACAAATCACTGTGCTGAGTCTTACTTCATCTGTAGTATCAGACCAACAACTTCCATCCATCGGAAACAGCAAGTTAGAGCAGAGTACACAGAGTAGAGCAGCTAGGGGTAATGACGCTCAGTGGCAAAGCAGGGAGCCATTGCTCTTCTCTTGTTTACCCTCTGCATGAAGAAGATGCTGCCTCACTCTCTCTGACCCTGTTCCTCTCCCCCACCACAAACCCCCCAGTCAAAGAACCTAGATCTGAAAGTATGAGCCGCTGCTCTGAGTCCTTTCTCTGGGTCAGCATAATCTAGCGATGGGACATTCTGTACGTGGCTGTTGCTGGTTCCACCTGGTTGCTTCTATGACACAGAGAGGCATGAGCAGCCAATCCCAAGAAATGAATGCTTAATGCCACCAAGCAAGTTTTGGACAATTAGCCTAAACCCACTGTTCCCATGACCAGAAGATTCCCTCCAGCATGTACAAGCATTGCTTTCCTTCCCAGATTTTGCACAACACACTCCAGGCGCCTGATGTTTTATTTCCCTGGCATTGTAGAGAGCAGAAAACACGCACCACCCCCTCCCTCCCTCCCTCCCTCCTCCCACTTCTTCAGTCATATAGGCTCCTGGGTGTCTCTCCTGCTTTTTATTAGCCCAGCATTCCCATGGTATTCTTTCCCTGGCCTCCTAGCTCCCCGTCAGCCCCTCCCGAGCCGAGGCAACAGGCAACAGATGACAAGAGGCACACAGCAACTACGGAAATTAGGTCAGCCATCGCCTGCAGCAGACGTTTCCATTTATCAGCCCAGTGCTACGCAGGGCTGCGGCTGCTCTTATGTAACAACAACTCCCTTCCAGCCACAGGGCTGTCCCAAGGGAGGCTCACGCCACTCCCCTATGAGCAGAAAGGAGGACTGCAGGTGAACAGCCCCACAACTGACCTGGGCTACTTGCAGCCCAGAGGCATGCACCTATGGATGGGGTTAATTTGACTTCAAAGCTTCTGCTCTCTTGCAGTCTTTCTTCTTCTTCTTGCAAACCCATGGGACTTCTCCAGTGGTCTGCATGGGTCCCTAAGTGCACCTACAGACCCCTCTCCAATTTGTCCCCCCCCCATCCCAGCCTTTCCTTCCTCATATTTCGCTTTGGCTATCTCCACCAAAGGCAGCCCTTCCAATTCACAACCAGGCTGCTATGCGATGCTGTTTGAAGATTGTGAAAGGCTGATAAGCCTCTGCCTGGGAAAGAGCTGCTAACTATCCATCAGAGAGTATTTGCATGGGGTGTGTGTGGACCTTCAGGTTTGTGTGTAAACAGCTGTACGCAGGAGCATGTGTCTATTTAGGCAGCACACACTGGTCAGTTTCATGCAGACAACGTGCCACAGGACAACGGATGCCATCTCCAGGGAAGGAAGGGGAGGGGATGTTGTTGGACTGCAGCTCCCATCAGCCTTTAAATAGCAAAGCCAATGTTGAGGAATCGTGGGAGCTGCAGGCTAAGAAGAGCTGAAGGGATGCCCTTTGCCCAACCAGCTTCAGAGCTAGACAGGGCACTGATCTTGGCTTCTGGCCCTCCAAGAGAAACATCAGGAGTGCAGAGGACAACCCACTTATGCTGTTCAGTAAAGAACAACTGAAGATGTTTGGCAATAGCAGCCACTGGGAAACGGTGAAGTCTTCATTGACCAACTTTCAATCTTTATGGCTTATTGCGGTCTCAACAAAAGTAGATCAACTTGACACAAGTTGATGAGGAGAAGGCCACAGAAGGTATGTCACCATTATGTGTGGTTTTCAAGGTTGGGTTCCTCTCATATTCCCCACCAAACCTGCCACCACCGTCTCTTGATTCACAAAGTACAAGAGGATTCTCCTTCACAATTTTCTGTGTGAGTTAAAGACAAGACAGGGGATGTGGTGGAGATGTGCACCTTAGAATCGCCCAGAATAGAATCATAGAATCATAGAATCATAGAGTTGGAAGAGACCTCAAGGGCCATCTAGTCCAACCCCCTGCCATGCAGGAACCCCATCACAATATTTTCGACAGATGGCCATCCAGCCTCTGCTTAAAAACCTCCAAAGAAGGAGACTCCACCACCCTCCGTGGCAGCGTATTCCACTGCCGAACAGCTCTAACTGTCATGAAGTTCTTCCTAATGTTCAAATGGAATCTCTCTTCCTGTAGTTTGAAACCATTGCCCCGAGTCCTAGTCTCTGAAGCCATGCAAAACAAGCCTGTTCCCTCTTCAATATGGCATCCTTTCAAATATTTAAACATAGCTATCATATCGCCCCTCAGCCTTCTTTTAGAGAGGCTAAACATTCCCAGTTCCCTAAGCCGTTCCTCATAAGACATTTCCTCCAGACCCTCAACCATCCTGGTTGTCCTCCTCTGCACCCGCTCGAGGCTGTCAACATCCTTTTTAAACTGAGGCGCACAGAACTGGACACAGTACTCCAGTCGGGGTCTGACCAGAGCAGAATAGAGTGGTACTACCAGTTCCCTTGATTTAGACACTATGGTTCTGTTGATGCAACCAAGAATCGCATTGGCTTTACTGGCCGTCGCATCACCCTGCTGACTCATGTTCAATTTGTGGTCCACCAAGACTCCCAGATCCCTTTCACAGGTACTATTCTCCAGCCAAGTATCCCCCATCCTATATCTGTGCAATTCATTCTTTTTACCTAGATGTAGCACCCTACATTTCCCTCTGTTGAAATCCATTCCGCTATTTTTCTCTGGCAGAAGAAACAAAAGTATACAACTTAAGGATTAATGTGCGAATGAAATATTCTGCTTCAGAATGCCTCAGACATGCCCTTTAAAATAGAATGTAAGAGTGCTTAGAAATATTATTCATTTCACACACACATTGTGGCCATCTATTGTGTTACTTTTTAACATAATAACAATGCTTCTTTAATTCTTCCTTTTCACCCCTCCTTCTGATTTTAGCAGCTGCTTTCTTCACCTGTCAGTCACTCTAGTTCCATCCACAACTCTTATCTCCCTCCCTTTCTGTCAGATCTTCCACCCTTATCTCTCTGTTATATTGAGTAACCCTACTTGTTGTCAAATGAGGGCATAGGCCACAGTTGGAAGAAAAATGATCTCTTGGTTTCTGCCTCCTTCCCCATCACTGAGCACTTTCCAGCTGGCATTGAGAACAGTCTTGAATAAGAACAGATTTTTGTTTGCTTGTTTGTTTGTCCATTTGAATTGGTCAGGGAAACCCACAGAAGTTTCTAGTGGAATTAGGAGTAACAGCAGGATAAAGCAATTCTGAATGCAATCAGCACAGATCATCAGCGCAGGGGGTCCTAGGTAGCTACAGCAGCTCCTTTCCTCATTCAACAAGGAAGATCTGAGCCCAAGTGTGTGTTGTGCCATTACAGTTGTGACTGACTTGTTGTGACCCCATGTCCATGGAGTTTTCTTGGCAGGAATACTGGAGTGGCTTGCCAGTTCCTCCTCCAGGCACCTACAGCACCTGGTATTCCCTGGTGGTGTCCCATCCAAGTACTAACCAGGGCTGACCCTGCTTAGCTTCCGAAATCAGGCGAGATCGGATGTGCTTAGGGCATCTAGTCAGCCCAAGTAGGATGGGCCAAAAGCTTTCCATGACAAGCAGTTTCCAAGGATGAAAGGACTGTTTCCTAAAACTCTAACAGAGGGGGCCTCGTTCCACGAGATGCTGAGCCCATACTGTGACTGGTATGGGATGATGAATGCAGATAGCAACATGTTAATTATGCAATATGTAGCCTGGATAATTAAATTATATACTGCCCAGAGAGTACTTTAAGCACTATGAGGCAGTATATAAGTAGCCCACTTTGCTTTTTTTAAAAAATTAGTAGGCAGATTCAAGGTACTAAATCAATTTCCTTTTGTTTTGTAATTAATCAGTGATAGGAGATTGGTCTGCATGTCCGATGGCTTTGGCTTTGGTTGTATGTCTGATCTCGCCGAGAGGTAACTCTAAAAGATTTGCAGGCCTGGATGAAGAATCATGCATTTTCTCATGATGTCTGGGCTGTTCAGATGGCAATTTTGGGTTAACCCAAATGGAAAAGACCCCCAAAAGAGGAATGAGAGTGTCATAAAAATATTGGAATTTTATTGGATTTCGTCTTTTGGAAGTGCCCCACTCTTTCCAAACCCAACTTCCTGTGTGCTGTTTCAAACTGGATCAATTCATGATTTCCTTGCTGTGTAGTTCAGGGGCGTCTAAACTTTTCACAAGGAGGGCCAGATTGGGCGAGGTGAAAATGTGTGGGAGCTGACCATTCAGCTGCATTTGGCCCCCAGGCTGGACTTTGGACAAGTTTCTATAACATCCAAGGAGGCAGGGAGGACGTTGAAGCAATGGAGCTGGGGGCAGGTTGGCTGGGCAGGTGGCTGGGGGGAAGGACAGAGGCAGGGAGGGCAGGCAAACTGTAAAACCGCAAGCTGACATCACCATCTGTTATGGGGAGGGACCAGCAGGCAGGGATGCATGACAAGCTGACCCAGTGGGGAGAAGAGGTTGCGGACCACTCGAAATTTGAAAGCGGGCCACATTTGGCCCCCCGGGCCTGACTTTGAACATGCTTTGTGTAGTTTCATCAAGAGCTTCCACTCCCATTACAGGATACCCCCACCTGGCAGACTGGCTCTGCAAAAGGAAGGGAAACCCTAAGAGACACCTTGGGGAGTGGGGAGGATAAATCCTTCTCTCTCCCCCCTTCTCTCTTCCCAGCCACGGCATCACAAGAAAAAATCAGAATGGGGCCTTATTTAAAATCTATGCACTGATGACAAGGGAACTTCTGCAAGCCTCACCATCCAAAAGAACCCAACAAAGCCAGACCCTTTGGGGCTTATGGAAAGGATCAGTATCCGAAAGAATCTGAAAACAAATCAGGAGCTCCTCACAAAACGCCCAGCTCCAATGCAATCTGAAGGTTTTCTCCATACAGGGATCTGACTCAACACTTGTTTCTACTCACACTGGGCGTTTATACACGACCCCTAAACTCCGGGGCAAATGGCTCCCAGCTCCAGAGATTAAAAATGTTTACCCACCAGCTCCGGAGTTAACAGGAAATTAAGTGCGACCCCGCCCACTTTAGCACGTCCCAGCGCAGCTTTCAGGTACCTGCTTTTTGGATGTGACAAATATTTGATCCGGTGTAAGGATAGTGAGTACGGGGCTCTCCTGGCTTCTGTTTGTTCTTTTTTTGCGCCCCGCCCCTTTAAGAGATCTGAATGCTGCCGGGAACAAAACGGAGGTAAACCGACATTCTTTTCTTTCTTTTTTCTCCCTCCCTCAGGCAGCCAGCAACCAGGAAGTGCGGAGGGGGGTGGGGACAGAGAAAGAGCGAGGAACCCCTAAGATCTCTGGTCCGAATTTAAGTGGCCAGCGGATCTTAGGGGTCGTGTAAAAAGGCCCACTGTGCATTTGTTCAGCTGTTTTGCATGCTGAATACTGACACTTTCCCCACTGTCCATGCAACACTGAATTTAAACAATTACCAAAAATTTGTCTTATTTTCTGGGTTTTAAAAATTATTTCCTATTTTTTTCTTTATTCTGCGCTGTTCCCAGTGCACAATATGAACATAAGAACATAAGAAGAGCCAATGCCAGATCAGGACAAAGGCCCATCTAGTCCAGCTTCCTGTATCTCACTGTGGCCCCACCAGATGCGTCTATGAGTGCATGAGACTAGATATCTGTCTCCTGATACCACTCCCCTGCATCTGGCCCTTGAAGTACCCTGGTTTTAAGCCTGGAGATTACACAACTCCATCATGATTTGTAACCTGTAATGGACTTTTCTTCCAGGATGCTTGTGTGTATCCTACTAGCTCTTTGAATCATGCTGATCTGCTCTGTTAATTTTACTTTATTTTGGGACATAGCTAAATATCATAAATTACTTGCAATAGCAAGAGCATCAAATGTAATTTTATTTGCTTGCTTGCTTGCTTGATATTCCACCCTCCTGGAGAGTGGCCCAGGTCACTCTGGGCAGTTTACAACAAACTGAAAACAACAAAAATATTGTGCAACCTCTGAAAAATTGTTTGGCAAGTTTCTTCTAAGGATGGGATGTTTTGATTTCTTGGACTTCAAGTGCCATAATCCTCCATGGAGGGTGGTGGAGTCTCCTTCTTTGTCGGTTTTTAAGCAGAGGTTGGATGGCCATCTGTCGGGGGCACTGTGATGAGGGTTCCTGAAAGGCAGGGGATTGGACGAGATGGCCCTTGAGGTCTCTTCCAACTCTATGATTCTATGATTCCATTCTGGGAGATGAAACAGACATTTTATAGATACCTAAATGGGGTTGATCTGGGAGATCTAGAAGTTGTGTGGGGCTTAGCTAGGCCTAGCTCTGCCTAAGCTTCCTGTTCAGAAAGAAAGCTTCCAAATATTACTGTGATCAGAACAGGAACCCTGTTAGTCCTTCTTGATCTGCCAGCGGCCTTTGATATCATTGACCACGGTATCCTCTTGTGCAGGTTGTCTGAGTTGGGCATTGGGGATCATGCCTTGTGCTGCCTCCAGTCCTTCCTCAGCAGCCGAGCCCAGAGATTAGAGTTGGGGGGTGTTTTGTCGGCCCCTTCGACACTCTTCTGTGGGGTGCCCCGGGGTCGGCGATATCCCCTATACTCTTTAATGTCTAATTATATGAGGCCGCTGGCTGGGGTCATTCGGAGTTATGGAGTCTGCTGTCATCAGTGTACGCTGATGACACACAGCTCTATCTCTCCCTTTCCACCTATGGCAAGTGTCTGAAAGAAGGGCAGGAGTGAGAAGGGTGAATTAGATAGAGTTAAAGTGAAGAACACAGTTGAATGGAGAGGACAATAACGGTTAAGAGCAAAATACTAGAGAACAATTCAAGGCATGTGTAGGAAATGCACCAGTGTCTCCCAGCACATCCAACAGCCATTGTCCTCACACATCTGGATGCAGGTACTGGATCCTTTTAAAGGAGAAAGGTGTGGTAAAAATAAATAAATATTGGAACAATCAAATTAAAACAGTTTAAATCAGCAACCAAAAACTCAGGACATTCTGAAATAACTAGATATACCACCCTTGTGTAAATGAGCTGTGTTCGGTGTTCCTTAATACTCAGACAGGGGCGTATCTAGGGGGAGGCAGAAGCGTACATCTGCCCCAGGTGCAGCAATCTGGGGGTGCCTGGAGGGGGAGCAGGAGGAGGAAGCCGTGCACCTTCCCACTGCCCAGCAGTCCTCCTTTCCCCTAAGGCTTGGTGATGGCACCCCCTGCCCCCTCTGTGCGCCAGGCGAGCGGCAAAGCAGGCAAGCAGACAGGAGTGTGGTGGCTGCGGTGCCCTCCTCCTCCTCTTCCTCGCCTTGGTGGGAGATGTGTAAAGTATGCACACACACACACGCATGCACATGCCTGTCCATCCATCTGCCCATGTGCACGCGCACACGCACCCACCCCACGCCTGCAGGGTTTGCCCCCCTGTTGCTGGGTGAGTGTGATGTGGGGGGGCGGCGGCAGGAAGGGCACAAAAATGAACTTTGTCCCCAGGCGCTCCTTGAATCCTGAGATTAAAATGTTTTTTTTTTAATTTAAAAAAGCACCATTTGTTACTCATTCCTTGGTGTTTATTTGAAAAGCTGCTTGTTCCCATTATCGATGACTCAGTTTTAGACAGTGGCATGTTACTTTTTCATTACTTTTTTTGAAACATATGTTTAACAAGACAAAAATAAGCAGTCTCCTCAAAGGATCCCCTCAAAATGATGTTTTAGGAAGAACAAGTAAGTAACCATCACTTTGTCACGATTTAATGATCCAAGAAAAAAGTAATAGTCCTGTGATCATGTCACAAAAGTGTAGTTCTAGATTGGGTGATATTTTTACTGGAGAACTAAAAAGTTACACAGAGAGAGAGATTCTAAATTCTCCAGACCTCTGTCTGGGGCAAAGATGGTGTAAAATCTGGAGCTGAAGCAAGGAGGCCAAAGATGGAGCCAGAGGTGACACCATGGCTGATTTGGATTTAGATTATATATGAAAAAAGAGGTGACAAAGGGCGCTTTTACACGACTCCTAAAATCCAAGGCAAAGAGCTCCCAGATGTGGAAGCGTAAAATTGTTTTCCCACCAGCTGCACACTTAAAAAAATAATTAAGTATTACCACGCCCACTTAAGCGTGCCCCAGCACATTTTTCAAGTACCTGGTCTCCGGAGGTTAAAAAAAATTCTGGTGCGGACTATAAAGCTGTGGATGCTGGGCTCTCCTCGCCTTTTGTTGTTCTCCCGTCCCTTTAACAGCCTGGAATGCCTACGGGGCTGCTCCACACAGGCGGAGGTGAGCCTGCATTCTTTTCTCCCTTTTTTTCTCCCTCCCCTCACGCAGACAGGAGCAATGGAGTGCAGAGGGGTGGGAACACAGAAAGCAGAACAAACCCCCACGATCTCTGGTCTGAATTTGGGTATAAAATACGGCTGGACGCATCAGACGGCTGGAGCGCAAGTGGAGAAAATATTGCGGTGAGTCCGATCAAACACGGCTTAGAGCCCACTATCGGGCCTATTCCGTGGCTATACGGTTGGCGAAAAGGCAGTATTTCGCCAACCGTATTGCTTCCTCAGAGTGCCGTCCAGCGAAGCTGTTTCGGGTGGTCCGGGAACTTCGTCAGCCAGGAGATAGGGTGGAGGTCCAGGACCATTCGGCGGCATGCTGTGATGAGTTTGCTGTTCACTTTGAGGGAAAAATTGCTCAGATTCGCAGTGAACTGGACTCCACTATTGATACAGTATCAAGGGATGTGTCCAGTGCACCGTGCTTAGGTCCAGTGTTATTGGATGAGTTTCAATTGTTGAGACCCGAGGATGTGGACAGGGTGCTTGGATCTGTCCGTTCCACCATCACACTGCTCGATTGAAAGATCTGCCAAGGGGGTTCACACATGGGTCCAGGAAGCTATAAATGCCTCTTTAAGAGAGGGAGTGGTCCCTGCTGCCTTAAAAGAGGCAGTAATTAAACCACTCCTAAAAAAACCTAACCTGGACCCAGGACTGGTGGTCAACTACTGACCAGTAGCGAACCTCCCTTACTTGGGCAAGGTGTTGGAGCGGGTGGTGGCCGGACAGCTCCAGGCGCTGCTGGATGAAACGGATTTTCTGGATCCATTTCAATCTGGTTTCAGGTCGGGTTTTGGAACAGAGACTGCCTTGGTCGTCCTGTATGATGACCTTTGCCGGGAGAGAGACAGGGGGAGTGCGACCCTGTTGATACTCCTGGACCTCTCGGCGGCTTTCGACACCATCGACCATGGTGTCCTTCTGGATAGGGTGGCCAGGTTGGGAGTTGGAGGCAACGCTTTGCGGTGGGTCCGATCCTTCCTGGCTGACCGTGTCCAGAAGGTGGTGCTGGGGGATAGTAGCTCTGCCCCATGGCGTTTATGTCATGGGGTTCCACAGGGCTCAATACTATCCCCCATGCTGTTTAACATCTACATGGAACCGCTGGGAGAGGTCATCAGAAGGTTTGGGCTGAGGAGTCAGCAATATGCTGATGATACTCAGCTTTACCTCTCGTTCTCCACTAATCCAGGTGAGGCGGTTTCTGTTCTGAACTCGTGTCTGGACCAGATAATGGACTGAATGAGGGTTAATAAATTGAAACTCAATCCAGACAAGACGGAAGTGCTGTTAGTGGGTGCCTCGTCAGACAAGCTAGAGGGCCACTTCCCTGTCCTGGATGGGGTTGCACTCCCCCTAAGGGACAGGGTCCGTAGCTTGGGGGTGCTCCTGGACCCCGGTCTAACTCTGGAAGCCCAGGTGGACTCGGTGGCCAGGGGTGCCTTTCTCCAGCTGCGGAATATATACCAGCTGCGCCCCTACCTAGATGAACAGAGCCTTATGACAGTTATGCATGCACTGATAACATCCCGTATTGATTACTGTAATGCGCTTTACGTGGGGCTGCCTTTGAAGATGGTTCGGCAATTGCAACTGGTTCAGAATCGTGCTGCATGGCTGGTGAGTGGTAGGGCCACCAAGGAACACATCACACCGATTCTGTATAACCTTCACTGGTTACCAGTTGCTGCCCGAGCCCAATTCAAAGTGCTTGTTTTGACATATAAAGCCCTAAATGGCTTAGGTCCTAGATACCTGAAGGACCGCCTCCTTCCATATGAACCTACCCGGCAATTAAGATCTTGTCAGGGAGCCCTCCTGAAAGAGCCATCCCTTAAGGAGGTGATGGCTTGCAGGAATAGGGCTTTTTCAGCAACTGCCCCCAGACTATGGAATGCCCTCCCAAATGAGACTCGCCTGGCGCCGACGTTAATAACATTTCGGCGCCAGGTAAAAACCTTCGTATTCCAAAAGTTTTTAAACTAATGATTGTGGGTCCTGAGGGCAATTTTAGTGGTGTGTTTTTAATGTATTGTATTTATTGCATTTACATGTTTTATTGTTCTAATTTTATTGTATCTTGTTTTAATTGTTCATTCTGATTGTGAGCCGCCCAGAGACCTTTGGGTAGTGGGCGGCATACAAGCTATATAAATAAATAAATAAATAAATAAATAAATAAATTTAAGTTGCCAGCAGATCTTATGGGTAGTGTAAAAGCGCCCAAAGATGCCAGGTTACAGGCTTTCCTCCTCACTGGAGAGGAAAGCTAGTCTTGTTTTTTTCCCCCACAGATCTCCCAGTTGACTTGGGGGAGGCTACAGAGCTTTGTGGCTCGCTTACTGCAGGAAAAAAAAAGTGAAGCCTGTGTCATCAGTCTCTGTTTCAACAAAATAAGAGAATGGATTTAGGTATGACACTAAGTTTGAAACTTGGAACTTAATTGAATGACATTAGGAGCCAGTACATGATTTAATTTAATGAGATTAGCAGCCAGTACTTTAATAAAAAGTCATTATCTTTTCATTATCCCCAAATAATACCTGTATGTCAGTGTGATTATAGAAAGAAAGCAGCAGAGTTCGCAGATCAAATTCAGGAGCTCCCTTGACGCAGATGAACAACGGAGAAAGCCTCATAATCGGAGTTCTGCGGACGCTGAGCAGACTCAGGAGAAACCTGAAAACTCTCCTCCATTTATGGGTGTGGTGCTATTGATTCATACCCATGTATCATTCCACATCCAGCTAGTGATAAGAGATTTAAGAAGCTGTTTACATATTTTGGTAGTGAACTCATGAAACTGTTTTTTTCATTAATAATATCTGTAGGTTGAATGTTGACTTTTCGAGTCTGTTTTTGTTATTTGTTTCAGACACCTGGTGAACAACATTGCTCCTTGCTGTTAGGGGGGATTTTAAGGGTATCCTGGATCCATCCTTAGACAGGAACACACATTCGGGGAATGCATACACTTATGAAATTCAGTCTTAAATTTTATGCAGCTGAATTAGGTCTGATGGGGGCTTGGCATATTTTATACCCAAAGCCTATAGCAATGTCTCCTCTATGCAATCATAATCGTAATTTTTTCTGATTGGATCATTTTCTTCTTTCAACATTTTGATGCCTCAGGATATAATAGGCATCGCAGACATAGTAAGCATGTCAGATCATGCCCCCATCTCATTTACCCTTCAGTTTCTATAACAGATTACCCAGGCATTGGCATTTTAACAGCTCTCTTCATAACAATGCGACTTTCAAAACTCAGATGATGTCTGAATTATGGGATTATTTTAGTATTAGTGAGGGATGAAGTAGCATTTGTGCTGCTGATTGCGATGTCCGTATTGTGTTCACAAGAGGGAGCGTTATCACATACGTCTCTTACAAAAAGAGGGTTATTTATTACAATGAAGAAAGTAACTTTTGCAAATAAGATGAAATATTCATTAAGCCCCAACATTTTCTACACTGATCACTACAACAGAAATTACAACATGCCAAATATCCTTGCATACCACATTAGGTAAGAATGGAGCAAGAATTCTATCCCTTTGATCAAAGGTGAGAAGATAATCCATACTGCCTGAACTGAAATAAATGTACAATCATATACGTTTGCTAAGAACTATATGATAACGCAGAGAACTGTCAGAAGCCTCTTGATCTTCTCTACCCAGACTATACACAGCAACAATTATTGCTGCACCTTTGCGTACGGATGAAATTAAAATGGTGATCATGGATATGAATTATAGCAAATCTTGAGGACCAAACAGATTTTCCACTGAAATGTATAAAGCTTTTTAAATAAAATTGAGTCAAAGCCAATAATACTATTTTCAAAAAAAGGTTCCCCACCATCTTTGCTATGCAATGTCTAAACCTGGCAAAGACTGTATTGAATACAGTGGTGCCTCTACTTACAAGTGGCTCTACTTACGAGCAACTTGACTTAAGAGTGGAAAACTGTTGGCATTTTAACTGTTGTCTTACATATTTTAGATGCGGTCTACTTTACTTGCATTTTTTTAATTTTTTTTTTTTTTTTTTTTCTTTTTCTTTTTTTCTTTCCTTTCCTTTCCTTTTTTTTTTTTAGATATGGCTGCTCTACTTATGAGTTATTTGACTTATGAGCATGCTTTCAGAACGGATTAAACTCATAACTAGAGGTACCATTGTATGTACATTTTAAACCTAATTCTCTAAAGTTCGTTGGTACTAAGGCATGAGCTACTTTTCTTGCTTACAGATTTCAAAAGGATTGTTACAGTCCTGGCCCATAGAGAACAGAAAGGATTTATGCAAAATTGTAGGGTTCCAACAACCTCAGATTGATTGTTGATTTGGCTGCTTCAAATAGTGAGAGATCTGTTCTTACCATTTTTTTTTTGGCTTGATGCTGAAACAGCCTTTGATAAAATAGACTGGCAAATGTATGTTTGCTACTTGTCCTTTAAAATTAATCTTATATGTGAGATTGTGTATGTTCTTTTTATAGCCCTTCTTTATATGTGATAATAATTGCAAGGTGGTGAATATTCTGAAGTGGTTTACCTCTCTGGGAATAGTAGACCACCCTGGGACTATGAAGTTTGCGAAAGGCTTCACAGGCTGGTTCTTGTCCTAGGATACAAAATTGAGATTTGAACTCTTAAGCTTTGGCTCCACAGTCAATACCTAATCCACTGACCTATCCAAGTGAGGCAATAACTGTTGGTATACAAATATTCCCATAAACTCACAGATGACTTAGCTCCCCAAATTCTAACTGGTTCAGGGGGAGTCCTTTAGCTGGGGGCCTCTTCTACATGAAGCAACAAGATTTCAGCGCATACTCATTTGGATGTATTGCTGTTGCTGCCTCAATTCAGGAATGAAGGGAATAAGGAACTGGATCACTCGAGTTTTGCTAACTACTGGAACACAGCCTTTGCTTCCATACATGCTGTATCCATGAATTTAAACTGTGGCCAATTCAGAAAAAAATGTTGAGGTTAGAGTGGACACACCAGAATGCCTTTTAAGGAAAAGTTGAAGAAAATCTAATAATGACCTGCTGAAACAAAACTTTCCATAGAATATGGATGCTGGAAATGACTCTGGGCTGCCTTCACCTTGGCTCACCTTTGGGCCCTTTCTAAAGGCCCCAAATAAAATAACAATATTTTAATTAAATAATAAATACCAGCATAATATTGCTGGGGTGGTGGAAACTTGAATCCAGCATAACTCAATTCCTGCCTCATGTGCCCTTTTACATTCCCTTTTTTGGCTTTTCTACTGGTAGATCCCTTTCTCAGCAGATCTCCAAGACCAGCCAGCTGAAGGGAGTTCTACTAGCACTTGAGTACTTGCCCCCCCCCCAGTGAGAATGGCTTCTGGTGATTGTAAACCTCCAAACAGTGAGGACAGCTTTTGGTGATTGTAAACTTCCAAACACTTTGCAGATAAAATCGATTGGACAGGCTGCTTTGGAGTGTGAGACCATCCACCTGCCAGCTTGACCCTTGCCCAGCCTGGCTTAGTAGAGCTTCTCGGGTGGGACTGGCTGAGTGGACAGGGAGGGTGGTTAATTCCTCCTCGATGGAGGGGATTCTCCCACCTGCCTTGAAGCAGGCAGTGATTCCACCCCTCCTGAAAAAGCCCTCCCTGGATCCCACTGTATTAGATAATTACCGACCAGTCTCTATTATCCCATTTTTGGGCAAGGTGATTGAGCGGGTGGTGGTGGTCTCAACTACAGAGGGTTCTGGATGAAACAGATTATCTAGATCCTTTTAAATCGGGATTTAGGCTGGGCTATGGAACAGAAACCACCTTGGTTGCCCTGGTGGATGGTCTACACCAGGGAATAGACAGGGGGTGTGTGTCCCTGTTGGTTCTGCCAGACCATTGACCATGGTTTCCTTCTGAGCTGATTGGCCAAGTTGGGAGTTGGAGGCACTGTCCTGCAATGGTTCCACTCCTACTTGGAGGATCGGTCCCAGATGGTGGCACTGGGGGACGCCTGCTCGACACCCTGGCCTTTGAAGTGTGAGGTGCCACAGGGTTCTATTCTGTCCCCCATGCTATTCAACATTTACATGAAACCTGTGGAAGAGGTCATCTGGGGATTTGGATTAGGGTGCCATCAATATGCTGATGACACCCAGTTGTATCTCTCCTTTCCCCCAGATTCTAGGGGGGCAGTTGAAATCCTGGAGCACTGGAATCGATGGGGATCTGGATGAGGGCTAACAAGCTGAAATTAAATCTTGACAAGACAGAGGTTCTCCTTGTTTGGAAAGCTTCAATGCAGGTGCTGGAATACCATCCTGCTCTGAATGGGGTTGCACTCCCTCTGAAAGAGCAGGTCTGCAGTTTGGGAGTCTGCCTGGATTCAGAGCTGCTCCTGGATGCTCAGGTAGCAACTGTGGCCAGGGTGGCCTTTGTCCAGCTTCAGCTGGTGCACCAGCTGTGGCCACAGTTTGATCATACAGACCTGCCCACGGTGATCCATGCAACAGTTACATCAAGATTAGACTATTGCAGCACACTCTATGTGGGGCTGCCCCTGAAGGTGGTTCGGAAACTACAATGCGGCGGCCCAGGTAGTTACGGGATCTAGGCGGTTCGACTCTGTTGGGCCACTTCTTCAGTGATTGCATTGGCTGCCTATTCATTTCAGGTCCCAATTCAAGCTGCTGGTTATGACCTTTAAAGCCCTATACAGCTCAGTACCAGGTTATCTGAGAAACTGCCTACTTCCATATAATCCAGTCCATCCATCCCCTTAGGTCAACAAGAAATAGGGTCTTCTCAGCAGTAGCACTGACATTATGGAATAATTCCCTCCCCTTTGAGTTAAGGACTGCCTCCTCCTTGGAAACATGTAAACGAGGCCTTAAGACTTTTTTTATTTAGGGAAGCCTTCTGAATCCCCCAGCCTTTATACAAATTTTATAACATCTTAATTTTTTAGTCTTATTGTCTGGGGATCTTTTTAAACTCTGCTGCTGCTGTTGTCTTTTAGTATTGTTTTCATAGTATTGTAGTCTACAGTATAAGTATTTTGTAATATTGTATAAGTATTGTATTGTATTGCATTTTATAGTATTGTTTTTATAGTTTTGTATTGAACCATTGTTGTAAGCTGCCTTGGGTCTCTTCAGGGAGAAAGGTTGCATAGTATTATTATTATTATTATTATTATTATTATTATTATTATTATTATTATTATTATTATTATTATTATTATTATAGCTGATAAATCTTGGCATTAGGATCATGTTGTTAATTCACAGCATCAGCTTATAGGGGCAACCAGAGATGCTACCAAATGCATAAGAACTCATTTGGATGATATTCACAGGGCTGAACTGTTGAATATCTTTATGGTAACAGAGCACAATAATCTTTGGCTTAAGGCTAATGAGAGGCAAATAATTCATTATTACTTGATCTTGAGTGAGCAGGCTTTATAAGAAGAAAGCTATTAGACAATGTTAATATGGATGTAGAAGGAGGGGCGTGGAGCTCAGAGGGCTAGAACACTGAAATTATTGGTTGCAAAGTCAGCAGCTCAGTGGTTCGAATAACAGGTGCCACGCAGTGGAGTGAGCTTCATCTGTTAACCTCAGCTCCTGCCAACCTAGCAGTTTGAAAGCATGTAAATGCAAGTAGATAAATAGGCACCGCCGTAAAAAGTGGGAAGGTAAAAACAATGTTGAGCCATGGAGTTGCACAACACTGGCTCTTCATCTTGAATACGGAGATGAGCACCGCTCCTAGAGTCAGACATGACTAGTACGCATGTGCGGGTGGAGGGGAGGACCTTTACCTTTACCTGTTAGAAGGAGAATTTTTTTATTTTGAGTTACTCAAATTCTGCCCAAAGCACATCTGTTCAGAATAAATATCCAGTCATTGAGTTGCCTTTCTTCTCATTTCTTGGCTGATTGGATGCACCCATGCATGTGTTTTGGTAGTACGCATATTGCATAAGGGATGCCTCATGTTTATCAGAGCAGTTTGGCCCTGTGAACAATTCTGCTTACCTTCAATATGGATTGCAAAGCTGCTTTAGAGCATGTGGTGGAGGCAGCAGTGCTGTTACAAGTCAAGATTAACTGCACCTTCTCAAAACACATCCGTTTGAACAGCAGGAACACAGCCTTGCACTAGGGCTCTTGGAGAGCTGAGTGCTATTATCAACACCATAGCTGTGCAGATTGCTCAGACTAGTTGCATGAGAAGCACTTTCTCTGTGTCCTTCCTCAGCCATCAGTGGCATTAGCCCCAAACCCCTGGCTTTCTGTAGGAACATCTGGACTGATGATTGAATAGGCTTCAGGAAATTATTACCATCTGTAGGATGCTGCTTTCTAAGTGGGCTAGTTAAACATTTATATATATACAATGGGTTCATAAATAGAAAAGGCATTAGAAAAACAAACAAATGGAATGAGCTAGAAAAACGAACCTGAAGCTAAAACCCACTACAAATACATCACAATGACAACCAGCACTCTGGTGGGAAAGCGTGGTCGTCAGTAAGTTCTCACCATACGGTATCAATTCTGAAATTGATAGTCACTTAATCCCTTTGTGAAAGAACAAGAGTTTCACTGCAAAACAACACACCCACTTTTCTTCAGAAGGATATATATTTTTGTGACTTCTGTTATACCAGTTTTATTTGCAGGACATTGGTGATCAGAGAGGAATAAGAAAATCAGGAGGAACATATAAGGCCCTAAATGACCACACTCATGCCAAAATGTCTCATTTGAAAATGTGCACAGGTAGGACTTCACTCACCATCCTTGCAAGCAGCCAGGGGAATGGAGGGAGAGTGAATTCTTGAAAGTGTGGGTTCAGATGGTAGGTGTTGGCAAACCATATTGTGCCCTTCCACTCATGTGTGTGTACTGTTGGCTGAGAAACACTGTAGAGAAGATGGGCAGATGGGTGTACAGACAGGACCAGCAAAAACCAGAACATATTCAATGCTGTTCCATAACTGCTCCCCTGCTACTGGGCTCAAGGCGGCTGCATGCGGGGTGTGTGTGTGTGTCCTCCAGCTACCAGCAGTGACACTGTCAGGTTAATTGGATCTCAGTCTTCTACAAACAGCTAGATACCAGTTGACATTTACCTAGCAAGCTAATTGATAGATGAGCAATTTGTCCCGGCAGCCTTCCAAGCTGCCAGGCGGTTTCCCCCAAGTGCGCCCACTTCCTACTCACCAGAAACAAGGTTTGTGTGTTAATCAGGGAGCTTTAATCACATTGCTCTGCCACCGTTTTTTAGCAGGGAATTACCAAATAGTTGCTTTCTCAAAGACATCCCAATCCCCACCGTTCCCTTAAGAATTGCCTTGATAATTCATTAGCTGGCGGAAGCCTTTTCTGGGGAAGGTGCCGAAAGCGTCTTTGTTCAAGGCACCACATGGCCTTCAAAGCATCCGTTTTCCTCTTCACCTTATTTCTAGAGTGCACACAGTTATTGACAGGTGTCATTCTTGGTTCATAGCCAGCCGGATAGGCAGATGCTCAAGAGCGGTGGCATTTTCCTGAAGTGAAAATAATGACATCTGCTAAATGTCTGCTTTGCCATACTGCTGTTATGGCAAATCCTACAACTCCCGGATTTGACAAGCTTCCCTGGGCAGGTGTCATACAAGCTTCATGAAACTTTCAGGTTTATGTCTCTGCATGTCTCGCTAAGTGGATACCAGGTGGATCAGGAAAAGTGCCCGGAGAAGAAAATGCAGGGAAATGAGGGAAATGTGTCATCTGCAAAAGCCTTGACACCTGTGTAGCAGGCTCTTTGTAATTTTTCATCATTGTAGCCCAGAAATGGAACCATGGTGTCCTAGAGGGCAGAGGAACTTGTGGTCCTTCAAGTTATGAAACTACAGACCTTTCAGCATCCCTCAGTGTTGGCTCTGATGGCTAGGACCTATGGGAGACTCAGCTCAGCAACCGCCAAAGGGCTGAGCGTTCCCCACACTGGGGTAAGTCTTTGTGTACAAAGCAAAGCAAAACTGCCCCATGGCACTTAAAGCACTCTCCGGGCAGTATACAATTTATATATGCAGGCTACACATTGCCCCTCACCCCAACCCAGAGAGCTGGGTACTCATTTTACTGACTTCAGAAGTATGGAAGGCTGAGTGAAGCTTGAGCCGGCTACCTGGAATTGAACCCTAGGTCGTGAGCACAGTTACAGCTGCAGTATAGCATTTTAACCACTGTGCCGTGGGGCTCCACAGGTTGCACTACCATGTATTTCTGATGGAGAGTTGAGATGCACACCACCTGACTCTATGTTCAGCATACATCACATATTCCTTGTGCTTTCCAAGCGCAAACTTAGGATATGTGTGCGAGAGAGTGTGGTTGGATGGTGTTGCTGTGTAAATGATCCATCTACCATCCTGTTTCCAGGCTATCCATCTTCCTTGTGCCTCACAATGTTTTCTATCTCTCTGTGTGCACCTTCTTTCTGGACCTACTGCGTTGGCTTAGAACAAAGATAAGGCACAATGAGGGAGCTGGCAGACCCATCACCACAGCAGCCCTGCTTCCTTTTTCCATGTGTCACAGAAGCCCAGCTGTTGCTGCACAGTAAAGATAAAGCACACAAAAATCATTTGAAAGAAACAAATTCATAAAAACCCTCTGAAGTCACGAAGCTGCCTGAGAATGCACTGAACATGACATTCTGAACACTATTCAGGGGGAGCTACATTTGTTGCCTTGGGTAAATAAATAGTGGTGGCCACCTGCATTCTTGGCCTCATTCACTCTCACTTTAGGGCATTCATTAAAAGAGGCCCTTGCTTTCATCATAGGTCACATAAGGATTTTCCTACTGAAGAAGTTAGGGATGTGAGCAGTTCCTTGCTTCTTCTGGTTAAGGTGGATCCCACCCTAGTTTACATCCTGTTCTATAGAAGTGTATTGGCAGGCCCTTCCAGGTAATGCTTGCACTTCACTTTGAAGCTGTTTAGCAATTTGCTGAGTTTTCTGCATTCCCTGAAATTAAACAAAAAATGTAATTTTGCAATATGCTTGCTCAAACTGCACAGGTAAAATTGTGGGACAGTTCATGGTCTGAAGAGAGAAATGTGTCATCCCCAAATGTTAGGGTGAGGCAACCCCCTCCCAGACTTGAATCACAAGACACCTAAAAGTGATGTGACCTAACAAACATCTGCTGACTAACAACAAGTGATAACAGAAGCAAAAGAAGTCGAAGGGGCTGGTTATCAAGAATCCTTCCACTTGTGCTTTTCACATGAAAAAAGTGATGATTGCAGTCACAAAATCTATGAACCTTCAGTCTGAGCAACAATGACCTTTCCCAGGGGACACAGAGGGGAACTGAATTCCCACCCTCTGGCTCCATAATCAGAGACCTAAGTAAGCCACTGAGCGATCCAGTAGTTTTTGTAAGCCACCCTGAGAGTTCCAGTTTCACCAAGCCCTATTTTTCTGCATGGATGGCATTGGTAGCTAGCTAGGTACTTATGATGCAAAACAAAATATTTAGTTACACCATGAGTTTATTTCAGGAAATAGATACGGTCCTCCCTTTCCAAGGCAGAGGGAACACGAAACTATTTGGAGCACAAGATACCATGGTGCTGCATCTGTATTATATCCTTAATAACATATCTGGCCAGGAAGTGTACTTAATCATTACAATTGGTTAGCATTTTGAGTGAACATCTAAATCCCTTACCACAACACGTCAAAATGTTGCAATAACAGTCATAGTACACGTAGCAGTAATAACCATCTAGTTAATTGAATACTAATTACAGAGCTGCATGGCAGCACCTGATTTAATTCTAACCTCAACATCTATTCAGTAAAATATTATTCAGAAATCAAATTTGGCACTTTCTCACACGTCCACCACATATGATAAAAATCACCTTGTTTCTCTTTACATTTCCAGCAGTGGTCATCTTTCATCCTATACATCTTTGCTAACTTCGTTGGAGTAATATACCACCTATACATCATTTTCAACAGATTTTCTTTTATCAAAGTACATGCGGTAAACTTCATATTCTTTTTCCACAATCTTTCCCACACATCTAACCCAATATTATGACCCAGATCCATAGCCCATTTTACCATACATTCTTTAACTTGTTCATCTTTTAAATTCAACTCCAACAAAAAATTATATAATCTAGTCAACAATTTCTTTTTTATTATGGTCCTGGAACTAGATTCCTTCTCTCCAAACCCAGACATCTTTCTATCTTTCTGAAAAATTCATTTAGTTGATGGTACTGAAACCAGCCCTGTTAACTTCTCTTTGATTCATAAGACTTCAGTCTGTTCCCCACTCCTTCCTTCCTCTTGATTTCTTTCAACCTAACCTGAAAACTAAATACAAAATAAATTAGTGAGATGTGACATTCTAGATCTAGACCAAAAAAAAACCTAGCCAAGGAGAGCCTTGAGTGCCCTCCCCTCCATTTTTTAGGCTTTTTCAATTGTCTTTAAAATTGTATTTGTAGCCAGTTTTATAATTCTGAATTTTGAGGCCTAGTTTGCACATTTGCCCCACCTCTGTCATAGAAGAAGACACATTTTTAGGCTAGGATTTACATCTTGGTATTTAGTCACAGCCACCTTCAAAATGACCATGATCAGCCATGCACAAAAGATACAAAGATGAAACCAGTGGGCAGAGACTGAACCTGGTAGAGTAAGAACCTCATCCTAGCTCATGGAGAAGTGGCTCTTTCATGGATAGGATGCCATTTAAACGGATTTCAAAACATGGTAAAAACACAATCAACTTTATCCTTATCATTCTAGAGATAATATACTAGGAAATGTGGCCGCCTCCAGGCTCTTTGAGAGAACGTGCTTCAGCATCAGCGAGGCCAAATGCCTTGTAGATTCTGGGAGATTTCTGAGGAAGTTGTCTAGTCTTCAGAATCTTGAAGCAGTGTTGTTCCTATGGGTTTCCTTTGTCCAATTTCCAATCGACCTCTTAAACAAATACACACCTATGCGTAAACTCTCTACATGCAACCGATCTTTCTTAGTTAGTGGCCTCCTTTGCAGGCTGTCTTCCCGTGGCCATCCTACAAGCACATTCCTGATACTGTACACTAAAAACAGTAAATGGGAAAAACCATACTTCTTTAGGATCTTCTTGTTTTGTACATGCCATGAGTTCTCATGTATAAAATCTCTTTCTTTTCTCCCCAAGCCGTGCTTGAAGCTGGTTTGCAACAAGCTTAGGCACAGATAGCAGCTAAAGGCATAAGGATGTGCTACTAAAGGACAATTAAATGTATTAAACTAAGGACAAGCCCCAAATTTAAACAATCTGCATCTCATTTAACACACAGGGGGGGGGGAAGCCCAACAGCCACCATTAAAAGCAAACAATCTGTGGCCCAAATCCTGCATAAATTAAAAAAAAATCTTTGTGTGACTCTATTTTCCCCCTTTGTTGCTTCATTTCAAAATGTCAAAATAAAACAAATGTCAGAGGTGGAATATAATGTAGGAGGAGGCCTCATGGGGAGAAGCTTGTACAAGCCAGTGCTTCTCAAGAGAAGCTGTACAAGTCAGTGCTTGCTGGAAAATATAGAAAGGGGAAGGAATCCCTGTTCCTTTGGGGATCTGGGGATCTAAGGATTCCCCTATCTGGCAAAAGACTCTCTTCCTTCCCACTCAGTGATTTCCCATGTGCTTCTGTTCCCAGGCTACCCAGTGCTTCATGTATTTCTGCTTTGAACGCTACTGTTATTTCTCCTTTTCCCAGAAAATGTGGAGCGATTGCTCAGAGATAAAAAAGCAGCTGATGCCTTTCCCCCCAGAAAGTAACAAATAAGCTAAATATTCATTATCAGATAGGATTATCTTTTTTGCTCACTGACGGAAAACTCTAACCCATTCAGAAACCGGTAGAACAGCTTCTTGACTCCAGCGGCGTAGCAAGGTTTTGGGGTGCCTAGGGACAACGTTGTTTTTGCACCCCTCTGGCCTTCCCCAACCCCATCACATCCACCCAACAAGGGGGGGGGAGTCAATCCTGCAGGTGTGGGGCAGGCAGGCAGGTGGTTAGGCATTTGTGTGTGGATGCGTATACATGGTAGCGTGCATGCCTTACCTCTCCCGCGGTGGCCCAGAGCAAGGCGAGGAAGAGTTGGAGGAGGAGGGCGCTGCAGCCACTGCGCTCGCATGCCTGCTTCGCCGCTCACTAAGATTGAGGACTGCTGGCTGTAGGGCGCAGGGCTTCCTCCTCCTTCAACTACAGGTGCCCCTAGATTGCTGCTTCTGAGGCAGATGTACACCTCTGCCCCCCCTCCAGATACGCCCCTGCTTGACTCGTCCTAGGAAGCTCTTCCACTCTTTATCTGGACTGGAGCCCAACACCAGCAGAGTAGTTATAGCAGATTCACCATCAGCCAGTTATCTTGGCATTGCCCAATAGTGAGCTGGGCTAGCCATCAATGTAGAGATCCCTGTTTGGTCTTCCCAGCCCCTTGCTTTGCTCTGTGCCCTTCTTCCTACGTATGTTGCAGAGCAGGGTGGAAAGAAGGGAACCCACTGGAAAAAACTGCAGTTGCTTCATCTTCCAGGTCAGGACCAATTGAAAGGTACCAGGTGAACTTTTAATACTGCCTTGACAACTTTTGATCCTTGTCGATCTATTCTGAGGTGTCCTTTACAAAGATGAAGACGGGTTGGTCCTGCACTATTGGGGAAAACATATTTGTACTGCTACATACAGTACATGCAAGGCGTCAGGACTGTTGGGAAGATGCTCAGTACAAACTGGTCCTGGTGCGCGGGACTAAACTGGGGAAGAATAAGAGTTCTTTGGATTATTTTAGTTTACTATTTAGTGGATGACTCAATCTATTTCACTATTATCTCCTCTTCCACAATGAAGCCTTTAGAGTGAAGTATCACATATAAATGAAGGGGGAGGTGAGGAAACCCTGTCCTTAGGTCAGGTTTTGTTTTAGTTAGTTCCTCCTCCTGATCTCCCTTGATGATGATGATGATGTTGATTGATTGATTGATTGATTGATTGATTGATTTAGAGTCCATAGACCAATCTCACATAAATAAAACCTTATAGTTTCCAAATGTTGAATGTTTCATTATATTAAAACGTATTAACAAGCACATGGGTCTGCTGTCTGGTTGCCCTTTGCCTTCCGTAGTTGGAGTATCACCATACAGAACCTAGCTACTTGACAGGTGATCTTCAGATCTACATTTGAAAGGAGGAACTCCAGTCTGGTTTTCTCTGAGTTTCCAGAGATCCTTTCCATCAAGGGGATAATAGTCTCTTGATACAGTGCAGTCTTTTTTTAAAAAAAAGCTTTTCTTGACTTTTGTTTCTTTGGACCTTGCCTGTCATGCTCCAACATGGTTTTCAGGCTTCTGCGTTGTATGGAATTTATTTTTTTACTTTCTCTAATCTCTGCTGGGCTGTGCAAGGGCAGACTCTTCCATCACCCTAATGGCACCTCTCATAATTACCTCATTCACTATTAATTGGGGTGTCAAAGGCATACATCATTTTTCTTTTTAATTAATAGGCCGTGAAAATAAAACTCCAGACTCTGGAAGAGAGACGTGGCCCCATGGTGATGGTGGCTGGTATTAGCCCTGAGAGAATGATGTGCAGCACATGCTTTTCTTCCAGGGGCTCTGACAACAAGGATAAAACAATCAGAAATAAAATGAAAAGGAAGAAAAAGGTTAGAACAATGAAAAAATGGCACTCGTCCCCAAGTGTGTGCTACAGTACCTTCCACCTCATTAGGTTTGTTTACAAGCAGGCAGCAAATGCAGCCAGGAACACACATAAGCCCTTGAAGGAGAAAATAAACAACAACCACAACCAGGAATGGGTTTGATAACATCCCATCCGCTGTGATAGCTGGGCTGAAAACTGCTAGATCACATTACAGGCACATGGACATAGAGAGACAGAGGACTGCGCCATTTCAGCTTTGAGACTTATGCCTAGTCGTGCCGCTGCCCCCCCCCCAGTGAGTCTCCATGGCTGATTTGGGCTGTGTCCAAGGTCTCCTGTGTCCTAGCATGCAAGTCTCTCCATTACACCTCACTGGCTCCCACTGCCAGAACATTAGAGGGATACAATGGGAGTTCAACCTGTCCTTCAAAAGCCTTCTTTTTATCTTTGGCTCAAAGGATCACCCAAGAGAGATGCTCCTCCAGGTCACAAAAGCTTGACTTTTGTATCTGCTCACCTTCCTCATTCGGAGAAAGGCCAAACAATCTTAGCCTATGCAGAGGCGTAGCTAGGGTTTTCAGCACCCGGGGACAGAGTCAATTTTTCTGCTTCCCCCCCCCCCCAAGGGACAGGGAGGGGCTAAGGTACCATGTAAAAGGCAGCAGCGGTGGCCAGGGAGCCCTCCATGCTGGCCCTGGCAGGTCATCTGCGAAACACCTTCCCCTGGCTCCTGGGCAGGCAGCTGTTTGGCACCTAATTTGGTACCCCCAGATGCTGCACCCTGGGACAGATGTTCCCTTCCCCCCTCATAGCTACACCACTGAGCCTATGTCACTCTCTGGCTGACCAGGAAGTCCCTTATTAAGTGAATGACCTGAGGAATATCTGTTGACTAGCATTAGTTCTTATTTTGAACAGTTATCAAAGCAAAGAAAGGCAGTCACGATGTACTGCATCAGATAAACTCTCTGACAACCTCAGGTCCAACAGGAGGAACTGGATAGGAGAAACAGTCCAGGTCTGGGTCGCATTCTGAGAGATCTCTTGCCAGATGGGGGCCCTTAAGGACCACAGAAGCGCCCAAAGGATGCAGACAACTCAAGGGAAAGTTGTTGTGACAGGCAGGGGCAACACTGGAGATGGGCATCTATAGATTACAATATTTGCACTTTCCAAAGATGGGAAGATGTGTCCGTGCTGAACAGGAGGGGGCAGGGAATGTGTGCTCTTCCAAATGTTGCTATATTACAATTCCCAACTCCCATGGGAGTTGTAGTCTTATGAGCAACACATGGCTCATCTTTTGTTGAGAGGATACCCTTAAAAATCCAGCCTCCAACTGACCATTCCACCTCATCCTTAAAATATGAAACCCAAGGGACTATTTACCTTTAAGAAAAAACTGCTGTAAGGTGCTTGGAGCCCCCTGGGATAGAATGGGATATAAATCAACAGACTAACTAATTGCATGGAAGGTATGTGCTGAGTACTCAGTTCCACCTAGGGCAAATGTAAAGCCACTTGAATGGATAAAGTTCTCGTACTAGCTTCCACAGCTCATTCCCCTTGACTTTTCACAGGACCAGGACGCTGGTGGAGGAATTTGAGTGTTTGCCCTTAAATGAAAGCACGGGAGAACAAAGGGATATTTCTCTTCTAGTTCTAGGAGTCCTATGAGCACAAACACACACACGGTGACCTCTGCTATGAAAGTGCTCCAAAAGTGGGAACATCAGGGGAAATAACACCATTCGGCTCCCTCCTGTAGCCCCAGAGCCGCACACTGTAACCTGTTCTTTCCAAGGGGCTGGTTCCCCCTTAACAGTATAAGGTCTGCTGCCAGTTTGTGTCAGGGTTTAAGCACAGATGGTGGGCCGCGATAGCCAAGGAGCAGGCCTGTTGGAAGGGAGACGGCTGGGAACTTTGGGCATGGACGAAACACAGCCAAGCCTGTACCGGACAGACTAAGGCAGCTTCTTCAGGGGGCAGCTGCAGATGGACAGCAATGGCAGCCCTCGGCTGTTTCTCCTGAATTACTGGGCCATTCCTCTCATGTTGAGGGCAAGGCTGTGTGTGCTATGGGGGTTGTTTTATCCTAAATTGGCCTGCTGCCTTTAGGTGTGGTGGCGGATGCTCTTCTCAGTCTTCAAATGGAAGTCCATTGCACTGTTAAAGGTGGTGGAAGAATAGGGCAGGGGCACCACCTCATTTTTCACCTCAGGCAGCAAAAGCTCTTGGGTCAGCTCTGTCAGAGATGCCCCCACCCCCCGGCTGCACATGTTCAACCGCAAAGCCTGTGCCATCTCCAGGACAGCCTTCAGTGAGATGAACCAACCGGACAGGTGTGATCAGTGGTCAGGCAGAAAACTGTCTCATGGTGTTTAAAGCAAGCCAGAATCTGTTTCTTCTCTGTTATTTTTACCAATAGCAATCATCTAGGCAGGAACCCAATTAAGAGCCTTAGCATCTGAAGCTCATTTGCATTTGGACTGGGACCGACATGAGAGGAAAGCGTCCAGCCTTGGGGCCGATGGCATTGGCTTGCCCAGAAAACATGGCCAGCAAGAGAAGAATTGGAGCCAGTTCTTTGTTCTGTCCCTGGGTCATCCTGGCGCTTTGTCCTCCATCCCGCTACAGCAGTTACGACAACTAATTAGTGTTGAGGGAGCTGGACTGATCCAGGCCTTAACAAAATGACCCATGTTTTACAGACATGATGATGTGGTGTAAAGTTCGCAGTGCTGTGGGGCATGGATGAGTTGCTACAACAGTCTTAGTTTCACCTGGCCTAGATCCCCACAAGGACCCCCTTGGAAGCTCAGAACTGAACTATCTGAATGCCTTGTGGCGCAGTGGTTAAATGCCTGTACTGCAGCTACAACTGTGCTCACGACTTGGGGTTCAATCCCAGGTAGCCGGCCCTTGACTGACTCTGACTTCCATGCTTCCGAGGTCGGTAAAATGAGTACCCAGCTTGCTGAGGGGGTCAATGTATAACCTGCATATTGTAATTAAACTGTAAATCTGTCCAGAGACTACTTGAAGTGGTATGGGGTGGTACATAAGCAGAACACTTTGCTTTGCTTTGAGTGGAAACAGAGGGTTTAGAGACAGCAGGCGTTCTCATGTGCCACCTTGCAACGTGGGTAGAATTCTTCTTCCTCCAAAAGTGAATCACTTCCCTTGATTTCCCAAGCCTCACATCTCTGCTCGCTCCACCTGCCTGGACGCCTTTGCTTTAATTACGCAGGATGGTTTGGACCACAAACAACATGGTTACTGAACCATGGCAGCAAAACCTTCTGCCTTGGATCCAAATCCTTGGCATTGGACGCTGCTCCAGAGGCAAAAGCTACAACCAACCCTCTGCTGCTTAGCTGTCTGTGGCTTCATAGTCATCTGATGGTGACTCGTTCCTTTTGAGCAAACTAAGCTGTTTGGAGTGAAATTTCAAAGTCGTCAAGGACTTCCATCAAGTTGCAGGACACCAACCTCGTTCAGACTGAGCTGTATCATTCAGAAAACATCACCAGTCGATTTAGGACAAGTGTTTATCAAAGGCTGGAACGCCTGAGCTAAAAGGAATGGAATTCCCATCTCGGACTCAGGGCCAGGAGCAGCTTCTTACTGAAGAAAGTTTGCAGCTTTCAAGGTGCTGCAGAACAGGGTGGTGGGTGAGCAACATCAATGTATATCAGATTATGAATGGTCAAGAATGACCCTGAGTAGAGTAAAATTCCTCTCTTCTTGTCTGCCGAGTAAGTCAGGATCACAAAACCAAACTTAACAGAAATAAGTTTTCGGGACGTAGAAAACCCTGCACAGTTTGTGAAGTTCTGTTCTGTAGGGTGTCCTGCTGACTGAGTCAGAAGACAAGCATGCATTTGTGTGTTAAATAGCTGCTTGATTTCTGCAAAGCAGGAGGAGAAACGTTTTCAGCAAATGAAGACTAAAATAAGAGCCAGCAACCTGCCATTAACATCACAGGTCCTGCTGCCAGTTGAGGGCTGCCAGCTCACACGGTTACACTAGCAACAAGCTCTTTTAGCGTGGCATTTTCTGCACTGAGCAGCAGCTTCTCTCCGAGACTTCAGGTAAAAATCTTTTCCAGCCCTTCCCACAGATGCCGGGCATTGAACTGGGGCTTTTGCAACCCAATGCAGGGGATTCAGCCCCCCATAGTCATTTACTGTAGTCTCGCCACTCAATTACTGTAAAGTATCTTCTTTTCTACCTCGTCTCCCCTTCTGTTAAGTGTTCATACTGCACATATTCCTAACGTAGAGATCTACCACCACCACCACCACTGTTGTGTCTGGAACTTGCCCATTGTTTAATCTTGTTTGCAGAGCCTGGACGATCAGCTTGAAAGGCCTTTCCTTGTACAGCCAATAAATTGAGAACACAATGCCACCCAGACGCTTGGGCTGGTTCACTGCCCACCCAGTGCATCCTTAGATATTATTCTTCACCTTAATTATCAGTTTGCTAGCTGGCAGAGCAGGCATGCCACACAGCTGTGGTTCTGGGAGGCTATACAAACCATCTAATGAATAGGTTGGTGAAGGGGACCGTACAATCAAGCTGCCTGCTCAGACATACACCACATGTAGCAGAGAAAACCAACTGGAGCCATAGTAGGCTCATGACAAGAACAGCTAGCAGAGAAGGAGTGATAAGGATTCAAGATAGAGCCCCACTTGCCTTTTCTGAATCCGTACAGGTGCGGTTGGGTTCTGTACGAACAAGTCAGTGGTCTTTGTGTTTGCAAATCATGCATCTCTCTCACCACAACCTTCTCACTTGTGGGGATCGAGCCCATCTCTGCTAACAAGGCTTAATGTGTTAATCAGCCCCAAATCACAAACTGACCCTATGTCTATTGCGATACAAACTATACAGTATTTCACTTATACCCTGGTTTGGCCCAATATTCAAACATGCAAATGTGGTTTGGTTCTCCAGATGCCCATCAAGAAGCAGGAAGTAAGAAAACAGGCAGGAGAGAAAGAAACCAGAATGGAGTAGATGACAAGCTGTGGCTTGTTTGCAACAGCATCTGTATCTTAAGTAACAGCTACAGTTAGCACAAACTGGTTTGTTGTGATAAGAGTGTGCCTTTTTGCTTACTGAGGAGCAGAATGAAAGAAGGAATTGATGGGGATCAATACCACTTTCCTTTGGATCAGGGGTGGGAAATATATGTTCAGTACTGCCAACTATTGTCGGTCTGCACGCCCCGTTGTCTCTCAGCATAACCTATAACAATAGTTGTATGGTGTCAAGTCAGTTCCCACTTATGGCAACCCTCTCCAGGATTTTAAAGCAAGAGACTACTCAAAAGTTCTTTCCTATCCCCTTCTGGTGGGTGGGTGGGGGCATCCTGAGGTTGTGCAGCTTGCCCAAGGCCAGACAGGCTGGCTCTTCTCCCAGAAGGCACACTGAAGAATCAAAAAACCCAAATACCTAACTTACTGAGCTACCAGCCAGCCCAGCATGAGATAGACTGTCGGAATGTCATGTGCACTGCAGCTGAATATCTGGAGGGCCACACATTCCTCATCTCTTTTCCAATAATATATGAAACATGACATATTCTGTTCCCAAATATATCAAGACGAGCAAAACAACAGTCAGACCTAACAATGCAAGAGACTAGGACTGAGATAGGATGGCTTTCTGCCCTTCTTGTCAAGTTATCGAGTCCTTGTCATGTATGGTGACTTTATGAGCTGAATAACCTCCCAAATATCCTATCGTTAACACCCCCTGTTCAAATTATAGAAACCCAAAGCATCTCATGTTTGGTTGTTCTCTCTCTTTCTACTGCCCTCACCCCCACTCCATCCTTCTTAACAATATTGTCTTTTCCAGCAAGTTCTGCTCAGGTCTTGCAAAGTAACAGCTGTGGATTCCTTTTTTGAGACAATCTGTCTCATGTTAGGTCTTCCTCTCTTCCTACTGCCTCATCCTTCCCAGCAATATTGTCTTTTCTGGTCATTTATATATTTTCATTATATGTGCATAGAAGGATAGTCTCAGCTGATTCATTTTTGCTCTAATGAGTTCACCCTTGACTTGATCGAGCACCCACTTATCTGCCTTTCTGGTGGTTTGTAGTATCTGTAATGTCATATCTCCTCCAAGACCACATTTCAAGTGAGTTGATTTCTCCCTGACCCATCTTTCTTTCTTTCTTTCTTTCTTTCTTTCTTTCTTTCTTTCTTTCTTTCTTTCTTTCTTTCTTTCTTCTTTCTTTCTTTCTTTCTTTCTTTCTTTCTTTCTTTTTCTGCCCTTAGTTTCAAGTGACATATCCAAGCTCTCACTTTCTTTAGTTTAAAAGGTGAGGGGGACATCTTTTGGAAACATGCACCCAACATGCCTGTACAGTTTTGGTCCAATATAGCTTTTCTTCTTTAGGTTGGTTTCCTTCCCCAGGGAAAAGGTTAGGAAATTGGAACACAGTTTTTTAGTCTGCCTTCTACAGACCGAGTATTTATTTATTTATTTATTGGATTTTTATACCGCCCATCTGGCAGCGAGGCCACTTCGGGTGGTTAACAACAATCAATCAATACAATACAATGCAAGAAGAAAAATGTATAACTCATACAATAAAATGAAATAAACATAAAAATACAGTAAATATAATGAAAATAAAATTAAAACAGCATGAAATTATATATAAATTCTTCCATAAAACTATAATGTATGGCAACATTAGTTTACCTGAGAGGCTCAAATGTGTTTATGTTTTTCCATGGCATGTGTTGCACTTACTCACACCTTTGATACCCCATTTTATTATATCCAAAACAGCACTTCAAAGTATTTTGGCATGTGTGTGTGTGTGTGTGTGTGTGTGTGTGTGTGTGTGTGTGTGTGTGTGTCTACAACCACATCCCAGCTGTTCTTGCTTCTGTCCTCTATATAGCAACCTGAGTACAAATTATGAACTTATCTTCTGGGATCCTCTAGCACTGGGCAATTCTGTATGAAGGAAGTTTCTGTTGGAATTTATATGTACTGTATGTATAATTAATCTTTCTTGTTAAAAAGTAACAACATTCACTTCTTAAAAACAGAGACTCACAACCCGCTGTTTTATGAACGTGGGGTATTGTGTTTCTGTACTCACAAATCAAAATGCAAGATAATGGCCAGGTATTGCTGCACAATATCATGCTTGTGTTGCCAGCAGGAAAAAAAAAGATGCAAGCTTAACATAGCAAAGGGCAGCCTGGATGTGGACAGCACCTATGGTAACAGTCAAAAGAGTCTAAAGCAGTGTTGGCGAAAATCTATGCCGTGGGTGCCAAAGGTGGCACTCAGAGCCCTTACTTGGGCACCCAACATCGCCCCTTTACAGCCACCTGTATTCAGGTTAAATTGGTATATGGGCACTTTGCAAAAAATTAGTGGGTTTTGAATCACAATTTGGGCACTCGGTGTCTAAAAGGTTTGCCATCACTGGTCTTGTGCTCACTGCTAGTACCAAACTGACACCAAGCAAGGGAAAATCCCTGAAGCTGACTTCCTTTTTCATCACTTAAGCACTTCTCACCCAAACACAAAGCAACTATCAGGACTGTTTTTTGACCAGCGTAAATGGTAGTGAGTACAAGGTGGCATCCTCTGTAGACCACTTTGACTGCTGCTATTGGTGGCATTAAAATTCAGGCTGTCCTTTGCTATGTAAAGCTTGGCAACCTTTTTATAAGGATTGTAATTGCATCATGTATATAGTATGAGACAACCATATAGATTCCTGCACGACTTGCTAATGCAGTAAATATTTCCTCTAATAAATATGATCAGGCAGAAAATGGGGAACTTTGAAGTCTTTGGCCTAGCAATTAGTGTACAGTATCTATTTAATCTGGCTGCTGCAGAAGGTTGACAGTTGTGTTCCCGTTTGCTTTGAATGAGTTTACTATCATTGCAAATGTATTTATGGCCAGGGAAGATAAAATGATAAAATATGAGCTCTCAAAAAAGGAGAATGCAACAGACGCTGAAAATATTTTTTCCATCTCTGATCCAAAGTAGAAGATAAAAAGGGGGAATGTATTTATTTAAAATATTTTTGCTCTGCATTTCTCCTTGAAAATGACCCAAGAGGGCTCACAACACTGAAATGCAATGTTTCAACTTGAAAACAATGAACATACAACAGTGGTTACCATAATTAAAAGGTAATATTTAAAATAAGAACAATGAGTAAATAGTCATCTAACATTATCAAAAGGCAATATAAAGGCTAAGAATAATAACTATGAAACTTTTTTAAAAAATATGCCACTCTGATAAATTGAAAATACTGTACAAAAATGGAGAACACAAGTAGTACTAAAATCCATTCAAACCAATAATGTGTAACAACGATCCAACAAAACAAAAACAGAACAAAAGCAACACACAGGTAGCTAGTTATTGAGGGAAGGCTTGCCTGAAAAGTCGTTGCCTGCTTGTGGAAGAACAGCAAAGATGAGGCCAGTCTAGCTTCTTGTGGGAGGGAGTTCCAAAGTCTGGGAACAGCAACAGAGACAACTCTCTCCCTGAGATGCACTTGTGAAGCCGGTGGAACAGAGAGAAAGGCCTCTCCTGATTATATTTACACCCGAGCCATATCATAACAGGAGATACTACCTTTGAGGTACAGTGGTGCCTCAACTTAAGGATTTAATCTGTTCCGATTCATGCTCTTAAGTAGAACTACTCTTAAGTCAGGGTACCTATCTAAAAAATTGAAAAAATAAGTTAAAAATGAAAAAATGAATAAATATTTGTAAGTCGAGCAGACCATATCTAAAATTTGTAAGGCGGCAGTTAAAACACCAACAGTTTTCCGCTCTTAAGTTGAATTGCTCTTAAGTCGAGCTGCTGCAATGTGGATCCAGGCCATTTAGATCTTTATGTTAAAACCACGACTTTTAATTATGTCTGGAAACAGATTGACAACCAGTGGAGGTACTGTAATGGCACAGGGGGAGGGGAGAGTTATGTGTTTCCTGTAACCAACCCCAGTGAGCAATCAGCTCTGAAAAAGAAAACAGCATTACGTTGCTCCTAGATTTCGCAGAAGGTGGAAAGTAAACTAAGCAGGAGGGCTTTCTCAGCCTCATGTTTGCCTGGTCAGGGGGCACAAAGCATCTGCCTGATGGAAGGAGTGAGTGCCTCCTCCTCTATTGTTCGAAGAGCTCTGTGGCCACAACATTCACAGGCAGAGACGGCAGGAAGGAGTGGTGAGCTGGTGCTTTTTCCCTTCAGTGTTGTCGTGCAACTCTGTTCTTCAGTCCGGTGTCCAAGGGACCCTTGTGTCTCCTTCTTCATCTTCAGCTCATTGCCCCTTTTGGATTCTTCCACCTACGTGAGCAGTGATCAACCAGGACTCTGCATTCTTTCTTACTGACAAGTTTAGGGCTCCTTTCCTTCACTGAATGACAATGAGATCTTTCTATTTTCAGAGCAATGTGTGTGTGTGTGTGTGTGTGTGTGTGTGTGTGTATGTGTGTGTGTGTGTGTGGCTGCTGGTGGAGGTGGTGGGAAACAAGTAGAGCACTGGAATGATGGATGGACCCATCTGGTGGATGGCCCAGGGGCTCAGCCACTGCCACTTCAACAGCTGTGCACAGATGGCATAAACTCACTCAGCCAGAATGAATTTGCCTTTGCAGGCAGAGTCTGCTAATGACACTTTGCGGATCTTTCCCCATAACAAAATCATGCATGCATCACCGCTGCTGCCGCCGCCACTCAGCCCCTTTGTTTCTACCCCAGCTTTGCAGTTGGCAGCTGAATTGCTCCCCCTTCAACACCTGGCAGCGGAGGGGGTGGTTGCCCTCAAACAGCATGCCAGCTGCAGGCAATTCCCACTCACGCTGTCTCCTTGGCAGCCCTGGGCCTTTATGCCACTCTGTTGAGTGAAGGGTAGCTGCTAGCAAAGACTAAAAAGGATGTGGATGTCTGCAAGGCTGCAGTAAGCTTCCAGACATCTTGGATGCTCTTGGGCTGTGATTTGGGGACAGGCAACCTCCCCCCCCCACCAAGGATTTAGTGCACATCTATACAATGATTGGGGTGGGTGTGGGGAAACAAAGGAAGCTCCAGATTGTATCGAGGAAGGAGGCGGCAGGGCGGGTGGCACCGGAGGAGGTGGGGTGGCAGATCACGATAAGTGGAAAAGAGGAGGAGGAGAACCAAAGCTTGGGAGAACAGATGGGCCGTGGGATGGGATTGGAGAGGAGGCCAGGCCTGTGCATCTGGAGGGTGAAATAGGGGCTGCAGGTTGGAAACAAGAGACAACACGATTCAACATAGAAGAAAAGAGCAAATGCTTTGGGCAACAGGTGGACTGTGGGATGGGGTATTAATAGATCCAACAGGGAAGAGCCCGTCAAGGCCAAGGTGAGGTGAAACTGACCTGAAGATCACCGCTTGTATAGATGACACGAGACCCGGGGTACTCCCTATGGGGATTTTTAAACAAACGCATGGCCAAATTCCTGTTAATATCCTGCCAAACACATGCATGACCAAGGCAACATCTTTCTAGTGTTCCTGCAAGTAAGGGGCTCGGAACTGCCAAGAGACCATGCCATGCACTGTAACGTCAAATGATGGGGATGAAATGCTGTTAACCCTACAGGTTGAGTGTGGCAGTGGGAGGGGAGACAACTGATCCATCAGGGAACATTTAAACCTCCCCCCCCCCCGAGAAGCTTGGATTTCGGCTCCAGCCTTGAAGCCTCCTACAAAGCAAGGCAGCAGATTGTTGGCTTCCACATGCAACACACCCACCCAATACACAAAGTCCTCTCTCCATCCATCTGCCAAGACCATCAGGAGTTGGGGATTCAGCATCTGTTCCCCAGGGAAGTGTGAAAGTGGGAGCAACAATCATGCAGATACGAATGGAGGGGGAGGGTAACAAACCAGGAGCTGGAGGGGCTTGGCGTCACTTAAAAAGATCAAGTACAAGGCAGGAGGAGGCCAGGGGCTGAGAGAGAGAGAAGCACGTGTCACTAGGATCATGTTGCTCAACTCATACCAAGCTCTTTATATATATAAAAAAACCTGTTCAGAATCTGCATTTCTTGCCTTAGTTTCAATTAGTTCTAAGTCTGCTTTCTCACTGTAGAAGGAAGCACAGATGCTAAGAGGCATGCCTGCTAAGCTTGCTATTAGCAAACAGCACACATGGGTACACATACCATCATTTACAGAATTACCAGTGAAGATTTATTTACAGCATTTCGTGTATCAATTATGAACAGGCTCCTGCCGCACCCTTGGAGTCATGCGACACCCTGTTGCGCAAGTGACTGGGACGTGGGTGAATCCAGGGCCTCTCCACGCCCACCACCTCTAAGACAAAGATCGCAAGGGAACTGGGTGGGTAGAAGATTCTGTTCCACCCACAGAAAATAGGATACTGCTGCCCCCACCCCCCCGGCAACCAAATAGGTTATTGAAGTACTACAGATGGAAGGAAAGGAGGCAGTTGATACCTTCCTCTGAAATTGGTTATATTAATGAAAACAAAAAGCAAAAGAAGCTTCTGTGGCCAGGACACGTTTCCCCCCATCATTAGTGTGTCCCATCTTCTACTCCTCCATCAGGACCTGAGATGTCTTCACACATGTGTATCTGGAAGTTGAGTCATGGCTACTGGACTTCTTTTTTGAGAGACAGAAACGTTTTGCTGCTCATCCAAACAGCTTCATCAGACTGATGAAGCTGTTTGGATGAGCAGCAAAACGTTTCTCTCTCTCAAAAAAGAAGTCCAGTAGCCATGACTCAACTTCCAGATAAACTCACCTGGATGACTGAGAATCTTCACAGTCACACATGTGTAGGACGGTCTTGCCAAATGCTGAATGTCTAAATACTACATATCGGACATCAGTACTGTACAGGTACCCTGCCCACAGAGACTAGGACTGGCCACCGTTCCCAGCTGGGGGCAAAACTAATGTTGACATTGGTTGTGTAGGTGGGCCGAGGGGAAACTTAAGCAGCCCTGGGAAAGTAGAGGACCAAGAAGGGGAATTTTAATATATATTCTTCATCATCTGCAGACTCAAGAAAAATGGCTTCCCCCAGATATCCATTTGCATTTTAAGGGAAGCCCCACGGGTGCCATTGAAAGCTTCCTTTGAAGGCCAAATGCATTTTGACAGAAATGAAATGAAACGTGGCGTGTGATCAGATAAGCATTTGTGCCCCTGTTTCGTCTACTGTGGCGATGGACTGATTCACTCCTTTTGCTGGCAGCCAGCTACTTACGACACTTCCTAAAACGGGGAAATTAAATACTTCTTCTGCTCCTATCTAGGGATACAGGAAAGAAACAAATGGTATTTTTGAATTTAAAAAAATAGCTCTATTAGAACAGTGCAGAAATGGGCTATATCTCTTACATAATTTAAAAAGCCCCATCTCCCTATGTCCTCTTGCTGGCAAAGAAACCTCCGTTCAATACCACCTAAGGCTTTGGTTGTTAACCGGAGGTCAGTCAGCCTGGCATCTCCTTGTTTCCCAGACTCCAGCATGTGGCCAAGAATCCGGGTAAATTAAACCATCCTGAGGTGGGCAGAACAAGGTGCTACAAATGTCTCAACTGGACGAGTCCTCAGAACTAAAATTACCCTCCTGGACCCCAAATCTGGTGCTCTTCACGTATGCTAGACCACCATAGCCCATCGCTCCCCTCCCCCAGAAAGTGCAGGCACAGACCATGCAAGATGGGGATGAAAGGTAGTCTGGCACCTTCAGAAGGTGCCTGGTTGAGGGAAGTCTCCCTTAAAGCTTCCTCTGAGATCCTCAAAGCTGCAGTTCACATTGTAACGGATGCACCCGCTGTTGTTTTCAAGTCGTTCTCATCAAATCCAGTCTGGCCCCTTGGGGAGAGAGACCATGTTCTTGACACCTGGCACAGAACATATCCCTGAGGGAGGAGATGGGAGAACTGGAGGAGCTGAAGGCCCACAGAGGCAGGTCACGGACGCCTCTGCGTGCATGCCTCCTTGTTGCATCACCAGGTTGGGGGTGGGGCGGGGCGGAAATGCCGTCATGATCCAGACGATGAAGTTGCGCCTTGTCCCCGACTAGGAGATTTTGAGACCCACCCTGGAAGCCACGCTAATCTTCAGCCTCTCTCTCTCCACTCGTCCTAGGGAAGGAGAATAAAAAAAAAAGAGCAAGAAAATGCCCTGGGGCTGTCAGTTAATCAGAGGACTTCTTTTAAAAAGCTCACCAACAGCCTTCCTGTTAGCCGATTAATAACCTATCCAAGTAAGATTTTCAGTATCGCAACAAAGGCATTATCTGGAGAGTATTTCTTCAAAGCAAGTTTCTATGTGTGTTTGTGTGTGTGTGTGGGGGGGAGGATTCTGCCTTTGAAGGTGGCTGCCTTTGTGTGCTAAAGGAAGAAGAATGGTACTCTTAACAGGCTGACTTTCTAGTAATTGTCACTGATTATAAGGAGCCTTCCTTGCCTCTCAGTACTGCTGCAGACTTGGGCTGACCGTCCCTGCCCTCCACATCTCAGGAGGAGAAGCCAGTCTTGCAGCCTACGCAGCAGCTCATGGTGGCTTTATGCACACATGACTCTCCACAGGCTGGAGGTTATCGTGGAGGCGGGTAATCCAGACTCTTCAGGCTTGTGCAGGAAAGAAGCCCTGCGATGCTGCATCAGAACAATCCAAGGGTAATCCAGAAAGGGCAGTCACTTGCAAAAAGGGTTTCCGCTGCAAAAGCCTAATGGTTGCTTCGTCTCCAAGGAAGAAAATTCAGTAGGTGGTGCAATAGCAGAGAGCTGAAGAACGGGCAGCTCCCCAGCTTCTCCGCTGCACCAGGCACTGGCTCAAGTGTCAGGTCCTGGCAGTCAGGCAGGCAGGCAGGGAGGGAGGTGGGTGGGTGGCATCAAGCAGCTTGTGTGCTCCTGATGCCAGACAGAGGTGAGTGTCCCTGTTTTGGCTGGAATATGAAAAAGAGGCACAGAACACAGCATTCAAAGGAGTAGTGATCTGGGAGGGGAAAACCCTCTGACATGCCTTTGCTGAATCAGTTGCAAATACCCACATAGCAAAAAAAAAACAGTTCATATATAATTCTTGTTGCCTTAGCAAACTCAGCCCAGAGGAGCACATGTGTGCATGACTGCGCATAAACACACACAGAAAGAGTATCTCATCATCATGAGGTTGGAACAAAGGCACCAGGGGGCAAGCCACACATGTCCTCCTACAAGACATGATTAAATTATAAGAATAGGCCACTTAGGAATGCCCAGACATAAAGGGGATATCTGGCGAGACCCACAACCATTCCAGTAGGTACTGAACCACAACATATGGGTTCATTGTTAGTGCATGCAAGAATCAACACTGCAGAGAATGTGCAAGATCTGGCATAGATTTGGAAATAAGATGGGGGAGGGGTCTTACTAAGCATGTCCTGGGGTCGACACACTTTTTAGAAAAAAAATTCAATAAAATTATCCAATAGAGGCTAATAAAAGCTTTTCAAAGAAAATAAACCAGTTCTTTCCTATGTATAAGGGAACTGAAGTAGATCAGATAGGCTGTTCTGAAATCTTATCCCCCGGATTAAGAAAACCCTTCCACCCATCAGCCACCAAACTGGAGATGGGCAGTGTTTTCAGCTGTGCACGGGAACGCTGTGTGCTCCATCAGCCCCTTTTCCATTATCCAACATCTGGGGCAGTCCGGATGCCCTTCTGGTTTTATCTGACATTTGGGTTCACTGGAAATGCCAGCCAGCTGGCTGATTCCACCTGCCAAGGGGTTTGGTCTGAAAGCAATCTTCACCTTACTGAATGAACATCTCTTCCAAATAGCCGTACATGACCGCCTTTAATCTCTACTCTAGGCTTGCTAAATATGGATGGAAGTGGCCACAGGGTGAGAAGACCCTCTTGTAGGAGCTGTTGCAGGATTTCCACCACTAGAATTTTAATTAGAAAGAAAAGGGGGGAAAGGGGATAGTGAGGAAAAAAAGAAGAGGAGGAGGAACAGGAGGAGATAGACAGACAGGCAGGCAGGAAGACTATAGCCCTAAATATTGTACTACCTGAAGTCGAACATCAAATCCTGAGATATTTCACTAATGCATCACAGCAGTGGTTCCTAACCTTGGATAAACCCAGGTGTTTTTGGATTGCAACTCCCATTGCTGACTTGGTCATGTTTATTGTGTTTTATTATGTTGTGTTGTTTATAAGTTGTATTTTGTCTATGCCTGGTGTTTGATGAATTTTCGTAAGCCGCCCAGAGTAGCCTTGTTGCTAGACAGAGCGGGATATAAATCTAATAAATAAATAAGTCCAAGTCAACATACCTGGTGACGAAAGCTGCTAGGAATTGCAATCCAAGCATATACCTGGGTTGCCCAAGGTTGGGAACCACTCCTTTAAAACATCTCATTGTGCCACTGAGACATCGGTTCCTTTCTTTACCTCTGTCCTCTCAAATCTGGCCACCTGAAGCCAGGGGCTCTGTCATTAGGTGGCATGAGGCAGCAGGCTCGGATGGCAGACGGTGGAGAGCACAAGAGCCAGCTCCACAGCTGTTCCCCTTGAGTCTCCGTGATCACTTTCTAACTCAGCCTGTTTCCCTCAAGTGTGATAGAAGACCCCATACCACTGTGGCTTTGAACTAAGGCTTAACTGCTAAAGCAATCAGCTTCTGCACCAGGAATGAGGAGAAGGCATCTTACCGTCCTTTGCATTAGGCAAAATAAAATAAAATAAAATCTTGAGCTGCTCTGTTTCAGTCTTGATTGCAAGTCAAAGGACCATGGAAGTTCCTGGACTTACTCTGGATTTATCAAAGCACTGGTGCTCCAGCAGTATCAAAACTCCATCAAACAGAACTTTTGCAATTCCAGTGCACATTTCATGTTGAAATATGTATGCAAATCTAACTTGTTTGTTTACTTCTTTTTAAGTAACCAATCTACAGCTCTCTTTCCTTTCAGCCACTAGAGGGTCTAACCATTTTGGTCTACTTGTATAACAGGAATTTGGGGGAACTTGCTTGTCAATTCTAAACCTATAATTGCCCCACTTTTTGCTGCGTGGCTACACAAAAAGCAGCGTTTTAATGGTACCAGTATTCTTGCACGGGCAAAATGGCTCCCGGTGTCTTCGTTTGAGGAAGGCAAGTCCTTGGTGACCTCCCCAAGGTTCCTGCCCAGTCCAAGGAAACCATGTGGCTTGCTGAGAACGCACGCCACCACGCATGGTGCTCTGCCAGAAATAGCTGTTCCCGGGGGGCTGAGCGGGCCCTGTTGTTCTTTCCTCTTGCCATATTACCCTGGTTTGTCCCTTTAATGCCATTATCGAAGAGCATTAAAAGGGAGATTGGCTGAGGGGAACGCACGGACATCCACCCACCTACCCCCACACCTACCTCTCTGGCTTAGGTAACGCAGTGAGGGCGGCCTCCAAATGTTTCCGGATGTATTCTCTGGATCTTATGTCAGCCTGTAATCAGGGCACAAGGAGAACGAGACTGTTTTAGTTTGTCTCTTTAGGCGGGCCGGTGCCTGTGGTTATGTCACAGAAATTTGCAGGCAGAAAAGAGAGATGAAACTGTTGTACTCTGACCCCACATCAAGTAGGGATGGGTCCTTCAGATGCTATCAGACTGCAATACCCATCTTCTCCAACCAGCACAGCCAAATGGAACGATGGGAGTTGTAGTCCAAAATGGGCTACATCTCTCAGAATAATCCAGCCAGATGAGTATTCTGGGAGCTGTACTTAAAAAAAAATCAACATTTCCCATCTCTGAATGTAGTCTATCAACACTTAAAAGGCTCATTGTTCTCCATCTTTGAGATTTAAAACCATGGAAGGCCACCTACTAAATCCCAGTTCTGTTTCTGTTTAGGTCAGCTGCAAAGCAGTTCCCTGCCTTTAAAAAAAAAGGAGCCAAACAGATCCAGTGTGGTTCAGTTGCCTTGCTGTTGGAACAAGATGCAGGCGATCTGGGTTTGAATCCCAAGGAAGCCATGAAGCTGACAAACATGGGCCAGCTAATGTTTTTTTTTTAAGTAGCCTGATTTGTAAGCATATCTTGAAGCTCAAGTGGGGAGGAGGAAAACCATGTAGGCTGCCCTGAGTTGGAAGGAAGGAAGATAAGCAGACAGACTGAGGATTACATCTCACCGCTATTTTCCAGACTGATGGAGGAAGCAAGTACATCTCACCAACTCCCACCTACAAGTTTCTACCAATTCATAAGAATATATAGTAGGAGTCCTGTTGATCATGATGAAGGCCTGTCTTGTCCAGCTTTCTATTTTGGAGAGTGGCCGGGTAGACATCTTTTGGAGGAGGCGGTGCAAGAGCATCCTTTTGACTCGGCTCAGGTATTTAAATATGTTAACAGCCCTCCATCCCCCTTGAAAGTTCACATTATGCAGAATGAAGCAGCAAGATTAAATCAATGGACACATCCTTTTGGCACATAAAGAGCTGTCTGATCCAAGAGCAGAGGATAGGTCAAACTACACGCAGTTAGCTTGCAGGCCTCTTTATTTCTGAGTTATGCAGAAAAGCTCCAATCCAGATTAGAACCTTAGTGTGGGGTAAAAGGGAACTTGAACCTCTTGTCTCTCTCTATAGTCCCACCACCAACAGTTTACACCGGTACAAAGTGGCTCATTTTTCAGCAGATTAGTTTTACACAATGTAAACTGCAGGTACAAACCCAACGAAAAGAGGGTATAACGAGCTTCTTACAAGTGGCATTAATTCCCCCACCCCTCCCAGCGAGGGTCCCAATCTGGGCAGAGTCTCCTGTGGTTATTTTTTGAGTTAAAAAGAAAAACAAATAGCTGCTAGCTATGTTGTTTAAGTGTCATGCCATTTCCCTCTGTGTGTCCAGCTAGCCCAGGAGGCCATAATGAGCAAACGCAGGAATGAAGAGTGGGAACAATTTCTGGGACTCTCCATCAAAAGGCCTTCCCAGAGACAACCTTGGCCTTTTTGAACTAAAAATATCAGACAAGGTACCTGGGAAATTTCTCCATGCCAACCACGTCCTCAGTTTCTCACTTGTTTCTTGTCTCTGGGAACCTTATGTAGAAGGGGACATTATGAAAAACTTGGGCCACTTATCTGCTGTATTGATTCTTTGGAAGAAAGAGATTTCCCTAAAGAAATGCAAGCCATCACCAAGAGAAGAATGAGATCGTGGCTGGTCACTCGAGTGATGTGTGCACGCATCTCATTGTCTCATTGTTGACTCAGAAAGTGGGAGCCCTTTAGAGAAAACCCTGGAAAGGTGGCCTGGGTCACTGTGAGCCAATAAAACGGTTGAGTTTATTGACACAGCTCAGAAGCAAATATTTTTTCCTGGGTGTCCCACTTTCTCTGGATGTATCCTTCAGCAGCGTAACTGGGAGAAGCAATGTCAAATCCTGGAACAAGTTCACATTTAGAGATGGATGTTAAGATCTGTCTAAGTTGAATCTTCAGCTGTTGGATCCCTTTTTTTAAAGGATTCATCACATTTTAAATTTATCTGCTTGGGTTTGGGAACAGATCGCCAGACATGCATTAAGATTTAACTCTCCAGATGTCATTGGATTTGAACTCCCACCAACTCAAACTGGCATGAGCCAATGGACAAGTGTAATGAGGCTTGGAATCTGCCAAAAGGAGGGCCATATTTTACCCATTTCATCTTTAGACCCAGAGATGTGACAGTGCCATGAGCCAGGATTTCCAACTGCGGCAGCCGGTATGGTTGATGTAATTCAAAGTCTTGCTGAGTTTGCTCACAGGGCTATCTAGGCAGGGTGTCCTTTCATGGCCCTCAACTGGCCAGAAGGATTGATACTGCTTTGCCTGGACACGAACTCCCAAGGTGATCCCCCCTCAACATGCATGGTATAACACAGGGTCATTTTGAAAGGTAAGGAGTACTGCTTTTCCCCTAAGTATGACTCCTCAAATCCTCGGAATGTCACAGACAGGGGATTCTGGGCACTCTATTCCAAAAAAAGTAACATTTCCACACTCTGTCCCGTTCTCCTTGGAGACTTTTTTTTCACACTATCAATCATGTGTTGTTTAAATGCCACTGGCACATAATTCTGTCTTTCTGACCAACTAGTGCTTATTGTGATGAATTTCATGACTGGGAGATTTCAGCCCCTACTTGCTCAATCAGTTTCATAACCAGGGAATTTCAAAACAATCCATGGTATCTCAATGAAATCCAGAACACTTCATACCCGTACCTAGCTCATCAAGGATTACTTTGCTCACAGAATCAACATTCATTTCACTTTCATTGGGAGAGGGGAGAAAAAGTGTGTGTGTGTGTGTGTGTGTGTGTGTGTGTGTGTGTGTGTGTGTGTGTGTGTGTGTGTGTTTTAAAAAAACCCAGCTGAAACAACTCGAGCAGATGCATCATTTAGTATCCTCTTAGATAGCAAAATATCTTGCCAGTTCTCACTCCTGACACTGTGCTAAGAGACGGCTTAACCCAGCTTATTAAACCAAGAGGCTAATCAATAAGATGGATCATGTTGCCTTAATAATCCCTCCAGATCACATCTATTTTTGGAAACGACTAGCAGGGGCATTAGAAGCTGGAGGTTATGAGGGAAAATATTTTGGAGAAGGACCGGGGCATACTGGGCTGGACAATGTGGGAAGGGGGGGCAGGTTCTGGGCCTCAAAAAGGGGAGGGGTCCTTTGCTGCTGCCTCCCCACCCCAAAGGCTCTCAGCCTTTAAAAAAAATCAGCCCTGAGAATTGCCTAATAATAAGCTTGCCTTCCCACTCTTTTTTTTAATGTATTAAAGAGCTGACTTTTCTCTCAGTTAGGGAGGAGAAGGGATCCTGAAGGGAATGTGAAATGCGGAGCACAGTGTCTCAAAGGAACAGATATAGGCACAGCAAAGCAAAAATAAAATAAAATAAAAATCAGCTTGAGTTGGAAGGAACTTCACCAGGTGCCAGTTTATACATGCATGAACGCTGTGGATGATGGAAGCCTTGGCGATTCATAGCTGGAAGCACTTGGGGCGTTTATACACGACCCCTAAGCTCCGCAGGAAATGGCTGCAAGGTCCGGACGTTACAAGTGTTTTCCCACCAGCTCCGGACTTTGCAGACAATTAAGTGCGACCCCGCCCACCTAAGCGCAACCCAGCTGCACTTTCTTGTACCTGCTTGAGGTGGGTGAAAATCCCCAGGTCCGGATTTAATCTGGTCAGTGCGGGGCTCTCCTGGCTTCTGCTTGTGTTTTTTTTGCCTCCTGCCCCTTTAAGAGAAGAGGTGGCAGGGAAAAAAAGCAAGCAGAAGAGAAACGGAAGAGAAACGGAACTCCAGGAAGCTCCTCCAGGTGAGCTGCATTTTTTCCCCCTCTTTCTCTGGTGGGGAGGAAGGAAGAGCAACGAACCCCTAAGATCTTTGGTCCGAATTTAAGGGGCCAGCGGATCTTAGGGGTCGTGTGAAAAGGCCCTTAAGTGTTTCCTCTTTCACAACAAAACAAAAACAAAAAAAGTCCCATGAGGTAATATGAAGCAGGATGGAGAACACCTCTCTGTCATGCTTAATTAGTGTCCCCCCCTTTCCTTTGCTATTGATGCAGTTGTTAAACAATGAAAGTGTATGCGCGTATGAGCCATAAATGAAGACACAGCCCTCCTTGTGTACCAAGGTTATGATCTGGAATGTCACTGCTGAGTTATCCCTTGGCTTCAGCAACTCTCCTGGGATTAGGTTGTATTTGGAAAGGCTACTACAACTCTTAGGACTCCCTTAGCTAGCGTGACTGGAGCAGCGTTATGGGGAAAAGCTAATTTTACCCAGCTCCCGTATGGGTGGGTAAACAATATGTGGGAGGACTGGCAAAGTAAACAGCTGAGTATCTTTCTTGGCTAGTCTTCCTGCCCAAGCTTGCAGGGTCCCAGGGGGCGGGTCACTGGCTGTGGGAAGGCCAGTTGTTCTCCACTCTGGCCCAATTTGATTTTGCTTTAAAATTTTGGATGGGTCAACGTTTTCACAATGAAAAACAAAAAGACTATGCTGTGCTTCTAAAGAACCTTACTTGAAGCCTCAGAGACAAGGACTAGAGGGGGAACAAGAGTGTTAAAACACCGCATATGGTGTGCAAAGGGAGGACCCTATAGGTATAGGATGTCTACAAATGCCTCTGTTGTCCTTTCGGAAACAGGCAAAGACCTTTCTCTTGAGGCAAGCTTTCCCTGAATGATGGACTACTTATTATGTATACAGTGGAACCTTGTATAAAGGAATTAATTTGTTCCAAATGACATTATGTTAAGCAAATTTTCCTTTATACAAATTTCCCATAGGAATTCATTGAAAACAGAGTAATAATTGTGACCATTTTTATGTTGTATGGATTTGCCCCATAGGCAATTATGTTAAACAAATTTCCCCTATCTCTGGAATTTTTTATGTTGTACAGATTTTATGTTATACAAACCGTTTGTTATACGAGGGCCCACTGTATTTTATATTAATCTATAGGATCACATAGACCAGGCATGTCCAAACTTTGGCCCTCCTGATGTTTTGGACCACAACTCCCAGAATTCCAAGCCTGTATTGCCAATGGCAAAGGACTGTGGGAGTTGTGGTCCAAAGCATCTGGAGGGCCAAAGTTTGGACATGCCTGACATTGACTTTGTGTTTATAACCATTTATAACTTTGTGTGATTGCATTGACACTATGTTTTCAATGTTAGTTTCCATCACTCATAACTTTTACACGGAATTTTACTCTTTAGCTGCTCGCGTTCTCTTGTAGCTTTAATGTAATGTTGTCTTTTGATGCTGTAAGATGTCCCTCAATTCCCTGTTCTCAGTACTTGAACATGTCTTAAATATACCGGACTGTATATTGTCCCTCATTACTGTAAGCGGACTTGGGTGCTTTTCCAAGGAGAAAGGCGGGGTAAAAATAGCCTAAAATAAATACACAGATTCTTACCCTCACCCAGAATCAGTTCCATTTTCAGGGTGAGGCTGATGCGAAGGCATAAGTGGGTAGCCAGAGACTACAGCTTGAGTAGTTGGCCATAAGGTAAGTCCTCACTTATGACAGTGCTGCAGGGAAAAAGAGAAGCCACTCTGACTATACTTCTCCCTGCTGGCATCCTGCAAGTCTTATCCACAGCCCTGCGGTCAGAAGCTTTCAGTCAGTCCATGGCCCCAAATCTTCCACAGCTCCAAGACAAAGAAGAGTGGCCAGGTGCTGCCACCTGCTGGCCACCCGCTAGACGAGCAGCCTCTGCAGCCTCCCGAAAGGCTCAGAAAAGATTCAGTGCCGCTGCGGTTGGTGCAGGAGCCACGACGAGCACTGCAGCTCAGGCCACCAATGAGCCAGGGAGCCGGCAGCGTGCAGCATGGAGCAGTAACTGACCAAGACTTCTTGCGCACTGACACCTGGGGGAAGGAGGCTGGCTCCTCGGTTAGGCAAGGGTGGGCCAATTTATAGGACATCCCTCTTGGTCAAGGGTATTGGCATGCAGCCCACCAGTCAATGGAGAGGGAAGGACCAAGGGGAATAGCCACAGCTAATGGTGGCTACTCAACCCCTGCAATGGGGATTGCCTTCAACAACAGCTCGAGGGCCACGCTTTCCCATGTCTTGTTGTTTCTGCCTGTGCAAAAGGAGAACCCGCTGAATTCAATGGGCACTGATCCTAATTGAGCAGGTATACAACTTCAGCCTTAATCAACACTTTGATCCACACACCTTGCTGTGGGACCTGCTCTCACACACACACACACACACACACACACACACACACACACACACACACACACACACACACACACACACACACACACACACACACATTTACTAAGCAGGCTCCATCTTTATTATGTGCACGGGTGTCACCTCCGAGACCCAAGAGTGTGCAATTGCACCATGATGTGATCGAGGCACCATTACGTACACCTGAGATTCAGAAACAATCCACTCAGGTACAACATTCAACTTATAATATTCAGGGGGAGGAACTGCAGACACTGATAAGGGAACAGCAGCAACCCACAGGTTGCTTGACAAAAAATACCACTCTTCTTAAAGCAATAGTGTGACAGACGGGTGTGTGTGTGTGTGTGTGTGTGTGAAGGGGATACCTGCAGCCACTGTAAATGCCTTAACTATCCAACATCTTCTTCCACAGATAACTTCTCTTGGATGAGTTCCTTGTTTCCTTAAACAGAGCATTACTTACAGGGAAGCAGCTATAAGGATTTTCATGGAAGCAAAGTGACGACGATAGCAAACAAAAGGCTGTAATTTAAAAAAGGAGCCTGTTTGCCGAGCTGGAGGAAGTCCTGTGTGATGTGGTGCAATAGCCGCACTAGCAGTACTAAACCTTCAAAGGCTATTAGGGCAAGAGGAGAAGAAAACCTGGATGCACGCTCACCCAAGCTTCCTGTGAGCAAAATGGGATCGCAGCACAGTAGGCCTGCATGCCCCCACACCAGGTGCCTGGCAGGTGTGTTAGAATATACCTCCCATCATCCTCAACTGGCAAGGTCCCAGACTCATGGGATGTTTTCCTGACTCAATGCAGGAACAAGTCAGTGTGTGTGTGTGTGTGTGTGTGTGTGTGTGTGTGTGTGTGTGTGTGTGTGTGTGTGTGTGTGTGTGTGTGCACGTGCGCACACGTGTGCAAGAAATAATAGTACACACAGTGCCAAAAAGATGAGAAGGAAGGCAAAATGTTTCCAATTCCCTTTCAGATCCATGTTGAAAAGATTCTGTATATGGTTCAACGGACAGAAGATGGAGCACGGCTCCCTTGGCAGAAATGCAAGAGCGGCCCTCCCCACAACACCTCCCTGCAAAATCAGCTTCATCATAGGTCTTTGTAACGCGTCCCTGCCAAAACTATTATGTGACCTTTATACGACTCTACCATACATGATCACATAGACTTTGTGTTTACAGATTTTGTGATTGCATTGACATCATGTTTTCAATTGTTAGGTTCCCTCACTCATAACTTTTACATGGAATGTTTACTCTCTTTTGAACTGCTCACATTCTCTTGAAGCTTTAATGTAATGTTGTCTTTTAATGCTGTCAGATGGCCTTCAATTCCCTGTTCTCAAAACTCAAATACTTCTTAATTGTACTGGGCTGTATATTGTCCCTCATTACTGTTAGACGCCTTGGGTTCTTTTCCAAGGAGAAAGGCAGGGTAAAAAAAACCCTCTATAATAAATAAACTAGGGTCTCTTCTACTTATTTATTAATGGTTATTATGTGCCATCAAATTACTTCCAAATAAAGGTAATTCTGCTATGAACTTTCAGGTATGTGAAGTGTTCAAAGACCAGTTTACCGCTGTCTTACTCCCTTATCCCAGGGTTTTCATGGCTGAGCAGAGATTTGAACCCACGGCTCCTGAGCCCTGACCTGACACTCCATCTGTTACACCACACTGTTCATTCACAACTTTCCTCCCAAGAGCTCAATGTGGCATACATGGCTTTCCTCCATACCATGTCAGTTAGACATCAACCCTATGAGGCAGAGAAGGCTATGTAGATGTTCCTGGGCAGAGGTCTCCCAAGGAGGAGCTCGTGATGCTGAGGGGGCCTCTGTGTGAGACAGAATGCTGGACTGGATGGGCTGTGGCCTGTTCCAGCAAGGCTGTTCTTATGTGAGCCTGGATTGTCCCAGTCCATCCCTTTATAACCACTACACCACACTGTTTTTAGGACCCTCACGGGGGTGCTCCTCTGATAGTGGGGTGGCCCTTCAGAGACCAGACGCTGCCCACGTCAATGTCTTCAGTACAGACAAATATAGCACTCTTCTTGTTCATAGTATCCCTCACTTTTGAAAGGCATTACCGGCACAATGGGTCAAGAGGGAGGAAAGAGCTTAGACAAAGATTTATCAGGGGCTATTAGCTGAGATACACAAATGGCAACGTCAGCTCAAAATGCTAAACATAATTGCCCTCAAGCCAAGCTTGTGACCTCTCAGAGGCACTCAGGCCAAACACTATTGGAACTGTACTGTGTCAAATGAAGCTCAGTGGGACCCAGTCCTGAAGACTCTAAGGCCACCCAGTTCCTCCTTGGAAGAGAACAGGGGATCCTGGGCAGCTTCAAACTAAATCTATGGAAACAAAGTAGCTTCTCACACCTGGCGGATGGGCTCGGGTATCCGATACTGGCAGCAGGAGCGGACCAGGCGCACGGCTGATGGAAGACTCATCTTGTGGCCCACAGAGATGTAGATAGGTTTGGTGCTCTTGGCACAGCTGCGCAAGGCCTGGCCAGGTAAGAAACAGAGACAAAATAAGTTCTGGGCATACGAGGCAAGCAGGAACAAGGGGCTGCAGAGGTGCAGTGGAGTTACAGCTCGCAGGGTCAAAGTGCCAGAACTTTTTAGTGATGTAGAATCACGAGGTCCCTGTTTCCTGTAGTTCAGCTGCAGCCCTCAGCGAAGTAAGCAGTGGGCTACCCTTGAATATAAAGAAGCCAATGGCTTTCCTTGTATGACTCCCTATAGGACAGCAATATCATAGGAGTGTGCACACCCACATGCTTGGCCTTTAATCAGGAGTAGAGATGGGCAGGACTTGAAAAAAATTTTTTTCGAGTTGTCGTTAGTCGGGCCGGTTCCGTTTCGGCTCGTTTCCGTTTTTCGCGAAAATTTGCAAAAATTAGTCGGTTCGTTTTTTCGTTTTTTCGTTGTCGTTAGTACTGGTTTGGGGAGGGGGTAGCGGGCTCCTGGAGGGAGCTGCAGGAGTCAGCCAGAGCCACAAGTGACGGACTGGCAGACTCTTTGCACCCGCTGTGTCTCACGTACTTGCATGTAGTGCAATGCAAGTAGATCTGGCTTAGGGTTAAGACGGCTTAGCGCAACGGCTAGGGTTAGGCTAGTTACGGGTGAGGTTACGGTGAGTATTGGGGTGCATCTGGGTGCCTCTCTGACCCACTTAGAAGGACAGTGTACTGGCGTATGGGTTAGGCTTAGGGTTCGGGTTTGGGCTACGATTAGTGGGCTGTTTATGCCCGATTGGCACATCCCAGAAGTCTCTGTGGTCAACCTGGCCAAGTGGCCATGCGATTGGTGGAAAATTTGCATGGTCTACTCCCATGGGAGAGCCCATCATTGCGAATGCGCAGGTGTAAAAAAATAAAATAAAATAAAATAAAATAAAATCAACGGAGACTTTTTTTGCAAGAAAAACCCACTTCTGCTACTGTTAAAATTCAAGCATTTAAAATAGCTAATTTCCGCATGTTTCTGTGGTGCTTTGGTGGGGTTTTGGGCAACAATTTCAAAAAAAATATTGCGGTCGCCATTTTGGATCCCCCCCCCCCCACCGCATGGCAAATGGATGCGCCCTCCCAGCCTGGTACAGTCAGCAAAACCTGGCCATGCGATTGGTGGAATGGCTCCAAAACTTTGCATGGTCCACTCCCATGGGCGAGCCCATCATTGCAAATGTGCAGGTGTAATAAAATAAAATAAAATAAAATAAAATAAAATCAACGGAGACTTTTTTTGCAAGAAAAACCCACTGCTGCTGCTACTGTAAAAATTCAAGCATTTAAAATAGCTAATTTTCGCATGTTTCTGTGGTGCTTTGGTGGGGTTTTGGGCAACGATTTCAAAAAAAAATATTGCGGTCGCCATTTTGGATCCCCCGCACTGCATGGCAAATGGATGCGCCCTCCCAGCCTGGTACCAGCAGCGGAGCAGTAGCAATAGCCAAGGAGAGGGGGCGGGGAACCCCCCCCAAATAAAACACCCTTCTGGCCTGGTAGGTGCCCTCAGACAGTTTTCGCCTACTTTTAGGGCCGGGAATCGTTTTTTTTTTTAACTTTTTAAAAACAAATCAGACCAAATTTTTTTTCTGTGCCGCTTGGCATTGCGCGATGCAAGTAACGAGCACGATTGTTCGTTCGTCGGTTCGAGCTCGAAGTCTGGGGCATTGATTCCCGTTACCGTTTCCGTAGAGTAACGGAAACGAGTAACGGAAACGGAAACGGGAATACCGCTAAGTCGTGCCCATCTCTAATCAGGAGGTTTACTGCTCTCTGCTCTCATTAAAGCAAAAAGCAAAGTGTGCTGCTTATATACCGCCCCATACCACTTCAAGTAGTCTCTGGGCGGTTTACAGTTTTTTAATTGCAGTAATGCAGGCTACACATTGCCCCGCTCCCCAGCAAGCTGGGTACTCATTTTACCAACCTCGGAAGGATGGAAGGCTGAGTCAACCATGAGCCTGCTACCTGGGATTGAACCCCAGGTTGTGAGCACAGTTTTACCTGCAGTACAGGGATTTAACCACTGCACCACGAGGCTCTTATTACCTCCGTGGCCTAAAATTATGGAAGGGAAGAACGGCCAGGTGGCCAGCAGAAACGAAGATGGCCCCATCCTGAAGCAGAGGGATGTTTTCCACCAACGCCTTGCACAGTGGACCTAGACAGTCCATGCTGCGGTGACAGAATGCCTGGCACATCCAGGCAGGGGTAATGTTATGATCTATCCCAAATGGATTCCATCCACTTTTGTCAAACAGAGTCTTAAGTAGACATGGGTCAGTGACACTGCATTCCATAGGTTTAGGACCAGAGAAAGCTTCCTCAGCCATGAAGGAGACCAGGGGGCGTCTACTGTCTAGCAGTCTGCTAGGGAGTAGGCCTTGGCAGCTGCTCATTGCTTCCTTTTGTCTTCCACCCTACCAAAACCTCGGTACTTACCATACCCAAGATTCTCCCTGAACTACTTGGTAGAAGGAAAGTCTCTCCATCCTGGAGGTCTCGGATCTAGGTTGCAAAGAAGGAGATCAGCACCAAGATGAATCGTGATGGATGAAGCCACCCTGAAGGAATGCAAGGTGACTTGCTCCAGCTCCCCTTCCCATATAAGGCCAGGAATCACACACACATGGAAAAACCTTCCTTTGCTGTTGTCACTTCAGTCCTGCAGTTTTGTGCTATGGGTTTGCAACATAAGGGGCCTGCGACTCAAGCAGCCTGGATGCAATTCAGTTTGATAGGCATCATTCCATGTAAGAAGGAAAGCCTTTCCAAGGTAATGTACATTCATCCAGAGAAGCCAAGATCAGCCATGGTTCCATGACACTTGGTTGTTACATCGTTCTCTACACAATACTCCCTTTAAACAGATCACTGGGGAAAACCCATTGGCTTTGAAACTCTTATGCAAACAAAACAGCCCCCTTTCCTGATCCCCTGCTAAAGGCACTGCAGGCTTGGATTCAGAGTGTGAAACCAATACTCCGGTCTTGGACTTACTTGTTCCTTGTGCAACTCATCACTGGCCAGCCCATCCACCTGGAGGAGATTTTTAGCTACACCAACACAAGGCAAGCCTGTCAGCACACCAAGATGGCAAGCCATGCCGAACCCTATCAAAGAGAAAGAAGGAAGAGAAGGAAGGAAGAAGATAAGAAGGGCACATCTTGGGGCCACTTCCAGGGCCTGTTTACAAGGGCATCCTAGCCGCCAAAGGAAAGATGAAATACAATGGAAGAGGCGGGCTTCTGCTAACTTCAGGCACCCAAGTGAGACACGGAGCTGGTGCCAACAAACAGCATTACAGGGCAAGTACGGAGGTCCCCACTGTGGAAAGGGGTCTACAATTGGGACTCCTGTTGCTGCTGCTACTGCTCTGTTTTTCTCCCAAGTGCTGCCTATGCAGATGAGCTCTTTTCAAGGGCTGGCGAGTGTGAGGAAAGGGAACACTGCCCTCTCAGGTGGGAGTGCTGCCAACTGGTCCCAGGGGGGAAAGGCAAATCAACAGGGGGGGAGCAAGAAGGAGAACCTTGGGCCTGTTGAGAAGAGGGGTGCTTGCCAAGGGGCATCTCGTTCAGTGGCCCTGCCAAACACTGCCATACACTGCTGAAGGCAATGGTAATGTTGCTACAATGCTCAGCAGCCCTTGGCTGTACTCACGAGGCCTCCTGAGAGTTGAAGTCTAAAAATATCAGGGGTGGTGAGTGGGAGCCAGGTTTCAGGAACCTTTGAGATAAGCAGTCAGGTGGCATCTCCCAAAGCTGTCATTTCCAGAGCTCCTACTTGGGACTATAAATCGAGCCAATATGAAAACAAACTCTGATGGTTACAGTACTCGATAACAGATGGCCCAGGACTCTTACCTCTGTGATGGAGTATGCCATTGCCATCTACAAGAAGGACCTAGGAAAAACACAAAGAGGCACACCAGTCATCAGAGATATAGGGTGGGTGGGCTTCTGGGACAATGGACTATTTCTTCATGTCTTCTCAGGAGTGCCTGCCGGCCCATGTACAAGACAATGGACATGTTTATGTCCTTGTGCTTGGGCTGTCAGGCACACCTGAGAAGACATGTGTGTTACCCCCCCCCCCCCTTTAAACTGAAGATCCTTTTCTAATGCTGCTCTTAAATTCCTCCATTGTATACGGAGAGCTGGATTGTGAAAAGCCACTGCCTTGAGATGCAGCAAAGAAATATACATACAAAATAAATCCAGTACTTGGGAAGAGAGATGAAAGATGATGACAGAAGTATGTATGTATGTATGTATGTATGTATGTATGTATGTATGTATGTATGTATGTATGTATGTATGTATGTATGTATGTATGTATGTATTTGAAAAAAGAACATTAAGATGATCTGAACCTGTTGGTATTCACATAAGGTTTGAGTAACTTTCCCCGCTAAATGACCACTATATAATGACACTGTAACCACATCTTGGTTATACATTGGGTGTGTGACTGAGATGGGCTATCATACCTTGACAATTAGTTTCAATTAGCCATGGCAAGTTACACACACCTTATGCAAGCCAACAGCATGCTGGCTGGCAATAATTTCCCAGTAGAAAAGGAAATCAAAACCAAGTCTTAAACAAACAAAACAAAAAACAAAAAAGGACTTCAGAGAAATCAAAAGCAACAAACCAGAAAAGAGAAGAGGTACCAGGAGTCATTTAATGATACTTATTAATACTTATTTATATAATTAGTTTAAGATTGTTTAGGAATGGATTCATTCATTCATTCACTCATTCATGCTGATAGGAAAATGCCCTGAAACATGTCTCCCCCCCCCTTTTTCACTGACATCCTTTTGGGCTAGTAGTCGGTTAAAAGGCTCCTGCAAAGTATTCCCTTGGGCTGAGCACAGAATATCTAGGAGAGACGCATGGGTCTGCCTCAGCACAGAAAAGGAAGGCCAGCCAAAGAGCCGAACCTCCACATTCAAAGTGGGAGATCCATAGCTGGAAAGATCAGGATCAGGAGAAAGCAATGCCTTCTAACCCTCGCCAGGCTGTGAACTCCTGTCAGAACTCACCAACAACACCTGCCGGGCCACGGGTTCTTTACCCTTGGAGAGCTTGGCAATATGCTCCCCCTCCCAGAACACTTCCATGCTGGGCTAAAGCTCAAAAAAGCAATGCTCCCAAGCTCTCATTGTTGGAATATCAGGCACTGGGCTGTGCTCCCATAGGTTCTTCTTCCATGAAGGCCAAATGACACACCTGAGGCTTAAGGGCAGGGTTGCATTCCTCCAGCCGCCGCAGCGCCTCCACCAGGTAAGGGGCCTCCCTGAATGCCAGGAAGCCTGCCACGTAGGGGGCACCCACAGCCACCATGCAGCAGTCCTCATACAGTACCTGACGGAGAGGAAAGATGCAGAAGGGTATTTAAAAAAATGTTTTGGCAGGACAACAGCTACCTTTGCAAGGCCATTCAGACTGTGCCCAAGAAAGCATCACATTGTTTTTCCCTTTTGTCTCCCAAGAGGCTCTTGGAGCTCTTTCCCACTCTGCAAGTCTCAAAGTAGAACAGGAGACTAACTCATGCCAGCTCCGATTGTCCCATCAGCCTTGACATTCTGTAAACAGGTTTTGGCAGAAGGGGGGAAAAACCCAAGGTCAGGCAAATTTTTGATTGCCTCAATGCAGCCGACAATGGATCCTATTTTTGTTTTTCAGCAACTATGGGGGTATTAGCAACCCATCATTTGTCAGATCCTAAAATGCTTCAGCTTTGATTTCTGAAAACAATGAATGCCAAACAAAAGTTGCATTGGTTGGCAGAATGTTAAATAAAAATAAGTGCTTGCAAGAGGTAAAAACAAAATACCTTCAGACTTAGCAATGTCTGCCAGCTCACTCTGTTTGGAAAGCAATCAGAAATCCCATGGGGATGGCGGAGGAATGACAGTGTCTGGGGATGCTTTAAGATTAGGTGGAAATGTCGTTGTCATCATAGAGCGCTTTTACACGACCCCTAAAATCCGAGGCATAGGGCTCCCAGATGCAGAGCTTAAAACTGTTTCCCACCAGCTGCGCACTTGAAAAAAAATTAAGTACGACCACGCCCACCTAAGCATGCCCCAGTGCATTTTAAAAGTACCTGGTCTCCGGAGGTAAAAAAATTTCTGATGCGGATTGTAAAGCAGTGAGTGCTGGGCTGTCATGCCTTCTGTTTGGTCCCCCCCGCCCCTTTAAGAGACTGGAATGCTTCCGGGGCTGCTCCCAACTGCAGAGCGGAGGTGAGCCTGCATTCTTTTCTCCCTTTTTTTCTCCCTCCCCTCACGCAGACAGGAGCAAGGGAGTACGGAGGGGTGGGAACGCAGCAAGAGGAGCAAACCCCCAAGATCTCTGGTCCGAATTTAAGTTGCCAGCGGATCTTAGGGGTCATGTAAAAGCGCCCATAGTTAGCATTATTCGTATTGGTGTGTATGTGAAAATTCCATCGTATGGTGATCCTAGTCAGGGGTCTAAGGTGAGACATCAAAGGAGTGGATTTACTAGCACCACCACCTGCTGAGTTTCGATGGCCAAGCAGGGATTTGAACCCAGGTCTCCTGGTCCATAGACTCACAGTCTACTCACTACATTACGTTTACTCTCATTATTAATCTAGGCTGTGTAGTATCTTTACTGGATAACTTTTTAAAAAGTTCCTCAGAACTCTTCATCGGAGTAGCTGCTGTAAAAGTTGAGGACTGGGGAAGATGTCAAGAGCCCCCAATGCCAAACATCTGGCTATCATCAGTATGCCTTCATGCAAAATGAGATGCAAACTGCAGATCCATTGCAAAGTAAGGTATTAGTGTATCAGCTTACAATCTCCTCCCTCCCTGTAGACAGAAGCTTACTTAAGCCACCAACAATCCCTCCCCTGTCTTGGCCAAAAAAAAAAGGCTTAATAGCTGAAAAGTGGGGAAGGACAACATAAGATCTCTAAACTAAGCAAGAGGTTGAACTCAGTTGTCCCACTAAGCCCCAAAGTCAACTGAAAGCACAAATTGTAGATGGATGGGATGGAAGGAACACTGCAGTGCAGTCTTACAGGAGTTCCTCTTTCTCTAGCAGAGGGCCCAACCCCAGGCAGATGTTTGTGGCATTTTCAAATCATCATCATCATCATCATCATCATCATCATCATCATCATCATCATCATCATCATCATCATCATCATCATCATCATCATCATTGTGACCATGTGGGTGCAGAAACAAAGGTCGTACCAACCACAAGGCATGATTATCAATTTCAACAAAAAGATGCTCCCCAAGGCTTAGATGGGTGTTGGCCAAACAGAAGGAACAGATTGTAAGCATTTAGACAGATTTGGGGGATTTCTATAATCTCCACACATGGCAAAACGTTCTGCATAATTAAAGTCTTTGCCTTGTTTGTAGCTTATTAGTGATCAATTAAAGGCACACTTGTCCTTGTTTCGCCTCTGCTGGAGACGGGACAGCATTGTAGCTATCCTGCAGTGGCATCCATACCCATCTCCAAGGTTCTTCAGCCAACAGGATCTTCTTCCTGCTGTTCTAGTTCTATTTCTTCTACCATGATTGAGGAGCTGTAAGTCTGTGACAGATTTTATGTGTTTTTTTTATGTAAAACACAAACCACATAAACACAAAATGTAAAACATATTTTATGTGTTTCTGACTTCTTGCTCTTTACTTATTCACCTTTGTACTTCTTGATCCTAACCATCCTGAGATAAATCCACATTTCAAAAGCATTTTGCTCTTTTTTAAAATCAGTGCTCCATAATTCTATACCATACAGTGTATGAATTAAATAGAACATGGACCACTAAATTTAAAAAATAACAAAATGCATTTGAAACGTGGATTTATCTCAGGATGGTTAGAATCAGGGTCCAAAACGGAAAGCATTATTTGTACCACCATATAATAGAGATTCTCAAAGTCCATTTTAAGCTTTTGTTGCATATTGTATTACTTGTCTAAGGAAGCTGTGCTGGTCTACCATTAGTCTGACTTTTATTGCATGGCTATAAACCTCCCTGTTCATCCAGTCCAAAGTCAAATTCCAAAGTCCTCATATCTGCCAACCTGATCTACGCTTTTGTTTTGGAATCAGGGTCCTACTCAGTCCCCAAATGGCTGCTTCTAGAGATTTGCATGAACAGCTGAACCTTTTTAGCCAAAAGGCTTTAAATTTTGAGGAGGCAGCACACTATCTGAAGACCCACATCTTAAAATCAGATGTGCGAATTGACTGTCTCTCTGTTTGCTCATCAGACTCTGTCCTTTGGTATGCCAAGCTGTGCCCATTCAACTACCCTTTCCCCAATATCTTAGTAATATAACAAATCCTTATTTGAGAAATGAATGCCCTTGCAGCTTTAAGATGCCAAGCTATGGCCTCGGCAGTGGTGGAAGGATGACACCAGCAGACTCCATGGGAAGAGAGGGTCTGCCCATGTGGCAATAAAGAAGTAGAAAATCTAGCCCATTACCTAATAAAATGCCCTTTATACCATGACCTAAGAGCAACCCTGCTCAGAGAGATAGTTCTGTAACCCTTAGGTCAGATGCTCAGCTGATAAACCTTTTGTTGGGGGATAATGCACCGTGTATAATGGAAAAAGAAGCTGGCTTTGCCCACAAAGCATCAATACTAAGGAAACTTTGGAGTGAAAAAAGTCCTGAATGAATAAGGGGAGTATTGTACTACTTACGATCACTTTTAATCTGCAAATTGATGTTTGTGCCCATCTCTATCTGCTTGTGTACATCTATTTTGATTTTTAAAGCTTTTATCGTATTTTATTTCTTGTGATTTCTAATAAATTCTTCCAAATGTCCATTCAACGTCATACTGGGGGTGGGGTGGGGTGGGGTGGAACCATTGGCACAAATAAATTCATTACTCCTTGAAAAACATGTTGTGCACGGAATTCAAGGCAAAGTCGGGTGGAAATCACAACTTGAACTTCACCCAAAGGGCGAGCCAAGTTAAAGCAGTGCATGCTTTTGACTTTGGGGAGTGTTTCCTTGCTGGTGGACAATCCCAAGGTATAGAAAAAGACTCTTCTACAACCACATGTAGGAAAGGAAAAACCTCAACAATTCTACTCTTCTGTAGACTTGGGAAGAATCCTCAAGCTCATCTTGCTCTCTGAGGTCCCTTTGATATCTTACCAACCCCCCTCATGCCTGCTATGGAAGTAAATACCGCAGCAGCCATATAGTCATCAAGTCAAAGAGATCTAGGCCAGTGTTCTCTATCTCTGATCTTCCAGATGGGTCATGGTTAGGGACATGGAGAACGCAAGTGCTAATAAACGGGAGTGCCCAAAGGCTGAGAACCACTGATCTAGGTAGCAAGTAGAGCTGTCAACTGGTATTTTCCTTTCTATGCTAAACCCATCAGTGCTCAAGGACTCAGTACTTTTCCAGAGGAAGTGCCCCAATTCTGTGGCTATTACCTCAAGGCCCGGGTAGCTGAGCACCACCAGGGAAGAACAGGCACTTGTGTCATCTCCTTTGACATAAGACAGGTCTACCCCTCCGACTCTTTCCAGGCCAGCAAAGGACGGGCTGCTCTGCCATTCCTGTGTGTCTTCCTCGGTCACTTTTGCCTTCAGCTCAGCTTGCTCACTACAGAACGCAAGAGAATTAGGCGGCATCTCTTCATTTTCAACACCATAAGGCTAGAAATAAACAGCGGTTCTTTTCAGCATATTAAGGGCAATATGATAGATAGGAGCAAAACTGACCACTGTACGGCAGGTTTTTTTTGTTTTTTGTTTTACAAAAATCTGTTTAACTAGATTTGAGTGAGAGTGGGACAAAGGTTGTGCAGTGGAGACACAAGGAAATATGGCTGCTCACCCACCCATGTTTCATATAACTTTATTATTTTTTTAAACCTAATACCTTACTTGCCTCCAGGCTAAATATGAGACCTGTGAGGCCAGATAGCTTACACATTTAATTATGTTGTTTCTTTCCATAGCTGTTACTTTCTAGAAATACGCGAGCACATCCTCCAAACCGAAATAAGGGCACTGTAAAAGGATACATGTTGGGGAAGAGGAATTGTTCTTGGTTGTTTCCAATTCCATTCAAGGCATATTAGCATGTAGAAAGAAGGGAACAAAACATTGGCCAAAAAAACAACAACACTTTCCTTTTCCATTTCTCTCCCTGTGAATATCTGCAATGTTCAGATCTTCTCCCACACTGTCACTTGGCTCTACAAAGTTTGGTTCATTTATTCTGATCAGATCGTTGTGAGTTTTACGGGCTGTTTGGCTGTGTTCTGGAAGTTTTTCTTCCTACGTTTCGCCAGTCTCTGTGGCTGGCATCTTCAGAGGGCAAGGAGCTCAGGGAACTAGGAGTTCTCTCTGTGCTCTATAGAGAGAAACTCCAGACCACGAAAGCCTTCGAGAATACATTACTCTGATCAGACTTTGGAGCTAATAGGTGTGGATGCTAGTTTTAGGTTTAGATTTGAATTCTGAATAGAATGTGCCACAGAATGCTAATCCACACCTTGGTCCAAAAAGAGCATTATAATGAACGTTGGGTAAAATACAAGATGAAACAGAGGTTACAAAGTTTAAGCAATAACTGTCACGTTAGCCTATGAGGCACAAGCAAAGCAATTCTCCTTGAATTGCTGGAGAGCTCGGTGGTTTAGGTCTCTACCTTGGGGTTCAATTCCCCACTGTGCCCCCATGGCAAGGGTAAGAACATAAGAACATAAAAACAGCCTCGGTCGGAACAGGCCCATCCAGTCCAGCATTCTGTCTCACACAGTGCCTCACTCACCATGTGCTTCAGGGTATTCTCAAGCAGATGTCGTCACCAGCTTATGATTCCCTGCAAATGGTATTGAGAGAGATCCTGCCTATCTCTCCAACCTGGAGGTTGTCCTTAGGCAGGGGTCCTCAACCTAAGGCCCCAGGGCCGGATGCGGCCCCCCAAGGTCCTGAATCCGGCCCCTGGGACCAATTGCAACCCCCCACCTACCCCCTGTTTTGTGAGCAAGCCAGCCTCCGCAGCTGCTTTTGGACTGTGATCCGGCCCCCAGCGGTGTCTGGGTAGTGGTGGACCGGCCCGCTGTTTGAAAACCTTGAGGACCCCTGACATCCATAATGATAGCCACTGATACCCTTGTTCTCCATGAACTTGTCCAACCCGTTCTTAAAGCTGCCGAGGCTGACAGCTGTCACCACTTCTTCTGGCAGGGAGTTCCAAAGACCAGTGATTCCCTGGGTAAAAAAAAAGTACTTTCTCTGATTTGTTTGAGATCTAGCACCCAAAAAAGTTTCATGGGGTGCCCCCTAGTTCTAGTGTTGTGCAATAGAGAAAACAGATTTCCTTATCTACTTTGTCCACGCCCTGTATGATTGTGTAAACTTCAATCAGGTCACCTCTTAGGCGCCGTCGTTCAAGAGTGAAGAGGCCCAGCCGTTGCAGCCTCAGGTGGTAAGGAAGGTGTTCCAGTCCCCAAATCATTCTCGTTGCCTTCCTCTGCACCTTTTCCATTTCCTTAATCTACTTCTGGAGGTATGGTGACCAGAACTGTACACAATTCTCCAGATGGGGCCTCACCATAGATTTATAAAGAGGCAAAATGACACCTGGCTGACTTATTTTCTATACCCTTCCTAATGATCCCTAGCATTCAATGACCCAGAGGGTCCCTTTCATCTCTGCAGTTCTAAGATGATGATTAGTGTTTCTTTTGGACAATTTGCTGGGGGGGCTTTCAAAGTTTCGCGGGGCCGGATATATATTTTCAATTTTGCTTTTTGCTCCGATCTTCCCGGGGGAGATGAGCGGTGGATCTGTTGGGGTGTGTGATGCAGTACACCCCCGGAGGGATGTCTGAGTCTGATGATTGACGAAAAAACACTTTGCTCCCAATAAATCCGCGCCGGAATGGCAGCGCAGCAATAGCGCAGCAGGTGGCGCACGAGCCATCTTGAGCCGCGCGAAAAAAAAATACGAAACCCAGAGCGGCCGGCGGCAGCAATCCTAAGGAGTTCCTTTTCCCCCAACCCTCCTTCCCGGTTTCTCCCCCATTCTCGGCCTGGAAGGCTGACTCCACGTTGGACATTACCGCTCCCAGCTGCGCAACGTTTCCTCCGCCAGGCGCGCCTCCATCTCTGGTCCGTTCGCCCTTGTCCCTCAGCCATAATTTCCTATTTCCTGCGTTGCTCCGGTGTCCCTTTCCCCTGGTCCGCAACGCGAGGATGAGGAGGATGGTTCCTCCTCCAGATGTGACGGACGTCCTTCTTCCCGGGCACGTCTGCTTCATGCCTGCCTGGTTATATTCCCGCGGCCCTGCCGAGGGGTGCCAAATGCCAGCGCTACCGTGGGCGAGGGCTTGGTGCCAACTTGCTCAAGAGTGGAGTTTAACTGGCAGGCTGGCGTCCTAGTTTTGAACAAGGGACCCGTTTTCTCCTGTTGTAGCTGCAGCGTGCACTGAAATATCTTATCAGTTTATCAGCACCACAAGGTGTTGTGCTCCAGGAAAATCCTCTCCAGTTTCTTCTAGAAAGGGACTTTTTAAAAGTACCCAAGAAGATACAGAGTCATGCTTGTTAGTTTCCTTCTGAACGCCCTTGATTACAAACTCCCCACCCCGTTTTTAGCTGGAGAAGGGATTGGTAGTCAAAATGCAGAGGAGCTAGAAGTTTAGTTTTCAATATTCTGCAAAATGCTTGTCTAGAATTGTATCCCCTGTTCCTGAGTGTTTTCAAGAGGAATAGATAATAACCTCTATCTAATCCATATGGAATGGCTGTGTGTGTGTTGTGTTGTTATAATTGTGACCGACTCTTTGTGACTCCATGTCCATGGAGGGTTTTTTTGGCAGGAATACTGGAGTGGTTTGCCAGTTCCTACTCTAGTATGGAATGGCTACTACCACCCAATCTTACAAATGGAAAAAATCAGTGAAATAAAAATAAGAGTGGGTTCATTCAAGTACCATTAACAAGTTTGTGATTTTCTACATTAAACCGCAGAATTGCATTCAACCTCTTTTAGGGAGGTGTTGGAATGGGGCCTAATCTCTGCCGCAAATGGATTTGCAAGCTCCGGACCTTAAAAATGCTTACACGACACCTAAGCTCCGCTGGAGTTTGCAGACAATCTTAAGTGCGACCCTGCCCACTTTAGCGCACCCCAGCGCACTTTTTCTTGTACCTGCTTTTTGATGGGGAAAAAAAAAGCCTGCGGAGAGTGCCTGAGAATCTCCTCGCTTCTTCTGTTGCTTTTTCTTTTGCCTGGTTCCCCTTTAAGAGGGAGGAAGTAAACGGAGGTCGGAGCAGGTCGAAAGAAGCGGGAGGTAAGAGCTGCATTCTTTTGTCTCTGTCTAAGGCTTTTATTTTCCCTATAAAAAAGCAGGTACAAAAAAGTGCGGAGCGGGTGGGCACTAAGGAACAGCAACGCCCTCAAGATCTCTGCTGCGAATTTCTGGAGCTGGTGGGTAGGGGTCGTGTTTTTAGGCCCTTAGAGAGGTGTTGGAATGGGGCATTAATCTTTATTTATTTATGGGATTTCCCAAGGGAAGCCCCCCATAGAGGGCATTTCAGCCATCATTGCAGGAGATTACCAAGGCCTGCATTCAAGTCCTGAAGGATGCCTCATGCAGGTAGGGGAAAAGTTGGCTTATTAGCCTCAGCTGATTTAAGGATGATCTGGCCATGGCTGCAGTTTGGGATTCCCAGGAAAGACCTGGGTACAGAAGAACATTGCACACTTGGTTCCTATATGGGACTGCAGACCAAACCTCTTGATGACCTTTCCCAGTGGTTCCATGTAGATGTTAAACAGCATGGGAGACAGTATTGAGTCCTAGGGAACCCCATGACGTAAACACCATGGGGCAGAGCAACTGTCCCCCAACATCACCTTCTGGACACGGTCAGCCAGGAAGGAGTGGAACGACTCCAAAGCAGTGCCTCCAACTCCCAATCTGGCTAGCCTGTCCAGAAGGACACCATGCTCAATGACGTTGAAAGCCGCTGGGAGGTCCAGCAGTATCAAAAAGGTCGCACTCCCTCGTCTTTCTCCAGGCAAAGGTCATCGTACAGGGCAACCAAGGCAGTCTCCATACCAAACCCTGGACTGAGACCTGACTGAAATGGATCCAGAAAATCCATTTCACCCAGTAGCGTCTGGAGTTGCCCGGTCACCACCCGCTCCAACACCTTGCCCAAAAAAGGTAGGTTTGATACTAGTCGGTAGTGAACAACCAGCTCTGGCTCCAGGTTAGATCCTTTAAGGAGTGGTCTAATTACTGTCTCTTTCAAGGTGGCAGAGACCACTCCCTCTTTCAAGGAGACCATCATGGTCTCCTAGACTCAGGTGCAAACCCCCATGGCAGATCTTTCAATTAACCAAGAAGGACAAGGGTCGAGAGGCATGGTGGTAGGATGGACATATCCAAGCACTCTGTCCACATTGTTGGGTTTCAGCAATTGAAACTTAGCCAATAACACTGAACACCTGGCACACTGGACACATCCCCTATTCTGCACCAATGGTGGAGTCCAATTCACTACAAATCACTACAAATCTGAGTGATTTCCCCCCAAAAGTGGACAGCAAACTTGTCACAGTGAGCTGATGAGTGGTCCAGGACCTTCACCGTATCTCCTGGTTGAAGATCCTCGACCATTCAAAACATCTCTGCTGGGTGGGACTCTGAAGAAGCAATCTGGTTGGCCAAATATTGCCTTTTCGCCAACCATATTGCCATGGAGTACACCCGATAATGGGCTCTAAGCCATGTTCGATCAGACTCACAGCGGTATTTCCTCCACCTGCGCTCCAGCTGTCTCCCCTCCCGCTTCATCACCTGTAGCTCAGGCATATACCAAGGAGCCGTCTGGGCTCTGTGAACAGGGAGAGGATGCTTAGGCGCAATCATGTCAACCGGCCGGGTCATTTCCCTATTCCATAGGGCGACCTGAGCTTGGACAGGAGTGCTGACCATATCAGATGGATAATGCCCCAGAGCTTTCAGGAAACCATGAGGATCCACTACTCTCTGAGGGTGGATCATCTTCATAGATTTCCCACCCTTGCAGTGGGTAGAAGCTAAAGTCTAAACGTGACCAGAAAGTGGTCTGACCATGACAGTGGGGTCAGAACCAACCCCTCCACATCCAAAGAACCATCTTCCAGTTCTGTTGAGACAACCAAGTCCAGAGTATGGCCCTTCTCATGTATCGGGCCGGTAACATATTGATATAGTCTTATGGTTGTTGTGGTGGCCATGGAGTCCTGAGCCTGCCCCAGTCAAGGCAGCCTCAGCATGGATGTTGAGGTCACCCAGTACCAACAGTCTGCCCCTCCCGACCCTCCAAGCGACGCTGACTGGTGTTGAACCAAGCATCCAGGTAGACATAGCTGGGAGAGGGGGCCCAGGCCGCAGTAATACATGACAGGTTGTCACCATTATCCAGAATAACATCATGGATGAGAGTGGTCTTATTTTGTACCGACCTGGCATTCAGCAGCAGCACTGTGCGGTTCATGGGCTCGCTGATATGGTTACCTGATTCCTTCTGGTTAGGGGTGGAACTAGAAGAGTGGATAGATGTAAGATATCTAACCTCTTTTCTCCTATGCAGGCATGTTCCACCTCTACCACCATACCTTCCCCTACCTAGCACAATTTCAATGGCTGCCCCCTCCATCACCCTCCCTCCTTCCTGTTCCCTCAGTCCTTATCTAATTATACCCGATGGCAACAAGCATCCACCCATTCAACCCCATCCTCCTCCCTCCCTATCCCCTTCACACCCATGCTATAGTTGTATGCTGAAGGTGTGCCAAGATAGCAAAGCTTGGCTGAAAGTCAGCTAAAGTAGTCGGGGGCCGGATATCGCTCCTCTTCAGCCCCTTCCTCTGGTGGTAAACTGGCCTGCTGCTTCCAATGCCTCTCTCACTGACACGGAGCAGCAAAGCTGGGAGTAGGTGGACTAAAAGGCAGCTCCTTCCAGGCTGGTCTAGCAACAGCAGCAGCAGCGTTTGCTGGTTGTTTAAAGACATAAACCAAAACACAGAAGTCCCAATGACTGATGGAAGCTAATTAGTGAGAGGCCAATCACACATGTAGTCATGCACTGGCACCTCATTAATTAGCTTTCATAGATGCTATGACTTTTATGTTTTTGCTTTGAAGTCCACCAAAAAAAACCACCCCACCAACAGCATTCAGACTTAGTTATTATATCTGGACGTATTCACATAGTAGTACTGAGAAGGGTGAATGATCAAGTGAAAGCATAATGGATTAATACCTCTCTTGAATGCAGGCCTACAGTATTCATCATGCAAGTGAGAAAAGTGTTTTTTCATTTATTTTGAGTTGTAAGACAGACAAAACACCTCAACTAAAGATTGGCATGAAAAACCAATTTGGCGATTTGTGCTAGTTTCTTTCTCAGCCCAACAGTTGTTTGGTGTTTCAAAGTCTGGCCTCCTTTGGATACTCATTCAAAAACAATGCCCAGAGGAGGTGGCACAGAGAAGCCAGATTAATGTTTCCGAATGGGCACCCACCAGAAGGAGGTGGGGCTTTGAACTGTTGAAGACCTGTTTGGCCAAGAAATGAACCACTATGAACCACTGGTTTGTGCTCATTTCTAATGTGGACATCAAGAAAGATAGCACAAAAGCATATTTCTCCAAACATGAACAAAGGACAGTCACCCTAATCAATCAGACCAACACTTTTTGTATAAAGATGCTGAATCCAAAGACACAACAGTATCATTTGGAAGTAACTTTTTAATTTTTTTATGAACAAAAATACAAAATCTTGTTTATAACATTTGCAAAATTAGCAATAGCTTCTAAACTAACATTCCAGTGGACAAATTAATTACTTGTTCTTTTGCTACCAAAACAAACTACAATATTAATTCTACTGACACTAGAATGAAATCATCCAAAGCAGAGATTACTCCACGAGGAGCAATGCGGCTCTTGCTCAATCAGTACCTTCATTTTGCATGTTCTGGGAGCATGGTAGGGCGTCCTTGGTCCAAAGGCATAACTTTCTAGGCACAAGGTAAGACTATTAAAATGTATTATTACACAGACTCATAATCTAAGCTTGATACTAAAAAGCGATTGTCAGTAGATTGTGGCCTTTTAATAGGAAGAAAAATAACACACACACACACACACAAAAAAAAAACCAGAAAGAAGAAAACAATGTTTCCTAGCCCTTCAAGAACACTGTAAGTGTATGTAAAATTATTCATATTGTTACACTTGTTATTTACAATGCACACTCAAGTACATCAGCAGGAAAATATGGCTAGTCCAAGTCATTTTTAGCAACAGCTGAGTTGTAGACTCTGCTGCATTGCCTTTACCTGAGAGAGAGGTTACATCCAATTTCTTTTGGTAAACATTTTTTAAAAAAAAATCAGTGCAAATGGGGAAAGTGGTGTATTCCTTCAGTTGCTGCACCACATGTACACGGATTTAAAGTGGCTGATTTCCTTCCATCTTTCAATCATGCTGCTCACCTCCACAAGTCCCTTCAGAAGCTTTTGAATGTGCTTTTTTCAGTCATTAGAGCAACCAACTGGTTCTACGTGAGATGTTATTGTTTGAAGGAACTGCTACTTGGTTCTACAAATCTAAAACCAGCTGCTGCTTCCTCATTCACTCAACAAATGCATCCTTAAGTTTATGATTGAACTGACACGCTTTAAAACACGCAAACTAAAGTAATGTATATTGAATTAAATTACAAATTTACCAGCAGTGAATCATCTAGAGGACTGAACACATTCTATGGAAGTCTTTCCTTCCAGGAAAATGGATGGTCAGGAGTTTGAATAAGGAAAATGACCCTGTTAAGTATGTTAAGTCCATTCTCCTACTTCTTTCTAGACGCTGTTGGGCACAGCCTGCTTCATGTGAATGTTCCTTTGAGTACCAACTTGGGAGCATGGGTAGAAAGAGCATCGAAGGGGCAGTCCTGATGCATTTTGCCTTAAAGGCAATTGGTATCAGTCTACCACACCTGGTTATGTGGCTTACAGAAAGTTATACTGTATTTGAAGACACTCACATGAACGATTGCTTTGTTGAATGTGAACATACCTTGTTCAAATGCACTGATCTGGTGAAAGAGATAAAAGAGGGTTAAAAAAACCAAACATTTCCCCTGATATTTGAGGAAGGACACTTTGGTAAGAAGTCTATTAAACCTGAGGGAGGGAAGGAGTAGCAGTTCTCTGTTCTCTTACTATGCTAAGTCACTCAAAGGAAGGAAAGATCTGTTTGTAAAAGAGCATGTAACTTCATGGTGTTGAACTCTACTGAATATATTTAGGGTTCTTCCAGAGACCAATGAGACAAAATAATGAGTCAATAATGTATGGTTTTGTTTTTCGTTTTTCTTAAAAACGCCCTTACTTGAATTGTCCAAGAAAAAAAGTAGTAGTAGTAATATCTTGGTTTCTTCAAAGAGAAATCCTTCATCCGCTAAGGCAAAACTATTATTTGTGCATCATGGTTTATTCTTAGTCTAGTACAATGGATATGATACCCTTGAGATAATCAAGTCTTTCTGGTGCCATAACTTGATTTTTTCAGTGCAAGAAAAAAGAACACTCTGATCCCATACTTTGCTCTTCAGTGATTTTTTTTAAAGGCAGAAGAGTAAAAAGGCAGCCTCTGGTAATCAATCACTGGTCCTCCGATCCCATTTAAGAGTAGCAGCTACTTTCCAAGCCGCAACACACTGGGAGAGCTGGATCTCACCCGGGAAGGCATCCTCTAACTCCTCAGGCACGTGGCTCTCTTTGGTTTCCAGATAGGAAATAAGGGTATCTTTAAGGCTGGGAAATAAAGAAAGAGAACAAATGCCGTCAGATATCATTTTATGCATGTGCTAGAATAGGGAGTGTTTCATCATGAGGGACAAGCCACATCCAGGTGAAGAACAGAATCCGCCAACGTGCAAGGGACCTGGACTGGGCTGCTTACAAGCAGGCTCTCACCTCCATGCAGGGTTGAACAATTCCCCAGGTCGGGCGTGGGGTTTCAGCTTCAGGGTGATCATTTCATGCAATTCTTGGAGGAAGTATTCCAGTCCGGCGTGGAAAAGGAAAGCATTAAGAAGTCTGGTGTGTTCTGGAGTGAGCTCCTCTTTGTAAGCTGTGCTGACTTCCGCAAAGGGATCCTGGCAAATACAGAGGGAAGAACAGACCGTTTGAGGGAAGAAAAAGCATTGTCTAGAAACCGCTAGTTCACTGCCCATCCTCCCACACCCCTGGACCCCATTTATTCCCACTTCCTACCCTATTCAGGTGCAGAAGTTGTTCTGATTTATGGCTAGAAAGGAGTTGCCACAGTGCAGTGGCATGCTTCAGGTGACATCGACTCAACACCTGGAAGGAAGGGGGGAAGAGGAAGAGAGGAAATGTTGCCCACGTCAGAGGTAAATCATCTCAAAGGCCTTCACGGGTGAACAAAGTGGAGAAGACTGCACATTGGAGCCTTGGAGTTGGAATTCTGAGAATTCTGCCTGGGAAGTTTGTAGAGAATTCTGGAGGTTGGACACTAGCAACACAATATAGTATACCTCCAACGTGTGGACTAGAGGTATCTGCAATACTACAGTAACCCCCCGCCGATCGCGGGAGTTAGGGATCCACCCCACCCGCGATGCATGAAAATCCGTGATATATGAAAGCAGGTGGGGGGGGACTGGGGGCGGGGGGGGGGGGCGATCACGCGCCTGTCCGAGAAATCTTGGTGCAGCGCGCACAGGCGGTCTTGCAGGATCTGACCTCCCGCCGCCACCCGCCCCGATCGCTCCCTGCCGCCCCCCCCGACCGGCTCCGAGGTACAGGTACTGCGATCCCGCGATATAGCGGGACCGCAGTACCTGAACTGCGATATGGTGGGGGGTGACTGTACTACTCCAGCTAGAGAATGGCAGCTACCTTTTTGTTACAAAAACACATGGAAGACAAACTCCAAGAAGCAGGAAGTGGCAACCAGGAACACAAGAGTTACACAGCACTTTGGTGACCCTCCACGTATGTCCAGAACACAGCACCTCTATGGGAATTATTCCCATCCCAATTCAGTTTATCAGGAGAAAAAAAATCTTAAGTGTTGAGAGAAGTACGACAATGGAACCCATTACTTTGGGAGGTAAAGAGAGCACTCGAAGGCTTGGAGGTATTGAAGAGAAAGCTGGGAAACTATCTGCCGAATTTGCTTCGACTTGTATTCCTGCCGGGAGAAGTGGGGGGGGGGGTTCCGACTCAATGGCCTTATAGGCCCCGTCCAACTCCATAATTCTATTATTCTAAAGGGGAAGATCAGTGTTCACAACACTCAACCCGGAGAGTGGCAAGAAACTTCCCATAGTGAAATGAACAGGAATGTAAATGATGTCTCCCTTGGGCTGGGGAATTTTTTTTATTAATAGCCGCAGTTGGACTCTTTCACAGAATCCCCTTCCCTGGTACTCACCTTGAGTATATGAGCACTTGTCTGGCTGCCCATTTTCAGGGTATCTTCAATATACTGAGTCAAAGTCACCTCAGGTTCCCCTCCAGCCATAGCCAGGAATCCTAAAGTTATTTCGGTGACATACAAAGCTTCACAGATGTCACTGTAGGAGTGCAATTCCCCACTGATCATGCTAATTGTGGAATTTGGAAGGGAGCTCTGTAATTCAAGGGGATAAAAAAAATAATCAATATCCATCACAGTTGCCCTTCGCGGGAAAGGAATAGCACTTAGGCCAATCCTTCAGGATATGAAAACTTAAGAAGCAAAATTAGTACAAGTTATTCACAAGTTGTGCTAAATTCCTAACCCTAACCTACTTTTTGTTTGGAATAAAGCCCAGTCATAAAGGGAGGGTTTCAGGTTTTGACAACCTTAGGCAAGAACATGTACTTAAGACTCCGAGCATCTGCAAACCGAGTCCTCTGAATGCCTCGAAATTTGCTACAAAGTGAACAGCATGTGCCTAATCAGAGTGCAGTGTGGGATTAATTCTAAATTTATCATGATTGTAATGGAAGGAACTCGGCTGTTTCCTTGCGTCCCTTCTTCCTCTTATCGCAGATGCTCACCTGGTCCAGCTTGCTCTTGATATCTTTGAAGAGATGCTCATAATTTCGATCATGCCTGTACACCAGAGTGGGGATGCCCTGTTAAAAGAGGGGGAGAGGAGAGGAGAGAGAGCGCAAATATGCCCAGTGAGCAGATGTCCGAGAAGGCCTGCATTTTGGCCTGGAATCGGGTCTCATAGGTGCCACAAAAGCCAACCACCACCACCGGGTTCTGATGATAAATACCGTCAGTGTGATTAAGGGTTTTCCCTGCAGAAATCGGTTGATGACTTGCTGCTGGATTTTTTCCAAGTCCAGTTCCTGGAGGGCCTCCCCTCCTTTCTCCACGCTGTACTGGCAGTTGGACAGAATCAGTGGGATCAAGTCCCTCTCCACCTCATACGAGATCACATGGAGATCAGTCACTTCTGTAGGGCTCACAGAGTATCTGTACAGAGAGAGGGAGGGAGAACGAAAAGGACAAATCTGGATTCACTGCCAGTTTGGCAACAAGAAGTCCATTTGGCAACTGCAGGAAGTCGCGGGGAGCCCAGCAAGATGCTTGGTGGCAAACATACCTTTTGGCATCTGTTGTGTAGTTTAATATGGTATAGACAAAATCATTGTGTAGGCTGATGAGGTAGCTGGCCAAGGCTGTGGAGCACAGGCCAAGGCCTCTTCGGCGAGGCAGAAGGACCTCAAACTCAGTCTCCAGAGTGAGGTCATCATCACAATACCCTTTGGGCAGCTTGATTTCGCCTGCAATGGGACAAAGAAACATTCGTCAGCAGCAGAACCTTGTCTGAGTGACAGAGCCTTTCCTGCCCATTTGGGTCATCAGTGGGGTTGTGAAATAGTTCTCATTTTTTTTTACCATTACTGGCGTAGTGTTTTCCGAAATATTATACTCAATCAACTAATCCTGGATGTAGAAAGGATGAAAGTGCTCCAGAGAGGGGGAATACCAGACAAAATGACCTTTCTAGTCCACTGGAAATAAACCAAGATAATGTTTCTTCTAGCATTAGAAAATGAGTGTGTGTGTGGGGGGGAAGGAAAGTGTGGCCTAGCAGAAGTATCTAAAAAGAGGGAATCTTCTGTCAGTTGATACCACACAAGCTGCCCACATCTTACCATTCCAGCTAAGAAATAGTGTTAAGTAGCCACTCACCATTGGTTTCCAAGGATGGTCTCAGCTTGTTCCATACATCCAGAAATATGTTCACTTTCCTTATGGTAAGATGCCGCAGGCTTTCTGCATGTAACAAAACCCCAACATTGTGTGATTGATTGACTAGTATCCTACTGGGATTTTACTGTACTTTGGAGTAAATGGAATTGTTTAAATCATGAGAACCTATAATAAGAGGAGGGAGTTCTAATTGCTGGTCTCATACTAGATTAATACTGCTCTTAGTGCTAAAATTGTATGTTTTACCAGTCTGGGCATGATCTAACCTGTCCCGAGCAAGAAATATGCCTTGTAACTTGTAATTTGGGAAATTAATGGCATTTATACTTTGCTAATTAGAATTATAACATGGCAGAGTCTCACCTTGGGGCAGGCTTTTAACAAAATCTCTGATTGTGCGGTGTTCCACCTCTGAAATATTCTGGAACTTCTTTACCAAGTCTTTCTGCAGGGCCAGAATATCTGGCAAAAACTTCACCAGCCTGAGTTCAGTTTCCTGAAAATGGAGAAGAACAAATTGGACAGGTGAACCTGAGACAGAAAAATACAAGACTCTTGTGGCCAACAGCCTGCAGAGAGACAAGAAGCAATTCGTATATGGGGCAACCTGTACATTTTCTGTATGTCCATCAATGTGTCACATAGATCATGGCTTCCTATATGCATCCCCAAATTTATCAACATTATCATACACCAGCAATTTTAGCTAAAATGAACACTCAGCTATCGAATGCTTGCTGGAAATGCAAACAAAAAGAAGGTTCACTATTCCATATATGGTGGTTGTGTAAAAAAGCTCAAAAATATTGGAGTTAGATTAGACAGCTATTGCAAGATGTTCTAGCGGGCCCAATAGATCCAAAACCTGAATTCTTTTTGCTAAACATAATGCCAGACACAATGGATCAGCAAAGTGTATATTTAGTAATTCATATTATAACAGCAGCAAGAATTGTCTTTGCAAAACACTGGAAAGAATCAGGAATACCAAATGAACAGGAGTTGATAACTAAAATCCTTGAGACTGCAGAAATGGACAAACTGTCAGAATGGTTAGAGGTACACTGGAAGGTGAAACACCAGGAATGTTGGGACAAAGTTAAACTGAAAATATGACAAAAGCCAAAACTGTTTGGTTATTGATATGTACATATATGCCTGAATTGAACTGTCTATAATTGTAAGATGACTCTGATATTTTAAGTGTTCTGCCCAATCTGCATCCCCCCCTTTTTTCTGTACCACAAGTTATTCTCCCCTATTTATCCTTTATCTACAAAAATTTAAAAAAAACACAGCTTTTTAAACAAAATCACAGCTGCAGAAGCGAGAATCAAAGCTCGCCTCATCTAATTTTGTCTGCACTTCACATTTTCAGAAGGCAGATTTGATCTGGGCCTCTGGATAGCATCACCCTCAGACACCAACACAGAGCTACCTTATGTTCTAGCTGTGTTTCAGTATTTCAAAGCACCCACACGATTTGATGCTTACTGATGTACTTCTGCATTTGACAAGTAGCTGACAGCAGAATTTCAGCTCTTAAGATCAAAGTCATCACATTCACAAATGAAGGAGGGGGGGGAAGAAAAGAGGATGCAAGGCTGTATGTTGGACACTTGCCTTTATTAATTATAAAAATAGCAGCCTACACTTGGGAGCTTGCATTGCACAGGTTCTGACTTGTTTATCTCAAGGCGAGGGCCACTGGAGAAGAGGGAGGCATGCTCACCTTCTGCAGGAACTTCCACAAGACAGGAACTGTATCTTTGCCCCCTTTTTGCTGGACAACATGGCCCAGGTACTCGACTGAAATCCTCTTCCTGCAACTCCACATCCTGGAACAATGAACTATGCTGTTTTGGGGCAGCCTAGACAGAAAGACTGCAGGGTCCCCATATACAATTTTCACAATTGGGTTAGAAGAGAGCCTCTCATCCCCACTAATTTGTCGATTCAGTCCCAGAAGGGATTTATCCAGAAGCTGCATGGGAGAAAAAAAATAAGCAGGATACGTATGTGAGTCACAGGAAAAAAATGGTCCCTCTTTTAAACAAATAAACAGCATCAACAAATCCTTTAAGGCTAGCTAGAAACTGGTGTGTAAGACCATAACTTGGAACAGCATGGTTTTGACTCTATCGTAAATAATTGGACCTTTGAGTGTCCTTAGGAATTCTGAACACCCTTATAGCTTTCAAAAAGTGGAAGAGCGTATTTCCTAAATCAGGGGTGTCCAAACTTTGGCCTTCCATGTGTTTTGGACCACAACTCCCAGAATTCCAAGCCTGTATTGCCAATGACAAAGGACTGTGGGAGTTGTGGTCCAAAACATTGGACACCATTGTCCTAAGTGGATGGGGGTGGGGGAAATGTTAAAATAAAGGCCAATCTTTGAATGGGGTTTTAAAGGGCATTGCTTCTGAATGGAGCTTCAAAGGAAATTGTTTCAGTGCACAGGGAATCCAGCTGCAATGTCATTTTGGGTCCATCTACATAAAAAACAACTTCCAAGATTCCACTCGACTATTAAATCAAGGGAAGTGACAGAAAGGGAGATAAATAAAGACTGTTCCTGTTAAATTATTTTTGAAAATCCAGAACACTGCATTTAGCAACCTCTGGCAGTCACACCACTTACTAGGACTGCAAAAAGCAGGTTCAGCCTTCCACTATGTAGCTTGACTATATTTTATAGTTAACATTTAGTCATCTAAAAATAAAAATGCAACGGATGCACTTTGGTGCAAGGTCCCAATGGGTTAGGGAAGTAAATCAACAGAGCAGCCATGGCGATAGATGATGACTATGTACTACAAAGGGTGTAACACACTTTGTGTTCACTTCCGATTTCATCAGTCAGAATTAACTTTCTTGTAACCTGCTATTTTCTAAGCCTTCATCCTCAAAACAATTGCAGTTTAATGGGAAGACTTTAAATGTGGCTTAAAATCAAAGGAAGAACATTTTGGTCCCATTGATCCCGATGCAACGGTAACAACCAAAACACAAACACAGGAACACTTTCTCATTTGTGTTTCCCACCAAACTGTGTTCACCAGAGGAAAACTACACTGGAGGTAAGATGTATCCACTGAGACCCTTCTCTTCACTGAATTTGGCTCAAGGGCCAAGGAAAATGTTGGTAAAGCCTTTTTACATCTGGAGCAGAAAAACTACTTCTAAAACCAATACTAATAATACTGTTCCACCAAGCCAAATCTGACTTTTGGTGACCTTTTCAAGGGTGTTCCAAATACAGAGTACAGTACTCAGAAGCGCTGCCTTCCTTTTGCCTGTATGTTCATTAATGCCTTCAATTTTTTTTAAAAAAATGAGTACAATGCATTCAGATTTTCAAATGTAACTGCCATGATGAATAATATGCCAAATGATTCCTTCTAGAACTAATGGATATAGTCTATTTACAGAGCTGTGGATGAATGCTATTGTCTCCTTTGAGACAACAGGTTCCAAAACACCTCACACTTGACACTCTTAGAATTGTTTATCTGGATGTTCAGCAATGAATCACTATATAAACAGCTACAACGACATGTGTGGCAGTCCACTGTTAAGGGCAACAGCACTTCATACTCCTTCTTTGGTTTAGGGATGGAGCACACAGGCTCAATGGAATGGCTCATGTTCTCAATAGAAAGCACAGTTTTTTTTGTTTACCTTTAGTTGAGGAAGAATAACAGTCTGAGTGACAATTCCTTCCCATTTGTTTCTGTATTCTTTGGTGGAAAGTTGACCATCAAAGCCAACGGGCCCTACAAAAGAATGGTTAGTGCATGTAGCACATTGCATAATTTTTTCTTTACTTCTTTGAATGGAACAAAGTCATGTATCGCTCATTCTATCAATATCCTTGTATCAAATCTAGCTCCTTCTTCATCCACCCACCCACCCATCCATCCATTTGATTTGTATACCACCCATTTAACTACCAAAGCCATTTTGGACAGTTCACAGCAAAACATACAACAATAATAGTAAAGAATATTGTCAAAAACACAACAACCTAGAAAAATCAAATAAAAAAATCAAAGTAAAAAGAACGACAAAATAAAAATGACTAATAAAGACAAGATAGCTGAACTGATAACTTAGGAGCTAAAACAACCCCTGTGCTGTGTTGATCTAGTATCTTGAAATACCCTGTCTAAAAAGCCATATTTTCAGAGATCCCTTCCTTTGCAAGCTGCTAGAGATGATACAACTGTCAAGGGAAGGAGAGCTTAAGAACTGACGCAGAACTAACTCTGTAAAAGCTAAAAGTCACATTAATCACTGATGCAGGAAGAAAGACACCAATTTAAGCAATTCCTTATTTCTTCAACAGTGACCTGCTTAAGATCCATTTAGATCCATTCACATCAGTTCAAGTGATATGTCTGTTTGAATTGATGGGGGGAAAGTTTGCATCTGTTGTGTTCATCCCAGCCAGACCCAACTTTAGGAAGGGCGGCAGGGCAGGGGGGCACCTAGCTGCTGTCTGAATCCTCTCCTTTCCATATGTGGTGCCTGTACCTGCTTTCATCTTCCCTTCCCATTCAGTTTTTTTTCATTCTTATTTTCAGTAATACGACAAGGCTGCTCTTATTTAATTCAAGGAGTGTGGCTCGCAAGTAAGACTAACAGGCAAGCTATCGACTCCTGTTATTGATTTCTTATACTGCACAGGGACATCATATAGGCCTCTTTGATTATTATTGACTATTACTGACACCAGCACATTAGACATATAATGCTACTGCCTGTGCTGTGAGTTACAGAACTAATTTACAGGAAAGATGAACAACATCATTTCACAAGCAATTCTCCTTACATTGACCCACAGGTTCCTTGAGAAGGCTGCACAGAATGAGGTGGATAACATTTGTGGCTTCATCAGCACTCTTCCCAAGAGTATTCATCAGTAGTTCCAAGTCCTTATGAATATGCTGCATGAGAAAGCTCATTGGATCGTGAACCTGTGGCTTTATGATCTGTAGTAGGGACTTTTGAACAACAGAATACAAGATTCAGAATGGCCAGAACACAGTTCTATTAATAAGGTAACAAAAACTATTGGTTAGTCATATAACTGATTATTTGGGCAAATCTGTTATGTAACCCCCATTTACTTTAAGGACAGGATAAATGTATTATTCGTTGAAATCCTTGGAGAAGGCAGAACAATTTTGATATGGACTAGAGATGGGCACGAAACAGAAAAAGAGTGTTTCCTTTCCTTTCCTTTCCTTAGTTTTGCTTTGTTTTGTTAATAACAATTTTTCCCAAAGGAAATGAAACAAAACGAAACTATTTGTAACTCTGCTTGACACAGCAGGGTCAACACAGCAGGGGGCTGACAGGGCAAGAGCTCTAACTAACATCCCACTGCTGTGTCCTTGGAAGCTGGGATCCCCCCAACGCAGCAGCCCAAACTGTAAAAAAAAAAAAACACCTGGGAGGTGTGGGTGACAACAGGAAAATGGAGATGCAGTGGGAAATTCAAAACCCTGCTCTGCTCTCCCATTCTGGCCACCACCATCCAGCTGTTTTTGACAGCTCGAGCTGTCAGAACCAGCTGGACAGCAACGGCCAGAGCAAGAGAGTGGAGGAGAGAAATTCACAAATCATTTAGTTTCAACAGTAAACAATGGTGTTTCATTTCGTAGCAAAACGTCTGCCATTTTGTTATGTAACAAAACATTTTGTAACATTACGACACGACAAAACAGCACGTCGTTTTTTCTTTTGTGCCCATCTCTAATATGGACTGTTCACCGCAGTGCCTGTTGGAGTTTGACAATGCAGGGGATAAAATTTTTTCCGTTCCAAGAGAACATTAATAAATCCACACAGCTTGCTTACATAAGGAGCAAGTTAGAGAAAAGCTCCCCCAAAGAATTGTACTATAACCCATCTGCTTGTTATGGAAGTCAAGCAAAGGTTCATCAGTTCCACCTTGCAGCTTATCTTATTTAGACTTCTGGAATGCCAAATACTCCCTGAAGCAGCAAGAGGGGAGCAGTACTCATGCATGAGAGTCGGGGGGGGGAGAAGGCTGCCAGGATCTGCCTACATGAGCCAGATGGCAGGTTCCATTTGACTTCATGGATAAGGGGCAGCCCATAATCTGAGGAGTGAAGGGACACATCTCACTGTGAATTGGTGGCATACAGCCACACCCACAACTTGTACAACGATTTTGTCTTACATTTGAGCACATCTGTAAGAATAATAATCCATGGAAGCTTCTCTCCAGCCCATTCTCTGTGTAGAACAGGAAGTATAGTGTGTTCAAGAAGCAAATTATGTCACAATTACTAACCCTGGTGTGACTGCTACATGCGAGTGAACTGTGTCATCATCCCCTTTACATGACATTAGAAGACTAAGTAATTCCATTTTTGATATGATACTTCCCCTTTACATGACATTAGAAGACTAAGTAATTCCATTTTTGATATGATACTTCCATGGTTTTTAAGTTTTTGTAAATAGAAAATACCTGGAGATCTTTGGTGGCTCCCAGAAATAAAGCCAAATGAGTGAGCAAGCGAATCAGGATGAGGACAGCTGGAGACATCTCTCTCTCAGATCCTATCTTGGTTTCTCTTTTTGCAGGGTCTCCAAGCACATGACCTGTTTGTGTTCTGTCCCTCATGTTGTTACGCCTGCACAGAAAACATGTAATAAATATGCAAATTTGCTAAAAAAAAACAGGACAGGTTTTTCTACACTTAAAACCATTGCATCTCAGTACAATCCACTGAAAGAAATAAAAGGAAAAGAAAAATGGGATATATTGTTTGCAAACTGAAATTATTCTCAGTGCTTGACCATCCAGATATTTCAGACTTCACTCCCAGAAGCCTTCACCAGCATGGCAAATCCCTAAATAGATGGCATTATGAACAGCTGGAGTATTCTCCCAAAAGTAACACAAGATTAGTCACCTTTATACCAGCATAAAATAAATGATGGCAAAAATCTTAGAATATGTTCCGATTACAACACAGCCCTAGCATTAAGTTACTTTCTACTTCTAAACATATCAGGTTAGACAAAATCCTGTTCTATACATATCTACATGATGCAGCTACAAGAAACCCATTTTAGGGCTGGTTCACAGAAGTGGGATATGCAGTACACTGTAGCGCTCATGCCTCATCCTTCAAAATGAACACAGACAGCTACATGAGACACAGAGAAAGATGGAGGGAGCTATGTAAGGGTTGCCAAATGACCAGCAGGCAGGGCACTAAAAAGGTACAATGAAGGGGGTTGGGAAGCTGAAAGACATCAGGCTCTAGTTGGCAATGGTAAAAGTCTGGCTATATGGAAAGCAGCTTGATGTCTTCCAGGAGAAGAGAAGAACGAGAGATGTCTTTACTTTGCTACAGAGGAAGGAAAACCCAAAGGACCTTGTTTCCTGACTGGTTATGGACTTTTAAGAATGCACTACTCATGCAGATTCCATTTTAGTCTACAGGCTTTTGGTCTCAAACACAAAATGGCTTAATGTATCTATCAGCTGTTCAGACACCTTTGGGTACCAAGATGTTCAGGAATAGATAGATGGCCCAAGTCAGGCTTGCAGCTATGACAGGGTGACTGAATCACTATCTAAGCTGTTGTTGGGGATTTTGGAATCTTATAATTGTATGTGAAATCAACTAGGAATGGGGAGGTTGAAAGCCATATTTCTGTTTGGACTGTCTAACAAAGGTCAAATATAAACATGCAAGAAAACCAAGGTGGGCTCAGGTAGTGATACGGGAAAACTAGTTTAGCAAAGACTGTATTCGACAAAACACCCTCAAAAACTCTCAGCATGACGCCTCACACGCCCAGCTCATCCAAACAGCCTGCCCCACTGTGTTGCTTTGAACTGTACACTTGGTGGATTTTAATGGTTTTGCTGTATTGAGTTGATTGGTACTAGTGGGTTTCATGCTGGGATGGATTTACTTGATTTTATGTTTACCTTTACTTGTTTTTCTTCTTTAAAGAAACATGTAAGTTACCTTGAGTGCTATTTTTTTTAGTTTTAAAAGCTAGCCATAAATGTAAGAAATAAAATAAATCAAAACTGTTCATCATTCTGGAAAGCTGGAGCAAATACCTACTGTTGTCTATGAAAATCGGGCAGTGGCCTGTGATCCCGACCTCCTATTGCAGCGCCACAGTCGACACATCGAGCTGTTTCCATAGGCTGGCCACACTGGAAAGGAAAGAATAAACACTTGGAGGTCTGCAAAAAGAAAGAAAGGCTTCTTGGCCTTCCTTGACCACCCTTAAGCCCAATTGTCAGGTGACCAAGCCACTTCCCTCCTACAAACTACTCTTAAGTACAGTGGTACCCCAGTTTATGAGATTAATCCGTTCTGAGCCAATGCTCGTAAGTCGGTTATCTCGCAAGTCGGGGATCGATTTCCCATAGGAATGCATTGAAAGTCAATTAATCCATTGTGGACGAATGGATTTCAATGCATTCCTATGGGAAACCCTGTGGCTTCCCCCACCACCATCACTGGGTGCATTGGGGAGAGAAACGGTGAGTGGTTTAAAAGGTCTTTAGGCACTGAGGCAAGTGGTTGCCTCGGTGGCTAAAGACCTTTAAAACCAGTCACTGGTTCTCTTCCCCCCACCCCCGGGAGCTGGGAGAGAAGTGGCGGGTGGTTTAAATGTGGTGCGCTGCTTCTCCTGAGCCCCCATGGGGGCTTGGGAGAAGCCACGCACCCTTTTTAAAATGTCTTCCAATCACAGAGGCAGGTCCTGCCTCCGTGACTGGAAGGGATTTTAAAAGCGGTGCGCCGCTTCTCCCAAGTCCCCGTGCGGGGGGGGGGGAATGCAGCACGCCACTACTGAATTGCCTCCCAGTCTGGAACGCCTCCCAGACTGGAACGCAATTCAAATCCCGACACCCCTCCCCACCCGCTGCTCACAAGACGGGGAATCATAAGCAGCTGGGGGGGGGAGCATTGAAGAGCGCTCGTAAGTTGGGATTTTCGTAGGACAGGCCCCTCGTAAGTCGGGGTACCACTGTAGTTGTGCAGGAACAAAGTAAAATTCTTGATTTACTTGGCCTGAACTGCAGTTTTAAGCAAGATGTCACATTTAAGAAGAAAGCACTATGACAAACACAGGACTGACTTTAAAGAAACACAGTAAAAGTGTTCTGCTTATATACCACCCCAAACCACTTCAAGTAGTCATCTCTGGGCGGTTTACAGTTTTTAATTACAGTCTGCAGGCTACACACTGCCCCCCCCCCCCCCCCCCCCCCCCCCGCAAAGCTGGGTACTCATTTTACCGACCTTGGAAGGATAGAAGGCTGAGTCAACCATGAGCCTGCCACCTGGGATTGAACCCCCGGTCGTGAGCACAGATTTAGCTGCAGTATAGACGTTTAACCACTGTGCCACGAGGTTCCTTACAATACACTATGAGAGTAGAATACATTATGACCACGAATGGTTCCAACTTACCTCTCCAATAGTGCAGGGGTGCCCATTTGGACATGCTAATGTGAATAAGAAAAAGGGGGAAATCAGTGCATCAAAATTGCAGAGGGAACAAAAATAATTCTGAGCTACTGAATCCACCCTCAGCTATCAGGTGGCTCCTGATGTGTGGTGGCTGGACAGCTTGATTTGCAACAGGTAGAGAAGTGGGGTCACTTCCAATGGCTCTCTGTCATTGTGCATCTTCTTTAAACATTGCCAGGGAGAGTTAGGGGGTGTGATCAGATGAGGATTGGTCCTGCAGTTTGGTCTGGGAAGCTGACAGGCTGGTCCACTCCTTTTACTGATGGCCACATGATGTAGAGGTAATCACAAAAGAACCGATCTTTCAGCTATGCCTGCCAATACCTTTTTTGGTTACTTGTCAAGAGCTACCTCCCCACGCAATTTGGGCAGGACTCCTCCCTTTGGGTTTGGTTCCAGCATGTGTGATTACTGGGATCAAAACAAATTGGATGGCTCAAGCTGCCACTTTGCTTATATTGGCCTACTGAAATATTTCTTCCACACTCTGAGTGAAAAGTAGAAAGATTGTGTATTTTTTTAAAGGCTTTAAAATTATCTGCCTAGTAAGCCATTTAAGCACTATGTCACTTAAGAAATAATTTTTGAAAATGAACACTTCCCCCACCTCCCCCGTGGGACAAGGAGAGGGATTTTTAAAACGTTCTTTCCATTTCAATGAGCAAAGGGTCAAATAGGATCACTGAAGTTTGCTTCGTGCCCCGATCCCACCTGATACTTGAATGTACCCAAACCCAAGGATCACTCCAAATGGCATGACACACCTCAAGGTGATCTGTTTATGACAATTTAGACCTGGTAAATTTAGTCATTTGACTGCACACTTAGGTTGGTAGCACCTAACTGTGGAAATAATCCCAGGACAAGTATAGAAGAACTGACCTGTGAGCTGGCACATTCTGTGTCAAGTACACAGGGTGCAATAAGACTGAGTGGTTGCCAGTGGGATGGGGGTGGGATGGCGGTGGGGGTGGGCAAGGGAGACTCAGCCAATTTCATTGTGCACATGTTCTACATTGACAATAAAGGTATTATTATTACAGCAATGGTTATTATGGCCAACAACCGTCATAGACAGCATAACTATGGGGGATTCTCATTTCTTAACTGCTACCTATGTGGAACTCTTTCTGTCCTTTTCACAGATTTCTTATAAAAGAAAGAGCGGGTGAGAATTGTCTGTTACAACAGTTCCCCATTTATTGTGGGGGTTACGTTCTCAAACCACCCGTGAAAAACAAAATTCCGTGATATGTGGATACTGTTACCCCCTTGCTGCTGCCGCCATCACCATCACTGTCACACCTCCTCTCCAAAGTCGCTCTGGAGGGTGACAGTGGCAGTCGCGAGGGGACAACAGCAGCACCAGCGGTGGCAGGGATGGCAGAGGCGGTAGCAGCAGGGTCCATATTTCACAGTCCCGCGATATAACAGGATTGGGATATAGAGGGGGGGGGCAACTGTATGCAGTTGTATGCAGGTGTGGCAAGCAAGGAAACAAATTATTAGCAAGATTAAAACACTCATTATTTTCAATGTTCTATTTCTATTCTTGCAATGTCCCCCCCCCAAAATATGAGGTCAATTCCTATAAGTTCAGTATCATCACACCTTGCTTTCAGTGACAAGATTTCTGATCACTCACTACAAAGCTTGATTTGTCGAATATATTGGAAGAATTCACCATGGGGCGAATGTAGTCTGGTGTAAGGGAAATTGTCCAGTTGAGCATCACTGCCACTCCCTCATGAGGCTGCATAACTGGCCTGGGCACATGTCTTGAACAGCTCTCTCTCTTTTGGGATGCAACTGCCAGCTTGTTAATGAGTTGCCAAGACTTACATGATTTGATTTTACAAGTGTAAATGTGCAATAGGATTGTGGCCCCTCTCTTTATCTCTGAAAGCATCCAATATATATATTCATTTAAAAAGGGACCTCAATGAATACTTACTACAGGGCTGGTTCTATGATTCAGAAGGATTATTAAAAGGAGTAGCAAAACCAGTTTTCCATAGAGTCTGGAATATTTTACATTTCTAAGAAGCCACTACTGAAAAAATGGCTTTTCTCAAGTTGACTCACAAGATTGCGCATGGTACTTACTATACCAGTGGAGTCCTACTGTTGCCTGCCAACCCACGGCCTGAGCGAGTAAGTCCTCCGGCATTGTTGGTAGAAAAGCATTCTAGAGGGGGGAGAGAAATCATGACTAGGACTCGGGGCAATAGTTTCAAACTACAGGAAAAGAGATTCCATCTGAACATTAGGAAGAAATTCCTGATGATTAGAGCTGTTTGTCAGTGGAATATGCTGCCACGGAGGGTGGTGGAGTCTCTTTCTTTGGAGGTTTTTAAGCAGAAGCTGAATGGCCATCGGTCTGGAGTACTTTGATGAAGGATCCTTCATGGCAAGGGGTTGGAATGGATGGTCCTTGAGGTCTCGTCCAACTCTATGATTCTATAAAAATTTAGGTACTGTACTGAAATTAAAACAGGACACCCCTAGCCACAGGATCTGTACAGGACACCCCTAGCCACAGGATCTGTATAGGATACTCCTAGTCACAAGATGTGTATATAGTGAATATCCACCGGCTGAAAATAGTAAATAAAACACCCACAAGCCAGAAATATATCTTTATCTGTATTTCCAAAATATATTTACCAGAACTGTGAGCCAGAGACCATGCTATATATATATATTGCCGATACCCACCATCCATTTTATGTGTGTGTTGGAAGTGATCCGCTATAGACGCTGCAGTCCCACTATATACACAGGCATCTTTTATTGTGAGAAGGTTTTTCTGACTGACTCAATGGACTCATACTAATTGCTACCATAGAAAAATTATTTTCCTCGTGTAATTAAAAATAAGGAAATGTTTGAAACTACAGGGTAGGGTGAGTCACTCCGAACGCCAAGCACTTACAAGGGGAATGCATAAAAGTTGCATGGGTTTTATAAACTGATTTGGCATGCCAAAGGAAATGTCAGCATACATTTATTTTACCTGCATGGTGTTGGGCATGAATGCAATATTCCTTAAAGGTTCCAGGATTCGATTGTTTCCAGAAAGCAACACAGCCGCAGTGTGAACTGCCATTTCAATCACTATGGCCTTTTGACTGGAATCCTGGGGGCTCAGCGTCAGTGATGGGAGAGTATTATCCACGAGACAATCTGCAAATGTTTCCAGTTCTGGAGAAGGAAGAGCTTTGGAGTTGCGGACAAACTCCTTAAGAACATCACGTTGCTGAAATAAGAAGAAAAAATATGTTATCTACTTAAAATGCCCATTTTAATGTGCTAGTAAGCTATGAAAAGAGAGGACTGGATGAAACATGAGTAATCAATTATACTATAGGCCATTTTCAAGTGATTTTAAAATAAAAGCTTTTGGAGGAAGTTAAAACATCTATTGACAATATCTCCAAAATAAAACAAACAACAAACCCCCAAATGCTACAAAAAGCAACAGAACACAATTTATGTGCAGGAGAACATCTCATGTGGAAGTGGGATAAAGCATTTACCTTCTGTTTAGGGTGAAGACTTGGGTTCCTGTTTGCATACAGGGATGTCAGCTCTCTAAAGATAGCCAGGAGAAAATGAACAGCCTGTTCAGCCTTGGAGCCCTTACACATCTGAGGAAAAATATATAATTAATTAAAACTGGGAAGCAAAGAAGGATCATCAGTAGTTTAAAACCACCACCACCCAAATCCAATTTAGTAGTGGTCATGGTTATTAGTGCAGACAGAATTAAACTATGTGGAAACATGAAAATAAATTCACAAGAGCAGCTTGCGATAATGTTAATACACCCCCCTTCCCATTAGCTGAACAGTACAGAATAGAGACGTTTTTCGTTTCTCCCCCGCCCCAATTCATTTCGTTGATTACGGAATGATTTTTTTTTTTTTTAAAATCACTTCGTAATTCATTTCATTTCATTTTTTATTTTTTTATCCAGCCTCTGCTTATAACCTGTTTTCAGTCCTGGTGGACTCAGGAAGCTGGCTCAAGGTTTATTAGGTCTTCCATTTTTTTTTCTGAGCTAAAATGAATACCCATCTCGCAAGTGTCCCTTGCTGTGGGGTAGCATGTAAGTGGGAAAAAATAAGTAAACAACCTTATTTATTTATTTATTTATTTATTTGACTTGTATTCCACACCATCTGGCAACAAAGGCCAGTTTGGGCGGTTGGCATATGAAATCCAACTTTTATACTGAAAGCTTCACAAACACACACCTCTTGAGTTCCAAAAGGGAAAACCTTGAGGTCTTACCTTCAGGGCTTGTGCAACGCCATCTGTTTGGCATTCTATAATTGCTTTCCCCAAAGCATCACGCAGTGTCCTGTAGTTTTTGCCATGTACCAAGAATCGATCAATCTGATTAGGTTGGTGCATCTAAGGCCACAAAAAATACTCATCTTTAAAAAGGATGAATATGAAATCAATTCTAAACAATGTGACAGTGAACTTCAGGATCTGCCCAACAAAATATAATCTCTCCTGCTATATTTCAGCTCTTAGGAGGGCTAAACTGCTTATAAAGGAAGTACAGGCCTATGGGTCATTCACATGGAGCTGTCTCACATACAGCTGGGAAGACTGTATTTTAAAACATTCCGATAAGATGTCAGGCCAGTCATTCCATTTCTTTTACTAAAGTAAAACAATGTATTTTGTCTAGACAGCCAAATTTCAATTTTAGGAAAACAACTCATTTTTGTATGTATGGATCTAAAAATCAGTATCTAATGTTTGCCCACAACAGAAACAGATCTGTCTTACCCATTTTTGCTCAATTATTTCTGAAGGAAATATCCACTGATACTGCTGTTCACTGGTAAGTCTCTGTGTGAAGTCCATTCCGTACTGGTTTGTAAGTTTTCGGACAAGATAAACTCTATGCCACTCATTCTGTGCCTGACAGCAAAATTTTTCCATGCTTTTCAGGTATGACTGCTTCTCTTCTCTGTCACCTTCTGAAAAAGAAGGAAAGAAAATAAGGGCCTTGTTTCCTACCAGTGCTGAATTAGTGATATACAGAATGTTCAGAAGCACAACCCTCTTACAAACTTTGCATTTAAAAGAGCATAACATTGTGAAAGGACAAAGGAAGCACATACAAAGGGCTAGTCTGTCACGTAATAGATCTGCCAAGTAGGAAATCACTCCTACCCCGACCCTTTGGTATATCTACTCCCTACCTTCCCACTTGCCTGACTTTCCCTGAAGTTCGAAGAGCAGCTCCGCAGCCTTATCCAAGCACAACCGGAGGCGGGCCAACGCCTGCAGGAACTCAATGGAGGATTCTTTGGATGTCTGGTGGCTCCTCCTCTTCCCCCCATGTGAATAACTGGCCAGGAAATGTGCGTCATCTTTCAGGTGGTTTATCTGAAGTTCTTTAGATAAGCCCCCCAATTTCTCCCACATCGAATCCTGAGAGGGAGAAAAACAGGAGGAGAAATAAAAAAGTCCTGTCTCAATGAAAATAAGCATAGCATACAATGCAGGCTTTCTCAGCTAAATACTCTGCAAGGCTTGTATCGTTGAAAGCTTCACATAGAGACAAGAATTTCATGCCAAAGAAATGGCTGGGCAGTGTATGTAATTAATTTTACTGACTATGACTTTCCATCTTCTGGCATGGGGGGGGGGGAGAGAGACAATTTGAAATATTTTGGCCAAAATCAAGGGAGAGAATCACCCCTGGGTGGTGAGAGGAGAAGCGAATATAAAACAACAGTTCAGACCAAAGCTTTGTTAGTCTAGTGGTGGTAAGAACAAAAAAAGGAGGAGTGGGCAGTTGAATGAGACAGAAGTACAGGCATACCTCAGTTTAAGAATTTAATGTGTTCTCTGGGACATTTTGTATTGCAAAAAATTCATAAACCAGAAATGCACAGGGGCACAATGCATGCTGGGTACTTTTTTCACAATGTATTACAGAAGAAATTCATAAACCTAGTTATTGTGGGAAAAATCCATAAACTGAGGCATTATTTTCAATGGATTTCCTTTCGTGAACCAAAAATTACGTTAACGGAGGCATTTGTAAACTGAGGTATGCCTGTACCAGATATGTTGTGGTTTCCCCTCCAGGCTTTGGCCTTTGGATCCACATCCCTCCTTGATGCCCCTTTTTATTGTTGCAGAAGGATTGAGTGCCTTTCTGTCACACCAAGGACAGAGTGTTCTTCTCCCAGCATTGGGAAGCTGCCAAAGGTACATTCCCCCATGCCTAGTGAGCCACACATTTCCAAGTGTTCACTCACTATCATCATTGGGGGATAGCCGTTTATTTTTCTGAGTAATGAAAATGTTGAATAATTTGCTACCAGGAGAGTCTCCAGTCACCAAAATGTGTGCTTTCATACCAATCCAGCAAAATATGCATGAACTATTTAAGCCAAGCATGAGGGTTCACTAGTGCACCAGATGCCATCTCCCTTTTTATTCAATAAAGACATTTTTATTACACAAACCATCTCTTTTATTTATCTCTTCCATGTTTCTGGAGGCATCAGATTTAACAGTTTTAAGAGGAACATCAACAACGGGAGTAACAAAAAGGATTATTTTTGGATTCACCTACTGGGATAAATATCCAAGAGTTCAACCCCCCCTTGAGTCCAGAGAGGTTTCCTCCCGACCAGACCCCTTCACAAGGGTCGGTCCCTCAGTCTGCTCTAGATACGTCACCCCATCCTCCATTGAGGTTTGGGTCCCACATTCTCTGTGACCTTCCTCTTTTGGTGGTTGCCGCTTGAAGAGAACAGAACCACTTCCAAGAGAGTATTTTTTTGGTTCTCTGTTCTTCTTCCACTTTCCAAGCGACCCACTTGTTGAGGGCAATGTCCTTACGGATTTCTTTCAGCTTCTTCTGATATTCTCTAGCCTCCCTCCCTCCCTAGTGCGAACACCCTTGAGTGCACATCGTTGGTAGCTTTCAGCCTCTGCATGTGGCATCATCATTTTTTCCCATTTCAACATATCTGGGTCTTGCATCTACACCCTAACCTGGGGGTAGAATGCGTGCTCGACTTTTTATATCACCAAACCCCACGTCCGTCACCAGTGGCTCCTTCCTTCCCGCCTTTTGTGCTCCACCAATGTGGAGTGTCTCTTCCAGTTTCTTTCGAGCACTTTCTCTTTCCTGTTCCTCCCTTAAACGCCTGTTCCTTGCATCTCCCCTTTTATTTTGCTTTTCCCACCATTCATCCCAGCTTTCCCTCTTCAGTGTGGGTGGCACTCCTGTTTGGTGTGTCCTCGGACCACCCTCGTCTCCACACCAAGTTTGGACCAAATGCAGCCTTCAAGATACTGTTAGATGGCAACTCCTGGAATTCCTCACCAATTGGTGGTGGGGACTATAGCTGAGAGGGAGGTATTTGTTAAAAGGAGAAAAGGCCATTCACTTACACCTCACAGAAGAGGTCAATTAACTACTAGAACTAAAATAAATCAAAGACAGCTTCTGCCCTGTTCCAAAGCATATATACAGGTGTCAACGACAGTATATATCTCTGAAGTGTTCAACACTAGAGACTGAATATTATATTCCCTGAAGCAACTAAAGCACCTGGTACTGTGGCATGAGCCACATGGAAATCGGGATGTCTTTGCAGGTATGTTTTTCAGGGCAAGTTTCAGTGCAGAGCACATTCTCCTGACTTGATCAGTTTGCTTTGGAACTTTTCCAGCAAACTCACACAGTGGGACTACAGCAGATTTGTAAACAAATATTTCTCAGAATATGTTTTCTTGTAAGAAATGGGAAACACTTTGGTGGCAAAAATAATTCAGATCTAATTCTAGTGGTACTTCATTAACAATTTTAATCTGTTCTGCGGGCCGTGTCATTGTCTGAAAATTTCGTTAACAGAAACATGGTTTCCCATAGGAATGCACTGAAAACCAATCAATCCGCTCCGGGGGCTGGAAAAGTCAAAAAAGGGAATGGATTAATTGGTTTTCAATGCATTCCTATGGAAAACTTCTGGCTGCAGACACAGGACTGAAGTGGGGGCTCTACTGCGGGCGCCCAGCAGGGTCCTAAAGAAGCAGTGATGGTGGTGGCAGTAAGACCGGGAGCATCCGGACCACCACCACCAGCAACGGCAGCTGCCTCCTAGACCGAGGCCCCTTGGTACTTTGCAGAAGGCGTCAGTAGAGGCTGTGGGCACTCCATGTCTGGAGCTTCTGCCGAAGGAGGCCGGAGGATTGCAGTGGGGGGTAGGGGGTTGGCGTCTAGGCATAGGATACTGCCATCAGGAAGGGACTTGATTGGAGCTGGGATATCACCAAAGGAGGTTGGGAGGGCGAGGGGTGGGGCTGCAGCACCCAGAAGCTGGCAGTCCCAACCTAGCAAAGGGTGAAACTCCTTGTTGCCAGCTGGGTCCTGGAATTTTTTTTTCTTAAACCAAGGAAACCCCCTTCCTGGAAATTTCATTTTGTTATCTGATTTTTTTGCTAAACGAGGCTTTTGCTAACCGATGTATTACTGTATAAACAGTTTGTTTCCCAGAGATCTCAGGTATATTATCCTGAGGGCTACACACAATTAGAAAATTTTCTTACCTCAAAGCAGTTGACAAATAGTGTGTACAGTTCTATTTTATCTTCATTTTCAAGGAGACAAGTTTTCTCTACTTGTGACAAATATTTCTGCAGGTAGCCTTTCACATGATCAAAGCTATGGAAACACAGAAACCTCTCATTAATGAGCAAACCACATGATTCTATGAATAGTAACAATATTTTGAAAATGAATGGAATTCAAGTGCCACAAGGATCCATCTGAAATGCAGCTGAGTGTGGCAGTTAGCCATTTCTGAAAAGTGACTGCTGAATGGTCAAGACTATGAAAATGTCCCCCTTTTACCCTTTCAAAAGTGCCATGTATATGTAGTTCTAATTAACCATACCAGGTTTGTATGGAAATAGCTTTGCATGGCTGCATAGTAGATATGCATTAATCACATATGCTCATGTGATTAAGATTTGAATGTTTGGTTGTAATGTAATAGGGAAGGGTCTGGTCTGTGTGAAGAGTTTTTAGAATACAGGCAGTGGAGTGGCGAGTGTGAGCCTGATTAGACAGCCAGGCTGGAAAAGGCTAAGTAAAGACATTTAAGATCACACAGGGTCAACACAGAGTAATTCTTGCATTCAGATGCAAGTATCAGGCAGTTTTCAGTCAGGAAACCATGCTGAACCACAAGTAATCCTGTTTACTAGGATCATGATAATCTTTCCTTTTGAAAGGGAAGATTCTTTCACTTTAAAAGGAAAGATTTCTCAAAATTGTTAAACAGCTGACTGGTTGTGGCTTTGAAAAAGGTTTTTAACAATCTCAATGGCTTTGCCTCTCAACACTGAAGAGAAATGAAAAACATCTGCTAGGCTCTCTGATAAGGGAAGGGAGACATTTATTTTTAATGGTCCTCAATTGACAGCACATCTCAAGTGCTTTGACGGGGCTTATAAAATCTGGAAGCTGAGTCATGGCAACTGGACTTCTTTTCTTGAGAGAGAGAAACATTTCGCTGCTCATCCAAGCAGCTTCATCAGTCTGAGGAAAGTTAGTGGCAAGGCCTCCAATTTATAGTTCACCTTGATTTCACATCACCCTGGTCTGAATAGGCTTGTTAGGTGGACAGTGGTCTGAATAGGCTCGTTAGGTAACCTCACCTGGATGACTGAGAATCTTGACAGGCTTATAAAAATGGTCAAAGCATCACGGATACATTAGGAGCCATTAAAGAGAAATGCAAAATATAATTTCCTTGGTCTTACAAAAGGGAGTGGAGCAGAAGTTTCCCATTTTTCAAGATTGTGAAGAGGCAAGACTGTGAAGATCAATAAGAAGCTTCTCCAAAAGTAACATCAGAAAGAGATGCTTTGGTTCAGGCCCAGCAATCACACACTAGGGAAAGGGAACAGAGTGATCCTACCTGCACCTAAAAAACAGTACCCCTGCCAGAGATTCAGAAAGGTGTGAGTAGGAATACTCTGGGGATGGGCTGGTTCATGCTGGCATTTATGTCATCTGGTTCCTGGCAAAAGGAGTGAACTAGCCTGTCCCCAAAGCAGAGACAACAGCAGGACAACTGCCCGCATAGTCCAGGAAAAAAGAAGTGTGTTCTAGATTCAATTAGGGGGGAAATGTGTGTTAATTTTTCTAGATACTCCTGAGTGTGTAGGCATGCAAGAGTTTGGAAAGAAATGATTTTGTTTGTTTGTTTCCTTAAACCAAACTCTCTTCATTATTTATTTTATATGTAACTAAGAAACCACAAAGCAGGCAATAACACACTCATATACTAAATGCCTCACCAATAAATGAGGCCCGCTTGGGGCAGGAAGGCTGTGGAATAATAGAAGGGGCAACCCCCAAAATACTCAGCTGAGGCTTTGGGAGATGGTTTTCCATTAGGCTAATATATTCCCTTGTGACACTAAGGAGTAATGGCTAGTTTTAAGGTGTTAGAAGTTGCCAAGGAAGTACCAGTAGCCACCTGAGTGTGTAAGGTCCTTGTGTGAAAATTAGTAAAAAGCTCATTTCCTCACTAACAAGTAAGGCTGTCAGAGAAGGCTTCAAGGGGACGGACTCTGTATCAGCAGCATTAATACTGAAGGAGAAACAGAATATTGTGGGCAAAATCCAGCCCATGAAGGATCCATGTTCACATTTTTACATTATGCTCATATAAATGTGGCAGCTGTTATGTCTGGAAAGAAGTAATTGTACAGTTTGATAGCAATTCATGGATGGCGCTTCAGCCTTGGTGCCCTTATGGCTACTGTTGGCGTAATATCACATTTTACCAGTGTAGTAAACAAAAGGGTTTTGCCCAGCATCCCAGAACATGCACTGCACATTAGCGCCCTCACCTGTACTTCAGAAGCAACTTTAGTACCACAGAACGGATTACGGGGGTTTTGTCCACCACATCATCAAAAGGGGACAGAGATTTTGTATGTACGCTGAGGCTACCAGAACCTGGAAAGAGAGTGAAACTTAAGACCAGAGAAATAAAGGGATCATTTTATTCTGTACAAAACAATTGACAGGGACATAGCAGCATACTTCTCAGAAGTTCCTTATGAACAAACAGCAGATTCAACAGCCCCTGAATCACATCTTTTTCCGGAGGCTCGTTGTCTTTGAAACACATTGTAGAAACCAGGTCTAGGAAGAAACTGTTGCAAAGCTTCCGGAACTGGGCATTTCTTTCTATGGCAATGCTGTGTGAGAAACGGGCAAGGCATTATTCATCTCCTCAGTTCCAAAATTTGCATCACATAACATGGGGGAAAGGGGCAGTATGAAACCTTCAAAAATTAAGGTCAGATTTTTAAAGTCATCATCAGGGTCATTATGCAGTGATAAGGATTTACCTGAGTTCCTTGGACACTGTGAGAGTATAGTTATCTGGTAGATTGGAAAGGCAGAGAGGACACAGCATCTGCCCAGGCACAAGCCACAGTTTGATACAACTGTGACAGAAAATGTGGTCACAAGGAAGGCTGACTGGATCCCCAGGATCTCCCAGACAAATTGGGCATGGCTTCAGACCGTATCTGAGAACGGAACAGCAACAGGTAATGAAAATATTTATTTATACCAAATTAACATTTTTTAAAATTAGTAAACTCAATGTCTTCCATTTCTTTTATTTCCACAAGACAAAATAAAAATAAACTTTGCAGTCCCTCATTTGCCACAAAAGTAGAACCAGTTCTAGTTTAGTTCAATTTAGAAGCTGCCTTGGGTCTTTTTCCAAGGAGAAAGGTGGTGTAAAAATATTCAAAATAAAATAAATAAATAGAAATAGTTTAGTTCTAATTTTACACAGATAAGTATGTCTACCCTCTTAGGACAATTGGAACTTCTCTTCCAGATCCCTCTACAGCACCCTGTTTGAGTGATCCCATATGTTAGGAAGACATTCCCCAGGTGTTACAAAAACAATGAGAAAATGTTAAAAATTTAGGAGTTTTATTATTTCATATTGATGACTTGAATTTTGCCTCACAATCTCATCTTCTCTAGCTAGATGTGGCTCTACTGCAGTTTCATCGTTTAGCTAATTTGTTTCTTGCTGCCACTAGATTGGTTTACAAGACTTAACGTTCCTGGCTAAACTGAGATAATTTTTGAACGTCAGACATGACAGAATAGGGCCTAGCCCTACAGCCGGGTCTTTCCCGCCTGCACATCATCCACTGGGTCACCGTGGTTGACCATCAACGTTTCCGCATTAGGGTTCCCAGTCATCCTTTCTTTCTCTCTCGGTGCAAGGAGGCTTCCTCACTGGGACACAAAATCCACAGGATGCTGCATTTTCTCTGCTCCTCCTGATTTGCCCCATGCTCTGGCCAACCTTCCTCTAGAGTGGTCTAATACAGTGGCTCAAGAAGGAACTGTGAGGGTACAAAGACACCAGTAAGGTTGTCCTGAACAAGGCCTTCCCCCCTTCCCCAGGCAGCAGGGCCCAGGAAACCTTCCATGAAGAGACGGCTCCACTCTCTGGTCTTCCCTGGAATAGGGAGGTGGGCCTTCTTGTCCTGTGACCTTGCGGCCAACACAGACCCAGAGGGGTTCCTTCCCTTCCCCTCCAAGCACAGTTAGACTTTTCTCCCATTGTCTGCTTCCCTCTGTGCTTTTCCCTGCCTTCCTCTATGTTCAGCCCAGCTCTGCTTCTCCTTTGCTTTCTTTCCTCTCCCTCCAGTCAGCTTTCCTCCCTCTCTTCAAATCTCCCACCTCTGCCCATGCGCCTCCGTCTCTTGGGCACTTGAGCCTCCTCGTCTGCTACCCGTTGCTTGGCAACAGGCAAGACTTGCTGGTTGAACAGATGCCATTTCTAAGCACGGTAGCCTCCCCCTACTCTTCCTAGGCCTCTAAACAGGCATACAGAAATGCCCTGGGTCCTCCTTTTGCTGTGAAACAACAATGACCTCCAGTGAGTCCTGGTGTTGGGGCAGGTTGCTGCGTGGGTCATGCCGGTGGCAGGACTACTTTCTCCCTCTCGCAGCAACCATTTGCAAAGCAAAACAGAACATTTTGAATTATTCTTATGCAATGCTCCTTGAGACACTGATGGCATCACAGGACCAATACAGGTCATAAGGCAATGCTTATTTCAGCTCCAGACAGGATGTCAGGATAAGGACAAACTGAAGGCATACCCCTGAAACAGAACACATATATCCCCAAAACACTACCTGCAAAATGCTGAACTGATATCCTCTTTGCAGTGGCGAATAACTTTCATTACTGCAGTGAAGGTGCTATGGGTTTTTATCTCAGAATCCCCTTGAAAGCACTGTAAAGAACAAAAACAGTGTTATCACATAGCAAGCATACAGTAACGGAACAGGAAAAGACCCCTGAACACAAGAAAAATATTAATTTACTCACATTAACATGCATATATGGCACCACCCAGCTTTATCATACTGCTTATTTTCATATAGCCATTATACAGAACAATCCTATGGATGTGGCCACTTAAGTTCAATATTATTTATTCCCACATACAGTGGTACCCTGATTTAACAACACCTCGGTTAACTAAATTTTCACTTCACAAAAGGACCACAACCCCCAGAATTCTAAGCTTAGATTGACAATGGCAAAGGACTGTGGGAGTTGAGGTCCAAAACTTCTGGAGGGCCAAAGTTTGGACATGCTGAGTCCATTCCTCCTGTAACGGATTTTAAGAGTAGGTAAGCCTGTTAGCTTCGGCGAAATGAAAACATGCAATATTAAGATGCACTCAGACTTGTAGTTTCCTTGTTATCCCAGTGTCTGTGTAAACAAGAGCCAGTCAAGATACCAGTGGGGAAGCAAGTGAAACCTGGTTGGTCTATAAATAACATGTGACCGTCTTTTCCCATGTTTGTGAACAGTCTGGAGGGAGAAGAAGATACTTTTTTGAAAAGGATTTTATGGCTGTGCATGAAGACAAGACAAGCTTAGAAATGTAGTTTAGAAATTAGAGGGAGGCCTTTGCCTCTTGGCCTCATAAAGTTAGAGTAGGAATCATTTTTGTTGTTTTCTAGAAAGGAGTGTGTAATCTCCAATAGCTTAAATAAATGCATTTAATTATTTTAAAGGTTCCTTGGAAGTATTTTGGTAAGTCTGGGCTCATAGCAAACACAGGCTGAGAAGTCAAATAGATTTGAATTCATAGGGCTTTGATAGTCTCCAGGTTTTTACATAGATCAGTTGCGGCTGATTTATTGCAAGGATTGACACCTGGGTAGAGGCTAAAATACTCCAATCTCAAAGGAGGATTCCTGAGATTCCTTTGCACCCCTCCTGCCCCCAAAAGGACACCAGCCCGCCAAGCCTGCCCCGGCACTACTCTCACCACCACCACCATCCCAGCTGTTTGGCTTTTTATAACACCCGCCATGCCATGAGGTGTGTTTGCATTGCAGACAGGGATCTTTTAAAAGCAGATCCTTGCTGCTACAATCCAGAGTGGGCAAGTAACCCCTGCCATCTCCCCCACCCCCACCCCTCTGGATCATAGCAGCAAGGATCTGCTTTTAAAAGATCCCCACATGCAATGCAAAGAGAAGGCTGTACTTTTTCCTTCAGCATGCATTCAATCCCCGCCACTATCCTGCTTTCTAGTGCATGCTGAAAGAAAAAGCACCGTGGCTGCCGGTTGATTGAGGGGGCTTCCCACCAACCCAACACGGGGGGGGGGAGCTGTTCCCCTGCTCTGCTGGGTCGGGGTAGGCTTCCCATAGGAATGCATTGGAAATAAATTAACCTGTTCTTGTTTTTTTCCCTTTTTTCGGACCTCCAGAGCAGATTAATCAGTTTTCAGTGCATTCCTATGGGAAACCAGGTTTTGAATTACAAAAATTTTGAATTACGAAAATTTTGTTGGAACGGATTAATTTTATAATTCAAGGCATCACTGTAGCGGTCCCCACAAAGGGCGTATCCCACCATTTTCTTACCTTTCCAAGCTGTAATGTGTAGTTCTTTACCAGATCCTGCATCTCTGGGGCCATTTTTTCTGTTCCGAGCAACACATGCTCCACAAAGAGGGACATGGAGAAAACCCGATTCCATCGGTTTCTATTTTAGTGAAGAAAGGAACTGAGTCAAAGGAAGGAAAGCTGCTGTACACGTGAGTACAGAGTATAGGGACAGTAGAACCCTATTTGTGTGGGTACCCGAAGTCCACAAAGAAGAAGACGAGCTAAGATTGATACAAATATTCTATGTAACAACTTGAGAAGGGCATGGAACTGCGGGTTACTTACCTGTAAGTGGAGTTCTTCGAGTGGACCTCTGTGAATCCACACATAGGGTGTTCGTGCGCCTGCGCGCGCGGTTCCTCGGTCCTTCCAAGCTGAAAAGGGCAAAGCCCCTCCCCTCCACTGCGCATGCTCCCCGCTCTTCCCGCTCTGGAGCTCAGTTCCCCTCAGTCCGCCGCTGCCTCAGTAAAGGATAGTAGGCCATGACGGAAAGAGGGGAGGCGGGCGGGAAGTGTGTATTCACAGAGGTCCACTCGAAGAACTCCACTTACAGGTAAGTAACCCGCAGTTCTTCTTCGTGGACTCTGTGAATCCACACATAGGGTGATTGGCAAGCAGACTTACCGGTGGAGGGTAGTCATGGCATGACAGAAGTAAGAACTGCTCTTTCAAAGACAGCCAGTCGAGCCGAGCGTACATCCAGTTTATAATGTTTGTGGAATGTAGATGGATGAGACCAGGTAGCTGCTCGGCAAACTTCCTCTAGGGGTATGCCTTTGAGGAATGCTGCAGAGGAAGATATGGCTCGAGTAGAGTGTGCCTTAGGAGTAGCAGGAAGCGGGGCATGCGCAAGGTTGTATGCCATCTTGATCGTCGTAACTATCCATCTGGAGATGGATTGGGGTGAGATCTGGGCGCCCTTACGAGGGGCACATGTCCTCACAAAAAGTCGCTGTGTTTTTCTTACAGGTGCAGTCCGTTTGGTATAGAAGAGGAGGGCCCGTCTGACATCCAATGAATGCATCTGTCTTTCCAGGTAAGTGGTTGGGTTGGGAAAGAAGGTAGGTAGTACAAGGGGCTGAGAAGTGTGAAAAGCTGAGACAATCTTCGGAAGGAAGGAGATGTCGGTGCGGAGTTCCACCCTGTCTTGGTGGAATTTAAGGAAGGGTGGGTCCGCCCTGAGTGCAGCAATCTCCGATGCTCTCCTGGCAGAGGTAATCGCTACCAGGAAGGCGGTTTTGATTGACAGAAGGTAGAGGGAGGTAGCTGCCATTGGTTCAAAGGGCGGCTTAGTGAGTGCATTGAGCACTATGGACAAGGACCATTGAGGCGTCGGAGGCCTGGTACAAGGTCTTAAGTTGGCCAGACCCTTCAGGAATCTTTTAAACTGCGGCACTCGGAAGAGACCAGCCGCTTCTGAGTTTGGTGGCTGGTGGGCTACGACGGCTGCTGCGTACACTCGAAGCGTGGTGATAGAAAGGCCTCTTTGAAAAAGCAGCAGTAGGTAGTTGAGGACGACTGTGACCGTAGTAGGTCGGTAGGGGAAGGAGTGCTGGCAGGCGAATGTGACAAAGGAGGCCCATTTGTTAGCATAGAGGGTCGTGGTGGATGGTTTTCTGGCGTGGGCCAAAACGTCGTCTACCGTGAGTTGATGTACCAGGCTGTGAGCTGAAGCGTCGAGGTGGCTGGATGTCTTATCAGGCCTCGACCTTGCGTCAGGAGGTCTGGGTGGAGGGGGAGACGGAGAACGTAGCGAGCCATGGCCTGGAGTACCGGAAACCACGTCTGTCTGGGCCACCAAGGGGCAAGGAAGATCACCCTGGCTCTCAGGTGCTTGATTTTGAGGAGAGTCCTTTGAATTAGCGGTATGGGCGGGAAGGCGTAGAGAAGGCGGCTGGGCCACCGAGTCGACAGGGCATCTCCGCTGGAGTGGTTGCCGAGTCCGGCTCTGGAGCAGTAGGTTCGACATTTGGAGTTTTGCTGTGTTGCGAACAGGTCCATGTGGGGGGTGCCCCACCTGGAGCAAAGGCGAGAGAATATTGTGGTTGAGAGGGTCCACTCGTGATTGTCGTACTTCAGCCGGCTGAGATGGTCCGCCTGAGTGTTGTCGTGTGAGGGAATGTGGACCGCTACTGGGTGGATCCGTTTGCGGATGCACCAGTGCCAGAGTTTGATGGTGAGCTGAAGTAAAGACCTCGAGTGGGTCCCTCCCTGTTTGTTGAGATAATACATCGCTGTTGTATTGTCTGTGGTTATCTGGACCATGCGATGTGCAAGCAGGATCTCGAAGGCTTTGAGGGCCTTGAATATTGCCAGAAGCTCGAGGTAGTTTATATGATGTTTTCGCTCCTCTCGGGTCCATCTGTGGTGAATCGACAGGTGCTTGCACGTGGCTCCCCAGCCCGTTGAGCTGGCATCTGTAGTAATTTGGATTGATGGGTAACGCGTCCTGAACGGTCTGCCGGCTCTCAAGTTGGGCAGAAAATTCCACCAGTGGATGCTGCGGAGTAGTGAGGCCGAAACCTGCAGCCTCTTGTGAGGCGGGTCGGTATGTGGGCGAAACCTTCGGAGGAGCCAGGATTGTAGTGGCCGAAGGCGTAAGCGGGCGTGCGGTAGGATTGCTGTGGTGGAGGCCATCAGGCCGAGAAGGTGTTGCGCCTGTTGAGCAGAGACCGTGGGCAGAAGTTGGAAGGGGCGAAGGGCTTGTTTGATCTTCGCGAGTCGATCTGGTGCAAGGAAAGCCTTGGCTGCTGTGGCATCTAGGAGGGCTCCTATGTACTGTACGGAGCGGCAAGGGGTTAGTACAGACTTGGTTTCGTTGAGTTGTAGACCGAGAGAGGTGAGTATTCTTATCGTGAGGTCTCTGTGAGCTTCTGCTTGTTGTCTCGTAGGTGCCACCAGCAACCAGTCGTCCAGATACGGGAACAACTGCACTCCTTGCAGGCGAAGGAAAGCCGCAACCGGCGCCAAACACTTTGTGAACACCCTCGGGGCAGCGGAGAGCCCGAAGGGCAGGGCTTTGAATTGGTAAGTGAAGCCCCCAATCTTGAACCTTAAGTACTTCCGATCTTGTGGTGCGATGGAAATGTGGAAGTATGCGTCCTGTAAGTCGAGGACAATGAACCAATCGTTTCTTTGGAGCATGGGTATGATGGTCTCCAATGTCGTCATGCGGAACTTTTTTGGTTTTACGTATGTATTTAGATTTCGTAGATCTAGTATGGGCCGGAGTCCGCCGTCTTTCTTGGGTATGGTAAAGTACCGAGAGTAGAAGCCGTAGTGCTCTCCTGATCTTACTGGCTCTATGGCATCCTTGTGCAGTAAAGCAGTGACCTCTGCCTTGAGGGTCGGAGAGGTGGGGAGTGGTGACGACCCTTCCAAGTGGAGGGCGGTGGGAGAACTGTATGCGATATCCACTCTCGATGATTGACAATACCCAAGCGTCGGTTGTGAGATTTCGCCATGCGTGTCCGAAGGGCCTGAGCCGAATGTCCGAAGGTGAGTGGAGAGGGTCAGGACAACTGCTTCTGCTTGCGGTCGTAGGGCCTGGCAGATTGTTGTTGTCGTTGCCTGGGTGCCGGTTGTGGGCGCTGGTATGAAGTCGTGGGATATGGTGAGCGATATCCCCTTTGCGGTCTTTGGCGATTGGGAGTGTATTGCCGCCTCCAGGGCTGGTGTGGGGGCCTGGAGGAAGAATGTGACGAGGCGCCCTGGTAAGTATATGAGCGGGCCGCCTTTCTCATTTTCTGAATGTTATCTAAAGAGGCATCCGTAGAGGTCGCAAACAGGCCCTCTCCGTCAAAGGGGGAATCTTCAATGCGATTCCTGGCATCATCCGTGATATTAGCCGTGCGAAGCCAGGCGTGCCGGCGAAGATGAATGGCTGTAGTCAGCTGCTTAGATGAGGCATCAGTCAAATGGAGTGATGTAATCATTTGGTAGTCTACCAAGGATAATACCTCAGCAAGGGCAGCTTGTGCCTGTGGCTTCTGGTCTTCGGGGAGGAAGTTAATAAAGGTGGGAAAGGTGAGTAGGAGGTGGCGAGTGTAGGCCTCCATGGCGCATAGGTAGTTAAGCGCCCGTAGGGAGAAAGAAGCTAGGGAGTAGTGGTGTCTCCCTATAAGGTCCAACTTGCGTGCCTCCTTGTTACTGGGGGTAGTAGCAGTATGAGACTTTCCCCTATTTTGAGTAGCATCCACTATAACAGAGTTCGGTAGTGCAGTGTTTTTCAACCACTGTTCCGCGGCACAGTAGTGTGCCGCGAGATGTTGCCTGGTGTGCCGTGGGAAAAATTCTCCCTACACCAGCAATGCCCCCCCCCCGCATCCCGCTCACGACCAAGGCAGCGGTGCGGCGCCGGCGAGCCGAAGGAAGGCGGGGCATCCAGAAAGAAGCCGGCTGCCGCAAGGCTTCCTTGGGAGATGTAGTTCCTCCCGCAGGTCTGAGACGCGGTCCTGGGGAAGAGAGCGGACTACCTTTCCTGGCGTGCTTTGCGCGCCGGCGAGGAAAGGCTGGCCGTGGGTGGGGAAGGAGAAGAAATAAGGGAAGAGGAGGAGGAGGAGACTGGAGAGTGAGAGAGTGAGAGAGAGCCAGGAGACCCGCGCAGGCGCATTGTGGCGAAGGGCGCTCCAGAAGCCGCTCTTAAAGGTTCTTGGGGTTGGTTCCCCCTCCTCGCTCACCGAACGCCCTCCCTCCCTCCCCCGCCTCGCGCACTCGCTGTTTGCCTCCCGAGGGTGGGTGCGCGCCCCTGCCGAGCCAGGTAGGAGCGCGCGTGCGCGCCCCTCTTTTAAGGGTGGGGAGCGTGCGGCCGTTGACAATGGTCATTTTTTGTTGGGGGGGTAAATAAAGGGGAGGACGTGGGAGGCTGAGGAGGGGATTCCTAGGACCTAGGGAGGAGACGGGGATGGGGGGGTCCCTTCCGGGCCCTGTGGCTGCCTGGCTAGAAGGAGGTGGGGGGGGAGAAGGGAGGCTTATACTGGAAGGGGTAAAAGATGGGGGTTGTGGGGTCGTATATGAAGAGCCTCCCCCAGCCCCACCTTCCTGGGTTTGCAAGTTCCTCTGAAAAAAAGTGCCAGGAGGAGGGAGGGGGAAGGTGAGGGCAGGTGGACATTTTGATAGGGATGCCTTGGGAGGGCCTGGGCTGGAGGATGGATTTGTTGTTGTTTTTTGGGGGGGGTGAGAAGTGTGTTTGTGTGTGTCTGATAGGCACAGGGTTAAATTTTTTAACATTTTCTAATGGTGGTGTGCCTCGTGAATTTTTTCATGAAACAAGTGTGCCTTTGCCCAAAAAAGGTTGAAAAATACTGCGGTAGTGGATGCTTTGCTAAGAAGTCTGTGCCCTCTCCATGGGTCTTATATAAGTTGTCAATCCTCCTGGGAATAAGAGGATTTGAAGAGGGCTTGGCCCAGGCCTCCTTGGCCTTGTCTAACATCGACGGGATGAAGCCCATGCGGAGTGGGGGCTGTCTGGATTTGTGGAGGTGCCCAAAGAATTTGCAAGATTCACGCGCAGTTGGCAGCTGGACCTGAAGGCCCATAACATGGGCAATTTTGTGGACCATTTGAGTGTAAAGCTTAAAGTCCTCTGTGGGCGTAGTAGCTGGTTGGTCGGAGGTATCTGCCTCCGAGTGTTTGGACTTTGAGGCTGACGAACGGTGTGAGGATCGATCGTCTGCGTCCATCTCAGAATCCTCAGTCAGCGGACGATCCATAGTAGCAGGGGAGTCCGGTGACTGGCACTGCTGTGTATGAGTCTGTGCCTGTTGGTGAGGAAGGCGTGAAGGGCCAGCCGAGGTCTGAGTTGGTAGGTGAGCTGGTGGCGTCATGATGCAGTCATCCGCCCCCAGGGGTCGGTCTTGAGACGGTTGTTGCTTATGCCGGCGTTTCTTGGGCTGGGGCGACGGTGTCGAGGAAAGGGAGGAGTCCGATGATGTAGAGGATGAGACCGTCCTGGCCCTTCTGCATCGTTTCTTCGCCCTGTGCTTGCCCTTATGGCGTCGTGGGGGCGAAGAGGAGGAGGAAGAGGAATGACGCCTATGGTGTTTCTGGCCGCGTCGGCGTTTCCGTGGTCTGGGCGATGAGTTCGAGAGGGAACTATCCGACCGTTCCATCCTCCTCCTTTGTCTACCACGGCGTGGGGAAAACTCCCCTTGCTGATCGCACCGGGTGGTTTTAGCCGGGGCGCTTTCCTCCCGGGCTGGCCTCAGATGGGGCACGGGCTGTCGGTCTCCCGGCTGGAGTGTGGCAGCTTGCAGTGCTTGAGCCCGAGCAAGGGGGTCGTAGGTAATGGAGGTGAGGTCCGACTCCAGGACCAATTGCGCCGCCGGCAAGCCCGATGGTAATACAGGGCTGGAGGGATGATTTTGAGTGGTGCTGGACTGTGCCAAGTGAGCAAGCCACTCCTCCTCTTGCCGTATTCCTCTAGGCTGGCTTTCCATTTGCCCCGAAGGCAAAGTGTTAATGGTGTCATCGAAATCAGCGGCCATGAGCTGAGGCTGCGGCGCTGATGGGGCCGTGGAGGTGGGCGAAAACGTGGTCGAGCCCAAGCCCTTATCTTGGAGTCTCTCCGAGACCGTGGCCGCCGGGAGTTGTTTTTTCTTTTTTCGCTTTTCAAGCGGCCGCGCCGAAGACTTTGATTTAGAGGAAGTCGAAGGCATAGAAGCCTCTGAGGCGTTTTGGTTGTCCATGGGCTGGAGGGATTTTTCCCAAAGATACACCTTAAGGCGGCCCAGGCGGTGTTTCAATGCCGGTTTAGTCAGTTTTTTACAGTGTTGGCAGGCTGCTGTCTGGTGGGTTTCTCCCAGACAGTAAAGGCAAAGGCTGTGTCCGTCCACTATCGGTATTTTGTTTGGACACGCCTTGCACCATTTGAAAACTGGTGCCGATGCCATAAACCGTGGGCCGGCCGTAGGAAGGGGCCCTCCCCGCCCAAAGGGCGGGAGGCAAATCTGACGAAATATATAAGAAATAGGGAGGGGAGGGAGTAAACTAAAATATTCAAAGGGAAACAAACGGAAAATAAAATGATTTAAATACACTTTCCTTTATCGTTGCAGAGCTGGAAGGAACACGTCCGAACGAAGCGGCGGCAAAAAGGAACTGAGCTCCAGAGCGGGAAGAGCGGGGAGCATGCGCAGTGGAGGGGAGGGGCTTTGCCCTTTTCAGCTTGGAAGGACCGAGGAACCGCGCGCGCAGGCGCACGAACACCCTATGTGTGGATTCACAGAGTCCACGAAGAAGAACTAGGAAATGTATGGAAATGTTTTGTTAAGGAACAGCTTCCACGCTTGTCTATATTAAACAACCCAATATATCCTGGAGACTGAGGATGCCGAAGTATTATATACAGTCAAACCTTCCTAAATGGACGTGAGGTTTGGACTACGAAGAAGGAGGTGCTCAGTAAAATAAATGCTCTTGAAATGACAGTACAGAAGAATCCTTTACATCCCATGAACTGACAGGATCAAGAATGAAGAGCTGCTTCATTGGATAAGGAAAAAAAAAAGAGTTGGTTGCCAAGAATGCAAGACTTCATATCCTGGACATACAAACCTGTAATGACAAATATAACACTGCCGTACAGTGGTGCTTCTTAAGACGAATTTAATCTATTCTACAGGTCAATTCGTTTTACAAAAAAGTTGTCCTCCGAAACACAGTTCCCACAGGAATGCATTGAATTCATCTTGCAAGGCATCCCATAGGAAAAATTCATCTTATGAGGTTTTCCTATTCCCGGAAATTTCATTCATCTTATGTGTTTTTCGTATTAAGGGGCATTCATCTTACGAGGTGCTACTGTACATCATTAAAAGGAAGGTGAAGGAAAGTAAATGCGGAAAAGGTAGAAGACAAATTTCCTGGATGAGTAATATTGGACACTGACTGGACTTTAATTAAAAAAAAACAAATAATCAATGCTGTGAAAGAGAGAGACAAACAAACAGAGAGAGAGAGAGAGAGAGATGGAGAGATAGAAGGAAAGAGGCTACCATAGATTTTTTATTTATGGGGGAGGTATAAACGGCACTTCCATGCTCTACATTAATATCTTGTTTACCTGACTTCCTGGAGCAACTGGTGGCAATGGCCTCTGTTGCTTTGTAAATAGTTTTCTGTACAAACAAGTTCAACTGGCATTTGGACTTCCTTCACCTGCTGGAGCCATCTTTGAGGTCTACACTTTGACATGTTTTCTTCCAATATTTCAGTGCATGCCACTGCAGCAAGCATATCCAGTACCTAGGATAATCGGGCACAAAAAGGACTTTTACTAGGGAAAGAGAGCAAGGGGAACAACTGACTTCCCACAATTATAACTGGAAAATGGTGTTTTCTGCAGATGGTAACAGCAGAAGGATGAACCCGACCAAGCTGACCTTTCAGCACAACTGGTGGAACATTACTCAACCCCAGCGTCTCATCTTCCTGTAATGAAGGCTATCGAATGGAAATTACCCCATCTATTTGTTGTAATAAACTTTATTTCACATTCTTCTTTTGCCTTCAATTATTTTCCTTACATAGGAAACATTCATTTCACATCCTTTTGTACTGTACCTGCATTCCCTTTCTTATACACTGACTTTATATTTATTCTGATTGTTCACAGCTCAATGTAATTCAGCACTGAATTTAACAATGGGTTGGGATATAGGCAGTATCCCTCAAGTGCCATTTAATTCCAGTCTTTCAGAGAAGTTGTGAAAAAGTCAGTGTGTACATTTAGAAAATTAACACTGTAAACAATATTGTGCAAGCAATCTGGTACATGAGCGATCTTCTATATGACTGGAAAATGGAGCAGAAACATTGTAAGGAGTGCCACAGATACTATGAAAAGCTGTGGTCATTTCTAGCTGAGATCTTTAAAGAGATTTGTCTACGTACTATAAATAGTTAAGGAGAACACAAACGAAGAGGGGGCTTTCCCCAATTTTTTCCTTTTCCCTTTTTACTCTATGCTCTGCCCCATAAGGCTAAATGATATAATCTTCTTCTTGTCCTTCTCTTACCATTTGGTCACATGGGATGTTTCCTGTCTTCTCATAATATGTGGTGAGAACATCAAATACACTAGGGTAGATTGCCAGAATCCTAGAAAGGTTTTGCAGCCGACTCTTAAACTGATGGTAAGCCAAGTGGATCCAGGGGAGAGGGGGAACGTTTTCGCTTGCAGTGGGGGAGGCAGCCTTTGTTTCTTCTATGCATGACAAGAGAGCGAATTGCAGCAACTGGAAATTTAAAAAAAGGCTTTAAACAGCGAATAATTCATCTTAGTAATGACAAAGTAAGGATCTGTTTTAGGAAGTCTGTAATTTGCTGTAGCTATTTTGTGTGTGTTTGTAATGATTCATTCTGTATGCATCAACTTCAATTAAGTCATAATGCATACACTCTCTGTCAGGCTTTTATTTTAAAAAAGCTTGCCTGTCCAGAAGAAAAAAATATTTCAGTAGTTAATGTGTATTATTTACAGTATGATTCCATACTTGGAAAAATCACCTCAGTGATAAACAACTGCTAGCAACAGCCTAATTCTGGCAGATAACAGAGGAAAGAACTGCTAAGAAGCAAAATTTGCAAATGCTTCATTATAAGCACCCACTCCTCCTTCCTTGCTGTAATACTCACAATTAATTCCTTATCAGAGGACACGCCCATTGCCAAGAAGAGGAAATCTCTAACGTAACAGTAGAAAAGTGTTTGTTTTCCTTCTTCAGACAGACTGTCAATATACTTTCCTAGTGCCGTTTGCTGAAAAATGTCTACAAACTTCTCTGCCTGGCCTGCAAGGGTACAATAGAAAATTTAAGGCTAGCGCATCAGAATTCACAGCAATCAAAATTGCTTTATTTTTTTACTACAACTACTCAGGAATTTAGGTTTTAGTATTGAATTAATAATAGGCAAAATCAGTCATCAGAGTACATTTCTTCACAGGTTGCAAGTACAAGCTTAGCATATGAAGCAAATAGTTTAGCAACATACCGTATTTTTCGCCCTATAAGACACACTTTTCCCCACCTCAAAAGGAAGGGGAAATGTCTATTTATCTTATGGGGTGAACACAGCCCTGCTGAGTCAGAGGTCTCTGTGGCCGCAGTCTCCGGGAGCCCTTTTGGGAGGTGTGCTTTGCTGCTTTGAGCCGAGCAGCACCCAGAGCGAGTGAGCGAGCGAAGCCGCACTATTCAGCTCAAAGGTGCAACCACCGCCACCCCCCTTGCTTCCCCCTCTCACTCCCTCGCTTTGCTGCCTTGGCTTGGGTCCACTCCAAAAGGAGGTGGGTCGCAGAACACGGCCGGGTAAGACAGCGGTGTGCTCCAAATACAGCGCCAGCAGCAGGTCGAAGCATGCTGCTGGGCTGGGTGACTGGTCGGAGCTGCTGCAGCCGCTAGAGCAAAGACGGTGGCAGCCTGCTCCTCCTCCTCCATGGCTCTTCCTTGCCCGGGCACAGCGGGGAGGGGCCAGACAGAGTTGCCTGCAGCGCAGTGCCCCAATCTCACCCCTAAGGGTTGCCCCAGCCTGGTAATGGCCCAGCTGCCTCCTTCTCTCTCTAAGCTCTCTCTCTTCCTCTCCTCTCTTGCGGGGCTGGGTGACCACTCAGGACTGCTGTGGCCACTGGAGCGATGGCGCCACCACCTGCATGGCCCAGCACTGGCTAACCCTAACCCTAACCCTCCCCTGCCTCCTCGATGGCTCTTTCTTGCCTGGGCACGGTGGGGTGGGGCCAGGTAGAGCCACCTGCAGTGCAGCGCAGCACCCCGATCTCACTCCTAAGGGCTGCCCCAGCCTCCTCCTCCTCTCTCTCTCTCTCCCTCGTCTCCCTTGCGTCTCCTCTTCCTGCTCCCTCGCTTTGCTGCCTTCAGCTTGGGTGTACCCCAAAAGGAGGTGGGTCACATCCCTGCCACTCACCTCCTTTCGGGGAGTGCCCAAGCCAAAGGCATCAAAGTGTGTGTGTGTGGAGGGGAGGCTTCTCCCTCTGCTTTACTGCCTTGAGCTTGGCTTTTAGCATTTTGACAGCCAGCTTGCTTTCGCTGCAGAGATCACTAGATGAACACAGTATGTGTGTGTGAATATTTTTTTCCACACATACATACCTCTAAAAACCAGGTGTGTCTTACGGCCCAATGCATCTTACGGGGTGAAAAATACAGGTATTTCTAAAGCAATCAATTTCAAGTCAGTTCTACACTGACATCTGAAAATACAAAACCAGTGTCTTTCTTGATGGCTCAGGGATTAACAGTCTTTTAAAAATATTTTTAATAATATAACTAAAATAGAAATGATGTATATCATCATCATCAACAGCAGCAACAACAACAAAGCAGCAAAATCCAATGCTCCCTTTACGCTAGGGACCAATACATCTTACTCAATTTCCACCCCTTAAAACTCTGATGTTCTATCCATTCTTTATATCTCCCCATATTCCCTCCAAAAATACATATAATCTTGGTTTGGCATTCTCCCTTTCCCTTTACCCAAGGCAGTGTTTATAAATTCATCCCATATGTCATTAAATCTTCAGCTGTCCTTTTTTAAATTTCCAAAATCAATTTGTCATTAATTGCATTACTCCAAATTTCACTACAGTACTCCCCCGTTTATCATGGGCGTTGTGCCCCCGACATACCCGTGCGATAAAGGAAAATCTGTGACTTTAGGTACCATCTCCACAAAATTTTATATCCATTTTCTTTTATTCTAATTGACATATTTTAAATACCCGTTTATTCTAGATTTTCTGCCAGTCCTCCTTCTCTATTCTCCCAACATTTATCTCCTATTGTTTTTAGACTTTCTAATTGATCCTCTTCTTCCGTCAAACATCTGTATGATGTACCTATTTTCCCTTTCTCTTTTTCCTCCTTCCCATTCTCCATAGTTTTTATAGTATTTTCAATTTTTTTTCAATTTCCCATCTTTGGATCTGAATCTCTGATATTTTATTTATTCTCTGACTACATGTTACTCATTCTTCTAACTACCTTAAATCTAACCAGTTTAAATATTCTCCTTCAAACTTATTTATTTATTTATTTATTTATTTATTTATTTATTTGACTTACATATCACACCATTGGACATAAAAGCCACTCTGGGCAGTTTACCGAATTTTATGGTAAATAATGAAACATAATAACATAAAACAAAAAATAATAGACCATAATTAAAATCAAAATCAACATAAGAATTAAAAATATTACTCAGTTCTTAATTGTTCCTTATTTTAAACATTCTTAACACAAATGGCACCTTTCTTATTCCTATGCACACTTTCCTAAGAAGAGAAGATTTATAATTAGCCTGCAACTTAGTTTTTTAACTGATAATTGTGGGTCCTGATGACAATTTTAGTGTTGTGTTTTAATGTATTGTATTTATTGTATTTATATGTTTTTATTGTTCTAAATTTATTGTAATTTTAATGTTTTAATTGTCTATTTTGATTGTGAGCCGTCCAGAGAACTTTGGGTAGTGGGCAGCACACAAGCTATATAAATAAAATAAATAAAAATAAACAATGACATACTTGCTATGCAGTTTTAAATGAAGTTACTTTCTGATATTATTAAATGATATTAGACTGACATGGAACTTAGTACTAGATCAGAAGACGGTTCAGTAGAATAACATTGAGAAACGGGATGGTCTAGAGAGAAAATGGAGTGGGTTTTTTGCTCCTCCTCCCCAGAAAAATGGGGGGGGGGGAATAGACTGTGAGATATGTTCTTTTACAATTACAGTCGCTTCCCCCCACCCACGCATTTCACGTTTCATATATTACAGTCCTGGTATATTGCAGGACCACAGTATACGAAACAAAGGGCTCCTTGGGCAATCTGCATGGGCCTGTTTGAGGCCTCCTGCACTTACCCCAGGCCTGGCACTGCCCCAAACAGGCCTCCAACGGGCTTCCCAGGCCTGACAGAGTCCCCATAAGTGGTTTCTGGTGAATTGGAAGTGCCTTCGGAATCACCCAAAACCATTTCTGGGGCCTCCAGCGGGTGTGGGAAGCCTGTTGGAGGCCTGTTCGGGGCATCGCCTCATATGGCCCCCCCAATCCCGTCCCAACCCAGCATCCACGTATCACGGATTTCCCATTATCGGGTCCCTAACCCCTACCTATTGCAGGGGATTACTGTATAAATAATATGTCTGTGTATCATTGTAAAAGAACATATTCCACACTCCATATCTTTATGATTTTTTGGTGGGGGAGCAGGGGACAAAATGGCTTTGGAAAATAACAGCAGAATAAACTGTTTGTTTTTCAATTTTTCCAGGCTTTCCTATATCCCTCCACATGAAAAGGGATGGATCCTTCACATCAGCCAAATTAAACTAGGTTTTCCAACAAGAGGCAGTAACTGCAATATTCCATCTGTGTTACCTTGATTGTCTGTGATGTACTGAGCTTGAATCCAAATATCTTCCAAATAATCTTTAATTCTCCAGCTGAAAGGCATCTCATTGCCAGCATCTGCTGACACCTCAAAGTAATTTTGCACCAGGATTGTCTCAGTCTGGGAGCTGGGCAAGATACATTTTTTCCAGTAAGGTAGCATAAGTAAAAATGAATTTGAAAGCAAGAGAGCAAGTTATGACTGCCTTAGATGGAGGTATAAGCAAAATATTATATATTTAAACAAAAGCAAGCAATTGAGTGACAGGAACAGGGGATACAGTTCATGTGACAGCTCATCCATAACTGATTAATGTGTGTTGCAATGATACCAAAGAATATCGTGTTTTGTTCAATTCATTTTTGGATGTTTTGTGATGATGTATTATATTTTCTGACAGACAAATATACTACACTGCTTGATACCAAGCGAACATATGAAGAGTCATACTCAAATTAAATGAAAGACTATCTAGTACAGCAGTCTGTTTGCAAAGGGTCAGCATATGCCTGTGCAAAGCCAAGAAGAATATAGCACATGCTTCCACCTTCTTAGCTCCCCAGCAACTTGTATACAGAATGGTACATCCAAATACAGCAACTTGCTTAAAACTCTTCTGCCTTCCACTTATTTCTAGCTGAGCTCCAGCTCATAAGGACATAATGAGCACTTTGTGAGACAGAAAGATTGTGTTTGATTTCAGGACAGAGAGAGTCAGGTTAAGAACTTAGAAATAAACTAGGAGAAATTTTGCATTTGACAACAATGCGTCAGTTGAAGTAACATGCAGACTTTTATTAAATATGCCTTGAGACTTTATTCAAGTCCCTGAGAAGAAGACAAAATGGGGATAAATATAGCGACGTTGCCCTCTCCACTATCACTACCCTCCCTGCCCTTCATAGACAGAAAGACAGAATTTTTATACCATCCACCTGGTCAAGGGCCACTCTGGGTGGTTTGCAACAAACGCATGGGGATTGTCTGCAGCCAAGGGTGTTCACCAGCCATAAATCCTTTGTGTGATTCAAAGCCCAAGAAAATCAGAGTTCAAAATTGGCTGGAAACCCAAAGTGGATAGAGGAGGACATGTGGCAAGAACACCAACTATTGATGGTGAAAGCCAGCAAGTCCTGTGTAGGGACAACATCCTTCAAAAAAGGTTTGAAAGACTGTATGTTTCTACCAAAAAGAACAACAGCCGTCCCCAGATGGAAATAGCTATTTATTTATTTATTTATTTATTTATTTTTATATTTATATCCCGCTTATCTTTCGTTCGAAACTCTAAGCGGCTTACACGGCGAACAAGCGCAATAAATACAGAACAGTAATATAAACATAACTAATTAAGTAATAAGCAATAAAACCCTTGGCATCCAAAACAACAATACAATAACTATAAGCCAAGCGTGCACAAACAAAGTACACATAAGCATGGCCGCTTGGACATTAAGATGGCGGGGCCTCCAGTGAGAAAAAGACCAAAACAAATAAAAAAAAATCAGGGTTCACCAAAGGCCTCTCGAAATAAATAAGTCAAATATCACAAACCAGGATGCCAGAGCAATGAAAAATCAAAGCTTCATGCTCTCCCAATGGTGCATGCCACCTGAGCAAGCTCATCCATCATATGGATTCAAGAAGTGAACAGTTTATCAGCATCTTTTAAAAATGCAGCTTACCTGCTCTGACCCACAATGTAAGGAATATTCAGAAGCTTCAGATCACTGAAGATGAACATCCACAGACCTTTCACACAATCTTCTGTTTCTGAACTGACCAACAAGTTCATGTTGCAGTCTCTGTCTATGACCGACACCATGTAAGCCAGAAATGGAGTCACCGCATTCTGAACCCGTTTCCACAGGGTTTGTCTGAAAGTATCAAGACAGAAAAACACACTCAAACAGAAACTGAAAAACTACTGCAATTTTCAGGAACATTCTGACAGGATACACATTTTAAGAAAACAAAAGCAACCCAGTAATGAATTTCAGATCAATTTACTCTGGACTTTATATATATATGCATTTTTTCTTAACCAAGAACATAAAGATGTGTTTTTCTCTCCAACACATGCACGCCAAAGGTTTTGCACCCAAGTCCTGGATTTTGTTTTGCTGTCAAATCAAAATAGATCCTTAATGAAGAACTCAACATTGACTTTTATTTCTTCCAATCAATTTTCTATTAGTTTTAAAAATGTTTTTTCTTTTTATTTTTAGTGCAACAAAAGTAACAAAACAAAACAGACATATCAATCTGACAAGACTCATGAAAAAAAAGAAAACAAAATAGAAAAAAAGACTTATGTGAATAAGTGGATAGTGTGTGACTATAGGAGGTTTTGTTTTTGCCTTTACTTCTTAGTCTTTTTTCAATTTTCTATTCTAGTATTTCTGTGACACATGCTGCCGTCACACTGCCTATTCCTACTCTAGAGGGATGGGATTGCCTTGGCTGTTACAGATTATTACAGCTGCAAGAAAAGGTATGTGAACCTTTTGGAATTTCATCGTGTTCTGCATTAATGGGTCATACTATGTGATCTGATCTTCCTCTAAGTCAAGAGCATTGACAAATATCATGTGCCTAAAATAATAACACAGAGACAAAAATCTGATCTTTCATATCGAACACACTTATTGAACATTCAAAATGGTAGTGGAAAAGGTAAGTGAACCCTTAGAATCAATAACTGATTGAACCCCACCCTACCACACCCCTTGGCAGCAATAATCTCGATTCTCAACCAGGTGCTTCCTGTAGCTGTGGATCAGACCTGCACATTGCTCAGGAGAAATTTTAGCCCATTCATCCTGGCAGAAATTTCAAAAGGTTCACACACTTTTTCTTGCAACTGTATTTACATACTAGTGGCCTGGTCACTAGATGGGAGGAATAATTTTTTATAAATAAATAAATAAATAAAATTAAGAAGAGAAAAAAAATGTCACTAGTAGCAACCTTTTTTTCCATTCTGACAATTGGAGAAAGCTTCTTAACTTCTATTTTGAAGCACTCTGTGTATGGGTTCAATGTATATTTACCATTCTAGAGTTAATTGAAATGAGGAAAACTAGAAATCTACATGGGGAAAAAATTCCAAATTCCACATAATATTCAAGAGATATAACGTCACAGATGAAGATGTTCAAAGTCAAGTCATAAAACAGGACAAAACCCTAAGTCTGGCCTCCCACCCAGGTGAGAGGGGGCAGCTAGAATTTTTGAAATGTCTCCTTTTTGAAGGAAAATTAAAAGCATAGTTCTAGCAAAGGCCAAAGTCCTGGATGGGTCTTCGAGTAAAGTTTCATCCTGCCCCAAATTTCCCATCATTTGGTTTCATTGGGTAACTCCTATTTTGGATCTTATGAGAGAGAAAATGCTCTGCATAAACATAAAATTGCACATCATGCGGAGAAGTTTTCACAATGGTACTCCTTCTTAGTTATCTTTTCTCTAACCAAAATTGTCCCAATGTTTAAAATGTTCCCACATAATTTTTGATTCAGATCCTTACAATGTGGCCAGCTGAAATGACTCTCTCTACCTGAATGTTCCTGCTTCCTGAAGTGCATTAAGATTTGAGGCTTCCCGGAGCACCCAGTCTTTCATGGTGTAGGAATTCTCCTCTTGTTGCTTCAAAAGGTTTAACAGGCGACTCTTGGTTATCTTTAGGAAGGAGGCTGAGAAAACAAAAAAAAAATGTACTAATTACAATTACTTAGAATTAAGTTTCAAACACTGAAGCACAATAAAAGAAAAAATGGACAAAAACTTTCCTTCAAGCTTTTCACATTTTATGCCATGCTTATTTATCACCTAAGAAAGCACAATTAAATTTTTTGTTCTGGAAAGTTGTTTCTCAAATGCTCCTTTAATCCTTTTCTTTTCTTTTGGGAAAATGGAAGCATTATGGGATATTTCCAAAATGATGGGAGAAAAATAGAGCTATGGAACTAGGAAGAGGGGTTTTTTTTTGGTCTCAGTTACAAAGAGCTATGTTGGATCAGGTCAACATGATTGTCAGCCTAGTACTCTTCTTACGCAATGAGTTACGAATTGCCTATATGAGACCCATGAGACAGAGGCAAAACTGCTTTATGCTATGAACATAGTAGGAGAGTGGTGGAAGTGAGAGAATCTTATATTCCTGCAAGTTAAAATTTTGGTTGAGCTCCTATGGTGCCACCACTGGGACCTTAGGGCAGCGATCTGGAGCCAGAGGCATTGCTGGGGCCCCAGAGAAGCACTGATCATGGGCCAATTGTGTGGGGGGGGGGCAGCTCCTCCCAGTTGCCCTTCCCTCCCCCCCTTTTCCATGTCAGCCTTTTTTTTGGGGGGGGACTGTGATCTGGCCCCCCAGTGGTGTCTGGGTGGTGGTGGACTGGCCCGCTGTTTGAAAACTTTGTGGACCCCCCTGCACTAAAGAGACAAACAACAGCATAGAGCATCATATGGATATGGGTAGAAGATCAGAACTCCACAAAACATTTCTCATGATTTCTGATCTGTTATCTCTTATGTTTTGTAGGGCATGATTTATTTATTTCTAAACTGCATTTCTATACATATTTATCGTAAGTGGTTCTGATCTCGATCTCTCTCTAAACCACGTACAATAAAAATGAAACAGATGTGGGGATATGACCATATGAACACATTCTAGGAAAGGTTTGTACTCAAAAGATCTTCCAGTGAAAAGAATTAAAGGCTTGCAGTTACTCCTACCTTTCATGTCATCTTCCTCACACAGGAGACTAAGAAGAATTTCAATTCTTTTGGTGCCACGATTGGTGCTTTCCTTCTGATCCCTGAGCATTCCCACAGCACTTTGCACACAGCTCCTTATCAGGACAGTGGTGTTCAAGACTTCGTTCTTTCCAGGCATGGTAGAAGAAAGGAAGCCTATTAGTTTTCTGAAACAGCACAGGTGAAAGCCAATGCACACGAGCCGATATTACCAATAACAGTTTTCTGTCTACAGTGGCACTTTTGCCTGGCAACCAGTGCTTGAGGCACGTGCATTAAATTCCTTGAACAGCTAATGATCATTCCTCTTAGCTGGTTGGAAAAGAAGCAGGAATAAGCAAGCAGAAGGAATGAGACAGCACAGTGCTCTTGTATGACCCCCTAACCCAGGCATGTCCAAACTTTGGCCTTCCATATATGTTTTGGACCACAACTCCCACAGTCCTTTGCCATTGGAAATACAGGCTTGGAATTATGGGAGTTGTGGTCCAAAACATCAGGAGGGCCGAAGTTTGGGCATACCTGACCTGTAAGCAGTGGATTGGTGATGGTGTTGGTTTTTGCTGGAAGCACAAGGAAAGCTAAGGAAATAATGAAAACAGCAGAACTAGTGATGGTGAAAACCTGGACATCATTATAGACCAGTGATTCCCAAACTTGTGTCCCCAGATGTTCTTTGACTAACAGTCTCAGAAGCCTTAACTCATAGCTATGCTGGTCAGGATTTCAGGGAATTGTAGTCCAAGAACATTTGGGGAATCAAGTTTGGATGCCAATGTTCTGTACAAAGAGGCAGTGCTAGAATTACAGAGAAAAGCAGGGAGAAATCATAATGAAATTAGCAAGTCCAACCTTGTGCAATGACCCTCTCAAGTGCAGTTTATTTATATATATATAATTTTATTAAAGAAATTTACACACACAAAATTTTGTTGAAAGATATGAGATTACAATAATTCAGAATGAGAAAAGCGAAGAAAAACAGAAAACATCGACAAAACAGAAAACATAGACTAAATAAAAAGAAAAAAAGAGAAAACAACTACCAAACCTTGTGTGACTTTTTCTGCAACCTTTGCCCCCAGGACTGTAATGTTATTCCAAATTAACTTATTACTTTGTTGATTAACATACTTCACAGTGCTGCTATCATTGTTTCCTGAAATAACTGAACCTGTACTGGGAATATATCCTTTTCCTTTCTCAAATGCTTATGTCAAAAATAGATTCCAGATATCTTTAAAATCTTTGCTCATTTTCAAATCAGAAGTTAATTTGTCATTACAGTAATCCGCTGCCTATCGCAGGGTTAGAGACCTGACCCCAACCCACAATAATACCCCAGGGGGCCCTGCCTTCATATACTGCGCTCCCACGATATACCAGGACCGCAGTATATGAACCGCAAAATGACGGGGGAACCACTGTAATAGCCATATTCCACACTTCTTTATACTAATCTTCTATTTTAAGTTGACTACTGACTTGCCAATGTTTTGCCATGAGTGCTGTTTTTGCCAGTACGTCTCTTGAGCTGTTATCTATCATCTGCAGTCCTATTAGTTCCAAAAGGCAGGTTCAGGAAATGTGTTATATGCTTCTAAACATATTTCCAGTCTAGGATTTTAACAAAGCAAAGAGACTAGACAGGGGTCATTATTTTTTCGGAAGCAGAAGTTCTGTCCCTCTTTCAAAAGACCTGTACTAAAAAGAAACAGAATCTAGTCCCCTATGTTGTTCCCACTGACATCCGAGTTAGACCTCTACCCACTGACCCAGAATTTAGAGATGTGCTAGGTTGGATAGAAGGTTCTTGTGAGATCTTCCTGTTGCCACCAGGTATATGGCATATTTTAAAGTCATTAATGGAAGTTCTCTAGAAATATCCCTCAGCCAATGTAAGGAAATTCAAAATGTAAGTAAGACTCTTAGGCACTTGGAACATGGGCAGAGGGCAGTATTTGACTAAAACCAGTGGCTAGGTAGAAGTAGGTAAGAGAAAAGACCCTGCCTGGACAAATCAGATTTGTGGATAGGCAGCCAACATCCACAAGGGGAGGTGGTTGCAATACAGACCAATTAGTTATAGACACACAGGCACATAGTGGGGAGATCCAGGAGGGCCACTGGACGATGCTTGAATTGAAAGCAAGGACTCATATGCTCCTGAAAGTCTTTTGTGGGGCTAGGGAGGGGAAAAAAAGATATCCCCCCCAACTCTGATAATTCAAATACCCTCGAGGCACTTATTACAAATATTCTCTCCTAATCCCTCTAAGGCCTAAATATTAAGTGCTCTATCTTTTTTACCAAGAAACCAAGAGTAAGTAGGAGCAGACTAAGACTTACAATCAACGTTCCTGGTAGAAGTTCTGGGGATGCCTCTACCTCTACCTCCATCTCCTCCTCCTTTTCTTCCACTCCCTCCACCATCATTGCTGCAATTAAACAGAAGGTCTTTTTTTTAGGGACCACCAGTGGGGAATTACTACAGGCTATCGAAAGGTGCTTACTGAAATCCTTACGTTGAGGTTTCTCTCCACAGGCTCCCATGTCTTCGGAAAACAGCTGGCTGATCGTGACACTACTCAGTGTGGTTACGTCAGAAACCATATCCCTGGATTTCCTTAGATCGTCAATGTGCAGAGATTGCCACAGCCCTGGCAGCAGACAGGAAGAGGGCATTTAGGAAAGCCTAAGGATAGCATGTGGCCTTGAGAGTCAAGTTTATGAAATTATCCACTTTGAACCTCTGTGGGTGGTTCAGGGAAAAGGAAAACCAAAGGCAAGACCCCGTTTACTTCAGTAAGGTAACAACAAAGTTGATGGAGAAAAATTAGTCCTTGTCTGGTTCTCTTCTTCGTATATTTCTACAACTATTTTAGGAAATGGGCAAAAATGCTGTATTTCTAATAGCACAAAACACATCTCTAAATGCGATGGGTTTTGTTAAATTAATACCTAATTTGTAAATTTACAATCATTCATTTCCAGTAATATTTACCAAGGTGGAGGCATTTTTAGTTTTGCATATGAATAGTGTTCTATTTGGTTTAATTGTATAAATATTTTAGTACCGAATTTCACAAGCATATGTCATACGCGTATTATGTTGAAAGCACACATGGAAGCCAAGTTGTACAGTCCTTCTAGATTCTAGCCGCTTAGAGTTCTTTACTGAAGATAAGCGGGATATAAATATAACAATAAATAAATAAAAAATTCCATGCTCTCTAATTCAAGTTCCCTGATAGTGTTTTGGCATTTGAAACCAGCAAGTGATCATTTGCTTTGCCGCCCAGTTAATAACCCCTGATGACTAATAATCCTGCCATAAGAGCAAGATGATTTACTGCTTTCCTCCATTTTCTAAACATCACAATACTTTTTAACAAATACGTAAGGCATTTCATTTCTACAAATCCTAAGCATTTGTGCACACATAGTAGCTCTGTTACATACCACTATTCACTATGTTTCTCCTTAATCATCTTTCATGCTAACATAGAAGGCATATAGTACCACAGTTTGGCTTTAAAGTGAAAAGATGCCATTTAACTCAGTTACACAGTTCAGTGGGAGTGCTGAGACAAAGGTGTTCACACTTCAGGAATTGTAAAAAAGAGTACGTAGCTCCCTGGAGGAAGGAACAAATACAGCTACAGCCAACAAGTTCATAATTTCCTGCCAAGGAGGCACCCATGGGGGGGAACTGAACTCCCAAAACTCTAGCTCCACAGCCAGAAACCTAAATCGCTGAACTCCCTAGTACAGTGTTGGCAAACCTATGGCACAGGTGCCAATGATGGTACTCGGAGCCCTTTCTCTGGGCACCCAACATTGCCCCTTCACAGCCCCCTGTATTCAAGGTTAAATTGCTGTATTGGCACTTTGCAAAAAATTAGTGGCTTTTGAGTCACAGTTTGGGCACTCGGTCTCTGAAAGGTTCACCATCACTGCCCTAGTAGTTCAAGCAGGCTCCATTCTGTCCTGTGGCAGAACTGAGAGATGTTCTTCTAAAGGGGTCACAGGAAGTTTCTGTGGCAGTTCACGTTTCTGTGCCCTCCAAAACAGATGAGGGGAAAAAGCATTCCCTTAAACCTCTCGCTGCACAGATGTCACATGCTTTTTTGCTTTGATAACTCTAACACCGCTCCTAATTTGTTGAAAGCCGCCTTTTCATTTTGTAACCTTGCACAAAGGATGTTCTACCTCCATGAAATCCTGCATAGGCATTTGCTCCTTTAACTCGTGACAACTTAGTGATGAAGAACACAAACACAGAGGCTTCGGTCAGATCTATTTTGTTGATTTCATTAACAGCAGAATACCTGAAAAGGGGAAAAATAGGTGTCACAATTTCCATCCATTCTTAGAGAAGACTTATTGTCCTGATAACATAAACAGCTTCCATAATGTCAACATTTCTCGTTCAACTAAAATCTCATTGTGCCTAAAATCCTGTCTCTAGCAGAGCCAGCTGAACTAAGTAGATCCACTGAATCTGTGGGATTTGATAAGTTAACTCATGTGTACATTTTGCTGATTCAAGCGGGCTTAATGGAGTTGCAACCTAAGATGCCATCAGAAGGTTATACAGTGGTACCTTGTATAAAGAAATGAATTCGTTCCCAATGAAATTATGTTAAGCAAATTTTCCTTTATACAAATTTCCCATAAAAATGCATTGAAAACAGAGTAATCCCTAATTGCGACTATTTTTATGTTGTACAGGTTTGCCCCACAGGTGATTCTGTTAAGCAAATTTCCCCTATCTCTGGAATTTTTTATGTTGTACAGATTTTATGTTATACAAACTGTTTTTTATACAAGGGTCCACTGTATTGTGTTTTGGGCTGCTTTGGACATGGTCCAGTTTGATCTACTTTCCAATAACCACACAAAATACTGGTAATGTCCAACCCTTCCCCATGGCTCTTCACAGCTTTTTGCAGTATGGGCTACTTTTTAAAAAGCATGGGTAGGGTTGCTCTTTTTTGTTACCACATGTGTGATTGCTGGCATTAAACCAAAGCAGCACAGCAGCACAGGAACTATTCAGTGCTTTGTAACCTGTGTGTGTGTGTGTTATGTCGTTACAGTCGTGACCGACTCTTTGTGACTCCATGTCCATGGAGTTTTCTTGGCAGGAATACTGGAGTGGTTTGCCAGTTCCTACTCCAGGTGCCCTTGTGGTCGCCCATCCAAGTACTAACCAGGGCTGACCCTGCTTAGCTTCCGAAATTGGGCGAGATCGGATGTGCTTCGGGCATCTAGGCAGCTTTGTAACCTGTGTAGCAAGCTGATAAAATGTAGTGCTTATAGATTACCCCATAGCACTTAAAGCATTATCTGAGCAGTTTACAGCTTAATTATGTAAGTTATACATTACCTCCCTGCACACACAAACACCAGCAAGCTGGGTACTCAATTTATAGACCTCGAAAAGATGGAAGGCTGAGTCAACCTTGAATCAAATACCTGAGGCCATCAGGATCAAACTCAGGTTGTGAGCCAAGTCTTGAGTGCAGTACTGCAGTTTAACCACTGGGCCACAAGGTTAAAGTGATATACAGTGGTGCCTCTTAAAACGAATTAAATTCATTCTACGGGTCAATTTGTTTTAAGAAAGTTTTGTCTTACAAAACATGGTTTCTCATAGTAATGCATTGAAAATGGATTAATCTCTACCGGAGCCTATAGGTTGCTTCATTTTCAAAATGTTGTCCCATAGGAACACATTGGGAACAGATTAATCCCTTCCAGAGGGTAGAATAAAGAGAAAAATAACTGGGTTTTTCCCCTGGGTACATGCAGAACGGTTTTTAGTCTTGTGAAGCATCCCATAGGGAGTTTTTTTTGTCATGCAAAGCATACCTATTCCCAGAATTTTTTTCTTCCTGTGAGTTTTTGTCTTATGAGGAATCTGTCTTAAGAGATACCATGGTATTCCTTACTTATAAATGAAAAACATTTTTCCTAGCTTTCTCCTTCTGTGGGATAATCTTGTCTCCCCCTCCCAAAATACTGTGCTATGTCATTTGGATGGTAAGTCAGTAAATGGTATGCCACTTACCAATAAATTAAAGGAGGGGAAGGCAAGAGAGGATACAGGGGCATAGAGAATGAGGGGGAGTCAATAGGAAAGTATCTCAAAGAGACCCTATCTAAATGTCAGACCACAATTTCAAGGGATTAAGCCTGGGATAACTTGATTGTCTAATCACACCCTTACTTTAGCATAGAAAGTCAGAACTGTCATTTGAATTACCGTAATCAAAGTTACAGAGGAGCTGATCCATCAAAACCCCACTTTAGTCTAAAGTGTGACTTACTAAACTAAGCAACAGGATTTCAGCCAGTATGTTTTATACCAATATGAGGGGGTTGTCATTGGTGCTCTGGGTGACCTGTAGGAGGCTATAGTTTCTGGGCCCCTTTTAAACAGGAGGTAGGGATGACAGGTACCTATGTGGGAACTGGCTGATGAGCCCCACCTGTGAGTGGATGACAGAGGCCAGAAAAAAGGAAGAAAACTGAGAGGTCCCGAGGCCTTCCTTTAGGGAAATGGAGGTAGAGAGGGTGATTTAGGAGGAGGAGATGTGGGGAGAGGCTACTGAGGCTTGGGAAAGAGGGGCCCGAGGCTGAAGTCCCAGAACCCTATATGATGCTTAGAGGAAGGGGGCAGGACTCCAGGAGCCTAGCACACATCTGACATGACTTGGAGGGGTGGTGCCCACTCAGTCCCAGCTGCAGTGCTAGTCACACAAGTGCCAGCACACAAGTCAGAGGAGGCTCCAAGAGGAGCAGGGGAGTGAGGATCCTGGTGCCCCTTGTCTAGCTCTACCTGCTGTACTTGAACCTTCTATAACCACAGCCACGGTTCATCCTCCCCTCCTCTCCCATTTTCAGAGACCATGACTCTAAGAGCATCCAGCAGCTTTTACAGCACATTCATGATGTGGTGGTGGTAGAACTGCAGAGAACACAACCTTCCAAAAGGAAGGATGTTGAGGCCAGTGTCCCTGTTGGTTTCTTGGATGCAATGAAATCTGTTCTTAGTCATTCTCATAATCAGGAGTCTACGGAATTATTGCGGAGAGACTTGGCCACCAATGACACCTCTGTAGGCAGATCTGCCTGTACTCACAAACAACATATTCCAACAGACATTATTAAGGCAACTAGTAGGTTCGTACAGCGATGCACCGTCTTTATACTTTCCTACACATGCCAAGCATGCATCGCTGGATCCTTGCAAAAATCAAACTTCATTTGTGATAACCGTCAAATTTAACCATATAATGCCACTTTAATTAAGAGACTGTACGTATATCACCTATATCTATAACCTACTTGGCTGAGGCAATAAGCTGAGCACTGAGAGATCCATTTTCAAAGTCTGTCTGAATAATCAGGATTTTACTTCCACATGTTGCATGAAGAAAATTTCTGGAAAAAACATCAACAAATAGTTTACATGCATTTTACCCACTCCTGCATGGAAACAAACAAACATTTAGTTTCACCTACATAAAACAGACAGCATCACTCACTTCCCATAGATCTGAGGAACTTAAAGCGTAATTGTAAAGACTGCTAAAACTGCACATGGCATTCATTCCATTCCAGAATGTTATAGTCTTATATATTGTAATATTTTTTTCATCTGTAACTCTCCTAAAGACAGTAACTCACCGAATTTCTTTCAAAAATGAATATTCTGTGTCAAACTGTTGCAAAAATAGAACACGAAGGCTGTTGATTTTGCCCTGTACTTCTGTCTCCAAAATCTCTAAGTCTGCTGCTGTTAAGAGTCTGGAGAAAGTAGTGATCTAAAACATTGAAGAAGAACACAGATATCTCTGTCAAGCATGAATAAAATTTTGTAGGGTGGCCAAATAAGTCAATAGAATACTTGGAAAAAAAAGAAGGCAGGATTTGTAATACACTTGGTATCCCTGCCCAGAGGGGGCTATGGGTTAGATGGCACAGTATATAAATCCAATAAATAAATACATAAACATTTTCCTGACCATTGGAGGGGGGAGATTATCTCCCCTGATTTCACATATACAATTAATTGCAGAAAAGCTCTGGAGTCTACTTAAAGCTGTATTTTATGTATTGGCTCTTGGAACCAGAAAGGATTGGTTAGATCAGTGGTTCTCAACCTGTGGGTCCTCAGATGTTCCTGGACTGCAACTCCCAGAAATCCTGGCCAGCTCAGCTAGTGATGAAGACTTCTGGGAGTTGCAGTCCAGGAACATCTGGTGACCCACAGGTTGAGAACCACTGTGTTAGATGCTTCAGGTAGCTGTCTACATAATCCCATGAAAAACTGTATTGTCAGCATCTGACAAAAACAAATCAATAAACAAACACAGGTTTAAATGCAAAACATCTGAGACACAGATTTGCTCTCTTAAATATGAAGCTCACCCATTGACACTAAGTTATATCTGAATGTGCTCTTAATACGTTAACTATAATATGTTGCTTACATCGTAAACATGAGATGGGAGTAGGAAAGTGAGGCACCTGGAATGTTGGTAACAATGGCTCTGACTTGCTGGGAAATAAACGAGACAAGAAGAGCCCATGCATGTGTGCGGTAGTCTTGAGTCAGACAGAAAGCAGTCTGGTCTGGAGATATCAGGAAGAGAGTGTTTTTAAAGCCTGGGGGCCTGAGAGAGAAGTTCGAGGCAGGGAAGAAGTAAAAGAGACAGGAATTGTGCTGAATGGATTTATAGCCAAGGAATAAACAACCTTCTTTTAATGTGTATGTGTGTGTTGTGTCGTTACAGTTGTGACCGACTCTTCGTGACCCCATGTCCATGGAGTTTTCTTGGCAGGAATACTAGAGTGGTTTGCCAGTTCCTACTCCAGGCGCCTACGGCACCTGGTATTCCCTGGTAGTCTCCCATCCAAGTACTGACCAGGGCCGACCCTGCTTAGCTTCCAAAATCAGGCGAGATTGGATGTTGTTAGGGCATCCAGGCAGCTCTTCTTTTAATACTGGTATTTTAATAAAACCAAGTGGTATTGAGTTCAACATCCAAAGGATGAATATGTAGAGAGTGTTATAAAGGGGTGAGTGAAGGGACAAATACAGTACATACATACAGGGGTAACTGAAGTTTGGTGGCAGCAGAAAGAAGAAGATAGGAAATAAGAGAAGGTTATTGAAGAAAACAGTTAATCCTGCGGTGGTTTAAGGAGACCGCTACCTAAATGTCACAATTCCTCCCTCCTTTTCTTTTTGGTAGAAATAAGAAGCCAGTCTCTAAAGTTTTTCTTTTGCTGCCCTAAAAAATGGCTCCAGGGAAGATTACATCTAGCATATTTTTCTGCCTATAAGACAATATATAATATTATATTATAATACAATATATTATATAAGATAATATATAAGACAATACGTATATAAAACAACCCCAACTTTCCCAACCCAAAATTAGTTTCACAACCACACATTTCTCTCCTTGGCTTACTTCCATGTATAAGACGACCCTAAATTTTTAATTCAATTTTAGAGAAAAAAACCAAAGTCTTATACACAGAAAAAAAATATATAAATGGGAAGTGGCATCTTACAAAAGACTTCTGGGCACTAAATGCAAAGGTGCAAGGCATGGCAAAATTGGACCCAGGATTACAGATGGGCATGGGCCGCCAAGATGATGGTTCATGCCAGTTTGTGGTTTTTTTGTGTGTGTGTGTGTGTGTGTGTGTGTGTCAAACTGGTGTTTGGAGCTCCCTGGCCCACTTCTTCCAGGAGGAGGGGCTCAGAAATGCTGAATGGCTGTTTGAGCAAAAAATGAACTGGCATGAACCACCTGGTGAATAGTCTAAGCTGCTCTTTATATCCAGGATACTCAGCAGTTGCCCATCACAGACTTACAAAACTACAAAAGACAATACAAAAATAAAGCTTCCCTATCTACCTGTAACCCAACGCCACAGATAACTACCAAACAACCTGGAGCTCAAGGGAAAAAAAGAGTAAGTCACTTAACGAATCTTCAGATCAGAATGGTCTTATGGTTCTAAACCCATGGCATTTTATTGAGTGCAGTATTTTTCTGTGTGTGTGTTGTGTCATTACAGTCGTGACTGACTCTTTGTGACCCCATGTCCGTGGAGTTTTCTTGGCAGGAATACTGGAGTGGCTTGCCAGTTCCTACTCCAGGTGCCTACAGCGCCTGGTATACCCTGGTGGTCTCCCATCCAAGGACTAACCAGGGCTGACCCTGCTTAGCTTCCGAAATCAGGCGAGATCGGATGTGCTTAGGGCAGCTAGGCAGCTATTTTTAATGTGTATATGACTATATTATGTCTAAAATTGTTAGGCTAAAACTTGTTAGACCGAAAACTAAGGTTCATCTTACTATATACAAATATAGTTTACACATAGACTATATTTTTGTCTACAACTATTAAGACTAAAAATTTAGGGTCATTTTATATATGGAAATAAGCAGAGGGGGAGATCCACACGGTTGCAACACTGAAATTTTGGGCTGGGAAAGGAGGTGCATCTTATACATGGGTGTAAACTATATTTGTATAGAGTGTATTGTAGATTGGAAAAAAGGGTATATTTGATATGGTATCCACAGCAAGAATGAAAAATGACATCTATATTGGGCCTGCCAGGTTTGCCCAAGATGTCTCTGCTGTGGAATAACTAGAAGCACCTCCCACAATAGGTAAGGTGTAGAGTCAAGTTATTTAATCTTACAGTCTGGAAAAAATTTGCTCAAGTACCCCTACCCATCTTTAGCTATATTACCTCCCCCCCCCCACCGCCCCGGCTGACAAAAATAACCATTTATTTGCTGTCCTTTCAGGGCGCCCAACATTTGCTATGAAGCAGAAAAACTTACCTCAGTAAAGACAGTGCGGCCCAAAGACTCAAGGCCGAGGCATACATGAAGGAAATCCGCAAGAGAAGTGTGCTGCTGCTGTTGGAAATAGACTCTAGCTAGATCTGTGGCGTGAAAGGAACCCAGTCGTGAATTGTCAAGACGGATCACAGAATCTGGTGTGGCACAGTTCAGCAGTACTCGTTTGGCCTGTTCTTTTACTTTTTGCATTCGCTCCTGAGCATGGCATTCTGTTTTCAGCTTCTCAGTCACCTGCAGGACAACTGAGGCACAAGTGTCAGAGTGGTAGCCAATGAAAACATCAGAAGGCGTATATCTCTGCGACCCCATGAAATGTTTTTCTGTCTCAACAGCGGTGAAGTCATGGACCCATGCCTGCAATTCCTCCACAATGTCCCTCTGCCACTTCTCTAACACAGTATTGATATCCAGACAGTGTTTTTCGAGCCTGTTGATCAGAGGAATGGGGAACTGATTGTATACCACTTCTTTCTCCTCAATGACAATCAACCGGAACTTAGGATGCACTCTGCATTTTACACGATGGGTCCCCAAACCCAAGTCGACATACTTTTGACCAGCAAGCTGGACATAGTACTGGTTGAGGGCATCATACAGGCTTTCATAAAGATTCTGTAGGTTGAGAAGAATGACCATATTCCCAGTTTCCATACACATCTTCACTCGGTTGATGTTTCTGCAGATCTGGGTATATTCTTGGTCTTTAGGAAAACTGGAACCAAAAATAATCTCTGGCTGCTGTGTATCTTTAAAAAAAGTCTGCTGGAGAATCTGAAGGGCTGCATAGTTTTCTGTTAACACTAGCAGGTATCTGCATTCACCATCTTGATAGTCACTATAAATGTTCTGCTTAACAAGATCAATTGTACTGACATCCTCCCACTTCACATCCCCTTTCTCTGGGATCTTAGACTTAAAAATCTTCAAGGCCTCAACATCTACTTTCCCACTGAAATTACGGAGAATTACCTCTGCTATGTCACGAGGAGCTGGAGTCTTTTTAGTTTTTTTGGTCAGAGCAAATGTCATTTTTATGAGGCTGTAGTAATCACGTAGCCCAAAGAATTCCTTATTTTGAGTCTTGCAAATCTCTTCATAGGCATCTGCAAAGCTTAGGAAAAAATGCTCAACTTTCTGCAGGACAGCACGCTCTGAAGAGCAAATACCCTTTGCACTTTCTATGAGTTCCTTCTTGTTGGGATCTCCGCGAGATACAAAGATGCCCCGATTCATCTTGGCAGGATCCAGGGCCCAATTTGATATCCCAATGAAGCCCACTTTTTTGTAAGGGAGTGGATCATCGTCAACACATCCATCTTCCAGGAGTGGGTGAAGGGTCTTTAGAGGCATTTTTGGGGAGTCTTCAGCCAAGCCAATTTCATCTAATACTACAACAGAGACATACTCCTCCAGGTTCTTTCCTTCTTGGAAACGAGCGCAATGCTTAAAAGTATTTATGATTCCTTCAGGGGTAGAGTGTGGGCTGCACTGAAAGGACACCAAATGGATCTGCTTCAGATCTTTATAGAGTTCAGAATATGCTGCCTGGCCTTGCATGGCATCAGCCACAATGGTCTTGGCAAGAGACTTTGAGCTGCCAGGTTTTCCAATGAGGAACAAAGGAATTTTAAGCTCAATGCAGATCACCATCATGAAAACATTTTCTTTCAGTGCCATGTTCCTTGCTATTGTTTTCCTCAGAGGTGCGCCACTGAGAAAAAGGTCCTGAACTAAATCAATTTCTTCAAGAATTCCCTTTTCATTATTATATGGCTTTGGAAGGATTTTGCTGATTACAGTTCGGTAGCCTTTTTTATTTTCCAGAGAGGCATGGTAGCAAACACCAACTGACAGAACCAAGGACCAGACAATTTTGTCTCTTGGGGTGAAACGTTCAGTAGCCCTTTTATCTGCAAGATGCTTCTCCAGGTGTTTCATTAGAAGTTCATGGCGTCTGTGGAACCATTTGAAGACTTCTACACAACGTTCCACGTCTCTGAGGCTGATAAAGCTACATTCATCATTCCTTCTCCTCATATATGTCTGAGATGCAAAAAGCACATCTATCATCAGCTGAATTTCAGTGCCAGACATTTCTATGGACCTGGTAAGTCTCTGTACAATCTGCTGTATATAAAGTTTTTCTGTGAAGTTGTTCAGCTGCCCAAAATCCCACACTAACGGTATCATACTAGGGGGAAGTGCGTGGACACGATACACAAGCTGCCTAAGGGGAATGGAGCCAAGCTTATCCTTCGTCTCCTCTGCTTTAACACGGTAGCCTAAGCCAGCCGATTCCAAGCGCTCAATCATCCGGCTTGTGTGCTTTCTATAAGGATTGCATGCAGCTATGATCTGCAAGCCTGAACTGCGGTTCAAGGGTTTTCCTTCTACTGTGTGATCACACAGGACTTCCTTGATGCTGCTGATAGCGTCAGTGGTGTTGGCTTCATCAAAAAATAAGATCGTGTCACAATTATAATACTGCTTGTTTTCAACAGCAATAGCCTGTGCTTCCTTGACTTTGGCATAGATCGCATCTGCCGTAGTACCTCCATGCACTTTGACTAGCTTCATGTTGTCAGCAGTGGCACCACTCCTACGTAGTTCGCAGAGGAATTTTATAAGCCTTGTTTTTCCACAGCCAGTTTCCCCCATGAGGACAACGGGGATTCCACACCTGAACCTCATTTCAATAGCAAGGATCTTTAGTATATTGTCCGTTGTGAGCTCGTATGTTTCATCAGGATCAATCGGCCAATCAATGCCTAAAACCATGCAAAGCTTTTCAATTTTCGCATGTCTAGGCAGTGCATCAAAATCAGTGTTGAATGGAACCTTCTGAAGGACCAATCCTTGGTACAGCTGAGGAGTCATCACGTTTTTCTTGATGACACTTCCATTCAAAGGATTGATAGCATCAATACCACCCTCAGCACTGGGCTGGAGATGAAAACCAATGAAAGTCATGGACATGGAGTCATTATTGAAGAATATATATGGATGTGGTTCACACTCCCACTTTTTCCGAATACGAAATGGAGCAAGATCTTCTTCTGTGACTCCTTCCATGTCAAAAAACTGCCTCCCGGGGCTCTCATCAGAAATGTTAAGAGATGGTGTTGCGAAATCCTTTGCCATTAAAATCATAAAACCAACCACAAAGTTTTTGAAGCCCTGCAAAGTATCCTCAATAAAAGCAGCATTACAGAATATTGAGGTTTCACAATTTCTCAGCTGAAGGTTCAGAAACCATGCAAAATTGCTCAGTTCTGACCAGGAAGGATCTATCACTCCACAGTAAATCAGGAACATCTGTAGGCATTCGGTTGGAGTCCCTTCAACTGATTTTTCTTTATAATGAAATGTGTCAACATTCTCTCCTCTGCTGAATCTTCTTAAGTACTGGAATGGTCTTTGAAAAGCTTCACTGCAGAAAGCTTCTTGATCTATACCTGGGTCCGAGCCATGATTTAGTTCCTCCTGGGTTTTCCACTCTAGTACTTCCTTGGGAGATCTGCAGGTTATTTTAGGGAATATATCCAGAAAGTTGTATTTTGATCCTGGAAATATCTTAAAAAAATCAACAGGGGAAAATAAATTATTATATGATCATAGACTATGATTATTTATTTTTCCTTTCCTCATAGCTCTTACCACTTTTCAGCATTATTATAATGTTTTATTGTTCATAAGGCAATTTAATATTGCACAATGGTTAAGTACCAGAACTTAAAAACATATAACAACAAACGTGCTGTAGCCGTTCAAAGCTTTAATCAAAGCGAGAGGACAGGAAGTCCTTTTACTTCTCCAGGCTGCCATTCACCACTGAACTACAGTACACACTTTGACCAAATGTGAAGGCTAGGTCTGTTACTTGAAACAACGAGAGTTTCCAAGCTCTACACAACAAATAATGAATGCTCCTTGCCACCAGGAAGATGCTGTATTCAGATTCGGTGGATGCACAGGAAGTGTTGAATTCTATTTCACTGTTACGCTTGAGCGTATCTGCACACACAATATTTTTAACTTCTAGAAGAATATTTGTTTCTGCATGGAGCTGCATGGAAGAATTAGCCTTTAACTGTGAAAATGAATTCCAGCTGGGGTGGGCATGAGAACTAATGTTTATATTTTGATGTCTTTTTCGGTTTAGAAAAACCATTCAAAAAAGGCTTTTCCTTTTTCTGTTGGGAGTCTGTTCTGTTACAGACTCCATCAAGAAAGACTTAGGGTGAGCTTGGATGCCCAGTTTGTCCTGGGCCAGATCAGGCTACATTGTCTTAAACAGGGCCACTTTGAGGTTCAGTGTATCATTTGGGGCAATCCTTGCATCCACACCCAATAACTGGGTAGCTTTTGGGCAGGAAACCACACTGCACCTCAAGCAACTCTACTTAGCCTTACCTCCCCTTAAAGGGAACAAAAAGAAAAAAAGAAAAAAAAAACAGTCCCACAAAAATCAATAATCCCTCTTTGTCCCCTTCTCCATGGGGGAGCATTTCCCCTTCCTTTAAATTGGTCCCATTTGGGGGAAATAAAAACTTCTTCTGTAATGGTATATTTGGAATTCATTAAGGCTCAGAAATATCCCACAGAACAGGACATGCACCTTCTCTTTTTAAAAAAAAATTATTTTCCTTTCATTCCACTTTACTTTCTGGCTCTGAATATCTAGGTTGAAAACACTTGCTCCATGCTCCCTAGAGGACACAACTAGCCATGCTAGACCACATGCTCTCTTTGACACTGGGTATTCTTGTACCTCCACAATAAACTGAAACTTTAAATCAGAAAATATCCCACAACTCACATCATGCACATGTTCTTAATTCAGTACATGATGGTTACATGAGGTAGGAATGTAATTTAATAAATATAAATGTACAAATAAAATTCCATAATGTGTAAATAGCATTTATAGATTCAAAATAATACACCGCAATCCTAACCTCCGTATCTACAGAAAGATACGTAAAAGCGGGATCCCCATCTGTAGTGATGATTCAGTTTTGCGAGTTGTAGCCAGCACAAGCCCCCAAAATGGAATCTTCTCTCAGAATCCACTAGATCCAAGGTTTAACTCAATAGTGGTGAACCTTCAGCACTCCAGATGTTTTGGACCACAACTCCCTATCGCTTCTCGGCCTATCGGCTAAGATCAAGTGTAGGACCACAACTTCCACAGTCCTTTGTCATTGGCAATCCAGGCTTGGAATTCTGGGAGTTGTGGTCCAAAACATCTGGAGTGCCAAAGAATTACCACCACTGGTCTAACTGATGTATGCTTCTTATGGTGAGGGTCACTTAACAATGTTGACATAACTGGCATAGGTAACCATTGGCCCCAACTTCAAAATAAGTGAAGGATTTTTAAGAGGAAGCAAATGTTCTGTCAGGCTAAGCTTCATTCCACTCCCAGCACTCATTGATGAGAACCTACAAGATGTAAGAAGAGCAGTCGCAAAGCATTTTCAGCTTAATTTACCCCCTCCTTTTGCTTCAATAATATTGCTGAATTTTAATTTATATATGTTTCTTCAGCATTTTGTTCCTGCCTTCCTAGCGTGTTATCGCAATAATTCTGCCTTGTGACCAAACAGCCTTGAATTGGAAATGAACTAGAGAAGCTCTTGATGGGAATCTCCCAAGTCAAGAGTGGACAACTCTTTAGATTCATCCCTGGATCATAGTGGGCCACACCCTAACAATTCTACCCTTAATCTTCATCTATATTTGGTTGTCTTTTGAAACAGATTAAGTTAACATTACGGGACAATACTGAGGACCTGGGACCCCTCTAAAAACATTACAAAAGTAGGCCCAGGCCCCTTAGAGGGCACAAGTTTCTCTGCCCATTTTTTAAAAAAGTTGGTTGGAGTTCTCACTAAGATCTTCAATCAGTATCTATCCCAGTCTACTATTCCATCCTGTCTGAAAGTTTCCATCCTTGTTCCACTGCCAAAGAAGCTCCCTATCAACAACCTCAGGGGCTACAGACCAGTGGCACTTACTTCTACCATCATGAAACGCTTTGAAGAACTGGTAAGTAAGCATATCATTTCTTGTCTTTCATCAGCCACTGACAAATGCCAGTTTGCATATAGAACTAATAGATCCACAGAGGACGCTATAGCCATCACTCTCCACACTGCTCTGACTCATCTAGAACAACGGGGGACCTACAGTATGTGAGGATACTGTTTGTAGACATTAATTCTGCTTTCAATACAATCCTTCCACATAGACTGGTGTCTAAACTTATAGACCTTGGGTTCTCATATTCAATCTGCTCTTGGATCATGGACTTCCTCTCTAGCCAATGTCAGAGAGTCAAATTAGGTAAATATATCTCCTCAGCTCTCATTCTTAATACTGGCACACCACAGGCCTGTGTGCTGAGTCCTTTACTTTACTCTCTATATACACAGGACTGCACCTCCAGTCACCACAGTCATATTATTAAATTTGCAGATTATACAACAGTGGTGAGGATGATCTTGGAGAGGGATGAGCCTGCCTACTGGGATGAGGTGGCCCAGCTGCTTTTGTGGTGCAAAGACAATAATTTAGCCCTTAATATTAATAAAACCAAGGAGCTCATAGTGGACTACAGAAGAAATAGATCAGACAGTCAGCCCTAGTTAGCAATGCAGATCAAGTGGAGCAGGTGGCCAGTTTTAAGTTTCTGGGGGCTATTATTAGGGAGGATCTGACCTAGGGCATTCATACTGCAGCATTGGTTAAGATGGCCCCCAAAAAAATATTTATTACCTGAGACTTCTCAGGAAACAACAACTGAATGGAAAACTGCTAGTGACCCCTACCGCTGCACTATAGAGTATTCTAACCTACTGCACCTGTGTATGGTTTGCCAACTGCACAGGGGTGAATAGGAAAGTACTTCAGAGGGTTACGAGTATTGTTGCTACAGCTACCTTAACAAAGCTCAAAACATTCTTAAAGACCCATCACATTTGGGACATTCCTTTTTTCAATTATTACTAAGGATGGGAACCATATGAAAAATGACAGTTTTGTTGTTTTGTAAGGTTTCGAAACAGACCAAAACAGCAAACAACATGTCATCAAGATCTGAAACGAAATGACGTTTTTGGTTCGGAGGAAATGATCCGGGGAGCTGCCGCCAGATCTCATTTCAGGCAAGAGGCTGCAGCAAGATCCAGCGGTTGTTTCTCTGCTCAGTTCTCGCTGCCACCACCTAGCTTGTTTTGACAGCTCAAGCTCCATTCTGCGTTGCTGCCTGCATCCAAGCTGGGGTTTTTTTTTTTTTTTGACAGGTCAACAGATGGGGAAACAATTTGGAAGCTAGGGATCACATCATGCCAATTCTGTACAAGCCACATTGGTTACCAGTTGCTGCCCAAGCCCAATTCAAAGTGCTTGTTTTAACATATAAAACCCTTAACGATTTAATCCCTAGATACCTGAAGGATCACCTCCTTCCATGTGAACCTAACTGGCAATTAAGCTCTAGCCAGAGGGCCCTCTTGAGTGAGAGCTGCCTGGTTCCGACGTTGATGACATCTGGGCACCAGGTAAAAACTTTCCTATTTCAGAAGTTTTTTAACTGATATAACATTGATTGTGGGTTTTGATGGCAATTTTGGTGTATTGTATTTAAATGTTTTTTATTGTTCATTGGTATTTTCATGTTTTTAATTGTTCATTTTAATTGTATCCCACCCAGAGACCTTTGGGTAGCGGGCGGCATATAAGTTGTATGTATAAATGAATGAATGAATAAATAAATAAATAAATATTCATGGGTACTCACAGATCTAGTCTGGTTTTTCGATGATGGAGATGTTTCAAGAATTTCAACAACATACAAGTGACACTGGTTCCGCAGCCAGAGTTTTCCATCGGTATCTGCCAGGTAGTGTAAAACTAACAGCTTGAACAAAAATTCTGAAATTCCCGTCTGTACCTAAGAGAATAATGAAATGTAAGGAGAGACATATCTTCTCCACAGTAATCTGTAGGCTATAAAAATCTCTACTAATAAAATGCCTTATTGAATATGAAGGCTGTGATGAGTGAACAGCCTACATCAATACTGTATACTCACTGAAGAAGTGATGTCAAAATGAAATATCATTGGCTGCCTCTGGTATTCATGGCGCAAGAATGGAAGGAGAGTGTTCAGGACTTTTCCTTCATCCACACGGGAAGCTATCAGTCTAATAGTTATTAGCGGTACTTTTTTCTGCATTTTTGCTTCCATTTTCTCATGCAGCCTCTTTACATAGAGAGATTTTCCTATTGTTATAAACAAAGTCACATTAAAAGACACAGAATAGAAATAAAAAAACATCATTTAAGACAAAACTCAAATTCTCGCCTATATTTATCAACAACTAGGTAGTGGGGTAGGATTCCTCTAATGCAACTATACAGTATGTACATATACTAGGTATGTCACCATGGATATGAGCTAAGCATTGTTTCCTTTCCCCAAAACAAAATGCTGAAATACACCCTTGCAACTAAACCTATTTGATAGGCACTTTCTTTCTTTCTTTCTTTCTTTCTTTCTTTCTTTCTTTCTTTCTTTCTTTCTTTCTTTCTTTCTGAGTGCTGCAGAATTTAAAGTTATGGTACATAAAATATAGGTAAAATTAAAAACAAAATAAAATATTTTTTAATCTGGAAGCACCATCTTTAAGCAACAGGCAGTTCTTCCAGAAGCACTGTACTGCCTGTTGCTTTAAGCAGCATCTTTCCTTGTTCTTCCCCTCCATCTAAACTAGGCATGTCCAAACTTCAGTCCTCCAGATATTTTAGACCACAACTCCCACAGTACTTTGTCATTGGCAATACAGGCTTGGAATTCTGGGAGTTGGGGTCCAAAACATCAAGACGGCCAAAGTTTGGACCAGCCTGAACTAAAATATTCACACACTCATCGGCCCATTTTTTTTAACTAAACGGAATTACATAGTGGACTAATCATTTAAAAAAACCAAAATAAATGAAGTGCAGTCAAAGTGCTCTTTTTGAAATATCTTTAAAATAATGGAATTTTCCAGTAATTCTGTAACAAAATTGCATCGCCATTTCGTTCTTTCAGGGCCAGATGTATTGATTTATTTATGTTGTTGATTATGTTCTATAAGAAACAAGCTCTGGGCCAAAATTCCAACACTTTGGTTTGTTCTGGGCATCTGAGCTTTGTAATTTAAAACAAAAGCAATAGCCAACAACAGAACAGTGTGTTACAAATTAAGAAACTGAGATGTATACAAAAACGAGATGAGGAGGCATAGAGACTGCAGTGAGATGTTTTCACTAAGAATATTAGTATCTGGAGACTGGAGGCCATATATGGTATGATAACTTTTCAGCAGCAGATTTTTAGTCCAATGCTACCTTCAGACACAATGCTAAATTATAATTTAGATTAATGAGAACTATTTGCAATAGGTTCCCTAGCTTCAGTACACCTCTCCCTCCCCTATGTAGCTTAGCTGCAAGGGCTTCAGAACCTTTTACTACCAGTTTTAAGTAACAGTTGTATCTGAGCCCTGAATTATAATTCTGGCTGGTTTAAGCCAACTTGTTTCACATACTCTTGTTTCCAAGTTTGTTTCTGTCAAATAAGCCACAGTTACAGTTAACCACAGGAACCAGGAAACAGAATAACAAGTGGTGTTTAACCTGAACAAAGGAAAAGCTTTCCCTCTCCTGGCATTCAGAAGGGACCAAATAAATGGCCAAGGGCTTATCGGAGTTCATTCTTTCTCACAATCAACAAATGAATCTAGTAGGGGTGCTGTTTCCCACCCTCCAGAAATTGCTGGACTAAAACTCTCATGTCCCCTCATGTCTGGCTCTTCTGCGAGGGATGATGGAAGTTGTAGTCCAACAGCATCTGTAAAGATGTAAGTTGCCCACTACTGATTTAAGTGTCGTAACTAAACCACGCCTAAATATTCTGAGATCGAGATGGAAGATTTGTTTTATTCAGTTCCCTTACCCACTCCAGCTCTTTTGGAAGATACAACGCCAACACACATTCGATCCTTGAAGACACCAGATGAATTTTTGGGTTGCACGACTCTATAATGATTCCCAAGGTAACCCTGAATGAGATTTAGTGGCTGGTGAGGGATCATGTGGACTTTGTATTGACTGAAGACAGAAGGGACATAGCAGTGCTCTCTCTCACAGTCACAGAGGATCACCAGGCAATAATCATGCTTATGCTTCAAATGAAGGCTCTGGAACAATTCCTCAGACCTGTAGCCGACGTCATAGCTTAGCTCATCAGCAAACAACAAGGTGTAAATCTTCTTGCTATTGCAACCTGGTGTGACGCACCGTCTCAAAAACAGTGCCACCTGCTCATAGCTGGTGTGCGGGGTACACAGCAGGACCTCATCATAAGAAGGTAGCATCTCCCCAGGACTATTCATGTAGATAGCCAGCGCTGAGGCCAAAATTTCAGAGCGAGGGCAGAGAATGAGGTTGGGCCTGCCGTTATGAAGACCTGGTGGCAATATTCTTGTAACCCTCTTCTTCTCCAAAGCTGCCAGTTTGTTTAGGTAAATACCAAGGGATTCAACGTCCAGGCAGCCTGGCAGGAATGAGCTTATATTTTCCATGTAGGACGCCCAGATATGTTCCAGCTGTGCTGTCAGTTCGCCCTTCATTTCCACATTCCCAAAAGGATCAACAAAACTCCTCTTTGGTTTTTTAGAACCCACTTCTCTGGAGACTGTTTGAGCTTCTTGTTGGCTGCAGTTCTGCTTTATGAAGGACAGCATCATTAGGGCAGCCTCGCTGGGGCACCCCAAGCCAAGCTCCCTACACAAAAACACAAGCTGTTCAGCCGTGTAGTAATTAAGATAAAAGTACTGGGATCGCTTTTCAGACATGAAGCGGTTCCATTTCTCCAGAAAGCTTTCCATCTTCCGGCATATCTCTGGCAGAACGTTGGTCACTTCTCCGTTTCCCAAAAGGCAAGAACTAGTATTCAAATTGAAGTCTATGAGAATACAAAACTCACTCCGGGGTGAACAATAGATACCAGCGATCCAAGACCTGAAGAGCTTGTTTCCAGCAGAATAAAGGTCTATGAAGGACAGTGCAAGTCTCTGTACACCAGAAAATACCTAGGCATGGAACAAGCAAACAAAGCATAGGATGAATGTAAATGCATTTGTAAAAATAGGTAAAAACCACGTTAGCTACTTCATTCTGTCAAAATAGCTCCAAGCTCCATTTGGAGAGTCACCGAAGAGCACCCAGTGGAGGCTGAAGGAAACTAGAAAAATTTCTACTCTATCTTGCAGCTTGAAAAGGAATCTTCGAATTGAAAAAAAATCTATTTATGTGTAAATAGCACAAAACAAAAATAACAAACAAAGTAGCAGAGCTGTCCATATGAACAAGGACATGCCTAACAAAGGCATCACAAATGGCTATCCATGGGGAGCAGTATTTTCCCAACAATACAAACTCTGAACAGCACCGTATGGTATAAAGACAAGATTAAGAATAAGAAAGAGATTTTCAAAAAGCTCAGGAGAGTTCCTAACAATATCATTCTGACAGCAGACCAAAAAAGGGGCCGAGGGATTTGAAGAGGGTGCACCAGATCACGGAAAGTAGGTGGGTGGAATAGGATTTCTTATCTCAAAAGCTCAGGTCCGGAATGAGCAGAAGTCCACTTGAGTCAGTTCACATTTGAATACTAAAGAACGATCATCCTCCCATAACACATCATTTAATGCTATAATAACCAAAATCCTACTTCTTTCTTCCATACATACAATGGACCCTTTTGCACACGTTTATCCTTTTTTTCCAACTGTGCAAAGTGGCACTCTTTAGTCCACTGTTTGCATCCTGCTGTTTTCCCTAAGACGACATCTAGCTTGGATAACTGGGAGCTGAAGCTTGCTTCAGCGAACACAGAGCATGTAGCCTGTGGAGTACAGTAACCCCCCGCCGATCGCGGGGGTTAGGGACCCACCCCACCCGCGATGCATGAAAATCTGCGATATGCAGAAGCGGGTGGGGTGGGGCCTGGCGGCGGGGGGGGGGGGGTGTTGCACGCCTGTCCGAGAAGTCTTGGGGCGGGATCTGACCTCCTGCCGCTGCCCACCCGCCCACCTGAGTCTTCTCGTCCGGGGTCGTCTCCATTGAAATGCATTGCCAATGCATTTCAATGGAGAAAATTTTCCCCGTTGGAAAACATTGGCTCAATGCATCCCAATGGAGATTGCGCCCCCCCCCGCCTCCACTGCCCCGAGGCTTCTCAGAGGAGTGCGGAGGAGTGTGGAGGGGCGGCGCGGCGTGATCCGATCCCCCCCCCCGCGGCTTTGCAGAGGAGTGCGGACGGGCGGCGTGGAGCGACCGAATCGCCCCCCGCTACCCTCCCCCCCACGCGGCCTGAGGCTTCGCAGAGGGGCAGCGGGGAGCGACCCAATCGCCCCCGCCCCCAGGTGCAGGTACTGCGATCCCGCGATGTAGTGGGACCGCAGTACCTGAACTGCGAAATGGCGGGGGGTGACTGTAGTTACGTTCCAGAACTATTTTAAAAGGGCACAGAAAAGTCCAACTTAAAGCTTACCTCTGTAAACCTGTCCACTTCTGCGCTTTGTTCTACCTTTCCGGACATTAGCATCAGCTTGTTCATCAGTTCCCGAAGCTCTTCCAGAGAATAATGCCGTATTTCCTCCTCATCACCATGACTCTCTGGGATGGAGAGCCACAAGACAGTATCCAAAGAAACCTTCCAATAAATAACAATTGATGTAATTTTTGTTTCAGTTCCTTGTGCAGTCATGCAATTTCTCCTCACTATCGTAAGCCAAAGTAGAGGATTACTTGCTTTAGGGAGAATGTCATTGCAAAGAAGATGGCAGGAAAATATAGCAAATGCTACCAAAAGGAAGCAATATGGTGTAAGAAACATTTGTGTTTGCAGTAGAGCTGGACACAAATAATGATGGATGATTCATGATGGCTCAGGATTAGCCACAAATCACCAAATAAGTTGATTTGCGATTCATTTTCCCAGTTCATGCCAGGAGACGGGAACCAACCTGCTCCTGCCCCCTGTTTCCTCTGCTACCCATTCCCACTGCCTCTCTCAGCTCCCTAACACCTCTGCCACTCCTCTGCTGCCACCATTGTCCTCCGAGACAGTGGGGTCGACTTCCCTTCCTGAGCCAAGCCTGCTGCCCTCTCCACACGTGCCTGCTTATCAACCAGGCACCAGGGTCATGCACAGAGGCAGCACACCTGGTGGGCAGGACCAGGCACACAAGTAACACGGGCAGCGGGAAGAGGATGGGCGAGCATCCCCTCCTCGCTGAACAAAACGAAGCGCCAGGGAGAACAAAGTCGAGTGCTTCATTTGACTTCATCAGAATGGGATCTCTAAACTGGTTAACTAACTCAACCACAAACCAGCCTGATTTGTCAGGGGTGGGGGGTGGGGGTTGCTTCATAATTTGATTTGTGTCCATCTCTATTTTACAGTCACGTGAATATTAGAGAAAAGAACCTTATTCTGTTTCATGGTGTCACTTACAAAGATTACTTTAACATCAAAAAAAGGTACTGTTCAGAATCTTATTACTACAGAATCTCCCCAATTGGAGATGCCAAACTATTGGTAGTCCTAAAAAAATTAATTTATCTACAAGAAGTCAAGGCAGTTCTCTGCACTGCTTTTCCCTCCAAGGACTCCAGGTTCTTCAAATGATAAGAAAGTTGCAGTTTGATCAAGAGTCCGAAGGAGACTTACAAGGACAGAAAGCTAAGTGGGACTGAAGGAAGAACAGAGGGAGGAGAGGGAACAGAGAAGCAAAGGATATGATAAAAAAGAGTTTTGGGTGGAGGTGTTGAAACCAAGGGACTTCTAATTCATGCAATTGGGCACTTCTGCTGGTAATTATTGTGACTTGGAATACTAGTGCTGGTAGTATCATGTTCTTTACACATTTTTCAGCATAAAAGAAATATAATGAAGAGATAAGCAAAAAAGATTACAACTACTGGTACAGGATGATTTAGCATCTTTTGAGAAATATCTTACCTTCCCACCTTCAGGCGGGGCCCTAATGTTGTAGATTCCTTTCTTATTGATTGTAGTTGCCAGTGATATGGAGGACAGCTCCACAGAGCCGTGACTCTCTTTTATGGTTTTTAGCCATTCCAAGTATCTCCCAGAATCATACTAGAGGATTTAGAGCAAAGATACAACCTGGATTATTTTAACCAATAGCAGCTAGCCTCTTATCTTTGCCAAAACCAAATCACATAGTATAGCTAGACTAGTCAATGGCGTTAACCAGGGACTTCCCCACCCCCACCCCCCTTGGTGGAATGTTCCACGTTGCAGCACTTTTTCTTCTATTAATTTATTAATTGCCAGAATTGAGTTGCAGCACCTTTTTATATGTTTTAAAGTAAGATATAATTATTACTGTACTGCCTGGACTAGAACCTTGCTTTAAGGTCTGGGTTTGGTTAGTCCTCACAGACTAAGGCCCTGTTCTCATAGTGTTTATTCACAATTTTAGTACACTTCACTGCATCACCATCTACTCTTGGGGAAAAGTAATCTAAGGGTTCTAGTGCCCTTTTCTCCAGGACAACACCAGTGGCATTACCTATAGATGACAATATGGTTTGACAGCCTGTCCATCAGTTGGATCTACTTTGCTTTAGATTCCTGCATGGAGCAGGCTGTTGGTTTCTTTGGTCTTACAGGCCCCTTCCAGCTCCATTATGCTATGATCATTTTGACCCAAGCACTGTTCTGACTTAAAAAACCTTCTTTCCTTCACATTCTACCCTGCTGAACACCAAAATATTTCATGAAGCCCAAGAAAAATGGTACTGAATTCATGAACTGACATTATGACCCTCCGAACAGCATTTACAAAAACAGAGCAGATGCTGCAGTGCAAACCCCTACGGATAAGTAGTTGTAATGTGATTACAGAACAATGTTTCAGTTTCAACATCTCATCTATTTTTCCCCTGCATGGTACAATACAAGGCTCAAAGCAATGTTTTTGTTTTGTTTTTATTGAACCAAAGACTTCATGTGAAAATGGACAACACAGGATTGCAAAGATTACCAGTTTTTGGGGGAGGTTCTTATCATTTTCCAGGGCTTTCCATAGTTTCTCCAAACACTCCATGAACTCCTTAAATCCCGATTCCCGCTTTAGCTCATACAGCAGGGAAGAGTAACCAAGCACAGCATCATGGAAACAAGCCACACGACCCACATCCATGTCATTCTCTCCCGCAGAGATAGAAGCCAGATCCACAAACACCTTCAACTCATTGATGTCTAAGAGAAATGAACAGAGATGCAAGGAAGTTGATTATCTACCAGTGCCTTCCTTCCTTGAGGAATGTAATACCACACTTAAACAAATAAACAGATCCTGGCCTCAGAGCCATAAAAACTAACTTTTACAGCTCTACAGACCCTGGCCCAATCTTCCCACCGTTTCTACTGATCAACTCTCCCTCCTCTTCTTCCCCTTCCTCCTCTCCCCCCTCCCCTATCCACCCTCCAACTATATATGCTACAGCCAATGAATATCTGGTATGAAATATATATCCCATCCCATATTATATTGCACACCACATTCTGCTGCTGTATGTCTGAAGAAGTAGACTGTAGTCCACGAAATGTTACATTAAAATATGAAAGTTAGTCTTTAAGGGGCCAAATGTTTTGTGTCTTCTGTTTTGTTTTGTTTTTTCTTTGATATTTGCCTTCCTTCAGAGAGCTACAGAACCACCTACCAGAGACACTTTTTTCAACCATCTGAACTGCATGATCGATTCAATGTTTGTAACTGATCACCTCTCCTTCCTTCACTTTTATGCAGGTTTGTGCAGTGAAATAAATAATCAAGAGGGAAACGGAAAACTTAAAAAGTTAATTCACTTCCTTACTGGAGACATTTGTCAGTGTACAAAGATAGCAAAAAAGAGACTCAGACCTGGGGCTTCTTGTTTGGTGTTTTATTATTATTATTATTATTATTATTATTATTATTATTATTATTATTATTATTATTATTATTATTATTATTATTTGCTTTTGCATTGGTTTCGATTGATATGCAGGCGAGAAACTACAAATTGCAGGCACACAGTTTGAAGTTTCCCCTTTATCTTGATGCCTCCTTTTGCACTGTGGGGAAGGGGTTCTGGTTCTGCATGCCTTTAAAGTGAACTTTATAAAGAGGTCTGAAAAAAAAAGCCCTCCCCCCTTTTCAGACCTCCGGAATGATTAACCAGTTTTCCATTCATTGCTATGGGAAACCACGCTTCGCAAGACAAAATTTTCGTAAAACGAAGTGACCCTCAGGATTAATTACTTTCATCCTGTATATACCTCCACCACAGCCACCCAACCAGGCCTAGGCAGAGGTAGTGGGGCTCACAGATCAATACCATCTCAAGAACCGGGCGGCAACTATTAACCTGGCTTCTTGAAAAAAGTAGAGGATAAAGTGTGTTTGGTTAGGAGAAAATGAGCAGGTTGCAATTCTCCTCTCTCAGCCTGGAGAAACCCTGAAATACTGTGCTTGGCCTGTATCTGAAGAGGGAGATAAGGGGAGCAAACACAAGTTCTGCTTCCACCCGACCTCAGAGTTTCATAGAGCCCATGCTGTTGGTCCCCGGACATTAATCATAGGAAGTCAGCAACCAGAAGGAGTAATAGATAATTACCATCTAGGCATTCCTAAACAGTATTATCTGATGCTACTAACCTTAAGAGTCATTCAGTGCAAACTCATAAAGACAATCTATATAACGCCATGCATTCGCCATCCAATTCCTGAAAAAATGGACTGATCCTTGTGAACTGATATCTTGATTACAGGATATGGAATCCACCTGCAATTCTGCCCCACTGACATTGTGTAAATAAGCCTTTTCTGGTGGGATTTTTTTTCCTTTTGCCAGCGGGGACATATGAAAGAGTTGGTTGTGCATACTGTTTTGGAGTCCTCTCTACATTTTTTTAAATTTGTGTACATACACAAGCTAAGTATGTGCTGCTTATAATGCACACAAAGAGCACAGAGGGGAGAGAAAAAGAGAGACAATGAAAGGAGAAAGGAGAGCAATCAGCTGTGGAGAGCAGCCTGCTTTAGGTCTCTTTCCACCAGGGCTGTGGAGTCAGTAGATAAATGTTCCGACTCCGACTCCTCTGTATTAATATGCGAATGTATTTTATACATTCCTTGAAGGAACAGCCAAACATCACCACAAGCAAATCTAACAGACAGAAACCTTAGTCTATTAAATGACTGATCCATTTGGATGTGTCTGCACTGTATAATTGCAGCCACTTTTTAATTGCCATGGCTTCATCTTAAGGACTTCTGGGTTTTATATTTTGGTGATGTGTTTAGAAATTTCTGCTAGAGGACTCTCATGCAGTGGTTCTCTACCAGTGGCCCCTCAGATATTTTCATCATCATATTCCCTTATCAGTGAGAGGCTAGGTTACCCATGGGCGCTGCATAACAGCAGAACACAACACTATGGAAAGTATAAGTATTGCCGCTCCTAACTGTGCATTGCGTGCCATATAGTGAAGCACATGAAAAGCATGCTTCTTCATGGTCACTTAACGTGTTCGTTTTGCGGTTGCGTGAGGCACTGCATGCATTGGTCTTTATTCTCACAGTAGAGAAGTCATTAATTATAACTTTTTGTGAATTGGACATTTAAACTTGCTTTTTTAAAAAATTCCAATCTAAATTTAGTAGGAGTCAGAGTCGGAGTCAGTGCATTGTTTGCCGACTCCGACTCCAGGTAACCAAAAATTCCTCCGACTCCTCGACTCTGACTCCACAGCCCTGCTTTCCACACCAATTTTTCTTTCTGCATCACTGCAAGGTAGTATATGTTTGGAAAAACCCTATGACCTATATTTCCTCTCCCAGTTATTTTCTGCAAAAGGCCAAAATACAAACAAACGAGCAAAGAAACAAACAACGGACACATATCTGTTCTACCTGTCAAGGCCTCTTTGATCCAAAAGACAAAATCTCTCCGGAGTGCTAGCTCCTCCAGGCACCTACGCCGTGGTTCAGTGATGCTTTGCAACAGTTTTTTAGCACGTATCAGTTCAGGACTCATGGAGGAGAGTTTTTCTTGCTGAAAGGATTTAAATTCATCTGTCTGCAAAAACAAACAAATAGATGAATAGAAAAGGAAGTATCACACTTGAGAACGTGTGCATTAAAGTAATAGTCTTGAAGTTTATGGACCTTGTTCAGGAACCACTAAAGGTCCTCATGGCAGGGTGCATGTGAAATTCCCCACGGCAGTTCCCAGTGGCAACAAGGATCCACAACTCCTAGATGTTACGTTTTTCTGCTCTAAGTTAGTAATTTCTCCAGAACAAAGAGTCCCCATATGTTCCTGGACTAAAATTTCTAGTAGCCTTCACCACTGGTCCTGCTGGCCAGAATTTCTGGGAGCCCAAGAACATCTGGGGACCCAACGTTGGGAACTACTGCTCTAGAATAAGAGCAGAGGGGAAAGTAAAAGCACAAGTGCCACCGCCCAGAGCACTGATTTTGCTAGATGGTGTGGTATCGCAATAGAACAAACGAATGAACAAATGAATCACTAGCTTTTCTAAGAAGCAAAAGACTTACCTGTGTAACCCCACAACAATGATACACTATCACAGCCATTCTGTAGGACTCAGGAACCATGAAGAGTTAGATATTTGATGGAAGACAGAGAGCAGCTGTGTATCAGTCAGAAGCAGTACTCAAATAATTTCTCTGTAGTCAGCATATTACCTGACTCTAAGTTCAAGAGCTCACAAGGCAAGGCCAAGGTCTGAGAAGGGAATGGATGAAGGTACCATAGAGAAGGCCAAGACCCAACCCTCTGGAAAAACATTTGAAATAATTATCACTTTCTCATTCTGCTGCCTTCTCATTTATTCAGTCTTTCTTTAGAGCAGAGCCAGCCAACTACCTACTTCCAAATACTACCAAAGTCAAGACCAAACAGTTGCTTTCAAGGGACGGGTGTTGCTGTGAGCATCACACAAAGCCTTCGCCGGGGAGGAGAATGACCTGAGTGGGGCAAAGCAATGGCCACCTCCATCTCTAGTTTCCCCTCCTGTTTGCTCTGCTTTTTCCATGGTGTCCATGTTTTGGCTTGCCTGCAAGGAGGGCAGCCTCAAGACACCACAAGGCATCCGCCTTAAGCATTTCACTTACCAACCAATTCACTTAATGACCCAGCTGTAGGAAGAGAACTAGTGAGGAGAGTCTTTAGCTTATATTCAGCTCAAAAAGCTACAGTAAAACCCCTTTCCTAAGTGGAGCAAAGAGAACTCCTATGACTGGACCACTTATAGCATCAGGGAGACAAGAAGACTTATCTTTATAATTTTGTAAGCCTACCAGAGTGGCCAGGGTATAAATGTAATAGATAGATAGATAGATAGATAGATAGATAGATAGATAGATAGATAGATAGATAGATAGATAGATAGATAGATAGATAGAACTGAAAAACTGAAATGAATTCGAAACACTTTGGTACACAAAGCACTGAACTATTTCAACCTAATCCACATGAACTGTGGTTGTGCTAATATATTTTGAAAGAGAGATACTTACAAAGTTCAGCAAACGTTGCAGAACATGGAAGTCACCCGAGAGGTTCAAACCTTCTCTGACTTTGTCAATAACCTTTGCTGAGTCCACAGCCAAATGAAGTTCGTGGTATTGCTGAATTTGCTTAACCCTTTTATCTACCCATTCTCCACGATCTTGGTGCTGCAGGTCACACATTTTTTGAAAATCCTTTTGTAACTCCTGATAATTGTCCGTAAAGTCTCTGAAAAGAGTATTAACCTCAGCAAAGGTCAGGTCACCAGATTTCAGGCTATTGTACAGCCTATGGAATTCATGGTAACAAGGCTCAAACAAGAGGAAGGGCACTTCATCCAGATTCAAAGTTACTGTGTCTTCCTCATCATTCTGATCCTCAGCTTTGGCTGCCAGCTCTTTGGCTGCCCACTCCCAGCAATACTGGAAAACATGGCTGTCTTTAAAAGAGTCCACAGCTCCGTATATTTTCTTCACCTCTGGGCTCATGTGGTAATAGGTCTCTACTGTATCATCACCATGGGATATCCCACGTCTCACAGTCACAACGTCATCCAGGGCTTTGGAGGCCAGATTTTCACTGTACTTCTGCTCCATTTCAGCAATATCCACTGAAAAGAGAGAGAGTCATAACTTGGGGCAAACTAATTTTCAATCAATTTAATATTTTATCTTTGCTGCATAATGATTCACATTATATCACAGAGCACCAGTCCCAAGAAGAGCAAAAGAGTTTACATATACTGGCTGCATATAAATATTTGTCCCACTCTTATGTCTGCAGAAGTGACTTGTCCATGAAAGGTCACGCTAAAAGATACCAGTTAGTCTGTAGGGTTCTGAAACATTTTTGTCTTCTTTATGTATTATTGTTCTTTTGTTTTTGCCCAATAGTTTATAATTGTTTCCCCGCAGAGTTGACAGACAGTTCTGCTGCTTTCCCAGTGCACTTTGCAACCACCCCACCCCCAACTTTGTGAGCTAATTAACAATTAATTAACAATGATTGCAGACTGCTACCCCGCCTTTTGAAGCTATGTGGTTTTTTTAAAAAAGTACCTTTTACAAACTCTTGCACTTTCCTACACATGTCCAAGAGAGATCCCAATAGCTGTCTCTCTTTCTTTATGATCTGTGCTTCTTGCAGCCTTTGCTCGAGTACTTTTTCTAGGTTCAACTTATAGTCGGTCTTCTCCCCAAGATGCTTGCTTTCTGAAATGAAAATTTTAAAAATGCTAATTACAACCATCAGTACAGAATCCTCTCATTGGCGTCTTTTATTGAAATATTGGGTCCTGGAACATACTGCATTACTACACTATTCCTCTCCTCCTTCCTCCAGTGTCCCAGCTACTTGGGGGGGGGGGTCTCCCCAAAAGCTTCCCTGAATAGCTCTGTTCTTAAGAAGAGCTTTTACAGGGAGGATGTGTGCCATAATTCATGTGGGAAAATATTCCATAGTGATGGTGCCACTGCAGAGAAAGACCCATTTTTGGTTACCATTATCCAGGCTTCTCTGGGAGTTAAAGCCCACAGGTGTGAAGTCAGGTGAGGACCAGGTCAAATGGGCAGCTGAACTTGGCAGAAGATGTTCAGACAAGTAGCAAGGCGTAATTTCTAGTGGACATTCAACCATACTGAAAAGGGTCATTCCAGAGGGAGAGATCTCCCTTAAAACAACCCTTGTGTCTGGTGGGAACTCACTACAACGCAGCCAACAAAAATAGCAGCCATACAGCTGGACGGAAAAAGTCCAGATTGGGCATGGTGCAAAGTCAGGCTGGAACACAATTCCTTACGTACTGTATGACTGTTGGGGAAATAGATTGCACCAGGCTACTCCACAGGTGGTCCATGATGCCATCTATTTTCCCATGTAATCATACCCTCTGCCTATAATCTTTGAGAATTCATGGAGAACAGGTCAGAGCTCTGAAGAACGGAAGCAGACAAACCTCACCTATATCTTTAAAAAAAAAAGGGGGGGGAAGGAGATGAGAATCTGAACCACTGCCAGCAAGCCAGCTTGGCATGAATTACTGGAAAGGTTCTAAAAGAGATCATTAAATAGCCTGTGTGCATTTAGAAAGGAATGCTTTCATTACTACGATCCAGCACAATTTTTTTTAAATAAGGCAACATCTTTATTAATGACTTGGGTGAATTTGAGGGGAACATGTCAACTAAATTTACAGGTGACACTAAATTACAAGGGATAGCTAACAATTTGGCAGAATCAAGGTTCAAAATGAACATAATAGATTGGAGTACAAGGTGAAAATGAAGTTCAGCAGAGAGAAAAGTAAAGTTCTGTATTTAGGCAAGAAAAATATATAGTCTGATATAGGATGCATGAAAGCTGGCTTGGCAGTAGTCTACATGAAAAGCATCCACTGGTCTTAGGTGACCACAGATTAAACATGAGTCAACAGCATGATACAGCAGTAGGGTGAGAAATAAAAAATGCAATACTAGACTTCAGTGAAAGGTCAGCATCTAGAGAGCAGTGGTTCCCAACCTGGGGGTCAAGACCCCTTTGGGGGTTGAACGACCATTTCACAGGGGTTGCCATGAGCCAGTGAAGACAAAGGCAAAAACGGGTTGGGTCTGGAGGAGGAGGGGGAGGGAAAGAGTGAGTTACAGCTTGATAGGTTGGAGGGGATGTCAATCAATAGCACCGGAGGCTGCGATTGGCTAAGGGTGCCTGTAGAGGGAAGTTCTCTATGGCACCTGCGGCAGTGGCCTGCCAAAGGGGGCTTGTGGCCTCTTCCAAGCAGGGCAAGGGGTCACCACCACACGAGGAACTGTATTAAAGGGTCATGGCATTAGGAGGGTTGAGAACCACTGATCTAGAGCAAAGGAAAAATTCCTTTTTTTCTGTTGTGATCATGTCTCAGCTAGAAAATTATGCCCAGTTTTTATCACCTGAGTTTACAAAATATAATGATAAACTGGAATGTTGCCAGAAAAAAGCAGCTAAGGTATAAAATGCCTGAAAACAAAGTTCTGTGAAGAATAGTTGAGGGAGCTGGGTATATATAGTATGAAGCATAGAAGATCAATAGATGATAAAGCACCCATCTTTAAGCAGTTAAGGGGATTCATATGGTAATGGAAGCTGTTAGACTTTCCTTTGAGGTTCCTCAGACAGGTAGGCTTTAGCTGTGGATTTCCTGGTTCACCAGGAGTTGGGCCTTGATGATCCTGCCTGCCACAAACCTATGTATCAATCAAAACTAACATTTTTCTGTCTATGCATCAGACATTAAATAAGCCGGTCAATAAACTCACCTTGGTTAATTATACAATTAAACAATATTTTACTGGACTGAATTCCAATGAATACATGCAGCATACTCACTCCATTCACAAATAGACAGAAATTGTTTCTTGTGCTCTAAAATTAGGTCCATGTATTTGATTAGGATGTGGCCTGTTCCAAGTTCTTGTGAAATGTTCATGTATATAGAATCTGCAATGGCCATTAACTCCTGAGCTTCCTCAGTAAGTTGATTCAGAATGTTGCCATCTGTACCTGTCAGAGAAGCAAACAATCATCTTGGATTTTTTTCAGCTACTTAAAAATCTTCCTCATGTATCCTGAGAAGCCTTGCATAGTTTCTTCCTCATGCAGTTTGGGAACAATTTCATACAAGAGAGCCATTTTGCATTCCGCAGCTTCTCTGTGTTGCAGCCACACACAAATTACCACATTGCATGTCCCTGCCCTCAATACAGTAAAATAACCATGACCCATGTTTTTTAAGACGATATAGCATAAAAATATGCATCCAATATTACATTGCCAATTGACCACCAGTACACATTACTTTTGTCTTTGGTTCCCTTGCAGTCTTCTGAGCCACCCACAAGCTTGTTCCAAACAGCTACCTACAACTCTGGAATAGGTTCCAGAAGTGCACGTTTTGCAGGGAAGAGGGGCAGTCGGTCCCTCAACCAATTCTACTGCCTGTGCCCGTTCCATCAGCATCAACATACCCTCTAATTTTCATCCCCGCTGCTGGGGTAGTGCTCTTTTCTGTGTGCATGTGTTGAATCTCTCCCCCCCCCCGGCACATTCTGTCAGAAGTGGGCCAAAATGGTTGCCATAGATGCGCAGGAGTGGAAAAGCCCTATGTGGAGGGGGACAGAGGCATGTGCTGCACTCCTTAAAAGGAACTTTGATCAGGATACATACCCCAAAAGATCTTGCTCTCAAAATAGGACACCCTGCTAATAATATATTCCCCCACTGAAGGTATCAATGAACTCACAAATAAAATAGATTTTGATGTCATAGTTTCTCACTACCCAGAGGTCCACCTGATAAATCAGAGATAAGCAACATTCAAAAGCCCAGGGACCACTACTGAAATGACCAGCTCCTTGATGGCTGCAAACCTAAAGGTGGAGGATTGTGATGCAACTTGTGACTAGGGATGGGCATTTCGTTTCGGAACCAGTAGGTTACAAAACGAACCACACAAGCCCAGGTGGTCCTCAGAACTGGCTGATACATGCAGATCCAATTGCTTTATCTTTCTGGGTCTCATGCAGGGTTAAAGTCCAACAAGGAAGCACACTGCGACATCATTCATTGGATTTTAACCCTGTGCGAGACAGAGAAAGGTAAAGCAATTGGATCTGTGTGTATCAGCCGGTTCCGAGGACCACCTGGGCTCGTGTGGTTCGTTTCGTAGTAGGTTACAAAATGAAATGCCCATCCCTACTTGTGACATTGGGGGGATATGGGAGCTGAGAAATGGCTGGAAAAGTCAGCGAGTTAGGTTATCTGGTTGTAAAGCAAGAGGCTAAGCGTTCAATTCCCCACTGTGTCTCCAGAGAGAAGATCCAGCCTGGGCAGCCGCAAGAGCATCCCCAGAAGAAATGAATGGTAAACCACTTCTGCATACTCTCTACCTTGAAAACCCTGAAAAAGGTCACAGTAAGCCAGAACTGAATTGACAGGACACTAACACTATGAACATCACCACCACCACCATCATTTTGGAGATGGGATTCATTCTGAATGAGACAGAAATAGGTCAAAGAATGTGATTTATAGCTGTTTCCCCTGTAATCTTCTTCAGCTGCCAAAGATCAAAGTACCTACTTCCTTATCCTGTGAGAAGCAAGTTTCAAGGTCTGCTTTGTCTAGCTAGTCCTGGTGTCCTCCTAATTAAGGTTAACAATTTCAGCTGAAGTGAAAAGGGAAATGGGAAAAACAGCAGTTATCAGGAGGATTCAAGGGAGAAGGGGACCTGATTGCAGCATGATGGAGAACTGTCTAAAAGAGAATGTTTAGGCACAAGATGTTACTTTGATCATCCTAAGCTCCCCTATAAAAAGTAGGAAGCTTTGCTCCACTGGCATTTTGGCTTGCTGCATCAAAATGAAATTTGCTTGCATTCAGAAGGTAGGCTGTCCTCAAATAATGTTAAGTAAGTATCAGAGAATTAGGTTAGCTTTATTGATTTACTTTCATGTCCGCTTGATTCCTGTAACTCTACCTTGCCATGGATTTTGACTTTTTGCTTTTAATTTTTTTATTTTCAGTAAAATATCTTTTCTCCATATTAAGGCCTGGTTATTAAGTGGGGATTTACTAGTAGATCCAATCTGAACCGTTCAACCATTTAGCCTTGAGGGTTTCAGAATCCCTGGAGGTACAGCTCTATTCAGAACCAGCCCGAGGAAGTTTGGAATGGAGATTCCCTAAGGCCAGGTTTGCAACCCCAGCCTGAGTCTGTCCGAGGTTTACACATGCTCTGAAACTGAAAGGAAGCATAGCAGAGAAGCTCAGAGTACCCTCACTGGGGGCTTGGGATATTTTTTTCTATTATAGTCTACTAGGGTAAATTGTTATCCTTCCCTCAAATTCACTAAAAACTTATGGACATCCATAAATATTAAATTAGGAGTACTTTGAAATCAAGTCTGCAAACTAGGCACTTTTACTTATTGGGGTAGTAAAAACAGAAGCAGCTACAGGTGGGAGATGGGTGATATAAAGGGAGAAGGTGGGAACCCAGTTGGAGGAGGAGGAGATGATAAGGGAATAGGTGCTCTCAGACACAAAGGAGGGGAGAGCCTAAAGAGATGTCCAGAAGGTGTTAGGAACATGATATAATGCAGAGGAGGACAGGGAGAAAGACTCAGAACCAGAGGTAAAATGGGACTATGTTACCAAGAAGAGCTCTGGACCAGCATGTGCAGCCCCCACCATGCCTGAACTACCAGGGGGTAAGGGGTGGAGAGTAGTGCTAGAAACAAAGCTCCATCTTTAGCAATGAGTAGTACCCAACACTGAACCAAACTTGAGATTCTCACATCCCAGTGTTGTTAGCTTGGGGTGCAGAGCAAACTAGGACTGAACCACGGCTAGTGAAGGCAACTAGCCCTAGGGTTGCCAAGACACTAGACCAAGCCATTGTTCATTCTAACACATCCCCTTTTGTTTGAAACACCTGGTGTAGAGTCCATGGTTCAGGGGATGGAGGATGGGGCCACCCATCCACCCAGGTAGGGTCAGAGGAGCTTTAAGCTGTAAAAACCAACAAACAAAGCAGATTTTCTTAGGAATGCTAATGGGGGTACAAAAAAGGGCCAGGGGCAGCATACAGCCAGGGAGTCATACTTTACCACCTCCTGCTTGAACACCAGACTTACCATTGAATGTGAAAACATGCTTGATGTCTGGCCAAACAAGCAGATGATTTAGCACACTCTCCACATCTGTCCGAGGCTTCCCCATCTCATCAGCTGGCCATGCCTTTGTGATCACAGCAGATATAAGTTTGCCCAGCTTCATGAGGTCATATGACGATATCAGATCAAGAAGATTATGGTTTTCCTACACAAGACATGAAACACAAATAATATCAGCATTGGGAGAGGGATAATCTTTCACCTACTCTGCAGGATAAGATGGAGGCTCAGAGGGAGGAATGGACTTAATAGGGTCCATTCAATCCTTGTGCATTTTAAAGTAACCCTGTTTAGCCCAATCCTGCCCAGAATAAATTCAGTCAAGTCGCACTCTTACAAAAATACAATTGCTGGCACATCACTGGCCTCCTTTAACCGCAGGTCAAGGAGGTGAGCTGGGTTTATCTATGACTTATTTAGTCACAAATCTATCACAAGTACGACTACACCTCCTCTGTCTTAAAACCATTAATGTTTTGAAAGTTACAGAACTATTCAGTGACTTGAGATGCACTACCTGATGTGCTGAATTAATAGCATCCATAGCATAGTCTTCAAAGGTTTTGCATATCATATGGTCAAGTCCTTCAAACTCGCTGTAGCAAGAGCAATAGGCTTTGAGCCAATTAACAGGACGCTCCTATTAAGAAATGGTAAAATATGTAAATAAAGCATTATCATCGGGTCTGGATACTTAGACTGAAATCCTACAGTAAGTCACAACTAGAGGAAGCCCACTAAAGGAGAGGGGATTTAGTGAGTCACCTTCTGGAAATTTCACTTATTCATCAGACCTACTATAGTTATGACATACTACTGGATTTCAGCCTTTATTAATAAGAAGAAAGCATAAAAAGCAAGACATTTGGGGCAACTACACAACAAGAAGAAAATCAAGGATCCTTTTCTAGCACTTTGAATTATTACTTTTATTTACAGTATATGCAAAACACAGTGTACTACTTCTTGTGCTACTTCATGTTTTAGAGCCATAAGCCTATCTGCCTTATCTGTTTAACTTTAAACCCATTCTCATCTTGAGGTAGTTAATAAACAATGTTGGATTTTTTTTTTTTTTGGCAAACTGTTGTTTCATTAAGCAAAGTCTAATATGGCTAAGATTATGTGAGGCTCATCTTAATTGTTCTCATAAAACAAAGTTAAACTAATTCTTAGTTTGGTGTAATGGCACTAGAGCACAATGAAAACACAAGCACTGGAGGAAAGGAAAGAAAGCCAATAGATACAATTCCTCTATAGAAGAAGGTTCATCCGTCTGTTGAGATTTTTAATGCATGCCACTGTGGTGCAATTTCCTCCACTGGTAGGAGGTGAGTGATGACAAAAGGCAACTATAAGAAGACATCATACTTTTTTAAAAAAATTGTCTTTGACTCATATAAAATGTTTATCCTAAACATGATAATGTTGCATTTCCCCTTATATTCTCTTTAGTACCTGTTTGATTCTGCTTTCCAGATCTGCAATTAAAGTTTTCTTCCACTTCTCAGTAAATTCTTCATTATGAAACTCTACTTTCAGAAAATGGTCCCATGTCTATAAAAAGTAAGCATTACTGTAATTTAAATTCAACTCAAACAATGGGAAAAATTGTTCAGAGAATGAGATATGTATTCAGGCGATACGCATATACTTTCCCTGCCTTCTGTCTTTGAAAGCATTCTGACTGTCATTTATTACAGTGTACTACATGCCACCTACACTGTAAAGCGATGAATCAGCTATAACAGAAACAGAATGTACTTGTATCTAACTGCTCAAGTTATTATCATCATTACGGAAAACTAAGTTTGGCTCCTTGATAGACGTCACAGTCATGGGTCCTGAACGTGCACCTGCGTCTATCTCAAGGCCAAGAAAATAGATGGTTACACTACTGGTATGGACTCAAAAAAAGGCAATCCTCTTCCTACAGTCTCTGTATACAGTGGAACCTCGGTTTACGAGTACCTTGGATTGAGAGTATTTCACAAACGGAGCAAAATTTTGCCTTGGTTTCCAAGCACTGTTCTGGTTTGTGAGCAAGGCTCACCTCATAGCGGGCCCTGTGCTACCTGGAATAGTCATCCGGGCTGCATTGTGGGCACATGCCGGGCTTCCGGGCTTCAGCACAGACCAGAAGTGACTTCTACGCCATGCGGTGGGCCTGTGTGGGGCCTCCAGAGCTCACTCTAGGCCTGGCGCTGCCTGGAACAGGCCTCCGGGCCATGCGGTAGGCCCGCACCAGGCTTCCTGGGACTCAGTCTGGACCCAAGTGGCTTCTGGTGGACTGGAAATGGCCTCTGGGGCAATGCCCAGAATGGGCATCTGGAGTATCCAGTGAGCCAGTGCCAGGTCCGGTGCTGACTGGAAGTTACTTCTGGGTCACACAGTGGGCCTGTGCTGGGCCTCTAGAACTTGCCCTGGGCCCTGACTGTCTGCAACCTCTGGAGCGTGCCCTGGTCCTAGTGCTGCTCATTCATGGCCTCTGGAGTATGTCCTGGTCTTGGCACTCTGGGCCCAGGGCAAGCACCAGAGGCCGCTAAGGCTCCCATCCAAAGCACATTTTTCCCATAGGAAATAATGGAAACTGGAACCCCAGAATGGATCGGGTAAATGTCCATTATTTTCTATGGGGAAATTTGCTTTGACATGAGTATTTTGGTTTATGAGTACGCTTCTGGAACAGATTATGCTTGTAAACCAAGGTGCCACTGTACTTGTCTTTTTTTACACTCTCCTTTTGGAAGGGATCTTTATGGAGTGACTACATTGACAAATAACATGTGAAATGCCCTGGGATCAGGATGGGCAATTTCAGGGTTGCTACTAAAATTTAATTTTCCATTTCCCTGACTTTCCCTGGCCCACATTTGTCAATTTCCCTGCCTCTGTGCTGGCAGGAGACGAAACTTCCCTTTCATACACAAATCTGACCCAAAAACATGCATATCTTCAAATGCAGTACTCACAGATAGGGAAGGAAATAGATACAGTTGCCCCCCCCCCCTTTTTGCGGTTCATATACTGCGGTCCTGGTATATTGCAGGTCTGCAGTATATGAAAAAAGCCCCCCTGGCGTAAGGAGGAAAGGCCTTCCCAGGCCTGTCGGAGGCCCCAAAAGTGCTTCCCCGCAAAACCAGAAGTGACCTCCGGATCACTAGAAAGCACTTTTGGGGCATCTGGGGGACTGGAAAGCCCCTTGCAGACCTGTTTGGGGCAGCGCCAGGCCTGGGGTAAGTACAAGAACCCCCAGAGAGCCCACCCAGTCCCGACCTGACCCAGTATCTGCATACTGCAGATTTTCAATTATTGTGGGTCGGGTCGGGTCGGGTCCCTAACCCTCGCGATAGGTGGGGGTTTACTGTAGATGTTTCAAGTTTGTATAGTGCTAAATGTTTAAACTAGCCTTGCCTTGCAAATGCCATAGGAAGACCTTGAAAATCATGCAGAGACAGAGCTCAACAAGCACATTAGGCTGGTTGGTGGAAGTGGAGCTGAGAAAAAGGTGGACCTGGGTGGCATGACTCAGTACACCAATAATAACTGCATTTTTTAATAGTATGCAGCAAACGTGGCACCATATGTTCTGGCATTTGCTATATATGCCACTAATACCATTTTGAGCATTATTTACTAGGTTTTGGATTCTAGATTTTACTTTGTTTTATATTCAGGAAATTGCTGATAGTTTCTCTAAATGTCCTCTGGGTCTTTTTAAAAAGAGTTTCCTATAATAGCTGCTGCAAGGCAAACAACCCTGAGTAATGTTTACTACTAATCGGTGCAGTATATAAGCGTAATAAATAAATACATTATAACTCATATTATGTAATTTTATTATCTGTGACTGACTTTGTATTTACATCAAGTGGTACATCGACTTATGAAATTAATGAATGCATTTTCGTAAGTAGACATTTTTGTAAGTCAAAATGCAGTTTCCCATAGGAATGCATTGGAAACTGATTAATTTGTTCCAGAGGCTAGAAAAAAAGGCATGGAGGGTGCCAAATTCCCTCCACCTCCAAAGACGAGAAGCCCCACTGCCTTTCCCCTTTTGTTTTACAGGTTGGACTGTGAAGAGTAGGGGCCACCCTCACACTCCACAGCCCGACCTGTCAAAAACAAAAACAAAAACCAGCTAGGAAGTGAGGACTGCATGGGAGAAGGAAGCAAGCAGCGGGAAATTCAAACAGAGTGCAGTTTGCTCCCTTCTCCCTTGCCACCCTGCCTGCCTTTTTTTTTGGGGGGGGGGGAAACAGGTCAAGCTATGGAGAGTGAGGGCAGCCCCCACTCTTCACAGCCCAACCTGTAAAAAAAAGGGGGGGGGAGGCAGTAGGGTTTTTGTGCCCGCTGCAACACAATGTGGGAGCCTTGCGTTGAAGCAGCCATGAACGCCCTGCTGCGTTTCCTGCGCCCGCCAGAAGGTGGGATAACCCAAAGGGCCTTCTGTTGCAGCAGGTGCAGGAAACGCAGCCCACACAACCTGCACACACCCACACATAACCCCCCACACACACACTCTCCTCCTCCCCTTCCTGACTCTGCAGTGTGTGTGTGTGTGTGTGAGAGAGAGAGAGAGAGGGCTGAAAGGCAATCATTGGAACTGAAAGATAATCACTGGAAATGGTCCCCATGTCCAATGATTTCCTTTCGTAACATATTAGGTGAAGTAGAGTGATTCATAGGTCAAGGCACCACTGTATTTTATCATTAATTTTTTAAAAAAATATTAGGGCTAATTTGTTAAATATTGGGTTTAGACTAGGGCTTATATTCTCCAGATAAAGAAACACAAATAGGAGAGAAATACACAACAGCCGCCAAAGCTCACATGAACATTGAACATCTGGAACCAGGGCTCCTGGTAAAAATGTGTCCATAAAGAAAATACAAACAGCTACTGAAAGAAACGTAATAGGTTTTTTTAAAAATTACACTGACAAATGACTGTGCAAAAGCTAGCAAGTCACTTCATTGTCAAAATACAACAAACCTCAAGTTCACTTGAGTTATTAAAGTTAATTGAATATGAACGTATTTTCAGCAGTGGGCTTGAGAAAGCTTTCCGAAACCAAGCCCTGGTGTCATGACAAAGCCTTTGGAACATTTGGTTCACTGTAGTGCACTGCATTTCTTTTTCTCCCGAGACCTGTCACATAGGAGAGAAAGATTTACAAAATGTTAAAGAACAAACCCATCTATCAATAAACATAAATGTAAAATTAAGTGAAGTCAAAGGTCAGAAACCTGTGGGCATAGCTCCATGTGCATAAGGCTGATGATGCCATCAGTGTAATTTTAATTTTAATTAAATGTTTCTGTCAAGGAATATAGTTTTGACAAAATGTCTGCAATATACATTTAACAGATTACAAAATGAATTATGTATAAAAATGCCATGTCATGTGCTAGACAAGGATGTGTATTAGGTCTAGGTCACAGGTGCAAAGAATAATTAGCACTGGAAGGTCAGGATGATTAGGCACAGGTGGTATTGCATGACCACCTCACCTCATGTAATACATGATTGTCCACACCATATCGCTTTATGCATAAAAGTCTCAGGCAAACCAATGTTTAATTGGGACCGCCTAAGGTGAGAGACAGCTTTCTCCACACTCTGTTATTTTCTCTTTGTGTATATGCTGTGCTTTGTGTGTTGTTAATTGTTTATTTTGTCTTGCCACGTGTACACATGTAAAATACAGTTTTGTACTAAGTTCTATTGTCTTATTTGTCTCCTAGCTTCATAATCACTACGTGCATTTATTTTTCCACACCACTGCTAGTCTCTGCTAGCTTACTTTTCCTTGAACATAATTAATCCCTATCAATAGGGCTATGTCTTAAGAGTTTCCTATTCCCAAACCACAGCCTGATCTCAGAAGCTAAGCAGGGTCGTGCCTGGCTAGTACTTGGATGGGAGACCACCAGAGAATACCAGGTGCTGTAGGCGCCTGGAGAAGGAACTGGCAAACCACTCCAGTATTCCTGCCAAGAAAACTCCATGGACATGGAGTCACGAAGAGTCGGTCACAACTGTAACGACACAACAACAACAACAACAACAACAACAACAACAACAACAAACAACTCCCAACCCCAAACCCGTAAGTTAATGAACTTCCCTAGGGATCCCTTTTAACCTGTACCCTTTGGGGGCTGGGGGGAAACTTTAATGTCCAAAAATTATCTGCCACTAGGACCAATAATAGGCTGAAGAGCTGCACCAACAGGATTCTGGCCAATGTGTTTTTATTATTTAACAATTATACAGCAATTCATTTTTTCCTCAATCATTTTTCAAAAAAGAAAATCCCTGCACACAGATTCTGTCTAAGAGACATTCCTTCTATGAAGAAGGAATACTCATTGCAAGATACAAGCAAGCATCAATTTTGTCTCCCATGTGCAGTGAGGTTCTCTCTTAAAAGACATCAAAGAAAACTAATTCTAAAATCTGTAGCAGTTGGAGAATCACTGGGCCAGTTCCCACATAAAAATAAATGACATTTGAGTGTGAATACGGTAAGTATTGAGGATTTATTTGTTTGTACTGAGGATTTAGTTGGTGCTTTTTCCTCAACAGATTCAACCATCAGGATATCAGAACCACTCGTTTCCAGCTAAATGATTTGTTGAATTGTTAGTATATTTGAAGCAAAACTGTGTTTTAATTAGTTTACTGGAATAAGAAGGGTCATTAACTACCATATGAACTTGACTTGTTTCAATATAACAGTTAATATCACCCAGACCAGGCTTGGACACAACAAACTGTAATTAAAACACTTCCCAATGCCTTCCCCAGTTCTCATGGCAACCTATGTCTTCTCACCTGCCAACATATGTGTGCACACATTCACACTGGCCTTTGCTGAAGAAGGGTGCCAATCAAGGCTTTTATTGGTTGTCTCAATTCCTAGCTCTGTAGAGTGTGCAATTCAGCTGCCACCCACATTCATATTTGTCATGTCTGCATAACACCATATTCATAACAATACCTTTTCAATCCTCTTGTTCATGGAACTCGTCATTCCCCAGTCTGTCATACCTTAATGACTTAATTCCTCTTAACATCAATGCTGAGGAGTGGAGGATTCCCAGAATGAAGAAGAACTAACTGTTTGCACCAATTTATTGTCAGGCAACATTCAGACTGAATTTAAGTGCAGCAAGGTAGTTATCTGCTTGTTGTTGTGGCTCATCAAGTTCAAATAGTGGTTTACCACTGCCAGCCCAAAATGGCACAAGCACAAATTTGAGTCCATTTTTGTCTGATATCCTATCTACTAGTCTATGCTGGCTCAGTTTGAGGCAGAAATGCAAAAAAACAAAACAAAACAAAACCACAAAAAAACCCCATGATTTATATTTTGCTGTTTAGACCAGGGATTTTCAAGTTCATCATTTTATTTTCATTCTAAACCACCCACAAGCCTCTAGAAGTTTCTAAGGCAGTAAGGTAAAGACCATCCTATTTATGTTCCCAAAATTTCTCAGGCACAAGTACAGGACCTCTGAACTAGGATGATACATTTAAACCTCACTGCTTATAGACAGACAGTGACAGATCTCTCCCCCATGCATGTCTCTACTTTGTTTTAAAAGTTCTCTAAGGTACATCGCTGCCAAGCCCTATCTGTATAGTGAATTCCATGTCAACTGCATATTGGGTGAAGCTAATGAAGAATCCCTTGTGTTGTTTTTGCTGACACAGATTTACATGGCTATTTCTACTGCTTTACATCTAGTCCAAAACAGGAATAGAATGTATGCATTGGTTGCCAATCACACAAAAGTATTCAATCTCCCAAGCAAAGTCATTAACAAAAGGAAACTCTCAAGAGGAACAGTCACAGGTGGATCAAGCTTAGCCTATTATTTTCACGCCTTCTGAGACATCCTCTTTTGGGGCAGAATATCTCCTGCATCAGCTATTAAAATAGTTCAGATAAGGTAAAAAAATACAAATATTTAACATCAGACAATTTGATACTTACTGCAACAGGTGCAAGTCGGAGAATGTTTGAAACAATCTTTGCTGATGTCACCAGCATCCTGTACAGTGTTTCTGGATAGGTTTTGTTGCACAAAAATGAATGGATTTTCATAGAGATGGTCACACACCTGTTCCAACAATCCTGTTCCAATACACTAAAAATGGAAAACTTCAGTTACCTTTACAATATCAAGAGTTTAGAGCATGTGTAGATATAATTTTGTATATATGACAAACCCAGAAAACCATAATAGTACAGTACTTCTAATATAGATGCAGAAGCTACCAATTCTCATAAGTGATTATACTTTTTCCTTCATCTTATTCCAAATTTGTAAGAAGTACAATAGAATTTAAGACTATATGACTGAAAACACCAGCAGCTTATGAAAAACACAGAACTGTTTCAGCCTATCAGCTACTTCCTTCTTAAACTACTTTTTCAGAAACTTTGGACCATCACACTGACAAAAGAGTTGTTTCATTTTCATCCCTTTTAGAAATGGACATGTTTTTACATACAGTCACATAGTACAGTATACTGTATATACCACTAGGCCTGTTCAGATAGCAGTCAATTCAACTGGTACTTTTCTTGCTATCTGTACTGGTTGGGTTGGCTTCATGTGTGATCTCATATGATTTGATTAGTTTGCCATCCTTTTTCAGGGGGTCCCCCACTGCCCTCAAATTTTCTTTTTTTAAAAAAATAATTCCTAACTGACATATTGTTATTTTCCTGTCACTTCCAACTGTTAGTCAATGTGCAACCTGGTGGTATATGTTACCTGCAGCCTTTCCTTTTTTAAATTTTCACTTCTTTATTCCTTTCTCTTACTTCTAGCTGTTGGAATAATGAAATTACAGTTTACTGCCACTTCAACCCATGCAGTCGCAGTAAGAACAGACAAAAGAAAATATTTTTTCACCCAGCATGATATTATTCTGTGGAGCTCCCTGCCACAGGATGTGGTGATGGCATCTGTGCTGGATACCTTCAAAAGGGGATTGGATAGATTCCTGGAGGAAAAGTCCATCACAGGTTACAAACCATGATGGAGATGTGTAATCTCCAGGCTTGAAACCGGGGTAATTCAAGGACCAGGTGCCAGGGAGTGGTATCAGGAGACAGATATCTAGTCTTGTGCGCTCCCAGATACATCTGTGGGGGGGGGGCACTATGAGATACAGGAAGCTGGACTACATGGGCCTTTGTCATGATCCAGCATGGCTCTTCTTATGTTCTTATGTGGCTATTGGAAGAGATTACTCTTCCAATAGCCACACATTGACCAAAACTGCACTAGAGTAGGGCAAATGTTCAATGAGGATTTGGTGAGTCAAAAAAGTTTCAACAATTTCTGTCTAGCTATTTAACGATAAGACAAACTGAACAGAAAGTCTAGATCAAAAAACAAACTGCTTTAGAACACAAATAATCCTCACTAATTCTGCAAACTCTTACTTACTCTTTTTGTTCATTAGCAATACATAGCAGTATATTCAATAGATATTCCATCTCCTATGAAAGCCAAGGGAAAAAACATTAAGTCAAAGCCAGAATGATTTTATTTGTTTCTTTTACATATAGGCCACCTTTTGCCTGATAAAGTGACCCAAGGAAGTTCACAATATTAAAAGGAATAGAATTAAAAACATAATAAGCTAAAAAAAAATTAAAAACCAATTAAACTACAGCAGTCCCCCACCACAATGCGGTTCATATATTATGGTCTCATTATATTGCATTTTTTTCCCTTGAGAGAAGCAGGCTTTCAAAGAGAGGTTTTTAACCCCCTCCTGGCCCCTCAGCAAACAGACCTGGGGCTGCTCCTGCCGGCTGCACTTGCAAAGAGGTTTTTAATCCCCTCCTGACAGTTGAGATGCCAGGAGGGGGTTAAAAACCTCGATTTGCAAGCGGAACCAGTATTTTGCTCCCACAGAGAGGTTTTTAACCCCCTCCTGACTTCTTAGCAAACAGAGCTGGGGCTGCTCCTGCCAGCTGCGTTTGCAAAGAGAGGTTTTGAATCCTTGGCACAATATGAGTAAAATAGAAATGGATACTTTAAGGTCTCTCTCCCAAGATCCCACTATTATCATAAACGAGCGGACAAAGGCGGAGCCATTGTAATTCAAAATACCTTAGATTACAAACAGGAAGTCCTCAGACAACTGGCAGATTTGCCACATTTTGCCATTTCAGAAGCAACAGCTATTGATGGCAAAGGCCTGTTGCAAAAGCAGACAAGTTGTACCAGCACACTAGGCCTCCCTCTATCTTCCTTATTTAAGCTAGATTTCTTTGTCTTCTCCTATTACCAGCAAAGCTTGCCAATAAGTGATCTCATTGTCTCCTACCATTACTAGTTAAGTTTGCCAATTAGAGAACTGCCTCTTATCACTAAGCTGACGCTTACTAATTAGAGTAATGCACAATACACGTAGTAATGCATAATAATGTAGACCTGCCATGTAACGCCTCTAACCTTATTTGGGGAATTTATTGCTACAAAGAAATGATATAATCTGCTATGCTAATTACCTAGGGTATAAGGCAGTGGTTCTCAACCTGTGGGTCCCCAGATGTTCTTGGACTGCAACTCCCAGAAGCCTCCGCCACTAATTGTATATAATAGCCATAACAGAAACCTGGTGGAATGTGGAGAACCAGTGGGACACAGCAATCCCAGGCTATAAACTCTATAGAAGGGATAGAGAGGGGCGGGTTGGAGGAGGAGTGGCCATCTATGTCAAAGAAGGCATAAAATCCAGCAGAATGGAGATTGACAGAGGGTCTGACTCCGCCATAGAATCACTGTGGGTTAAACTACCAGGTCCAAAGAGTGATGTGATAGTTGGAGTATTCTATCGTCCACCAGATCAAAAACTTGAGGGGGACCTTGAAATGAGGAGAGAAATCATGGAGGTGGCTAAGAGGGATAGGATAGTAATCATGGGGGACTTTAATTATCCCCACATTGACTGGGCCAATGCGAGCTCTGGGCAAGAAAGAGAAACTGGGTTTCTCGACTTGCTGAATGACTGTGCCTTAGAGCAACTGGTCATGGAGCCCACCCGAGAACAGGCAACTCTAGATCTAATATTGTGTGATACTCAGGACCTCGTCAGGGATGTGAATGTCACTGAGCCTCTGGGGAACAGTGACCATGCTGCAATTACCTTTGCCATGCATGTCGGAGGAAGAGTGTCAACCAAATCAGACATAAAAACCCTTGATTTTCGAAGGGCAAACTTCCCTCAGATGAGGAAACTAGTTAGAGAGAAACTGAAGGGGAGGGTTAGAAGAATCCAATCTCTTCAGTGTGCATGGAGCCTGTTTAAAACAACAATAATAGAGGCCCAGCACAAGTGCATACCACAAAGAAAGAAGAGCTCATTTAAGTCCAAGAGGACACCGGCATGGTTAACGAGTGGAGTTAGAGAGGCTCTAAAGCACAAGGAGAGGTCCTTCTGTAAATGGAAATCCTCCCCAAATGAGGAAAATAAAAAGGAACACAAACTCTGGCAAAAGAAATGTAAAAAGATGATAAGGGAGGCAAAGAAAGACTTTGAGGAACGCATGGCTAGCAATATAAAGGGTAATAATAAAAGCTTTTTTAAATATGTTAGAAGTAGAAAACCTGCCAGAGTACCAATTGGGCCTCTGGATGGTGAGGGAGGAAAAGGGGAGGTTAAGGAGGACTTGGACATTGCAGAGAAATTGAACGAGTTCTTTGCGTCTGTCTTCACGAAAGAGGACCTTGAGCGGATTCCGCTGCCTGAGCCGCCCCTCTTGACTAAAGAATTAAATCAAATACAGGTTAAAAGAGAGGAGGTTTTAGGACTAATTGATAAATTGAGGATTAACAAGTCACCGGGCCCAGATGGCATCCACCCAAGGGTTATTAGGGAACTGAGAAATGAAATTGCAGATCTCTTAACGGTTATATGCAACTTGTCTCTTAAAACGGCCACAGTGCCGGAGGACTGGAGGATAGCAGATGTCACACCAATTTTTAAAAAAGGAAGGAGGGGGGACCCAGGAAACTACAGGCCGGTTAGCCTTACATCTGTCCCAGGGAAGATGGTGGAAGGCCTCATCCAAGAGAAAATCTTAAAACACATAAAAGAACAAACCTTGCTGAGAGAAAATCAGCATGGCTTCTGTAAGGGTAAATCTTGTCTGTCAAACCTTTTAGAATTTTTTGAAAAGGTCAACAGGCACGTGGATTTGGGGTGAACCGGTGGATATAGTCTATCTGGATTTTCAAAAGGCTTTTGACACAGTCCCTCACCAAAGGCTGCTGAGAAAATTGCATAGTCAGGGGATAAGAGGGCAGGTCCTCTTATGGATTGAGAACTGGTTGAGATCCCGGAAACAAAGAGTAGGTGTCAATGGGAAATTTTCACAATGGAGAGAAGTGAAAAGCGGTGTGCCCCAGGGCTCGGTCCTGGGACCGGTGCTTTTCAATCTGTTCATAAATGACCTGGAGACAGGGATAAACAGTGAGGTGGCCAAGTTTGCAGATGACACAAAACTTTTCCATGTGGTAAAAACCAGAGAAGATTGTGAAGAGCTCCAGAAGGATCTCTCCAAACTGGGGGAGTGGGCTGAGAAATGGCAAATGCGTTTTAATGTAACCAAATGTAAAGTAATGCATATTGGGGCAAAAAATCCAAACTTCATCTATCAACTCATGGGCTCTGAGTTATCCGTGACGGATCAGGAAAGAGATCTTGGTGTGTTGGTGGACAGCTCCATGAAGGTGTCTCCCCAATGTGTGGCAGCAGTGAAGAAGGCCAATTCCATGCTAGGGATTATCAAAAAGGGGATTGAAAATAAAACAGCCAACATTATAATGCCGTTATATAAAACAATAGTAAGGCCCCACCTGGAGTATTGTGTACAATTCTGGTCACCGCATCTCAAGAAAGACATAGTGGAACTGGAAAAGGTGCAGAAGAGAGCGACTAAAATGATTACTGGGCTGGGGCACCCTCCTTATGAAGAAAGGCTAAAACAATTGGGCCTCTTTAGTCTGGAAAAAAGGCGCTTGAGGGGGGATATGATTGAGACATACAAAATAATGCAGGGTATGAGTAAAGTGGATAGAGGGAAGCTCTTCTCCCTCTCTCAAAATACCAGAACTAGGGGACATACACTCAAATTGAGTGCTGGGAGAGTAAGAACTGACAAAAGAAAATATTTTTTCACCCAGCGTGTTGTAAGTCTATGGAACTCCCTGCCACAGGATGTGGTGATGGCATCTGGCCTGGATGCCTTCAAAAGGGGATTGGACAGATTCCTAGAGGAAAAGTCCATCACGGGTTACAAACCATGATGGAGATGTGTAATCTCTAGGCTTTAAACCAGGGTACTTCAAGGGCCAGATGCAGGGGAGTGGTATCAGGAGACAGATATCTAGTCTCATGCGCTCCCAAAAGCATCTGGTGGGGCCGCTGTGAGATACAGGAAGCTGGACTAGATGGGCCTTTGGCCTGATCCAGCATGGCTCTTCTTATGTTCTTATGTTCTTATTGTGATAGAAGGGGTTTCTGGGAGTTGCAGTCCAGAAAAGGAGGCCTCCCTAGAGGGGAGGGGAGCTCCTCCACTGGATGGATTTGTGTGTGTGTGTGTGTGTGTGTGTGTGTGTGTGTGTGTGTGTGTGTGTGTGTGTGTGTGTGTGTGTGTGTGTGTGTTAAATTAAATAAGAACATCAAGCTCAGTAAAAAGGGCAGGGGGAGACAAAATCAGATGGGGAAAAAATTGCTACAAAGAGAGGAAGCTCAAATCAATGCTTTGATCTAGGTGAGGCAAGGAAACGGACTGATCAGAAAGGGCTGGGGAAGCTGGAACCCTGAATGCTCTGAGGGTATCACCCCTTGCCTCTTTTCCAGGTGGTGATAGGAATCATTCATCCTTCACCAATTCCTCCTGTGCAGGATCCAAAGAAAGAAGGGACACAAAAGAATAGAGACAAAAACAAGAAAGGAAAGGGGTACAAGAAATGTCCTAAATGCAGCTACAAGTCCTAAGCAAGTGAAGAGACGGAATGATGAAAAATGACGCCATCAAAGAAGAACAGGGTAGGGAACATGGGAACCACTTTCCTTAAAAACATTCAATTAAATTGCCAAGTATTGGACTTTCTGTAGAAGATATGCTCCTCAATATTCCCATTGATGCTCCATATGAAACCCCTCTCCAATATGAAGACTACAACAAGAAACAATATTTGTGATTTTCATATAGCGAGGAGCTGAAAAAAATGCAACATGTTAGCACTTGGTAAATTCAGATCAGGTGCCTGCACATTTTTCCTCTCACAGGATTGAGTGTTGTGCACATGCCAAGTCACTTCCAACTCAATGGAAAATCTAGCAAGGTTTTTGAAGTACGTCAGATTTTCGAGGAGTTGTTTATTGTTACCATCCCCTGTAAGTTTTGTGACCAAACAAAGATTTAAACCCAGTCTCTTACAGCTTTGTCTGATGCTCTGCTCCATATACAGAACCTGTGCAGCATTCAGTATTATGAACAGGAAAGTGATTATGGCTAGCAGAACAATGTAAACAGTGCAATTTCCACTATATCGGATTTTTACTGAAAGTCTGAGTTGGTATGATATTAGAGAAAAGGAAAGCATTTTCATAATAAATCAAATTAGAAGTGTTTAGAAAAGGTTGTCTGTCCCAAAAATGTACAGTTTGGACGTTTTTATTACTGACCACAATCTATATGCTTCAACAATCTCTCTCCAGTGTAACCAGTAGAATCAGTTTTGCACAAGCTGACATTCAAGGGGGCACTTGAAAGGCTACCTTTAGTGACACCTCTTAACTACATTCTGGCAGAATTAATGTGATGTGTTCTACATAATGCTCTGAAAAGTCTTTGGAAGACTCCTTTGGTTTAGAAGGCAACAGAAAGGATGTTAGTTGGAAATCTTGAAAAAGATTACGCTGGAAGCCACTGGGATGTCGAAGAAAGGCAGGTTGGGACGTGAACCCCTAAGGAGGCACTTGGTAATGAGGTGTATGAAGTGGGGATATAGAGGCAGATGGGCGGACGGGTGGAATCTAGCAGCCAGAACCCCAAGCAGAGGAAGATGCTGAGGAAGAGGAGGGAGCCTGGAAAGAGGACTAGCAGTGGCTGGAGCCTGAGTCATTCAAGGAACCTGTCAGGTAGTTTTCATGTAGTGGCTGAAAAGTGTCCCAGCTCAATGGTGACCAAGACATTGGTGGTGACCTGCTACAAGAGAAGGCAGGCCCTTACCTTTTTTCTATTTACTATGTTTTATGGAGAAGGGCTGAAATTGTTAGGGGTGAGACCAATGTTATTTCTATTCTGGAAGATGCATTTGTAACATGGATGTAATGAGCCAGAGGCAGGAAGACCTCTACCTAGTGATGGACAACAAAATCCTGCTTAATTGAATTGGGTTCACTCCAGGTTAGTATACATAGGAATTCCAGCCTTGGAGTTGAAAAACTGATTCAGAATCGAAATACAGTGGACCCTTGTATAACAAACAGCTTGTATAACATAAAATTTGTACAACATAAAAATGTTTGGAGATAGGGGAAATTTGCTTAACATAATCGCCTATGGGGAGAATCCGTACAACATAAAAATGAGATTACTCCGTTTTCAAGGCATTCTTATGGGAATGTGTATAAAGGAAAATTTGCTTAACATAATTTCATTTGGAACGAATTAATTCCTTTATATAAGGTACCACTGTACATCCTCCACTGAGTGTATTTTGCAGTCTAAAGCACTGATCTGAAAGTATTTCCTTTACCAACCAAACATGGCCACTACTGATCTTCTGGAGGTTCTTTGGGACTTCTCTGATGGTTTCCCCACTAAAGCTATAAGTAAGAAAAGGAAGAAAAAGCTAGAAAGGAAAAAGAAGTTTGGTGTGGATTTCTTTTAAAGATGGAAAGTGAAAAAAACAATCTGCAAGGAGAAAGCATGCGAAGAACAACAGGGAATTTGAGAGAAAAATTAAGCAAGTAAATAGAGAAGTATGATAGTGTTGGTTCAAAAAGCTATGAGTTTTCTCCTGTACTGTAGGCAGGGCAAGGCCTGTGAAGCTACAGCATCACTATCACAATTTGGCTACATTAGGTAACATCAAGAATTAAACCCATAATGGAGGTTTCCTCCAAGACAGAGAGAGAATAAAGGAGCAATGCTCACCCTTCCCAAAGCATGTTAACTCATTGAAAGCAGTTTTATTCATGAGATTGCTAGGTCACTTTCAATTAAGCATTTTTATCTTCAGCTAAAAATATCAGCATCTGAGATCTAAACAAAATCTCAAACTTCATTACAGTGGAACCTTGACTTACGTCATTAATCCGTTCCAGTGGTCTAGACTTAAGTCAAACATGACTTAAGTCAAAGGAACGTTTCCCATAGAAAGTAATGGGAAAGTGGATTAATCCGTTCCAGATGATGAAAAAGACCACCGAAAACAGCAATTTAACACAAATTTGACTGGGATAGGAGATTCCTTCTGGGGATGTAAATGAAATGTCTCTTCAAAGAGAGAGGAGGCAGTGGAATTATAGTCCACAAGTTATATGCCTCCACTTTTTAATGTTCATAGCAACAATGTCTAACATTTAAGTTTTACTGATTTTTAACCTGATGTTCCAAGTTCTGAACAACTCTATGCTTACCATTAGAATCCCACAACTTTACAGCTCCCCAACTAAAATGCTTCTATTGTGGACCAGACTTCTGCAGCCAGATTTTTTACAAGACTGAACCGACTGTCTAACCAGCAAGGCCAGCCCCAAGCTCCCGGCCCTTCTTCATCTCCGGCAGCAGCGGCGGCTTCGGTGAGGCCGAGGACCAGCTCCAGGTGCTCGGAGCTGGCCTCGCCGAAGCCACCGCTGCCGGAGGAGAGGAAGAAGGCAGGAGCAGTTTGGAGGCGGCAGCCACAATGCTGGGTTGTGACTGCCGCCCAATTCCGGTGCCTTGCACCGGGGCTCCGAGATGTAAGTCAAAGCCTGCGACTCAAGTCAAACAGGCCCCTTCTTGCTGCAAGTCAAATATGATGCAAGTCAAGCAGTATGTAAGTCAAGGTTCCACTGTATTTTGAACTGAGGAATTATTATTTTGTTCAGTTATTCATTGCGCTTATTTCCCATCTCTCCTCCAATAAGCTCAAGGCAGTATGCATAGATCTCCTCATGCTCATTTGATTCTCATAACATAACTATGTCAGGTTGGAACAGAGTGACTGGCCCCCAAAGACCCACTGGCTTAGTGAGATCTACAATCTGGGTCTCCCAAGTCCCACTTGATCCTTCAAACCACCCCACCTCACCAACATGATTTACTGACAGACTAATCAGCCCACATTGCTTATGTATTCAAATGTGTGCTAACAACACTCTCATTCAGATTTTTTTTTAAAAGGGGGGGGAGCATACTAACCTCAGTGTTACTATAACTGATCACAACATTTTTCAGTCTATGAAAAGTTCCTACAAGACAGTCCAATAGATCAGCAGAACATTCAGGGATAAACGCTACCAAGTCCTTTAGAGGAAGCAAAGAAAACCACGATCTGAACAGTGCTCTGTCTCCTTTCAGCAAATGTTTCTTTTCTTTCATTAGTTGTAATGAATCCCTGCAAGTTATACATAGGAAATAATTTCATTATACAAGGATTAATCATAAGTATATATAAAACTGATCACAGAAATATCATACAAAATACAAATTGCATCCTTAGCCAGCAAAAAATGCAAAACCCAAATCTAATTCCAAGTTCTATAGTATATTCATTTGAGAAATTGTTACTTGTGATGCTAGCAGCCAAATATTAAGGACACTGATATTTCCATCCTATGGACAAACACATTTTTCTACATTTTCCCCAGTGTTGTGGCCTCTCTACAAATGAACATAAAGATTCAGGCTCTTCTCCATCTGCATCAATAAAGCAGATGGCTATTTGAATACATTCCTATTACTTACAATGTTACCTCGACTTGAATAATTCGACTTAAGAATGCTGCTCTCTGCTCCACATGGCAGCTGACTTTCACACGCCCGACCTGTCAAACTCACCTGTTATGCAGAGCGGAGAGCAGCGTTCACTGTCCATCGCCACCTCCTCCTCCTCCTCCTTCTTGGTTGCTTCCATCTCTGCAAAAGAGATGCAAGCAACCAAGAAGAAGGGGGAGGTGACCATTGCGTCCCCTTCCAAACTGCCCAGGCTGCCCGAAGATGGGCTGCCCCTGGGAACGATGTAACTTTGGGCAGCCTGGGCAGTTTGGAAGGGAAGAGTTTACCTGGGGGGGGGGGTAAGCATTTGCCTTGCAAGGTGCCCGGGCTGGGCGAAGATGCCAGGGACCATGGAACTCGGGCCAGCCTGGGCGCCTTGCAAGGCAACCGCCACTTCCCTTGCAAGCCTCCCGGGATGGGCAAAGATCCATGGGTCTGTGCTCTGCCCATCAATTTGACTGAGGGAGAGGTACCTTGGAAGGGAAGCATTTATCTCAGGGCAAGCCTTACCTGGAGGTAAGTACTTCCTTTCCAAGGTGCCTGGGCTGCGGGAAGATGCATTCATCCCAGGGATCTCCTGGGGTGGATCCATGATCACCCAGCCCGGGCAGTTTGGAAGGTAAGCAGTGGCAGCAGATCGCCACCGCTGTTTCCCTTGCAAGCCTCCGGGGCTGGGCGAAGATCAATGGGTCCGTGCTCTGCTCACCAAACTGGTGGGCAGGGCACGGATCTGTTTATCTCCCGGCAGCTTGCAAGGGAAGCAGCGGTGGCGATCCGCTGATGCTGCTTGCCTTGCAAGCCACCTGGGCTGGCCAAAGATCCATGGACTCTACGATCTTCATCCAGCCTAGGCACCTTGCAAGGCAAGTGCTCACCTCCATGTAAGCACTTATCCGGAGGTAACCACTTCCTTTCCAAGGCGCCTCTCCCTCAATCAAGGGCAGCCTTCAGCTGCTTTCCGCTTTCCTGCCAAATGACTTTGATAGGTCCAACCTGTCAAAGTCATCTGTCTGGCGGGAAAGCAGAAAGCATGGGAAGTCTGCCCTTGATTGAGGGGAGTTGGGACAGCCTTCCCATAAGAATGCATTGAAAACCTATTAATCCATTCCCTTCAGAACAGATTAATTGATTTTCAATGCATTCCTATGGGGAACTGCTGTTTGACTTATGACTTGATTGACTTATGAAGATGCCTTCAGAACGGATTAACGTCATAAGTCGAGGTATTGCTGTATTTGTATTCCTTCTACCCAGACTGAGATGAGGCCAAGACACAAAGGTTCCATCCATGGCAGAAGGACACTCTCCAAACCAGGAAAAGTAGTAGCTACAGCCTTCACTTCCTCAACTTCATTCTCAGGGTGGGAGGATAGAGAAGTTCAAACTGTGAGCACTGCCTTGTTGAGAATGCTGCTCCTCAAATGCACAACTGCCTCTTCTCTTTAGCTACATCAAAAACCAAATATTTTTTTACATGCCATTCTCTTTTAGAATAAAACATAACTTCACACATGAAACATGATATAGAAAATCAACCACCTTGACTTCCTGATTTAAACGAAAAGAAATCAGGCTAGCATTATCAAACTCACTTCTTATATTCTTGTTCTTCCCGGAACTCTATGAATGGAATATGTTCGAGCCCTGCCCATCTTGCTTCAGACTCAAGCTGAGTATTCATCGCTTGAGGACATTCAAAATCACCAGAAGCAGTAAAGAGATGAAGAACAGGGATTGCCCACAGCCACTGGTGAATATTCTCGTCCATGCATCTATTGCAGAACATCACCAAGTACCCTCTCATGCTGAAAGACAAAGAAGAAATAAGGGTCATAGAATGTCATGAAACTCAAAGCTAACGACATTTCATTTGAAACATTGCACTGCATCACATGTTCATATTTCTGGCATGTACAATAGTTCACAGTTTTAAGCTGGACCAGCTGGCGTAGCTGAAAAATGTGAGTACCATGTCTCCCCGCTTCAGTGGCTGGAGAGAACTGTCTTGACCCAACAGTAAAAGGACTCCCAAACCAAAATAATTTGTAAACTTGAGCTGCCTTGAATCTTATCATGAGAGAAAGGCAGCATAGAAATAAAATAAGCTTTTCATGAAGAGACACAACTTTCAAGGTGATATTTGATGCTAAGGCCTGTATAACTATTGCTTTGTGCCTAAACATTTTGAGGGTGTCTAGAAAACTTTCTTTGCTACCCAAAACACTGCTGGGTGTAGCTTTACACACACTACCCTCTTGGTACTAGAAGGAAACTAGGAATACATGACAATGTCAATTGGAAGAGGCAAGTTTATTTCCCCCTCCTCCGTTACCACTATTAGCAGTGCAATCTTTTCAATAAAACAGAAGCTCATATAATTTAATAGGTACGAATTTTTGTAATTCAGCAAATTGCTAAAGAGCTATAATAATAAACATTCTCCATATCTATCAAAACACTAAACCTTAACTTCCAAATCCCCCCAAAATGTACTCCATACCTTTTAACGTCTGAAAACACTTCTTTGAGATATTTCATTTCATTCAAGGAATCAGTGGATGGCTTCTCCAAACAAAAAAGTGTGCACAACTGTACCAAGTCTTCTTTTGATGTTGGAAGACAATAGAAATGTCCCAGAAAAAGGATGATTAATGCTAGGCCCAGTTTGTTTTTAATTGGTGCATTCTCATTTGCACTATTCTGGTTAAGAAGATGACGAGCTACATCTCTCAAATAAGTTAGCATTAAGTTCTTTATCTAAACAAATGGGAGAAAGAGTAAGAGAAAGTAACTACAGCATTCTTCATTTCCTCTTCCATGCATTCTGTTAAGTAAAGGAGGTTTATGTTTATTCAGAGTTTATGGCAACACGACATTTCACTAGAATTTCTATCTACTACAAAGGTTAAAAATGCAGTCTCTCAGTTGCGAGGTACAGGCCAGCCAATAGGCATCAAATTTACTTTACTGGACATCCAAGGAAGAGAGGATCTTTCCTGGGCACTTAATTTAAAGGCAGTTTTTTCTGTCAATCACAAATGGTGCTACCAGGATTCCTCTGTTATTACACTCCAATAATTAGCAGTAGAGATAATAACAAGTGGCCAATGAGAGGATCATGGACAGCGGGGAGATCTTACGTACACAAAACAGACTGCTGGTCACACACTGTCAATCTGTCATGTTTAAAACTTTTTGCTCTGCTTGGTTTCAAAAAAGAATTTATGTATTACTCTGAATTCCAGAAGGTGGATATTGACATTGCCTCCCCCCCCCAAAAAAAGAAAAAATTCCATATCCATCTTAGTAAAAAAGAGGTTTGGAGCCATGCAGCTATTAAAACAAAAGCAAAACTAGTCTATGGGTGATACCTTCATTTTGTAAATGTCAAAAAAGCAGTAGTAAAGAGGATGGAGGGTTTTTTTCTGTTGCTGAGTTCTAGATGTTTCTGAGGAGTGTTGTGCAAACACAAAGCGTACCCAATGAATAATTCCTAGAGACCACAATGAGGAAGGGTCACTTTGCTAGGAGTGATCACCCTTAAAAATCCTTCTGTCCATCAGAGAAATACTCCAGCCCAGCCCCCAGTAGCTCAACTGCCAGACCAAAAACGTTCAGACACAGCCTGGGGTCGCATTGGAGAGCTACTGCTCATATCTCATGTTATTACTGGGAAAAGCTTACACCAGACCGTCCACAAACAAAATAAAATGCAAGCTATATGCCAGTGTGGGCACCCGACATCACCCCTTCACAGCCATCTGTGTTCAGGTTGAATTGCTGTATTGGCACTTTGCGAAAAATTAGTGGGTTTTGGATCACAGTTTGGGCACTCAGTCTCTAAAAGGCTTGCCATCACTGCTATATGCTCATGTAATCACACCCTTAGAGAGGTAGAATTTACTGCCATTACTACACATTCACAAGCATTCTCAGCCAAGGTTTATACATCCATTGTGCAGTGGTCAATGAATGTGGACAGAGTGATCCATGCCAAAATGATTTTGATCTTGGGAGTTCTTAAACTATATGAGCATTTTCAGGAAAAGCAAAAGGTCCAATTTGAGAATGAGAGCATCCTGATAAAGTGTACCTGGCTTGCTTACACATAAGCCAGTGCATCTATAGGTAAGCAAGGATTCAGAGATCCTTCAGGTAGAAAAAATTACCATTAGGAAACTTAACATTTAGATCAGGAAATGGAGACTATACCAAGCAGATGGATAATACCTATCCCTCATTCCAGCCATCCACCTGACTCCCAAGTGCTCCCTCTGCTCTGTCTCTGATGTTGCTAAATGCCAGGTCAGTAGGAAATAAATGTCAAATGCCCCCTTGGCCTGCATTAGAGACCTAGATGCAGGAGGAGGGAGGAACTTTCCTCGCTCTCACTGGTCCTCCAAGTTACTCCATTGCACATCAGGGCAGAGCAGAGGGAAGGGGAGGAGGGTTTATCTTTGTGGCCAAAAATGACATCTGCCCGAGCAAGTCCTCTGCATTGTCAGTGGGAGGTTGCACCTTGTGGATTGCCCAGCTCCAACACTATTTGGATGGGGAGTCTCTAAAGGCTGTGACCTAGGCATTGGTAGTCTCCAAATTAGATTACTGCAATGCACTCTATGTGGGTCTGCCTTTGGACTTGATGCAGAGGCTGCAGAGGGTGCAAAATGTGGTAGCCAGGTTGATTACAGGTGTGAAAAAGTCCCAGCATAGTACCCCATTGCTGGCCAGGCTGCACTGGCTCCCAGTGGGGTTCCACGTCAGGTTCAAGGTGTTGACATTAATATATCAAGCCCTACACGGCCTGGGACCTCAATATCTGGTGGAGTGTATTCCCCCCTACCCCCATCGAGCAATCCATCCCGGTCTACCCAATCCTCCCAGTTCTTCATGCTGCAGGTGGCAGGTCATAAAGACAATAACAAAACGTTGTGCCTTTTCAGTGATGGTCCCTGAAATGTGGAACCACCTGCCAGCAGATAAGGCAGGCTCCCTCCCTACTCTCCTTTCAGAAGGCCATGAAGACCTATTTATTTGCAGAGGCCTTCCCCAGCTAGTGGTGTTTGTTGTTGTTGTTGTTGTTGTTGTTGTTGTTGTTGTTGTTGTTGTTGTTGTTGTTGTTGTTGTTGTTTTGTTCTTCTTTTCTCTCTCCCCTTCTTCCACCACCCATCTGAGAGGGGACATATTTTTATTTGTGGCTTTTATTTTGCACACACACTCCAGCAATCAGGCAGGATGAGGTGTTGTGCCATCGAACAAGTTCTGTTAATGGCTGTTTTAAATTTATTTATTTATTTATTTATTTTAAGGCTTGTATACCGCCCGTCTTCCCGAAGGAACTCCGGGCGGTTCACAACATACAAGTAGGAACAAATAAATACAATATAAAAACAACAATAAAATCAATTTAAACCAAGTAAAAGTGTGTATATGTGTTTTATAATATTTTTAAATTGGATTTTAATTGTATTAACTGCATTTTAATTAGATTTTATTTATAGTTGTATCTTTTTAGTATTTTATGACTATTTTGTAAACTGCCCCTGGTAGTGTAGTTTGCACTAAGGGGGTGGTATAGAAATAAATAATTAAAAAATAAGTGGCTCAAATAGGCATTTCAGCTCAGTGTGAAAATAAGTGATGGAGTAATCAAATCAAATTAGACCTAATCAATCTATCAATACTGGAGAGTTAAATAGTACGACACCTTTCAGAAAACATCTGGTACATGGGAGAAAAAGGAAAGGAGGGAAAACCAAGCATACCAAGTATGGGGAGCAGGCCACACACAGTTGTTTAAAAATACCATTGGCATTCGCAGGGGGAAGCTTTTCAGAACTTCTAGACTGCAATAACTGATTTGCATCATAAAGAAGTAAGCTTGTATGCATGTTTATTAGAAAATAATTCCAGTACAAGAAGTAACTGTATTGGGCAACATTTCAGGAAATGGCAGTGCCACATGCCTTCTCATCACAAAATTTAGGAAGTTTAGAGACCTCAGGGCAGTCCAATCTTGCCTCAAGGTTAAGTTCAGACAAAGGGGGTTCATCCTCCACTACCTCTCCAATTAGATGAGAAAGTTCTAATTTGTCAGCAGTGAGACCCACTGAGGTGCCTAATCAGACTAGTGCATGGGCTACTGAGGCTCATTCCTTCGCATCTTGATTGTCCCAAACAAGGGTACCAATTACACTGGACCTGATATCTGTTACATCCAGATCTTGCAAAGATAGAAGGGAAACAGCAAGTTTCAGTGTCTTTGCTGCGCCAAAGAGGTGGAGTAGAGCTAGGAGGATGCAGTCTGACAGGAAAAGGCAACAGGAAATGGTAACATGGAAACGGTAACATGGAGTTACAATACCTGCTCCTCTCCAAAGTTCAACTCCACCCATTTCTTTGGTCCGTTTTCGTCTACTTTTGGGTTACTATTCACTAAGTAGAACTGTTGCAACTGCTGGATAAAGTTCTTGACATTGACAGCAGTCCATGTGTCCAGTAAACTGAAGAGGTTATCCAGCATCTCTCTTGCTGCTAGTTCTTTTCCTTTCACAACATCTTTCTCTGAATTTTTCCAAAATGTAAGATGGTTCTTAATGTAGCTCCATTTATTATCAGGAGGTTTAGCACATATAATGTCATCATACTGATGCCAATCTGTCAATTAAAACAAAACTCTTTTGGTTACATAACACAAGACCAGACTTCAATAAACCTATGACAGCCTCACCCTCCTCTGTACAAAAACGATTGTGCCACATCATCTGCAAAGATCAGGCCAAGGCATTCACACAAATGGGTTAAATGTGTGCACGCGAAGAGATTCTTGGAAGTTCCATAGCTGTATCACATGTCCACCAGGACCACCCCCACTATATATACACCCTATCTAAGGCGTGCTCAGTTCCTCCTAAGGTCCACCGCTGTCAAAAAAGTTCTGATAGACAACTGTGATGAACAGAGGGGGAGGGTGGGAAGTGTGAATTCACCTAGTACCACTCAAAGAACCCGAGTTAGGGTAAGTAACCTCTTTTTGCTTCTCCGTGGACTCTGTGAATGCACACAAATGGGTGATTAGCAAGCTTGCCTTACCAGAGGTAGGATGGCATGGTAGAGCGGAATGGAAGAGAGGATGGTCCATCCAAAAGCAGCATCCTCTTTAGGCCTGAGGTCCAGGCTGTAGTAGGACACAAATGTAGGAATGGCCAATTTCCCTGCTCCGCAGATGTCAGGAAGAGCAACTCCTTTAAGAAAGGCAGTGGAGGCAGCCATAGCAAGCATGGAATGAGCCTTAGGAAGAGCAGAAAGAGGCCGGCATGCCAGGTCATAGGTCAGAGTGATTGTAGACACTATCCATCTTGAGATGGACTGGGAAGAAACAGGGGAGCCCCAAGTCCACACATGGAAGCTGACAAAGAGGCAAGGAGACTGACAGATGGAATAAGTCTTTCAGAAGTAGAAGGCAAGGGAGCGCCAGACATTGAGAGAGTGGAGGCGTTTTTCGATAGGAGTGGACGGATTCAGGAAGAAGGTAGGTAAAATGATAGGTTGCAATACAGTGGTACCTCTAGTTACGAATGCTCAGGGTTATGAAAAATTCGAGTTACGAATAGAAATTCTGGGTATAGGAAAAATTCAGGTTATTGCACTTTAAAGACACGCACACTGTACATGTCTTTAAAGTGCACTTTTTAAAGATTTCTGCACAAAACCCAGGTGTTTTTTGTCTCCTTCCTAGCCTCCAGAACAAATTAATCAATTTCCAGTGCATTCCTGTGGGAAATTGTGTTTTGAGTTAGGAAAATTTCGAGTTAAGAAAATGCATTCGAAACAGATTAATTTCTTAACTCGAGGTACCACTGTATGTGGAAACCACTTTCAGAAGAAAAGAGAGGTAGTGGTAGAACATCACCTTGTCAGGGTGGAACTGGAGATGGGTAGGTCAATCCTGAGGGCCGCAAGTTTGCTATCTTGGCGAGCCAAGGTGATGGCCACCAGGAATGCAGCTTTAAAAGAAAGGAGTTTGAGGCTTGTGGATGCCAAAGGTTCAAATGGTGGTCAACAAAGATGGTGTAGCATGCGTTGTAAGGACCATTGGGAGGGAAGAGGTTTCATTGGATGGTAGAGGTTCTTTAGGAACTAGAGACGGGCACAAATTTAAAAAATTGTGTTTCGTTTCGTTAAGGAGTTTGTTTTTCATGAATTTTTGAAAAAAAAATATTTTGTTGTTTTATTTATTCGTTATTCGTTTTTACCTGCTTTTTTCCAGCGCCCACTGTGCGGCCCCTGGGGCCTGGTCGGAGCTGGGGGGTGCCTACGAATGGGCGTGGGAGGAATAAAGAAAGAGGGGGAGCAGCATCAGAGGCACACTGCTCTGGCCACCTAAGCGCGACCTCCTTGTTATCACCCCTCCGGATCAGCCCCGCGATAACGGGCCGTGGGAGGGAGGTGCAAGGGGGGCAGCTTTGAAGCCACGCTGCTCTGCCCACCTAAGCGCAGCCTCCTTATCTCCCCCACAATAACGGGGCGCGGGAGGGAGGCGCAAGGAGGCGGCTTCGAAGCTGTGCTGCTGTGGCCGCCTAAACATGGCCTGCTTTTTATCTCTCCTCCTGGGGCTGGGCTGAGGCTCGAGCCTGCCACGACCCTCAATGGCACCGACGAGGTACATGCTCCCTCCGTGCAGCTCGGTGCGAAAGGACCTCCGGACCAGCATCAGGTAGGAGACATCTCCGCCACCCCCAATAATGAAACGAACCTAACTGAATCACTTTTTCTCGGTTCAGTTCATTTCGTGTTAAATTTGCCCCTAGGGTCGTAATTCGTTTTGTTATGTAACGAAACGAATAACGAATAACAAAATGAAAAAAATCATTTCGTGCCCATCTCTATTAGGAACATTTTCAATTTAGGGTGACAAAAAAGGAGGCTGCTTGGGACAGTGGAGGCTGATGAACCACAATAGCAGCTATGTAGACCTTTAAAGTAGAATGAGAAAAGCTTTTATGAGTGAAATGTAATGAAGGAAGGACAGGAGTGAGTTCATAGTAGTAGGACAGAAGGGCAAGTTGTTCAGTGTGGAGAACCTGAGAAATGCTGCCCATTTGTGTTGGTACTGCTTCAATGTTGAGTTTTTCTTTGGGGGACTCAAGTGCATGGAACTGGTGATGGTTGCAGTGTGCAACCCATCCCGTAGGGCTGGGCATCAGTGGTGATTTGAATAGTGAGGGAAAGCGGAGTGAATGGTCTGCCCATTTGGAGATTTTGAGGTGTAACCCACCATTAGAGTTTTTCTGCAAGCTCTGGTGTTACCTGGAGGAGCTTTTTGGGGCTGTTGGTGGGGGGGGGGGTTGAAAAGGGCCATGTACCAGGCCTGGACAGACCTTGTTTTCAACTTGGTGTGTTGAATGCCTGAGGTGGTGGAGGCCATGAGACCTAGCAGTTGCTGGCTTGGTAAGAAGTCTCTGGTGAGCTTGGAATTGAGATAAGCCCCTATGCCTGTCAAAGGCTGGCCTGTATTGATGGGAGGGAGGAGGACGCCTCCGTTGACTATGGTATGGCCTGTAATATTGTTGGGTAGAGTAAGATTTTGCTCTTTTCCATATTTTATGAAAATTATCCATGATTGCATCAGTTGTCTGATTGAAGAGGCCAGCATCATTGAAAAGTAAGTATTCTGGAGAGGGAGTAATCAGAAAGGCCAATTGAGTGCAACCATGCTTGATGGTGGAGAGCTATGGAAGTAGCTAGTTGTCTGGAGGCATTGATTACATACAGTACCTGGCAGCAATCCTTTCTTGCCTGGTGAGTTTCATGGCCTCCTAATGTAAGTCAAGTGCCTTTATGTTGTACTCAGGTTGAGCCGCTTGGAGAAAGGGCAAAGCCTTATTCCATAGGCTGTGATGGTAAGGTCCCATGGCGGATACGTAGTGAGATGCTCTCAGAGTGAGTGAGGTAAGGAAGTATACCCAATGTCTCATGGGATCCTGTTTCCTTCCTTCACAATTATGTGGTGCAGTTTTGCAATGATATCGAGACTAATTCTGAGTGGCATCAACTATGAAAAAATTTGGGAGATGTTTAAAAAGGAAGGCAGCATCCTCACTGTGGACCTTATATAGAGTTTCAGGCCCTCCTGGACATCTGTGGGATAGTGGAGGGCTTCTCCCAGGACTCCTTGGCAATTCTAAGGAGAGAAGGGATAAAGGCCATGTGAAATGGAGGGGCTTTCTCCTTGTCAATGTCCTCATAGACCTTATCGGGGAAGGTACCTTCACTATAAAGAGGATTAGGCATGAGGAAGCTGAAAAACCCTCAGGTGAAGATGTAGGATGGGAGTCTGCGACACTGGAACCCGGTGAAGGGATATCAGAATATGCATTGAAGCCTGATGAATAATAGCCATCATTATCATAAGCTGGAGAGACTTGCTGGAGTGAGCTAGTGGAGGGTTCCAATCCCGGAGGCAGAGATGCCAAGGATTGTGGAGGGAGGTTTGGCAGCCCTGATGGTCAGGAGAGGAACAGATCACTTTGTTGGTGCCAATGGGCAAGATAGAGAGCTGTGGCGTGGATGCTTTGATGCAGAGGGTTGATCCTGACTTGACTGAGAGGGACGAGGGTTGATATGCCTTTTAGAAGGTGATTGCAAGACTAACGTGACCGTTGCCGAAGCTTTAAAGCTGGCTTGGTAAGGATTTTGCAGCCCTGGTAAGACTGGATTTGGTGTGATTTGGGCAAACAAAAAAAGGGCACCATGGGTGGCCATCGGAGGGAGGGATTTTGTTTGAACAGGATGTGCACTTCCTAAAAGAGCCAGAGCGGGCCATAAAATGGTGGGAAGTCCCAAGGGTGGGGTTTGAAGCGAGATTCTCTCTAATCCCCCTTTGTTTTCTTTTTTGGTTAAGGAAAAAAAACAAAGGGAAAGCGATAAAAGAACAAAGGTACCAGATAACCAGAGAAAAAAATATTGCAGACAGCAGTAGTTGGGCATGCCTCAGACTGGGCAGAGTATATATAGTAGGAGGTGGCAGTCATGTGATACAGCTCTGGAACTTTCTGAGAATCACCGCAGGTGCACGCATTTAACCCATTTGTGTGCATTCACAGAGTCCATGAAGAACCAACCAGCAATCCTTTCCCTTATGGAGTAATGAACAGTAGACTAGGGAGTTTTTTTTCAGCAGGTGAAACAAAGAAAAAAGAGTGACACCACAAAGCATCTTCCACTATATGTTGCACGTCATTATCGTCTGTGACATTTGGATATCCAGAGAAATAATTTCCTTGTGCTGTCAACATTTTTGCTCTGCTGCTGGACGTTAGTACATCACTGTCTGTAGGGGCCCACATGAAGAGTTAGTTTTATTTTTATTTTATTACTTGCCCTCTGTTGTATTTATTTTTATTACTTGCCCTCTGTGATGGTGCTATGCAGCCCACTGCTATAATTATTGACACTTGTCAATGTATGGCCTGAAAAGCGGGAATGCTACTCTCCCATAAACAGCAAGTTTGGCTTTTTGGATGACTTAGCTTTCATATCAGCTCCACAAATAAGAAAACATGCATTTACTCTACAACGAGCTTATCAGGATGATTTGGAAAACACATTTTCAGCTGAAGTTGTTGCTTTCCAGAGCTTACTACAGTGCTGCCTTCCCAGCACCACCACCAGCAACAAAGAGGACAACAATTAACCAAATAGTGCCTACTGGTCAAATTCTTGCAAGAAAGAGGTATCTCAGTAGACCCAAATGTCAATATAGATAGCCTTTTGTCTCTACCTGTAATTACATGTCTCTGAAGAAGTGTGTTTCTTTTCAAAACTAACACTTATAAAACACAGCCTTAACAGGTTAACAATAATGTCAAGGTGACATTTTGAAGGAAATTGATTTTGAAGACATCATTAGTGAATTTGCAAAAGAGGCTGCATGTGGCAAAACACATTTTGCTGCTGAATGTCCCTGCCCTCTGACAAAGGTCTTTCGGGTCATCTTACCAAGGTGGGGATCGGGGGAGAGTCTACAACATTCTCAACCATTTGTATCTTAGTAAGGGCATCTCACACAGGAATTAGACAAAGATGCTCAGTCACCGTCTATAGATATGAACAAGGACTTAAGAGGCAGTCCCATGTTTGCCCTTAAACTGCAAATCATTTTTTCTCTGCTGTTATATTTCCATGTCTCCTTTCATTCTTAGGTACACATACACACACACACCCAATTCAGACCCAAACTGTGTGGCTGCACTTGCTCTTCTCAGGTGATACAAATCTGGCTACTCTTTAATTGGTTGCTACAATACATTGTGAAAATTAAACTTAACTAGCACACTGGAGACACTTTCTTACCTGTACCACATAGGAAATCCGATTTTATATGCAAATTACGATTCACGTGTGTTCCTTTTGGAGCAGATTTGTAAATAAATTCCCACTCTCCGCCTTTTTCACGTACAACATAATATTTATATGGAATTGGCTTGTTCACATCCGCCTTATGAACAGTAGCACAGCCGTTAATAAGGTAACCATGTTGACCAAGATCCCTATGTTTAAAAAACAAGTATGTTATGTGTTGCACACTATACCTGCAAAGGAGAATATCTGGCAAGCCAAATAATTTTGCAACAAGGTTAGGAAAAAGAAGATACCTCTGAATATTTATTTCATTTCAATTCTTTTAATCTTACAACATAAGAGTCTAAAGTACAATGTAACAAAAACATATTTCTTATCATATATTATTTTCACCAAACAGGGACCTAGGACTTTAAAAATATATGTATCTACTAACATATGCCACCATATCCTTCAGAGGACAGTATATCCTACCTCTTCCAAAATATCACAGTCCATTCTCCTTGCTCTTGTTCCAGCCATTCCAGAATGCTCTTCTCTGTGAAATTCCGTTCCATCCATCCTACCTTATGCTGATTTTTAATTTTCTCCCCCTAACACCCAACCAGCATTCCACTTATTTCTGGACTTCTACAAAGCTCTAGCCCTGATGCTCATCTTCCTTCAATTTTCAAAGGCTCTGCTTGGATGAATATCTGTTGACACTCACTACCTATGTCTGATATTCAAGTATGTGGTTAATTGTTCATCAAATATAGTGGTATCCCAGGTTACGAATGCCCCAGGTTATGTAATTTTTCAGGTTACGAAAGAAGTCGAACACTTGGCTCTGTACCACCCACTTTTAAGGCACCACAGCGAGGACCAGCCTCTCCCCACTCTTCGGCTTCTTTCATAACCCAAAAATTACATAACCTGGGGCGTTCATAACCCGGGATACCACTGTATTTGATTAACAATTAACCACATACTTGAATAGCAGACATAGGTAGTGAGTGTCAAGAGATATTCATCCAGTAGAGCCTTTGAAAATGGAAGTGGGTAAGGGCAAGCCCCACTGTGGTGCCTTCAGCTCCCCGCCACCCGCCTCCCTTTCAACCAAGGGGGTGAAAAATTTGTAAACCGAAACACGATTTCCCATAGGAATGCATTGAAAACCAATTAATCAGTTTCCTTTGTTTGATTGTTTTCTGACCTCCAGAACAGATTAATTGGTTTTCAATGCATTCCTATGACAAACTGCACTTCAGGATACAAAATTTTCAAAATACGAAGTGTCCGAACAGATTAATTCCATAACCCGGGGTACCACTGTAAAATAAACAGGTCTTGGGATAGTCCATTGCATGCAATACTATAACATCTAGAAGGCCACATATTCATAATCTCTGTTTCAAGAACACTGTTAACACATTTAGACTTGTTGGATTTAGTTTAGAAAATTGAGATGAGATCTGAGAAAAGACAGAGTTGCTGATAACTCAGAAGGTGATGCTGGGGAGCTGTTCGGCAGCAGAATATGCTGCCACGGAGGGTGGTGGAGTCTCCTTCTTTGGAGGCTTTTAAGCAGAAGCTGGATTGGCATATGTCAGGAATACTGGCAGGGGGTTGGACTGGATGGGCCTTGAAATCTCTTCCAACTCTATGATTCTATGAACACCCTTGCCATCAGGTTCTACTATGTCCCCCATGCTATTTGACATCTACATGAAATTATTGGGAAAAGTTACCCAGACTTTTGGGGTTCACAAATATGCAGATGACACCAAACTCAGACTCTCCTTTTCATGTAAATTCAAGGAACTTGCTTCAATTCCAAATTAGTGTCTGTTATCTCTTTCACTAATACTTAATCGGGACAAGACAGAGATACTCCTGATCAACTGAAGGGTGGATCAGGGAATAGGGCACCATGCTTGTGCTATATTGGGGGCAGTATAGTTACACTCCCCTGAAAATACAGGTGTGTAGTTTGGGTGTAGCTTCTGGGTTTGTCCCTGAGCTTCGATGCCCAGGTTTTTGTGGTGGCCAGGAGTGTATTTGTACAGTTCAAACTAGTGTTCCAGCTGCACCTGTTGTTGGAGCTGTCTGATTTGGCCACAATAGCATAAGCTTCAGTTACACATGAGGGTGCCTTTGCAAATTTTTAGAAACTTCAGAAGATCCAAAATACTGCAGCCAGGTTGCTAACTGGTGTTGGTTACAGGGATCACATAACCCTGCCTCCACCCCCTCCTTCGTTTCCAGACATAGAGTTGGTTTTAAGACCCTAAACCAATCTCCAAATGCCTTTCTCTCAGTCCCACCACCTTCACAGGTGCATTTGGTGGGAACATTGGAGAAGCCTTTCTCTGTCACTGCAGAAATACCTCTCTCTTCAGACGAGCTTTCTTTCTGAATGGTTGTGTTTGTTTTTTGTTTTATAGATCTCTTCTCAGTTAATCTATCGGTTCTATATCAGTTTAATTACAATATTTAAACTTTGTTTATTTACAATGTTTAATGTTATTACATTTGCCTTGCAATGCAGGGTCACAACACTCCTCTTTCATTCCCTTTCCTATTTCACAACAACTGTCTTTTCACTCCTATAATATTATGAACCAATTTATTATTTATTATTTTCATATACAGTACAGTGGTACCCCGACTTAAGAGCAGCTCGACTTAAGAGTGGAAAACTGTTGGCATTTTAACTGTCACCTTATAAAGTTTAGATATGGTCTGCTCAACTTACAAAGATTGTTTTTCATTTTTTTAACTTTTTAACTTACTTTTTCAATTTTTAGATAGGTACCCCGACTTAAGAGTAGTTCGACTTAAGAGCATGCATTTGGAATGGATTAAATTCGTAAGTTGAGGTACCACTGTATATAAAATCCACAGCATTCTTTCTTGTTTGGTATCAACTTATTTATAACTTTTATATGAAGGAGTCTGATAATCTGCAAATATTATAGTGTTGAGAATTTGTATGGTCTACATGTCACCTATATCATTATTTCTTCTCACAACTCGTATTTTATATTTTCGCTCCACACCAAGGGACTGATCTCTGATGAATCTAACTTTAATATTTACAACACATCTTCTGGCCACAGGAATTGTAATCAGAAATTGCACATTTCTGGAGTGGGCAGGAAGAGGAGAAACTGATCATTTCCATCCCTTATTGCTTGCTTTTCATGGTTGCTACAAAGGAATCCACCTTTCTTTACACGCAGGAACCAAAGGCAGTGGAGTGGCCACAGGATGGATAATATCACTTATCCCACCAATGCCCTTAAAGGAAAGCATTCTTTTTGACCTGTCTGTGTATATTAGATTCAAATATGAGCTTTTCTTCTGTTGCAGACAGCTGACCTTGAGGCCCTGGAAAGGAGGATAAGGGAAGGTATTCTCACACCTCCATCCACGTCTTTCCCAAAATATGTCAGCATTTTTCAAGATGGCAAGTAGGAGAAATAAAGTATCTTCTTCACTTATATTCCCATAGCTGAAATCAGCTACTTGCAGCAGAAGCTCTTCATAGGTATGGATCTTCTCTATCACTTATCAACAGATAGATAAAGCTAGAAAGTAGTGTGAAAGGAAATGATAAAATTACCAGGAAAAGGAATTACTCTGTCCCAACTTTTAAAAAGGAATTTAGCATGTGACAGTATTCTTTTAGATCCATGAATCTATGTTATGTATAAACCTACAAAACTATACTTACTTTGAATAAGTAAGCTCACAGAAATAGTCATCCCAGCCGTCATACCCATACATTTTTCCTGCCCTGACAAAGACTTTGTGCTTCTTGAAATCAAATTTGAAGTCCTTAGATAATATGGCATGAAAATATACTGTGATCCTATCAGCAACATCAATATGACTGAGAAAAAAACAAAGAAAGAACAGAAAAGAAAAGAAAATCGTTAGCATAGCTTATTTTAACACAGTCACAAAGTGCAGCTCAATTAATTCTTACGGCAAACCATTTTAAAAAATGTCTGCACAAAGCTCTCCAAGTTAGAGAGAAATGAGGGGAACAGAGTGAGCCAAGCTAACGTGCAAAAAATACCCTGGATTATATGGTATGCAATATTACTCTTTAAAGTATTGTTTAAGAACAGGAGACAAGCTGAAATATCTTTACCAGAACAGCCTTATAAAACTTAACTGGTACTATTTCCACTGAACTTGTGCCCCCTTTCATCTGCTACACTCTTAAGAGCTGATGAGAGGAGTGGGATATTTCCCTCCCCTTACTTCTTGCTACATTTCAAGATGAGAGAGAACCCCTCCTCACTGGAAAAGGAAGATCACGGCAACACCCCCCAAAAAACAGATCCTATAACCCATTTCATTGGCCCAGCATTCCATTACAGCCGTGCAGTGTAGTGGCTCTTACACATCAGTACATACCTGAACTGTACAGTATTTGCTACTTTTAGACAGTATGGGTTCAATAACAACTCCAGCAAGGACAGATGAGCTACCATGGTAAAACCCAATTTAACCTGGAGGTCACCCAATGGGTCCCCGCTGGCCTCACTGCCCTCCCCACCTCACGCACTGGCAGGGCACCCACTGGGTTTCTGCCAGCCTCCCGGCACATTGCCTCTGACAGCGTGTTGGGGAGCACTGGCAAGGCATACGGGAGCCCAGGCCGGTGCTGGGCCGCCTGGCAGGGCTGCGGCCTGGACCCCATCTGGCTCTCCTGGGCCAGACGCCTCCTCCCGGTCGTCCTCGTCCTCGGCTGCCCACCAAGCTGGGAGGGGAGGCTGGTGGTAGGGGTGACTACCACCAGGAGGGGGAAGGCGGAGGAGAAGGAGTGGGACTGCCGCCGCCACCCGGCTCCACCCACCTTACACCTCCTTGGCCATCGCCAGCTGGGGCCCGGCCTGGCTTGCGCCACCCCGGCCATCCAGGAGCTGCTGCTGGCCAGTAGCGCCTCCGCGCTCTCCCCGGGGGTCTCCTGCCATACCCCTAAGCCTGGTGGCTCCTGGGGTTGAGGCGGCCGCCAGCATAAAACACCTTTAAGGGTGGGTGGTCGGGCAGGCATGGAGCAGTTAGGACATGGCAGGAGCGCCGAGGACCTGGGGTAAATGCAGCGAGTGCAGCGGCAGCGGCCTGGCTAACCAGCTAGCCAGCAGGGTGGATGAAGGGGGGAACTCCGAGTGGAGGCTTCCTCCTCCTCCTCCTTTTCCTCCCACTATGCCCTCCATCCCCCCCTCCTTCTCCTGCAAACACGGCAGGAGCAGCAGAGGCAGGCAGGGAGTGCTGGGCTGCCTCTCAGCCTGCTAGCCTCCTCATGGCCACCGGCGCTCCTCTTCATCTGCAGGTGTGGTTATGGGGGGAGGTGAGAATTAGTGTGCATGTTTGGGGGCGTGGATGTGTAGGGGCAGGTGTTTGAGTGGGTGGGTGGGTGGACATGTGTGCGCGGAGTGCAGGGAGCGCCAAGGACCTGGCGGTGGAGCAGTGGTGAGGAGTGTGTGCATGTTTGTGCTTACACACGCAAACACTTCACAAAGGAGCCCGCCGGGACATGCAGTGAGCAAAAGGAGCCCACAGTCTCTTCAAAGTTGGACAGCCCTGACTAAGATTTCACTACAGCAGTCCACTTACCTATTCTTACATGGCTAATGTAAGCTTATGGGGAAGGCAACCAACACTATTAAAATGGCTGCCCTGTTTCTCTTCACATACAAAATGATTAAGTTTTAATTGGCCCACTCTTCATCCGTCTCTTGGAACCTACCCATAAAGCCTTCTATATTAGCACCTCTACTCTTTTGCATTTGAAACTCAATGCCATCACAAATCAAAGTTATGGAAGATTTCCGCCACCACCCCTCAAAGTTTCAGATTTAGTTAAACTTTGGTCATCTTTCTTGTTTTAGGAGAAAACAGGAAACTCAAAGTGGACAGAATTATTCAGCAGTTTTCATTGTCATTCCACATACCCCCAAACATTCCAACTACTTCAGAGTTATAATAAATATACCACACCGCTGTTTGACTTCCTTGTTTCTCTCTTGCTTCTTAGCCTTCTGATTTGGTTGTTGCTTCTTTTCATTATCAGCAGGAGGGATTTTTCCCTGTTCAGAACACTGGACTGGAGTTGAAGCTTGTTCTACTTTTTCAGTAACTTTCTCTGCTTTAGGCACTTCTTCTACCTTTGCTTTCTAAAACACAGACACATAACATACTCAAAAACAGTTGGTGTTCAAGAGTAACTCACATCAACAAACAAGCAGGAGAGCCATTCCTATTAGCAGCCTGAAAGGGGAGACAGAACAATTTTTCAGAAGGTGGGGGCTAAATAAATCAAGGTTGAAAGATTTTGTGTTTTCCTACTATCTTATTTATTATATCTATCAAATGCCATAATTGACTTGGCATTGCCCTCTCCTGAGTTGGGTGGGTGCCTTTACTTTCTATCCTGCCCTTAAACACCACAGATGCCAAAGGACCTGAGCAAGCCATCCTTACAGTCCCTTCCTATTGCACAATTCACTGTAACACAGGAGCAGTGTGATGGACAACTCCGGCCTTCCACAACAAAGAATTCTCTATGTTTGTTCTGGGGATGATATGAGAAATACTGTAATCAGAGGAGATAAAAAGCAGTGTATTTTTTAAGATTAAAAACTGATATTTCTAATTGAAATTTCACTTCTTAAAAAAATATTGTTAAAATCTTTTTCACTTAACCCCCACCCCAACACATACACTATAGTAATTTTAATTTAACATTAACATTTGAAATGTGCTGTAGTTCAAAAATCTACCACCGAAAAGGGCTTATAAATTAATATTTTGTATTATTAGCCAATGTATATTTAATAATATTTTATTGAATTTTCTAAACATAACAAGTTAAAACAAATACACTGCTTGTGTGTTGCCATGTTACATAGTTCAAATACAAATATTTTCCCAATATTTCAGCCCAAGTGTTTGGAATATTCCAAATGTACATGTTTCTTTTCCATCATTATTTTCATCGTTACTTATCTCCATCTTCGTCTAGTGCAAAAGGTAAAACTAACAAAGTACAGTATTAAGCTAGCCTATCTAATCAATTCTTCATTATACTAAGTACCTTACAATCTATTTGTCTAGCTCAATATATGATAGGCATACATTTATACCTGTTTTCATCTAGTACAAAGGGTGAAAATAGTAAGTTTGACTTAAGATATCCTATCTAATCTATAGATTTAGTACACATCATCAACACATCATATTTTATCTAGTCCCCTTCTAACAACTTTCAAATATTACATCAATATGGCTGAGACTAATACTGAATGGGCTATTTAAAAAAAGAGTTACATCTTGGTCTCTCAGTTTCGTAATACATTTAAAATTTTCTATTCTTGGCTAGTATATTCCTCTTCGGTCAGACAGATTAACATTTCAAGCTGGTAGTCTCACTCCCTTTTCCATTTTCACATCTTAATATTTGTTTAATATTTTAAGGATGGTCCAGACACAAAAAGCAGATTTCTGCATTTGAGTGACCTGTCTGGTTTGGCAAATATAAGATTAGCTAGGCAATAATATTAAACTGGTCTATTACAGTACATATTTCTACTCACTGGTTTCCATTACAATCAATTAATCCATTAATGATCAATAATAGATAATAGGTAATAGGTGGTGTGTCTCCAATATACCAGACAACCAGGGCTTCAAAGGCACATCATCATCGGCCAAACACAAGAACAGACCTTCTAAGTAATTGACTCATTAAACCAAATTTTGACCTTTCCTGATAGATCCATTGACCCCATGAACCGTGCATATCTGTCGATTCCCATCCTCTTCAGACTTGACCTATCCAAACATCCTTCTTGTGAAGTAGAAGCTTCCCCAGTAAAGCCAGGCTGCACACTCCTCTCCAAAATATCAGTGCTCTGCTGTAGTTTCATGTTCCAAACAAAATGGGACTCTCCTCCACCTCTTCATCAGGTTCTAGAGAAAGTTCAGTTTCCAAAGCAGGGCCAAACTCCATCTTCTCCACCTCCTCTAGGCACCCCTCCTGAGTATCTCCCACAGTGCTGCTCTGTGAATCATATGCTTGGGAATTGGGATTAGTGCTCTCATCTAGCTCCCCGTTCCACTCACAAACAGGTTCAGAAGAAAGTTCAGGCTGTTAATAGTTCAATACTCTTTGCATTCTGAGGAGCAAATCATCAGTTTGTTGATCTGTCATTGTTTCCCAGCTGATTCTTGTCCTTGTGATCAGTCATAAATCCCTTCAAAGGGTTAATCTTTCAGATGTGCTGAGCTTCAATGAGGGAGGGGTGATTTACCAGCCGAAAATGCCAAAAACACAATGCAGTAATCAGAAATTCTGTGTTAGCGCCATGAAGTAATTATTTATTCTCCCCTCACAATTGTAGCCACCATTTTGGGAGGGGGAGTATTAAAGCTGATTGAAGAAGCTTAAGAAGCAAACCGGAAGCCGGAAGTCCAGCCAATGTATTTATAACATTTAAAATAAGTGATTTTGTAAATAAGATCCATCAGTTATTTGTAAACAGATTAGGCCTTTGCTCTCTATCAAAATGGCTCCTCCCAAAAGGTTGTGGCCAGATCAGTCACTCATCTCAGGTAGGCTATCCGCGGGTGCGGACACCAAGAGAGACCCAGAAGGTAATGATAAGGAGTCTGGCCTTCTCTGCAATCACCTCACAATTATGGAATAAGTAATCTGTCAAAATGTCACTGCAGATATTTAAAAGATGATTAAAACTTGTGTGTGTGGGGGGGGGGGTTACTGGCCTTTCCCAACCATGAGGATAAGGGCTGATGCCATTAATGTCTCATTTAATTCTACCTGTTTTTGCTTTGTTAATTTGTTCCTTCAATGTGTTCCTACCCTTTGTTCTGTTTTAGTTTACTAATGTGCCATTCGTTTTTTTTAACGCCTAGACTGTTTGAGATTATGTTTTGTGTTTGTATTATCTTTGTTTATTATTCTGTTGTTCACTGCCCAAAATTGCCTTTGGCTAGATGGGTGGGATATAAATCAAATAAATAAATATGTAACTATAATAATAACTTGGTTCACAAGAATAATCTGTTCCGGAAACATGCTTGTAAACCAAAACACTCTTTTATCAAAGCAGATTTCCCCATAGGAAATAATGGAAACTCAGATGACTTGTTATGGGGTCCCATAGATCACATACTGTGCAGACAAAATGCCAAAACTCACAAAAGAAGCTGGCTAGAAGTCCACCTCCACACCATGGTTTAGGTATCTGGCTGTGGAATCCACTCTGCTTGGGACTAACAAGAGGATTTTAATCTTGTGTTTTTAATGTGGCAATAATAAAGTGCAATTCGTAGCCCCATACACACTTGACTAGCTGTCCCATGACTAGATATGGTTTGAAAAATAAGAAAGGATGTTGAAAACAAATTGAATAAAAATAAAAATACATTTAAAGAAAAAAACAACAACCCCTAACCAGCATTCACCTTTTGAAAATATCTGTGGTTGGCCAAGGGAGGCCTCCCTTCCTCTCTCCCCCCTCTGCTTTCCAGACTTGTCTGAGATAGAACATTCCAGACAATCAATCACCCACAATCCAGAAGGAGGAGGGAGGGAGAGACAGAGAGACAAAGACAGACAGAGAGAGAGCGCGCAACCATTGGTTCACTTGTGATCATGTGACCTACTCCAGTGCTTGTATATCAAGACATTGCTTGTTGGTCAAGGCAAAATTTAGGAGAAATGTTTGCTTTTCTTGCAAAACACTGTTAAACCAAGACACTCTTAAACCAAGGTATTACTGTAAGTACCGGTAAATCTGATTCAAGTCTCAATTTATGGAGGTTCACAGGCTTCTTTTGTTTTTTTGTTTTTTTTAAATTGTTAGCTTACTACACAGTCTAGTAGATATCAACAGAAAAATACAGTTTTCAAAATTGCTTCATTTCCCCAAAGATACAGTATGAGCTTGTTAGGAACAGTGTGAAAATGCAAACTAAAAGACCAGATTAACTCATGTTCTAGTTCTGGCCAGAATTCTACCAGTGTTCACGTAACTTGCCACAGTACATTGCAGCCAAGTGGCAAAGTGCTGGGATGTCTCAGTCACAACCGCAACAACACACACTAGGATGTTTAACCGCAACCAGCCACAACAAATTAAGCAAACACCAACAGGGTTCAGATTGCTACTGAAGTTATTCCTGGAGGTTTTATTATCCCCCCCTCTCAACACAAAAGAAAGTGAAGAGCCCTCTGAAGCCCCAATCTCCAGTATCACTTTCACAAGATTCCTTTAGGGGGCATTCCTGGGTCACCTCTGCAGCTTTCACGCTAAATATGCACACGTTGGCAGGGAACACAGTAAATTTGGATAAAATCATGCAATTCCTTCCCCAAAAGTACACTCCTCCTAGATAAAACCTTAATACCTGTAGTCTAATCAAAATCGTGTTAAAATTAGCTTAGGAAATATATATACTGCCAAGTCTAAATGGGACTGGCTGATGAAGTGTTGGAAGTCGTGAAATCAGGCACAGAAACATGCAGCGAAAATATGCCCTGCACCTCATCAATTAGCTATAACTAGCCATGGAAAATTATGCCAATCTTATACAAACCAAAGTAGAGGATCACTGTTGGTAGAGTCAATCTGGGCAAGAAGATTGTGGGCAATGTGTATTATGAAGAAGACGTATGAAGGTTATAGCAAGCACAAGTATAAGAATAATAATTTAGAAATATAGTGGTACCTCTACTTATGAATTTAATCTGTTCCAAATACTCCTCTTAAGTAGAGGAGCCCTAAATAAATAAATAAATAAATAAATAAATAAATAAAAACATTTGTAAGTAGAGCAGTCTGCATCTAAAATTTGTAAGGCAGCAGTTAAAATGCCAACTGTTTTCTGCTCTTAAGTCGAATTGCTCTTAATAAGTTACTCTTAAGTAGAGTTGCCACTGTATTTTCTCACATTTCCTCATATATCATAAGCATGTATATGACGTCTATATTTTAAATCCTAATCAGAGAGCAGCTACAAAGTAGCTCTCTCTCTCTCTAGAAATGTAAGTTTTACCTTTTGCTTTTAAATAATCAGAAAAATGTAACTGAGCAGAAACCTTTGATACAAGCAATGAATGAAGACCAATCTGGCTCAAAAGTGATTTTGACTGTGATCTCAGATAAAAAGCTGCTAAGCATCAAAACTTACAAAAACAAGTTTAATCACAACCATCACTGGAACTTGGACAATGGGGGAAAACAAAACCCATCTATTGATATTTTCTGCTAAACTATATTACTTGCAAGTCTATAAAATCTGTACACGTGAACATGTAGAGCCGAATCTGATTTGACCTTTTCAGGGAAGATCAGCCCCCATCATGCAAGTATGCTTTTGAAAACTGGGCTGCCCCTCATTAGTTCTGCTGATTCCTCATTCGGTTTCCATACCATCATCCATAGTATTGTACTGGGTTGCCTTTCTCAGTTGGGGTTCATTTTCCAAACTTGATGTTTGGCTCATGGAGAAAAGTTGTCCAGCCACTGGCTGTTCAACAGCCACATAAAAGCACCATCTGCAGATGATATCCAACTCTCAATCTCAAGTCAAGGTCATCCTGGAAATTCATCCTGGAAATTCTGACACACTCCTCCATAATCCTACCATCCATAAGACCTTTGGGAAACTTACCTTTGGACTTGAAGCACTGCTCTGTTGCTTGGCTGCCTCCTCCACTTTTGCTTCCACTTTCATTTCAGATTTAGTCCCCTCCATTTCCTGTTTCTTGTCCTGTCCACTCAATGTTGCATCTTTCTTTTCAGATTTTACATCGGAGTGGGAGTCTGGAGATACGTTCTCTGCAGCTCCCTCTGAAACAGTGGGTGCCACAGCACCATCCAAGTTCTGAGTATCCAATATATTTCCCAGAGACTGATTATTTGCAACAGCATTGTTACCACTCTCCTTGCTACCCTTTTCACCAACTGGATCATCCTTTTCAGGGCTCTCCTCTTCCACTTTCTCTCCCGTGGATGCACCACTAGCCTGCTGATTTTCTCCACCATTTTCATTCTCATGCTCCAGCTCAGCCTTGATATCATTATTGCCGTCATGCTTTTCTGCAACATTTTCTGCATTTTGATCTCTTCTCAAGGGACTGCAGTTAATCTGATCCCTGCCCTCTTCAGTGGACTCAGTGTTTGTTTTGACCAATTCAGCTTCTGGATGTTGGCTTTCTTTTGGTGGGCTTTCTATACTTGCCACTTCTAGGCTTAAAGGATTATCAACACTGGATGAGGCTGAACTTAAGGATGTGGTCAAGGAGTCCTGACATTCCGGGTCTGCAGTCTTCTTCTTCTTCTTCTTCTTCTTCCTCTTTTTTTTCTGTAAACAGGAGGGGGGAAACAACGCTCAGAGCAAAGAAATCCCACTGTTACAGCTTTTCAAATAAAGTATGAATAAACAATCCAGCCTTCATTCTTATCAATTATTACAAAAAAAAAAAAAACACCCGCTATGCATCCATGCTAGTCAATCTTAGTTACACCCTCACTTTCAGTTTTAAAAACATGATTTGGAAGGGACCAGAGTACCATACATATTACATTCCTTCCCCTCAGAAGATCATAAACTGACCACTGGCCAGGAACAGACAGATGCAGTCATTACCTACCTGGTGTTTATTCATGTGGAAAGTGATGTATCTAAACAAGGAAAACTCCTGCTCACATGTAGGCTAGATATGCAAACAAACCCTCTGGGAAGTCTGGGTTATTGCTCTCAGGCAAAACCTATAAATAAGCAGGAGTTTCTCCTAGTGAGAGGATTACCCTTCAAGTGGAACAGGGAGCTATAAAGATGGGTAACTGTTTCTTTCGAACCACTCTTATAAAAAAATGGTAACTAACAACCCAAATGTGTCTAATCTAGACTACAGTGTGCCAGATCTAGTACACAGGTGTACAGTACTGGGAAAAGGTTTGGCAAAACAAATTGTTCTGATAAATCATGCAAACAAGCTAAGCAAAGGGATGGCAAAGGTAAAAGTACTAGGGCCAGCCTGAAAGAAGAAGACACCAATTACACCTAGCTGCCACTTTCACATGTGTGTCTGATAAGAAAACATGAAAGGGCCTTCTCTGTTGCTGCTCCCAGACTTTGGAACTCTCTCCCACTGGAGACAAGGACCCCTCCATCTTTGTTGTCTTTATGCAAGCAGACAAAGACCTACCTTCAGGCAAGCTTTCCCCAAATGACTACATATTATGTGACTTTTAGATGTGTCCCATGGCACAGTGGATAAAACTGTGCTCACGACACCTGGGGTTCAATCCCAGGTAGCAGATTCATGGTTCACTCAGCCTTCCATCCTTCTGAGGTCCCAGCTTGCTTGGGGGGGGGGCAATGTGTGGCCTACATACTGTAATTTAAACTGTAAACTGCCCAGAGACCACCTGAAGTGGTATGGGGCAGTATATAAGCAGAACACTTTGCTTTTGCTTTTTTAATCCATAATAATACCTGTGTTTTGCATGATAGTTTCCATCTCTCATAATAGATTTTTTTTCTTTAATTGTTTGCGTGCTGTTTTTAGCTTTAATACTGCCTTTTAATGTTGCAAGATGCCTTTTCAAATTCATTGTTCTTAAACTTGAATATGTCTCAAGTGTTCTGGGTTATATATTGCCCTTCAATATTGTGTAAGCCACCTTGGGTCCTTTTCTAAGGAGAAAGGTGGGGCAAAAATATTAAAAAGAAAATAAATAAACAAACAGTGTGAAGAGCTCTGAGATACCCATTAGCACTAAAAGGAGTGTTGGTCAAACTATTCCCTTCCTTTATTGAAGAAAAATATTATTGACATCTTAGCACAGGGCTCAACATCTACTCAAACAGACATACTTTTCTCTGTGAAGACGAAGCCTGACCCTCTGAGAGAGATTCTTCTGGCTCCTCCTCTGCTTCCTCAGAGGGTGGTTGTTTGTCAACAGAGGATTCCAAGGAAGAAAAGCTTTCCACCCTCAGTTCTTTCCCAGGCTCCATCTCCAAGGTCATGTTTGCATCTCTTTCATTTGCACCTGGAGAGAAAAAAAACACCTCTGAAAAGTCACTTCAACTGATATCTGCAGTTGGTTGAGGCAGGGCTAGGGATCTCATGTAATCAGAAAACATCATTTAAGCCAACAAAATCAGCAACCCAAATCCTATTTGATATTTACACATGCACAAGAGGGACCGCAGAAGCTAAACGTCAAAGTGTGGGCGTGTGCCAGATTCATGGTCGTCCACACACACATGCAGCATCTTGTCAACTCGCTATGGAAGTCTCCATGGCTGCTTCTGCATGTGTGTCAATGTCCAACAGAATTCTGCCTAACAGAATTTGTGTCTTCAAGATGCATTCACTGAGTCCCAACTCTGCATTCTTAGGCATATATAAAATTGAGTCAAGAATTGAAGCACTTCCCCTAAACAAGTTCCTGAAAATGATCTAGGACAGTGTTGGCAAACCTATGGCATTGGTACCAAAGGTGGCACTCGGAGCCCTTTCTTTGTGGGCACCCGGCATTGCCCCTTCACAGCCACCTGTATTCAGGTTAAATGGCTGTGTTGGCACTTTGAGGAAAAAATAGAGGGTTTTGAATTGCAGTTTGGGCACTTGCTCGGTCTCTAAAAGGTTCACCATCACTAATCTAGGATATACTGTAACTGAGGATAAGGCCTTCCAGAACTTTTAATGAGCTGTAAGAGTTCAAACCCTTGCTTCACATACAAGTACATTTCCCCTTCAGATTCAAATACAAAGTAGAATACAGTATTTTCAATCAGTGTATGAGCAAGTTATTGTCCCTTCTCCGTGAAAATGGCATCCTTGCTTTATTACATGTGGGTTTTTTTTTTAAAGTATCTGCTGCTATGGGCATCCTATGAAGTTCTTATATTCTATATTTGAAATCATTGTGGCTTAAAATGTTATGGGCATTTTGCCTTTAACATACAGAGGCAGGATATAAATTTTAGTGAGAACCGAGCAAACATTATAAATTTAGGTAATAAACAAGGAGCACAGCAAGTTTAATTTGTTAACTCGTTCTGCCATATTTTGACAGACCAAAGTTACAATTATGCTTTAAAAAAACTTATCTTCCACTTCTGTAGAAGATTTTCCTTCAGGCCACTCTTTGATGAGCAGATTGAATGCCTTACTTTTAATTAGTGCCATTGAAATTGGGCACCATTTATTTCAATATAACAGGCAGGAGGGCTGTATCTATTGTGAAAATATGTCCCCTCCCTGAATCAAGGAAACCCCATAAATAAAAAAGTAAAAATATAAATCCCTCACACCTAAATGTTTACTTCTGCCTTTGTTAACTAGGTATATCGTTGCTACTCATGTCAAGGAGAATGAACAGGCTATGTATTATCTAAGAAGGAATTAAGCTTGATTACATTTCAAGAAAAGAATATAATATTTGAAGGCTAAGGAAAAAAGATAAAGGTGGAATCCCATAAGAATAGAGGCACACTTCAATAGCCAACCCTCATTAAACAAACAAATAAAAGTCCTTAATTTGTACCTGGGAAGGGTACATAATCTAGAATCCATCTATGGGGGGGGGGGGGTCTGACAGTGTTCCTCAATAAGTCTGATTGGTTATTACCTGTCAGTAGAAATGGACACGAACCACAGTTCAGCCCAGTTCAATTCCATACCTGCACAACTGTTGCATGTCACAACATAGTACCCTCTCCCACCTTCTCTTTTGCTCATCCCTTCCCTGGGCTATGTACACTTCCCTCCCTGGTGTGACTGTGTGCGTTTTCCTCCATCTCTGCCACCCACTCTGATGAGGAGGTGGGGCAGGGCATCCTGCAGTGCTGCTTTGGAGTGGGCGGCTGCAGGAGGAGGAGGGAAACACACACTGCAAATGGTGAGTGGGCACTCACGCTGGGGAGGTGGGGAGAGAAACACACATTGCCCAGGAAATGGATGAGCACACAGAAAAGGAAGCTGCTGAACAAGTATTTCTAATCACATTTCAGAAGGAAAGGGTGCCTTACTTTGAGTGAATGCAAAAATGGGAAGTGCTATCATTTACCCTAAAAAGAGAATAAAAACTTGGTGGGATGGGGTGGGGTGGGGAGATAGGAAGGTGGGACTAAATATGAAATGTACAGCTAGGATGGCTGAAGTTAAGCCATTATCTGAAGGACTGACTATTCCTCCCCATAGGAGCCTTCTCTGTGTTCTGGATCATTGGAGGACTCAAATATGGCAATACAAGTGGGCTCAAAGAAGTCTGGGAGGCAGACTTTGCACTTACGGTCACTCAGAGATGAACACCGGAAAAAAGCTATGCAGTAGAAAACCTTTCAAATCAATTTCAGCTATGGTAACAGAACATCACCTCAAAGTGGCACACTGGTGGTATTACACGCCATTGAAATTGAATCATATAAACACATTTTTTTGGATCGCAGTTTGGGCAATCAGTCTCTAAAAGGTTCACCATCACTACCCTAGAATATATAAATTCTGGGTCAAGGTGTTCAGGGAAAAACAGAAATACAAGTCCAGCACTGGAATTCCTGAACTTATTTGTAGATTCCAATGCATTATTACACCATAAAGAGCTAATTACTTTATGTGTAGCAACTAGACAAACATTGGTTCAATGAAGGAAGATAGCTGCAGAAATTTCAATGAATGCTTGAGAATCTGGGGTACAGAAATTAGTTGTAATTGGAAAACCCACTGCCCATTCATATCTGATGTACCAGAATCCCAGTATAGACCCGTTTTATGAAAGCTAGCTTCCTTTTATTCAGTATTGTAATAATCATGTTGACTCTCTTAGCAACACCCCAGATACTCATGCTGATTTATGGAGCAATGTATTATGTGAACTAGTAATGCCATTTGATATGTTTACTTTGTGGGGTTTAATAGTTAATAGATATTTTATGGTTTTGTAAATAGTATCTAATTAAGTAGAAGATAAAAAACAGAATAGCAGACTTTGCCACCAAGTGGTACAGGTGCTAAGAGAAAGTAAATAGCATCTAATTAAAAAAACTTAATTGGCTTTTTTTGAAAGACTGAAAGAAGCCCTCTTATCAGTCTCTTTGCTAGCACAGGCACACTGGTGGGGAGGAGCCCACTTCTCTAGGGCTCCTCCCAGGTTATGGAATGCTCTACCTTAGAAGATCAGGCTGGTCCCCTCCCTCTTCACCTTCAGCTGACACCTGAAGACCCATCCTTTTAAGCAGCTTTTAATAACCATGACTGAATCCCTGAATGCCTCTTAAGAGTCAAGATCGTTTTTAATGTTTACTTGCTTTTAATTATTCAATTGTATTTTAAGTAGTATACAGTTTGATTGCTTTTTAACATTTAACTTATTATGTTTTAATTCTATCACTTTTAATATTGTGAGCCACCTTGGGTCCCCTTGTTGGAAGAAAGGTGGCCCATAAAGGAAATGAACAGCAAATAAATAAATAAATAAATAAATAAATAAATAAATAAATAAATAAATAAATAAATAAATATTCTTAACACCCCAGTTTTCACTTTTTTACTCCAGCATCCAAACATAGATAGTAAAGAAGAAGATAAGACTAAAAAAATATAAAGACAACAAGTGACTGGCAACAACTGTGCAGTATTAAAAATAGACAAATATATAAGACTTGTGTTTACGGAGGATCATAAGATAAAGTACAAAGATCCTAGAAATAACCAGTTTGTATGCCCCTTCTTCGTTGTGCTTCTAATCTTTATCAGAACATGCATTTACCTCATTGAATGATTTATATAACTTACTTTTTGTGCTGGTGGCAGAAGGAGCCAACTGTCTCCCACAGTTACTGCAGAACTTGTGTGATGCATTTTGGAAACTGTTACACTTCAGGGCATTTAAAGCCCTTTCTGGGGGATCGGCGACCCAGGATGAAGGTTTTTTAACAGCCTGTAAAAAAATAGGAAAGAATTCAGATGACAGAGAGGAGGAACATTAGTCATGGTTTGAAAGCCTGTTGTTCTTCTAACTATGAAATGAAAGTGAAACCAGAAATTGCGAATTTCCAAATTCCTTTCTGTACAGGAAACTGAGTAAGGCAAGTTGTTGGTACTGGTGGATAACAAATATTACTACTGTACTGTATTTCACAAGAGTGCTACAAATGCAGAAAGACACATCACAGTAATGCATGGAAAAAAACCTAAGCCTTGCACAGTTTTAACATTAGTATACAAAATCAGACATCAAAACTTCAAACATTTAAAGCTGACATTTAAGCTTTGTGTTGTTGGCAGAGTTAGGAAATTTGTTTGAATTTCCCTTTAATCGTGCAGAGGAACTGAGCCAGCTTTTAAGGCAAAAAGAAAATCAACACAGAAGCTCCCTCTGTTTTCCCACCCTCAGCAAGTAACTAGCACTTTGAAATAAAACACAGGAGGTTTGATTTTCTAGTATAATAATATAAAAGTTTACTTACATAAGTGCAATAAAGTCATGAGCAGGCATTATACATTTTCAGAGTGAAAGAAGAAAGAATGGAGAGAAAAAATATATCAAAAAGAAACTCTGTACCCTCAACCCACGTGGGAAAGGGAGGACACGCTAGAAGGATGAACTTTACTGCATCATGCCCTTGCAAAGACAAAAGCAAGAAGGGATGGCTTCTCAGGACACATGTGGAAGAGCAGGGAGGAAGAAGGGTGGAGCTTCAATTGGGGGGGGGGATGGACAACAAAATCCCTCTGGTTGGTTTCCATGCAACAGGCCAGCAAGTCAGTTTGTGACATGAAGAAGCCCTCCCACCTGTGTTGAAATTAGCATCACCGATTGTTATACCCAACATGTGTCAATAGTAATAACTTTCAATCATTGGAAGATACTTTGGGAGCCAATGTTAGCTAAAAGGCTGAGTGTAAACAACGCTACATAACCCAGCTTATAATTATTGGAGAAATGTGTATTGGCTGTGTAATGGGATCTATAGTCTCAGCAGCGAGGAATGTAGCAATTCCCTTTTATCTGCTCATTGTGGGAGTCCAATGCAGCTTGGAGTTGGAATTGATTCAGCAAGTGGCCAAAATGCACACTCACCTCACAGCAGTTTATGAGATCACACAGGCACTGAACATAAGAACACAAGAAGAACCATGCTGGATCAGGCCAAAGGCCCATCTAGTCCAGCTTACTGTGTCTCACAGTGGCCCCACCAGATGTGTTTGGGAGCACACAAGACTAAATATCTGTCTCCTGATATCACTCCCCTGCATCTGGCCCTTGAAGTACCCTGGTTTCAAGCCTGGAGATTACACACCTCCATCATGGTTTGTAACCTGTGATGGACTTTTCTTGCAGGAATCTATCCAATCCCCTTTTGAAGGTATCCAGGCCAGATGCCATCACCACATCCTGTGGCAGGGAATTCCACAGACTAACAACACGCTGGGTAAAAAACATTTTCTTTTGTCTGTTCTCACTCTCCCAAACCTCAATTTGAGTGTATGTCCCCTAGTTCTGGTATTTTGTGAGAAGGAGAAGAGCATACATCTATCCACTTTACTCATGCCCTGCATTATTTTGTACATCTTAATCATATCCCCCCTCAGGTGCCTTTTTTCCAGACTAAGGAACTCCAAATGTTTTAGCCTTTCCTCATAAGGGAGGTCCCCCAGCCCAGTAATCATTTTAGTCGCTCTCTTCTGCACCTTTTCCAATTCCACTATGTCTTTTTTGAGATGCGGTGACCAGAACTGTACACAATACTCCAGGTGTGGCCTTACTATCGTTTTGTACAATGGCATTATAATGTTGGCTGTTTTATTTTCAATCCCCTTTTTGATAATCCCCACATGGAATTGGCTTTCTTCACCGTTGCCACACACTGGGTAGACTGTCAAGATATGTAAAAGTTGATAAAATATATGTTATGTATATTTAACAGATAGTGGAAAGAGAATTGTAAAATGGAGGCAGTTAGATTCTGCAGACTCATGATGTTAATTCACAAGTGTGAGAGATAAGTAATCACAGGCATGTTATGTGATGAAGCACAGGTGAAAGAATTTATAGCATCATGATTGTATCAGATTGCATCAGATTGTAATTAGTGATGACTCACATCTGATGGGTACTGAACTGTATAAAAAGCACTAGCTTTCCATTTGTTAGGTGGGTCTGTTATGGTGAGAACAGAACCCCACACTCTGTTTGTCTGTTGTAAATATTGCTTGGTTGTTATGCTGTATATATTTTTTTGATGTATATATGAATGTATGAGTTTTACTCTACCCATTGTCATTGTCTCTTCATAACCTAACTCTGCAATACTTTATATCAATACTGACATTTTATCTGCACGCTACTGCTGCACTGTGTCAAGCACAAGTAAATATTATATTTGTTGCTTAATTGATGATATAGACTCCTTCATTGAGCTGTCCACCAGCACACCATGATCTCTTTCCTTTTGTATGTCTCAATCATATCCCCCCTCAAGCGCCTTTTTTCCAGACTAAAGAGGCCCAAATGTTTTAGCCTTTCTTCATAAAGGAGGTGCCCCAGGCCAGTAATCATTTTAGTCGCTCTCTTCTGCACCTTTTCCAGTTCCACTATGTCTTTCTTGAGATGCGGTGACCAGAATTGTACACAATACTCCAGGTGGGGCCTTACTATTGTTTTGTATAAAGGCATTATAATGTTCGCTGTTTTATTTTCAATCCCCTTTTTGATAATCCCTAGCATGGAATTGGCCTTCTTCACCGCTGCCAAACATTGGGGAGACACCTTCATGGAGCTGTCCACCAGCACACCAATATCTCTTTCCTGATCTGTCACATTGTTTTACATTTTGCTACATTGAACCACATTTGCCATTTCGCAGCCCACTCCCCCAGTTTGGAGAGATCCTTCTGGAGCTCTTCACAATCCTCTGTTTTTTACCACACAGAAAAGTTTCGTGTCATCCACAAACTTGGCACCTCACTGTTTATCCCTGTCTCCTGGTCATGAACAGACTGAAAAGCACCAGTCCTAGGAAAGCTCCCTGGGGCACACCGCTTTTTGCAACTCTCTCCATTGTGAAAATTGCCCATTGACACCTACTCTTTGTTTCCTGGATCTCAACCAGTTCTCACTCCATAAGAGGACCTGCCCTCTTTTTCCCTGACTGTGCAATTTTCTCAGCAGCCTTTGGCAATTACTTGCTAATGGCAGGTACATTCTTGGTTCAAGTTAGTAGTAAATAAACAATATCAGGTACTTCAGAAGTTATCAAATAGGATAAAAGTAAAGTTAGAACAATGAAAAACATAAAGGGGTTCTCCCAGGACGCATGGCTTGAAGAACAAACATGGTGGACATGAGGAGATGCTCAGCAGAACAGTTTCCTCTTGTCCCAGAAAGAAAAAAGAGCCTGAACAAAGGCTGTAAACAACTTAAAAAGACAAAGGAGAGGTTAGCTCCCCCCCCCACGAGAGGCATTAGTTAAATGGTCAGTGAGAGGAAGATGTAAACAAGCTAACTACCCAGGATGCAATGGAGGCAGTCTCCTTCCTCCCAGCTCATGCATTAAGCTTGCATGTGGAATTGCAAAGTAAACTCCAACAATAATGTGAAGTCCACAACACAAAATGTACAAATTTAACTAGAAAAGGTGAAAGCCCTAATCTCCTGGGTGGAATCCAGGAGAGTTCTGGGTAGAGTTCTCTTGGGTATCCATCTTTTAGTGTTTTGCTAAATCTCTTAATAAAAAACTTCTTAATCTTGGATTCAGTGAATGGGTCATTTAGACTTTTTGTGTATTTGGGTCCTTTAGCCTTTTTGTGTTTGAGTAGGTTGGGAATAAATTGCCATCTTTTTTTAAAGTGACTACTGCATTTCCCCCAGTATAGTATAGCAGGGAGAATGATGGGTTAGGAAGTCTCTGGAGAACAAGGTTTGACTCCCCACTCGGCCATGGAAACTCACTGGGGGAGTGGAACTGGAAAAACCATGCCTTAAATATCTCACTTACTTTGAGAGCCCTGTTATGGTTGCTATAAGTTGATTTTGACTTGACAGCAGAGAACACACACTTACTGCATTTTTTTGTTTTTCAGTGCATTAGATGACATTTTAATTTCTAATTAGCAAACTCACATGCATTCCTGCGTAAAGCATATATTATTAGTAGCTAACTACTCTGTCTCCACCCAAACTCTCAAGTAACAACCAATAACATCACAGCATATTTCCATATTCATCAGTTTTCATTCCCTTACTCCACCCAAAGTTCTCAATAGAGATGGGCACGACTTAGCGGTATTCCCGTTTCCGTTTCCGTTACTCGTATCCGTTACTCTACGGAAACGGTAACGGGAATTACTCCGCCAGAATTCGAGCTCGAACCGACGAACGAACAATTTGGTATGATTTGTCGTGCTCGTTACTTGCATCGCGGTGATTGCGCAATGCCAAGTGGCACAGAAAAAAAGTTTTTAAAAGTAAAAAAAAAACCCGATTCCCGGCCCTAAAAGTAGGCGAAAACTGTCTGAGGGCACCTACCAGGCCAGAAGGGTGTTTTATTTGGGGGGGGGGTCCCCGCCCCCCTCTCCTTGGCTATTGCTACTGCTGCGCTGCTGGTACCAGGCTGGGAGGGCACATCCATTTGCCATGCAGTGCGGGGGATCCAAAATGGCGACCGCAATATTTTTTTTGAAATCGTTGCCCAAAACCCCACCAAAGCACCACAGAAACATGCGAAAATTAGCTATTTTAAATGCTTGAATTTTTACAGTAGCAGCAGTGGGTTTTTCTTGCAAAAAAAAGTCTCCGTTGATTTTATTTTATTTTTTTACACCTGCACATTCGCAATGATGGGCTCGCCCATGGGAGTGGACCATGCAAATTTTCCACCAATCGCATGGCCACTTGGCCAGGTTGACCACAGAGACTTCTGGGATGTGCCAATCGGGCATAAACAGCCCACTAATCGTAGCCCAACCCCGAACCCTAAGCCTAAGCCTAACCCATACGCCAGTACACTGTCCTTCTAAGTGGGTCAGAGAGGCACCCAGAGGTGCACCCCAATACTCACCCTAACCTCACCCGTAACTAGCCTAACCCTAGCCCTTGCGCTAACCCGTCTTAACCCTAAGCCAGATCTACTTGCATTGCACTACATGCAAGTACGTGAGACACAGTGGGTGCAAAGAGTCTGCCAGTCCGTCACTTGTGGCTCTGGCTGACTCCTGCAGCTCCCTCCAGGAGCCCGCTACCCCCCCCCAAACCAGTACTAACGACAACGAAAAAACGAACCGACTAATTTTTGCGAAATTTCACGAAAAACGGAAACGAGCCGAAACGGACTGCCTCCGACACACGACAACTCGAAAACGTCATTTTCCCTAGTCGTGCCCATCTCTAGTTCTCAAGAGAGAATGTCCTTGGTCAGCTTCATTGGAATGAAGATGTTTGGTCTTCCTCTGGCTGCTACTTCTCTGGTCTCAGGCGATAACGCAGCACCTGTGTAAGCTTAGGAGAGAGCTTGGGAAAATACTATGCAACCCATTTGCACAATTCCTTGACAATGTGGATAAATACCTGGCTCTTTCAACAGGCCTTCCCAAGCTCTTAGCTATATCACTTTAGTCACGGTCTTGCCATCTCAAATTGCCTTTTAATCTGATGTAAAGATTCATTTGATTTGCTTATTGGTTTTGTTTTGTTTACAGAGTTGTTGTTATTGTAGTTTTATTATATTAATTTAGTCTTATTTATATCTGATTGTATTTTGTATAGTGTTGTAAGCCACCAGAAGTGGCCAGATGGGTGGGGTATAAATCTAATAAATGAATGAATGAATGAATGAATGAATCATTTTGAGATACAATAAAGCTGTCTGGTTTTTTTGTCTTCCTAGGGAGACTAAATAATCTTTCAATTAATATGCAAGGTTCAAACAAGGTGGAACATTTTCAAGCAGAAATCAGAACATTTCAAGAGGAAGACAACTAAACCAGTTTTTTTGAGAGATAGAAACGTTTCGCTGTTCATCCAAACAGCTTCATCGGTCTGAATACAGCTAGTGCAAGAGACCTTCTTATAGTCAGCTTGACCTCTTGTCCCCTTGTCTGATTGGCTCATAAGATGAACAAAGCCTGAATAGGCTCCTTAGGGAGACATTAGTGTCCATGGCCTTAAGGTAAACAATGGCCTAAGGTGCTGAAACCCATCAAGAATGGGTCGTTAGCTGTGACCTGGTGGTGAAGGCTCCTTGATTTGCCTGGGTACTGTGGAAAGTACAGCCTGATAAGTAGCAGCTAGACTATGCCGGAGCCCCCCACCTCTGTTGAGGGAGGGATTTTCAATGCTAACATGAATGGCTTCCCTTACTCCTCTCTCAAACCACCTCTCTTCTTTGTCTAATATGTGTACATCCTCATCTTTGAAAGAGTGGCCTTTTTCCTTCAAATGGAGGTGTACTGCTGATTCTGGTCCTGAGCTGTTACCTCTCCTATGTTGGGCCATTCTTCTGTTTAATGGGCTGTTTAGTTTCTCCAATGTAGAGGTCTGAACACTCTTCACTGCATTGGACTGCATATACTATATTGCTCCTTTTATGGTTTCGTATCGGATCCTTTGGGTGGACAAGTCTCTGCCTTAGTGTGTTCATGGGTTTGAAATAAACAGGGATGTGGTGTTTGCCAAAAATCCTTTTAAGCTTCTCCGACACTCCCGCCATGTAGGGAATGACCAGGTTCTTCCGTCGGGTCTGGGTCTCAGACTGATCCCTTGTTCTTCTGGGATGGCCCACTGCTTTGTTGAAGGCCCACCTTGGATATCCACAGGCCTTAAGTGCTGTCTTCAGGTGCCTGTCTTCCTTCTTCTTGGCTTCTGAGGAGGTGGGGATGCTCTCTGCTCTGTGGCTTAGGGTCCTGATGACTCCTAGTTTGTGTTGTAATGGATGGTGGGAGTCAAACAGTAAGTATTGATCTGTGTGGGTGGGTTTCCTGTAAACTTCTACTCCTAGGCCACGGTCAGGTCTGATGATGACTGCACAATCCAGGAAAGCCAGCCTGTTGTCTTGGGTGTCTTCCCTAGTGAACTTAATATTAGGATCCACTGCGTTGATGTGGTCTGTAAAGGCCTGTACTTCCTGCGTCTTTATTTTAACCCAGACCGATGAAGCTGTTTGGATGAACAGCGAAACGTTTCTATCTCTCAAAAAAGAAGTCCAGTAGCCATGACTCAACTCCCAGATAAACGCACCTGGATGACTGAGAATCTTCACAGACAACTAAACCAGTTGCTATTATATACAGAAATTTTCCAGGCAAAGCAGACTATGGCTCCAGGTTCACTCAAACCATCTGAATAGATACAATCTCAAACAAACTAATTGAACTCTTTAAATGAAATCTCTGTGGGATGCAAATTAAGGCTTATGAGATGAGCAGACACTTGAAGCACTATTTAGCACCATGTAAACTTCCTCCAGCCCTGAATTTTAAAGCAGGCCCTAAAAGTTCTCAACTGTACAGCAGCAAACCAGCAAACCAAAATATGATTAGAAGAGGAACTAAAATATTGTACGTCTGTGACTCACCCAGGTGAGTTTATCTGGAAGTTGGGTCATGGCAACTGGACTTCTTTTTTTGAGAGATTGAAACGTTTCGGTGCTCATCAAAACAGCTTCATCAGTCCGAGGAAAGCAAGTTGCAAGTCCTACATTTTACAGTTCACTTTGACTTCATGTCACCCTGGTCTGAAATAAGCTCATAAGATGAACAATGGCCTGAATAGGCTCGTTAGGTAGACAATAGGCTCATTGGGTGGACAATGGTCTAAGGTCCATGAAAGCCCCACCTTTAACCTTCCCAAAACCCATAAAGTATGAATTGTTAGCTACTGTATGGAGAAAGCCAGAGAGTTCCAGAAAAACATCTACTTCTGCTTCATTGACTATGCCAAAGCCTTCGACTGTGTAGACCACAACAAACTATGGCAAGTCCTTAAAGGAATGGGAGTGCCTGAACACCTTATCTGTCTCCTAAGAAATCTATATGTGGGACAAGCAGCAACCGTCAGAACTGGATATGGAACAACTGACTGGTTTAGAATTGGGAAAGGAGTACGACAAGGCTGTATACTGTCACCTTGCCTATTTAACTTATATGCAGAGTACATCATGAGAAAGGCCGGTCTGGATGAATCTCAAGCCGGAATTAAGATTGCCGGAAGAAATATCAACAACCTCAGATACGCAGATGATACTACTCTAATAGCAGAGAGTGAGGAAGAATTAAAGAACCTCTTAATGAGGGTGAAAGAGGAGAGTGAAAAAAAAATGGGCTGAAGCTCAACATCAAAAAAACTAAGATCATGGCCACTGGTCCCATCACCTCCTGGCAAATAGAAGGGGAAGAAATGGAGGCAATGACAGAGTTTATTTTCTTGGGCTCCTTGATCACTGCAGATGGCGACTGCAGCAACGAAATAAAAAGACGCCTGCTTCTTGGGAGGAAAGCAATGGCAAACCTAGATAGCATCCTAAAGAGCAGAGACATCACTTTGCCAACTAAGGTCAGGATGGTTAAAGCTATGGTTTTTCCAGTAGTGATGTATGGAAGTGAGAGCTGGACTATAAAGAAGGCTGATCGCCGCAGAATTGATGCTTTTGAGCTGTGGTGCTGGAGGAGAGTCTTGAGAGTCCCCTGGACTGCAAGGAGATCAAACCTATCCATTCTGAAAGAAATCAACCCCGAATGCTCACTGGAAGGACAGATTTTGAAGCTGAGGCTCTAGTACTTTGGCCACCTCATGAGAAGAGAGGACTCCCTGGAAAAGGCCCTGATGCTGGGAAAAATCGAAGGCAAAAGGAAAAGAGGACGACAGAGAATGAGATGGTTGGACGGTGTCATCGATGCAACCAAAATGAATTTGACAAAACTCCGGGAGGCAGTGGAGGATAGGAAGGCCTGGCGAGCTCTGGTCCATGGGGTCACGAAGAGTCGGACACGACTGAACGACTGAACAACAACAACAACAACAAGTATGGCCTTGGTAGTGGAGGTGTGAAACATTTTTCGAGAGAGGGGACAGGGAAGCTTCATGTAAGTACTGTATTGAAAACCCCTCTCTCAACAGAAGTAGGGGGCTCAGGCACAGTATCTGCTACTTATCAGGCAGTGATTTCAACAATCCCCAGACAAATTATTCATTTTATGATCTTATTTCAAACCAGGGTGACATGTCAAAGTGATCTATAAAATGGAGGACTCGCAACTAGCTTTCCTCGGACTGACAAAGCTGTTTGGATGAGCAGTGAAATGTTTTAATCTCTCAAGAAAAGAAGTCCAGTTGCCATGACTCAACTTCCAGAAAAAATATTGTATCTATCTAATCCAGCGTAGGGATGTCAAATTCAGTCCTGTGGGCCCTGAATAATCTCCTTCTAGACCAGTGTTGGCGAACCTATGGCATGGGTACCAAAGGTGGCACTCTGAGCCATTTTTGTGGGCACCCAACATGGCCCCTTCACAGCTACCTGTATTCAGGTTAAATTGTTGTATTGGCACTTTGCAAAAAAAAAAAAATAGTGGGTTTTGAATCACAGTTTGGGCACTCGGTCTCTAAAAGGTTAGCCATCACTGTTCTAGACCCTAGAGGTGATGGATCCTGAAAAGTCTCAGTAAAAAGATCTGTTGGAGAAGGATGGGTCAGAGAAAGAGAATGTCCTTCTCCCTTAGAAAGGGAAATGGGAGCAGGGATCAAGATTTAGAGATGAAGGGGAGAGATGAGGGGAGAAAACTTCTCTCCTGCTACAGTGGGTTTTTGTTTCATTGACAAACCTAAAGTTTCCTGCTTTCTGATTGGCTACCCCCCCCCCCGCTAACTACAAGATGGTTCTTCACTGGTGAATAACATAGTATACCTAAAACCTGTGGAATCAGTTCTCTATTGATTTTAGGGATCAACATTACCCTGGGCACCCTGTCTCCACTTAACGAACATCTCAGGCTTATGGGGTAACAAAATCTATCTCCATACTGGCCTGTTCTTTCGGGCTCAAAGAAGCTATGGCAGGGACATGAAGTTATTTCCAGCATCCCACTTTCCAGGCAATTAATTTCCTTCCCTTTATGGGAGCCAGACCTGCTGCGGAACCACCTTCTTGCAATTTTTCTGGATTCTTCGGGGGTGGGGGGCTGTTCCTGGTTTCTAGCTGTCTTTTGAGTAACAGAGGGATCCGTTCTTCCAAACTGGTCTCTTAGTATTGTCTTGTAGATCTTGACTGCTCCTGAGTTTTCTTTATAGGTTTCACTGTATTTTTTTGTATTTTTGGCACTTTGGTATTTTCTACTACTTTCAAGTTTGCCCAATTATGTAGTCTTTAACTACAAGAGCTCTGCTGTGGTCCATGTTATGTAGAGCAAGGTGTGGTCTATAATTACTGGTGAGATAAAAATTTCTACTATTTGGAATGTTTTGTTCTGGATAAACAAGTATGGAAAATTCTAAGTATGAAGTATGATGCATATTTTCATGACTGAAATATAGAGTCCTTTTAAATTCTTTTTAAAATTAGTTGTTAAATTACCATGCCATCAACTAGACTATGTTCTTTTAATAAACTTGCAATTGCAGTTGAGTTCCAGCATAGTTTTAGATGCTTTTTAGATTTTTATATCCACTGTTTTTATCTTTTTATGCTGTAAATCGGCCAGAGTCCCCTATGGGGAGATGGGCAGTGACAAATCTAAATGAATAAATAAAAAGTCATGAAAAATTAGACCCTCTACCTGGATTTCAACTATTAAATGATTCCTCTTCTGCACAGAAATCTATTTTCCCTGGGCTACAATCTCCCCACCCCTAAAAAAAAACTAGCCAAGCAATAATAACTGAAGCCTTATCATATTCATGTTCTCCCCTTCCCCCCCCAAATTATTTGACATACAGTATTGTCCAAATCCCAAAACTCTTTCCTGGGAGGTTAAAAATGCTTCAACTAAAGTTAGGCCGACCTCCATATTCTAACTGGTCCCACCCATTCCTCCCCCCGCAAGCCTTGGAGCCTGGGTAACTGTCCAATCAGTGACTGTTATGCAAATAACGGGTCACTCGACTTTTTTGTTTTTCTCAGCCCATCTAGGAAGAATAGATACGCGCGCTCCAACCAATGAGAAAGCACAGAATAAATTTCTCTGGCGCCGGCACTACAAGCCCCAGAATCCCTTGAAACCGCGGTTTCAACATGTTTGCAAGGCATTATCCGCTTGTTTTCAGGAAAACATCATTAAATACCATCAAGCAAAATTATGCCATTCTTTCCCCTGCTCCTAAAAGCAAAAACATTCTCCTGCGTTTATCTTACACAAGCTCTTCCGAAGCGTGTCTCGATCTCACGAGTCAACCGGGAAGACGGCGAAATCAGAAATCAATAACAAAGCGGAACGAGGCTTTTAATCCCCGAGCTCGGCGAGAGGGGAACCGCGCTGCGCAGCATCACAGCTCCACGCCACGCCCACCGGTGGGAACTGAGTTGGAAGCAGAAGTCTTACAGCCGGGGAAACGAAAGGGAAAGGGCGAAGAGCGCCTAATTTAGGAAGCTGGCCATGCCACAAGTAAAGTACTCGTGTGAAGGCAACCATCCCGTGACAGTCCGGCCCCATCCCGGTCTACTCCCTTTCTCCAGAACTGCAAAGATCCTCTACCTACCCCATTATAACCCTTTCAAGAACGGAGAAAATAAGCAGGTTGTAGCACCTTAAGGACTACCTGCGTTATTTCAGCAGGGCCCGCTTCCGTGGCTTACACTTTTTTTTGGGGGGGGGGGGGGTTCCGCACGGATCTGTTTGCACGGGTTCCAACAGCCACTTCTTTGCACACCTTCAGAACGCACAGTAATTTCTTCCTGGCAGGGTGATCTCACGAGCGAAACATACGCATCACACACACCCCCCCGAAATGATGGGGGAAAGGCACCCCTCCCCGGCAAGCCGCCATTCATGTTTGAACAAGTCAGCCCGTGTTAGAACAAGGGCAGACTGCCTGCGACACTCTGCAGCTTCCTCCCCAAAGCCACCACGGGCTTACTCACCCAAGAGTATGTCGCGAAACCGTTGCCAAAGCCACGGATCCGAAAGGGAACCCCTTCTTCTTCCCGCAAAGCCTCCGCTGTTGAAAACGCCCGCACGCCCAAACACCGGCGCTAGCCCCGACTCACTTTCGTTTTCCAGGCCTGCTCGCTGCCTTCTTAAAGGAGGCGATGCAAAGTTTCGTTTTCCGAACGTCACTCACGTAGCCCGTCCAGGCTGGGCCGGCTTGCCCGAGGCGATTGCGAACGTGCGGATGTGGCTGGAAGCCGGGAATTCCTAAGGTGTCCTGGAGGAGCGCCATTAGGAGGGCTCCAGTTGGATTTCCATCTTCTCTAAGCACGGGGAAAAGCGACAGCCCAGTTTCCCTTCTCCCTATCCCGTCCCAATTAAATTTTGGGATTGTGTATTATTATTATTATTATTATTATTATTATTATTATTATTATTATTATTATTATTATTATTATTATTGGTCTTGGATGTGGAGCACATCAATCCGTTTGCGGGCTTGCGTTACCATTCGGTTTTTAAAACAATCTGAAATAGGGAAATAACCGAAAGTAACTGGGAGGCTTAGATGTGGCATATATTTATTTATTTATTTTTTCTGTCCAAGTTCCCACGGGAACTCTGGGCGGCTTTCATATAGTGTATACAATGTAAATGTACAATACAACCACTTATGGCCCGTTGTTGAATTCCTACCTGCTTCCAGAGCACAAAGTACTAAATTCTAACTAATAGTTGCCTTGGAGTAGTTACTATTCGGGTGCAATAAGCAGTGTGAAAACACCATAGGGAGTAGTATGTGCAATGAGGGGTAATGAGTAGTTTCTGTTTCTTTGGAAAGCTACAAAAAAAATCATTTTGATAAGATTGTCGAAAGCTGTTTGTTTTTATTTCTGAACATATTATAAAGGTGCAATATCAGTGGGCCACTAGAAAAAAAACAGAGTTTTTCCTTGGTTGGGCTTGTCTCAAGGAAAATAAAACGCATAATGAAATAATGGGTCAGGAAGGATTATCTGAATAATATAAACAATGACACTACAGTAAAGCAAGAAGGTCCTTTAAAATGTAAATGTGGGGACTATTCCAGATTTATACTATATAAAGGTAAAGGTTCCCCCCCCCCCGCACATGCATGCTAGTCGTGTCTGACTCTAGGGGCAGTGCTCATCTCCGTATTCAAGACAAGGAGACAGTGTTGTGCAAGTCCGTGGCCATGTGGCCGGCATAGCTGCAAGGAAACTGTTTTACTTTCCCGCTTTTTATGGCAATACCTATTTATCTACAGTACTTGGATTTACATGCTTTTGAACTGCTAGGTTGGCAGGAGCTGGGGTTCACAGCGGGAACTCACTCCACTGCATGGCACCCAGGATTCGAACTGCTGAGCTGCCGACTTTAGAGCTGACAGTTTTCTGAAGCCTTAGTCCACTGAGCTACCACACCCCTGATTATACTATATTGCCATTTCCTAATTTATTCAGCAGTTTTATTTACTTGATTTCAACTGTGTCAAAAAAGGCACTAAACAATCATGACAGATGGATTCAAAATAATACACAGTATATGTAAAATGTAATATACAAATACAGTACATGAAAATGCTTCTTAAACCCTTCTTCAGCTGCAGAGCACCTTACATGCCACATGTCCAACTAAATGCAGCTACAGTACTAATAAATGACAGGTTCTTACTATTTTTTTCTACAGCGCTGGGTTGATCATTTGTGTAGCAAAGAACTGTCAGTCTTTTTCAGAGCAGACATACACAGCAAGAAAAATAGGTCTACTGCGAAGTTTCACCTAGGAAGTCAGGTTTCCCCACCTTAATTTGCTTCAGCCAGACAGCAGCGGAAAGAAAACAGTCTTTTCTCTACAGAACAATTAAGCATTTGCTGATTTTTAGTAACGCCCAGCCCCATCACACCTACAGTTGTTTACTTATTCATCAGAGTGGTCTTGCTTCTAATTACTGTACTAAAGTTTCCAAACTGTTGTGTGTTCAATAGCTGCAAAGCTTTTGAGAAACACCATCACTTTCAGTTTCCTTTCCTGAGCTTTCTACTGTCTAAACTAATACAGTACAGTACTAGGAAGACAAGGCTGAGTCATTCCTGCATCACTTCAGTAAGAAGTCATAAGAGAACCATGATCTTCCAGCTGCTCCTTGGAGAATGAGTCATTCTGAACAAGGCACACACCCTTTTGGACTGCAAAGTCCTAGATAACAGCAAAAAGCAACTTGTAAACATTATAGAAGGGTGCTATAATGAGAAAGCAAAGCTGCCCAGAGTCCTTAGGCAGAATCCAGAACAGAGGCTGGATTGATAAACCCCCTCTTTCTTTTTTTATTTTTCTTTGGCCCTGTAAAAAAAAAGGCAAACTTTCAAGTCCAACAGGACCTTCGATCAGAGCTCGAATGGGTGAGAGGAAAAAGAGAATAATCCAAAATGCATCCTGAATTGGTGTTACAGTGTCAGGACTGGAGTTGAAATAATGCCCCACACTGGAGAGGGCACACTAGTTGCACTGGGATGACAGAAGAGGTTTGACCTCAGATATCGCTGTTCTACATCCCTGTTGATAAAATTAAAGTTGGGAGGAAAGAGAGGGCAAAATGTTGTGGCACCTTACAAGCTGAGAGTTTTGATTCCGTGTGAACTATTGTGGATAAAAATCCCCATATAAACAAAGGGTTGGCAATCATCCAGTGCCTAGTCTTACTGAAGCATCTAAATTCCTGTTAGCTGGGAGCAGATGCAGAAACATATCCCAAAGTAGATGCCTGTTTTAGACATTTCAGTGGTCCAGTAAAGGTACCACCTACCCTTGTTTTTGGATTTTGTTGAAGGACCTACACAGCTTTATTAAAGAAAATTCATTGAATTATGGAACTTACCCACAGCAGGTGCTCAGGGCTCAATCGGCAATCAGAGAGGTCTACCATTATTCAAAAGGGGTTGATTTATCTGAGGAAATCACCTTCTTCTAACCACTAGGCAAGACTCTTAATTTTGCTATTGCTTAGTGCAGCAATACATCTTCTGCCATTAGCATTACTATTTTTCTTTGAGCCTTTCTTACAAGCCAAACAGAAGCTGCTGTGCTTCAATGTGACAAGTTGATAGAGAAGATACTGGATAAGGGGCACCCCTGTGACTAGAGGTGTGGAAAGACAATTGACGCAACATTGTTAACAGCGGATACCTGGTGTGATTCCCACTGGGGTCATCTTCATTTGAGGGTATCACTCTACATTGGATACTGGCACTGCAGCATCTGCTTAGGATGCATTTTGGCTTGTATTGTTACAGTATAAATTTACTCTGGCAAGAGGTCAGGAAGAGAGGCAACCATCTGATCCCAAGTCAAATTTTATTAATATGCAATAAGGAATCAGCCAGGGTCTTCTCTTAATGGTAGAGAGAGACTGCAAACATACAGTGTAAAAGAGTTTTATACAACAAACAGTCATAAAGTCATACAACCTCACTGGATAATATTTGCTTACTATTTGGATCCTACATCTAATTGTCTGAAAATGTGAGGGAAGGAAACTCATTGGTTCTCCTATTGAGATGGGGCATTTCTCTCTTCCCTGATCTCTCTCCCAGGATAGGCTATGGCTCCCCTGCTGTGCTTTATGTTCTGACTATCTCAGCCTTTGGCCCTGGGGCTACATTCCCAAGAGGGGCATCTGGTGAGAGAGGAAGAGTGAAGAGTGGGTGCTTGACCAATTCTAAAGGCTAAGCAAGAATGATACAAAAAGCAATATAGGTAAAGAAAGGGTGATCAAGCCTTTTGTTCTATGATCTGCCAGAAAGAGGCTACTTCTGGTCATATCCAGCTATCGGCATACATACACATACCCACCTTTGATCATCTGACTCTCTGCTTGACAGCATGTATGTTTCATTGAGAGCTGGAAAATACTCCCTTTTGAGTGAGGTGCACTAGGCAGTAACAAGATGGAGGAAATCATTTATTCGTTCATCATTTTTGGGTCCTAGGGATGGCTATGGCTGTAATAAACTACATTTCAGGAATGCCTGCCTGTCCTTTGTTACCAAGGGAGGTGGTCTGAGCAGCAAGAGAAAAAGAAGAAAGACCCCAAGGCTGGTTCATATAACGCTGCTATGTTCCGTTGTCTTTCATAGTGGAAGAAGCATCATAGACAGATGAATTCCAAAAAGCAGAAGTGGGAAATGCAAGTGCGCACTGCACTTCCTCAGGATGAATTAGGTGCTGACTTGGGCCAGCTAACACCACTTTGATCTCACCCTCTTTCCTGGAACAGGCCCACCTTCTCCCCCTCCCCTTGCTAAATAACTCTTGAGCAAACATTTCAGGGTTGGGAAAAGTGCAGGACAGAGCATTGCGTGCACACCCAACAGCATGTGGTTAGGATCTGTAGTGTAGCAATCCATAGTGCAAGCACAGCCATTGAACAGAAGGATGGCCCAACATAGGAGGGGCAACAGCTCAGGACCAGAGTCAGCAGTACATCTCCACTTGAAGGACAAAGGGCACTCATTCAAAGATGAGGATGTACACAAATTAGACAGAGAAGATGGGTGGTTCTAGAGAGAGGCCAGGGAAGCCATTCATGTGTGTCTTGAAAACCCCTCTCTCAACAGAGGTGGGGGACTCAGACACAATCTGTCTGCTACTTATCAAGCGACCCTTTCATCAATCCTCAGACAAACCAGAAGCACTTACACCTCCACCTGCAAGGCAATGGCTAACGAACCATACTTAATGGGTGTTGGGAAAGATTGCATAGGTGGGACTTTCACGCACCCTAGGCCATCCACCTAATGAGCCTATTCAGATCATGGTCCACCTATGAACCTATTCAGGATATTGTCGACCTAACAAGCCTATTCAGGCTATTGTCCCACTTATGAACCTATTCAGACCAGTGTGTGTGTGTGAAATCAAGGTGAACTATAAAATGGAGAACTTGTCACTAACTGAGACTGATGAAGTTGCTTGGATGAGTAGCAAAACAGTTCGATCTCTCAAGAAAAGAAGTCCAGTTGCCATGACTCAATTTCCAGAAAAGCTCACCTGGATGACTGAGAATCTTCACAGACAATAAGGCCTTATAGTTGGGAGGAATGCCCAAGATAATTGTCAAATGTCAGTAGCCTTGAGAGCTAACAGAAGAGGAAAGGTGGTGGCACAAGTAATTTGCCTGGGCTTTTAATGCCTTCTCTCACTTGGCTGAGGAATAGGAAGCATTCCGGTGGCTGGCCACCACTTCTGGCAGTCAGGCGATGGCCTTTTTTGTCTATTCCTGCACTCCACAAGGGCAGTTCTACCACCACCTCAACTTCTGTCTTCTGCAGGGAAGGGAGGGGCCAGAGAACCCAGATTTATAGGAGAGCTCTGGAGAGGGGTCTGTAAGGGCAGGTGGGAGGAGAAAAGGAAGCCACTGCAGGAGATGAAGGCCTTTCTTAATTGGTCTTCAAGTTCTTGGTTAGAAGGGTGAATAGACACATGATGCAAAGCAGCCTATTAGCTACAACCTGCATACCTTAGCCATTATGGACAACCATGGCCCTGACCCCAATCACTTTATTTTACTTTATTTAAAATTATATGCCGCCAGCTTGTATAAACAACTCTAGGCAGTGCACTGACCAATAAGTTTGTCTCAAGGAAAAACAGCCACCCTTTTAATCTGAAAAAAGAAAGCAAGAGTGCCGTGAGCGTTACAGGAGAGAGAATGGAGAGCTATTTGTATTATAGAACTTGCCTACTTCAGCATTTCCTGTACAACAGGAATAGAAACTCAACTTCTTTCAATGAAGAAACAAAACTCCCTTGTTAGTGAGAATATGAAAGGCCACATACAGACCCTAGCACTATTAGCCATCTTTTTCCAAGGAGAAATGCGGGGTAAAAATATTCTAAAATAAAATAAATATGTAAATGATATTTTAGAAATACATTATGTTAATGTCTGCAAGAGGGAAAGGTCAGGGGATCCAAGCCTACCAACCCTTTCCTTTTCAGATTTTCTGGGCTACAAATGCAATAACTTACCAATACCTACTACATTCTCATTTTGTAAAATGCCCACCAGTGAACAGAAGGGGCTGCTCTCCGAGTAGGCTCTTCATTGTGTGTTTGCACCGTCCATTCAGACAAGACGCCAGCCATGCATGTCAGTTCCACGGGTTGAGTGGCTTGTGTGGTTATGCAAAACAGAGAAGTAGGATGCGCAAAAGATAAGACACAGCTACTTTCCTTTGCAAAAAGGGCCTTTGGTTTGGCTGAGGCCGAAAACCAAAAATATGCATGTCTCTGAAGAAGCGGGTTTGTGCAAAACATAATTTATTAGTTCCGATTCCACACAGTCAAGAAAATTTGGCTTCATGCATTTCAGTCCCTAGAGCGTTCAAGATTATACAACTCAATGGTTTTCCATCACCCATTCAGGATAGATGCCAATATTCAGAGCTCTCTCTCACCTCAATTTGGCTTCCATTTTCTAAAAGGTATTGATCATCTTCCTTCCCTTTCAAGATTTGTGGTCCCTGAACTATCTCACTGGAGTGCAAATTACATTTAGAAATAAATTATAGGAACTGTCATAATTTCATATGCCATAACCATTCCAGCTGGAGGTGCTTCTCTGCCCCTGTATGTTTTCTTGAGGTTTTCCCACTCCCCCAAAACTGCACACCATTTGTAGTAGTTGCCTCTTCATCTCTTTCTTATCCATGCTGGTAACAACTCTCCTAGTCTGTGTTGCATAGCTCCAGCTTCTGAGCAACGTCTGAATTCAAAGTTGCCTAGTGCACACAGGCAATGGTACAAAGTGCCTGCATGTTCATAAAATCCAAGCTCCGTTGTATTATTCAAGGTCCGAACATGACAGTGTCAAGGGTAGGAAACTCCTTCTGTTTAGAAGCAGGCTTTAGAAGCCCTACGTCCTCACTGGATGATCCCAGAGGTTGGCAATATAGCCTCAATGCCATCATCAAAAAAGTCTTCTCTTGGACTGCACAACTCCCCTTTAAGACTCTTCTCTATAAAGAGAGATAGCAGGAAAGACAGAGGACACATTTAGTTAAGGCATTCTACCTTCTCCATCAGCCAAAGTCCACTTGCATTAAGGAAAAAGGACCTGTAATTGATCCCCAGGTCGTGAGAACAGTTTTAGCTGCAGTACAGCAATTTAACCACTGCGCCTTGAGGTACCTCTTCAAATGATCTTAACACTCAAGCAGGGTCATAAAGGAAGATACAGTCCTTAAAACAGCTGTACAGGGCTTTATAGGTTAGAGCCAGCACTTTGAACTTCGTCTGGAAACTGATTGGCAGCCAGCAGAGCTGCTATAACAGAGAAGGCTACGTGAATCTCTGGGCGTTTATACACGACCCCTAAGCTGCGCTGCAAATGGCTCCCAGCTTTCATGTACTTGCTCTCAGCAGATGAAAATTCCTTGATGCGGATAAGAGTGCCGGGCTCTCCTCGCTTGTCTGTTGTTTTTTTGCCTCCCGCCCCTTTAAGAGCCCCTTGAGAAGGAACCAGGAAGTAACGGGGCTCGTGGCAACTTTGACCGGCACCCGCAGGTTAGTAAAGGCTTCTTTTGTCCTTTTTTTCCCTCCCTCCCCTCACGCCGACAGGAGCAGGAAGTGCTGAGGGGTGGGGACGCAGGAACAGAAACGAACCCCCAAGATCTCTGGTCCGAATTTAAGGGACCAGCAGATCTTAGGGGTTGTGTGAAAAGGCCCTCTGTGACTATCCCTCAGTTTACAATCTAGCTACTGCATTTTTGACCCACTGAAGTTTCCTGATACAAGCAGCCCCACCTAGAGCGCATTACAGTAACCCAGCCAGGATTAATGAAAGCATGTGTCACCACGGCCAGATCCAACCTATCCAGGAATGGAGATTATGCCCAGGAATGGAGATTATCTAATTTCTAACAGATATATGCCACTTTGAGAAAGCATTTTCACCTGCAGATGAGATGAAAATACCAAAAGCCAAAGATGGAAATTCAGTGTAGCAACGTACTTCAGCAAAAGGTCCCAACCACATTCAATAGGATTTCTCAAAAAACTGAGAACATTTTTAAAAATGTCATTTCCAGCCTTACTCACCTGCATCCATCAAACTGGGAAAACTACAGAAACCATCCAGATTTGCAGCCAGGAAGACTTGGAGAACATGTGCCTGTGAACAGGACAAATGGAAGAGGACTGGTCAGATTCCTGCCTACAGCCTCCAAGGGATGACCTTAAAAACTAAGGATGTTTGAATCAGAAACCAAAAACAACTAGGTGGATGGAGAGAATAAAGAGCCTTATAGCAAAGGTGGTAGGTAGGCTTGCTGTACAGGAGCAGAGGTGCTTTGCTTTCAGCGTGATGCTTGAGACACTATTGGGCCAGTTTGAGATGGTCCAGGTGGAAGTCCTTTGTAAGTGGTTGTAAACTTCAGAGAGGAGGTTCACAATACAATTGTGGGTGTTGGAGTCAGTGCCGAAGTATAATGCCAAGACCTCTTAGATAATGGTTGGTCTTGTTTGTATTCAGCTACTGGAAGAAGCTTGTCCCAGTGTTGAGGAGGTGTTGATGGGTAAAGAGCATCTTCAGACGAATAAGGCTGGTAGGCTTCTGAAGCACCTCTGGCTTAAGGTGGGGAAGGAGATGCTGGAGAGCTAGACCCATAGTAATAATATGCTCAGTGTTGAACATCTCAATACTGGTGAAAAGAATGTTTACGGGAATACTTGAGATAGGATGGTCATTGAGCCTCACTCACTTTGCAGCTCAACTTTATTGTCAAAGGACCAGTGCTGGAGGTTCCGCATCATAGGTAGGCTCAAGCTGTGTTTGAGATGAATGACAGACATGGTGAGTTTTATGGCTAGTCTTACATTGTTGAGGGGGTTCCACCACTACCGAGTCTGGTGAGATGGGGCTCTCTTGTGCCAGTTGCAGTACTGCAGTGAGCTCAGCCAGGTTCCTCTGCAGGCAGGTGAATGACTGAACCGAGGGGAGGGCGCATTCCATGTCCAATGAGAGGGGCATTCTCATCAGCCAATGGGGAGTCCAACAGGGCTGCTTTCAGATCTTGGCTCTCTGTAAGTGTAGGGTGTGTGTTGTGTCATTACAGTCATGACCAACTCTTCGTGACCTCATGTCCATGGAGTTTTCTTGGCAGGAGTACTGCAGTGGTTTGCCAGTTCCTACTCCAGGTGCCAACAGCACCTGGTATTCCCTGGTGGTCTCCCATCCAACTACTAACCAGGGCTGACCCTGCTTAGCTTCCGAAATTCGGCAAGATCGGATGTGCTTTAGGCATCTAGGCAGCTCTCTAAGTGTAGTAGATGGGCTCAAAACAGCCCAAGACTCTGAAGGTAGAGGTTTGGCCTCTTTGGAATTGCGGGCAGAGGTTTCCTTTTTCTTTTTGTCAGGCCTTAAAGTCAGCATCTCTGACCTCAACTTTGATCTCAAAGTCGATTTGGGCTTCAAAGTAGATTTAAACTTGGATTTTGCAGTTGGGAGAGAAAGACACCAGGGTGCCATGGATGTTTCTCTCTCTCTCTCTCTCTCTCTCTCTCTCACTCACTCTCACTCACTCACACACACACACTCACACACACACACACACAGAGTGTGGCCACTGATGTCAAGTCCATTGATTTCAAAGATTTCAAAGAACGGAGACAATCAAGGCATTGTCTGAGCACCAGTTTAGTAGCATTTTGCAAACTGGACAATTCCCAAGCCAAAAAGGCACCTGAAGTGCTCATCAGTCAGGGGCATAGCAGCAGCAGCAGCAGCAGTTGAACAGTCCTGAAGATGCCATAAAATGGTAGGAAAGGATGGGGTGCTGGTGGGGAGTCTTTTTGTTTGTTTCAACTCCTAGAGAAGGAAGACTATGAAGAACTATGAAGAAATACTGAGGAAAGACTATTGTCATCCATGTTTTCCAACTTCTACACGCAGCAGCTTGAAGCATAAGCGCTAGTGCAGAGGTAGTAAAAAGGAACTGAGGCTTTGTTGACATGAACAGAGAATGTGCACCAGGACAGAGAGGTCTCTGAGGGGTTAGCATAAAGCTCTAGAAGGTTCTGAGTGTTCAGCGTAGCTGCAGAGAAAACCCATACGTGTGCATTCACAGATGCCCCAAAGAAAAACTGGGACCTCCTCCTACTAAGTAATGGCTCCCCTTCCTAAATGGAAGATGGTGGGTCTCAAGCCAGGTTGGTCTATCTGTTTCTAAAGCAAGCAATGATCTGGTGACCCTGTACATGGGTTTCTCCCATTCTAACTCACCTGCAAGCCAGTGAAGACAAGGGAGAGTCTCTTATGCTGGAATTCCTGGAGCAGCTCAGACAAGCCCAACACAACAGTGTAGTCCACGTCACTGACATGGGTGCAATCCAGAATGACACTGTGCAGTTGAGGCTCTGAAGGCAGACAATAAACACTGTGTTTGAAAGACCAGCTCCTCCTACAAAGAGGTTTCCAGATGACCAAGGCATGGCCGTGAGTGTCATACCCACAAGCATCTTGAAGCCCAAGTGTATATGAATAGTAATGAATAGTACTTAATGCACTGATTGATACACTCGAATGGAACAATGGGAAGTTAATTTGCTATGCTAAGAGGAAACAGGGCTCTCTGAAGGCCTGTGCCTTTCCTTTCCTCAGCTGAGGTTTAGAACTATACTCCAAGCACCACCAGCTTCTATGGCGCTTATAACCAGATACCTGATTCTAACAATTTTACTGTCTTTGGCATATTATGGGTCCACAAGTTCCATGAACAGCTAGAATCCCCATAGGAGTTGGTGAACCCATGCTCTGTAGCTGTCTGCATCTCTATCCATGAAAATTAAACTAATGGAGACACAGCTGGATGTTCTGCCTGTTTGGTTCAAGAGGTGCCAGCCCGCTTTCCCCTGCCGTACATACCATTTCTATTGATGACCCCCTGACCTTCAAACAAGAGTTATACAAGAGCACTTCACCCCATGTCAAGGTATAAATCGAGGCAGACATTACTACTCCAAGTAAAGTGTGGCAGTGTGATTTTTACTTCTAAATACAGTTCAGTTCTGCACAGTCTGTACTATATCAAAGGTGTCACTTTACCTGAGAGGGCCTGTTTGTGCACAGTATCTCGAAGGAACTCAATTGCTGGGAAATTCAGGCCACTGGCTGGCTGTATGACTAAAGCCCTGTGTGCCAAAACCTGCAGAAAAGTTTGTGTTGTGAGGAGATTGTTTCATTCAAGAAAGACCCCCCTAAGGTACAACCTGAAGTGGCTCTGAATTACTCCATCAGCAAAGCATAAGGTACATAGCAGGCTGCCTGCCTGCCAACAAGTCTGTTGAAGAAAACTCTACAGAATGACGTTGAAGATCTATTCTGTACAGATGCATTCATGACAAAGGTGTAGTATCTCTTTGCCGGTTTTAGGAGATAAAGACACTCTATATCAGAAAGGAGAAAGCTTTTCAGGAGCAATACCTGGACCACTTCTATACTTTGCTCACCACAGCGTTGGCTGCCAATACCACCTGCTGTTGTCGTTCTGTGCCCTAAGTTGGAACCAACTTAGAATGACCCTAATAGGGCTTTCAAGGTTAGTGGTTTTAACAGTTCCATTCCTCTAGTGAGTTTTGATGGCTGAGTGAGGATTCGGACCCTGGTTTCCAGAGTCCTAGTCCCAGGCTTTGGAACTCCCTCCCATAGCAGGCCAGGCTGGCCCCATTTGCACAAGCAGGTAAAGACCTTTTTCCTCCGACAAGCTTTCCCTGAGTGACCGGGTGCCTGAGTGTGATTTCTGAATGGATTATTACACCTTATTGCTCTGAATGTGTGTTTTGTATTGGTTTCGTTTATCATTTCTCAGAAGGATATTTGTTTGGTACTTTTTAATATCCACATACAGTACATGTTTTTTGCTTTAAATATTGTCTTTCAATGATGTAAGCTGCCTTGGTTCCTTTTTAAGGAAAAAAGTGAGGTAAAAATAAAATAAAATAAAATAATTGTCATTCTATCTACTGCTCCATATGGGTACCACCTGCCTTAGGTAGTTTAAAGGCAGGGGTGGGGCACCACCAGAGCCCCAGAGAGTATATCCACTCCATCCCCCCCATGCCAAACTTAGAGGGCTGTGTTCACTTCCACAACCCCCACCTCCTCCCATCAAGCAACAAAACTAGCACAAAAAGGCTTTGTTTTATGAGAAAAGCTCTCTGGTGCTACCTAGTGGCCATTAAATTTTTTTAATGTGAGGACAGCTCCGCCCCTTGCACACAGGACATTCAAACCCTTTGGGGGAGGGTCATTTTTTTAAAAAAAGGATGGAGATGACAGTGGAATCAAGGGTGCTGAATAGAGATGGGCACGACCAGGAAAAATGACGTTTCGAGTTGTCGTTTGTTGGGACGGGTCCGTTTCGGGTCGTTTCCGTTTGTCGAGGAAATTTTCAAAAATTTGTCGTTTCCGTTTGTCCTTTGTCGTTTGTGTTGGGGTTGGGGTTGGGGTAAGTGGGCTCTTGGAGGCACCTCTCTGGGTGCCTCTGACGTCTGACCCACTAAGAAGGGAAGGGAAGGGAAGTGTTTCGCGTTGCCGCCGCGTACCATACATTTTTACATTATGTTAGGGTTGGGGGGTAAGTGGCAGAGGCACCTCTCTGGGTGCCTCTGACTCACTAAGAAGGAAAGCATACTGGCGTACAGGTTAGGGGTAGGGGTAGTGGGCTCTGGCTGGGAGGCACCTCTCTGGGTACCTCTGTGACCCACTAAGAAGGGAAGCGTACTTGCGTACGGATCTGGGTTAGGGTTGGGGTTAGGGTAAGGGCTAGGCTTAGGGTTACGGTTAAGGTTAGGGTGGGTTAGTGGGCTGCACCTCTGGGTGCCTCTGACCCACTAAGAAGGACAGTGTACTGGCGTATGGGTTAGGGTTAGGGTTAGGGTTAGTGGGCTTTTTATGCCCTCTGGCACATCCAGAAGTCTCAGTCAAAACCTGGCCATGCGATTGGTGGAATGGGTCTAAAAATTTGCATGGTCCCATCCCGTGGCCAGCCCATCATTGCGCAGGTGTAAAAAAATAAAAATAAAAATAAAATAAAATAAAATCAATGGAGACGTTTTATTGCAAGAAAAACCCACTGATGCTACTATAAAAACCAGGCATTTAAAATACCTAATTTTCAAATGTTTCTGTGGTGCTTTGGTGGGTTTTTGGACCACGATTTAAAAATAAATATTGCGGTCACCATTTTGGATCCCCCCCCACCGCATGGCAAATGGAGACGACGAGGATGGCCCCCCGAGCCTGGTACCAGCAGCCCAGGACAGGAGGGGGAAGGCCGGGGACCCCCCCAGAAACCACCCCTCTCTGGTAGGTGCCCTCACTGAGGCAGGCATATTTTCGCCTGCTTTTTTGGCCGGGAATCGGGGTTTTTTGTGTTTTTTTTAAACTTTTTTTCTGTGCTGCTTGGCATCGCGCAATCGCCGCGATGCCATGAACGACAATGAAAAATCAGACCCAATTTTTCTTTTTCGGTTCGGGTTCGAGCTGGAGCAGAGTAATTCTCGTTACCGTTACCCGTTACGTAACGATAACGAGAACCGGCTACATGCGGCCTACCCAGTTTAAGAAAGTCTTCATTTGCTTCATGTCCCAAGAGGTTCACAAGTTGGCAGAAGCAGGGGAAGATGCAAGACGGATCCTTTTATGACTCATCTTCTATGGTTACTATCCAGGTACATGCAGTAACATGGTGGCTTTCCTTTCTAAGCCAACAGAGCACATACCAACCCAAGAAAACAAACCTTTATCCGTGGCCTGGCAATTGGGTAGAGGAGAAGAACACCAGAGACCAGCACCCCTGCGATGATACCATATTGGACCTCCCAGAAGCACAGCAAGAATGTCACACAGAGTGGCACGAGGTCCAGCCCTAAAAAGGAGAGGAAGATATATCACTGGCTGGTTCGTCCCTACAGCAAGATGGCTGCTGCTACGCAACACGGGTGTGTGTGTGTGTTTGCAACAGTAGCTTTCTTTATGGCTGCAGTTTGTGACAATAGCTTGCTTTATGGTTGTAGCTTTGAGACAGTAGATTTCTTTGTGGCTGCTGAATTATTTATTTAATTTTTCCTCTGCCAACCGTGGATAACTGAATCATTGGATACGGGGGTCCTACTGTATTGTGTAGAAAACAGCACCATATTGCCAGCAAGATGGAAAGGTTACTGTACTTTTTTGTGGAATCACAACACACATCAGCCTTCACCTCTGGTTATGCTGATGGGGACTACAATCTAAAAACACATAGAGGACCTTTTGGAAAGATACACAGAGTTACCCATTCAGCAGGTACCAATGTTCTTCAAGCTGGTGATTCCTCTCAGTCAAGAAAAACAGAAGATTTATTTTTCTTTTGTCCCCTGCCTCTTTTTGGGGAGGAGTAAGAGGAGGAAATGTAATGGGACTGGATTACTTCCCTTATATCTCTCTGTCTCTGTGAACAACAGCTGGATCCTTGATGTAGAGACCTAGGAATCTCTCTCTCCTCTTGTTTGTATGGGCTAGGAATACATTTGCATGTCTCCACGAGCTGGTTTCTTGTCTTCCATTAGCTTGAGATCCTCTCCTGCCCCATCACACAGGCTGAAATCCTGTTGATTTCTTATGAATGTAGAAGGCAAACAGTGTAACATTCAGTTACTTCTGGCTGGCAATAAACAAGTTGTAACTGGATTTCCTGGGACTGTGTGCTCCTGTACCCTTGGCAGATCCTTGAGAATCCTAGCAGGGGCTCATTAACTGACTGCTACAAGTAACTGAATGTTACACCATTTGCCTTCTGCCTGCATGTGAAAGCAACAGGATTTCAAGTATAGGATCATACAAGTACTAGACAGAGGTTGTTTTGTTTTTTAAAAAAATCCACCTACTTCTTCCATGTGAAATCATGGAAGGGGAAATATAAAATTGCTGAGAAATTTCCTGAGGACGATGGTTTTCCACTCCCTCCAGGAACAAATAATGTCTTCAGTTTGTCTGTGGAGATTCTGTCACCCAGGTGATGTTATCTGGGAAATGAGTCATGGCAACTGGACTTCTTTCCTTGTGAGATCAAAACGTTTCGCTTCTCACCCAAGCAGCTTCATCAGTCCGAGGAAAGCGAGTTGCAAGTCCTCCATTTTATAGTTCACCCTGACTTCACATCACCATGGTCTGAATAGGTTCATTAGGTGGATGGTGGCCTGAATAGGCTTATTAGGTGGGCAATGGCCTGAATAGGCTCACTAGATGTACAATGGTCTTGGGATGGGTGAAAGTCCCACCTATGCAACCCTTCCCAACACCCATTAAGCAAAACATTTCAATCTCACAAGAAGTCTAGTTGTCATGACTTAACTTCCAGAATTCATCTATTGCAAAGACAAGCAAGAGTATAAATTCTAAACCCGTAGTTTAGAGGTGATTTCAATATATCTCTTTCTCCTTGAACAACAGAAATGTTAAAGACACACTACTTTCTGTTTAACTGAGATTAATGACTGTAGGAAGTAATAAGAATTGAGTGAGTTAATTCAGAAAATGGCATCAAGACTAAACCAGTCTTTGTGGAACAGGAGATAAAGAAGAACTCTCACATTCTGCTCACTTTCAACATCATCACACCTACAAAAACATGAACAGACTTTCAAGTCTTATTCCAAAGGTTTCAGGTGGTTCAGTATTCTTAGGAAGAATTATAGGTTTCCTAACTCATCCACTCTGGAATAGACAAGATGTTTCATGTACCTACTTTTAACCTGCCATAATGTCCAGAAGACCTTGGCATCAAACATGGGAGCCACGGCACAGATGATGACAGCTGCCAGCACTGCCTTGGGAATGTAGTAGAAGAGGGACGTCAGGTAGGCTAGAGAGAGCAGCACCACAGTGCCTGTGCGTGCGCGCGCACACACACACACACACACACACACACACACACACACACACACACACACACACAGAGAGAGAGAGAGAGAGAGAGAGAGAGAGAGAGAGAGAGAGAGAAGTGCCTTTTAGTAGTGGTACATATTCTGTTCCCTGTAGACTCCCATTTTTGTATGGTCTCTTCTTAAATGAATGCCATCTTTCATTCCCAAGAAGTTACAAGAGAACAAAGTAATACAGCATCCATCTTAACAGAATTATGGCAATTTGTTCTGCCAGCAGAAGCCAAACTCAGGGTGACAAAGGGCGCTTTTACACAACCCCTAAAATCCGAGGCAAAGGGCTCCCAGATCCGGAGCTTAAAAATGTTTTCCCACCAGCTCCAGACTAAAAAAAATTAAGTATGACCACGCCCACCTAAGTGCGTCCCAGTGCACTTTTCAAGTACCTGGCCTCCAGGAGGTAAAAATCTTCCGATGTGGATTGTAAAGCTGTGAATGCCGGGCTCCCTCGCCTTCTGTTTGTTTTTTTGTCCCCGCTGCCCCTTTAAAAGACAGGAATCCCTATGGGGCTGCTCGGGGCTGCTTCCACCGGCAGACAGAGGTGAGCCTGCATTTTTCTCCTTTTTTTCCTCCCTCCCCTCACGCAGACAGGAACAATGGAGTGTGGAGGGGAGGGAACACAGGAAGAGAGACAAACCCCCAAGATCACTGGTCCGAATTTAAGTTGCCACCGGATTTTAGAGGTCGTGTAAAAGTGCCCAAAATCCACTTCAAACAGGCAAACAGAGTTTCTTAAAAGCAGCTATATTACATATGAACATATATAACAGAGTTTCAGTAACATTTCACCTCACAGAGAGAGCATATCAACATAACAAAACACACACAGAGAGCATGGCAATATGGGCACCTTCTCTCCAAAGGCTACTGATTTCTGGAGCCCTTTTATACTCATGATAACCAACCAGGAAACTGGTTACATCATGCTCTTGCATCTAACTTGCTACAGCTTCACTCATTATATCTATTCTGTACACCTGGGTTTACAATGACTCAGTATTACACACTGGACTCCATTTTACAAATCAATTATATAAATGCAAAACACCTCTAGACAAACCTAGTCTGTCTAATACATAATGTTTTTTTCCTCTCTAATATCTGACACGTTTGCCAGGTCAGTCCTCAGCCATGCTACAGCTCAGCAGATTAAAAGGTGTCCTTCGAGTCCCTACCTGTGATTATTCCCCCGGCAGGGGTGCACACCCCCGTTTGTGCATTCAGTGCAGTTCTGCAACAAGAAAACAAAATCACTATGATGACAGGGTTATCGCCTTCTTAGAAGAATTTAGGGCAATGAGAACAAGGTCTTAGTATTAGATAATACAATTTACTGACTTGTAGGAATTTAAAGGAATGGGCTGCTTTTAAAACAGGGCTCTCTTCCTTGGTATAACCCATTGTCTTTTGTTTCTACCAAGGATTTAAGAAAATTAGGGATGATAAGACATAGAGTCATTTTCTTAGTCTCATAGTAGCAGCACAGATTTCACTCTGCCATAGAGTTTATCTAAGGAATGCATTAGTTAGTCAAAACATAAATTTCTGGAAGCTTGGGCTCTGATGCTTATTGGACATTTCATAACATGGATGGGACAGCAGAGAATCCTTATCAAGACATAGAGAGAAGATTCACCATTATTATTATTCTTCCTGGCTTCGCTTCATTTCAAGATGATTCCTCATTAAGCTAGAATTTAGAGCTTTTTATATTAGCCATGGATTTCAGTAAAGAGTTCGGAAAAATTACTTACATTACAAATACTTTCATTATTCATTGCGTATAGAGAGGGGAGCAACCTTCAGAAATAGTCTCAACTGCCATCTGCGACTTGCCATCCGTGTTACCTAATCTGGGTGCCTTTATACATGCAAAGTTATAACCCTACCTAAATGCAATACAGCTGGCTGTTCCCCCCACCACCACCCATATTCTCCATTAAACAAAAATATGAAGGGTTAAGATGAAGTACATGTTCCCAGAACTCTGATTATAGCCAGTGCAGATTTGTGTAATGAGTGGAGTGGATATAAATCAATGATTTTTTTAAACAAATCAATTTAAATCTGATTTTTTTTCAATAAATAAATAAATTGTGCTTTAAACTGAGATTTAAATCTATTTAATTTCAATCCAGTCCATCCTAATAAAGAACATCAAAAGCCCATGAATCCATGAGAAATGATCTTTCTCATGCATTTGCTGGCCGCTTATTTTCAAGCCACACTGTGCCTGTATTACACCATGAACAAAGCTGAGTACAGATCATGAACATGTACGAAACATTTTTTGTGGCTCCTCCAAGGATGTGTAACTTCCATCTAAATGAGAATCTTTTCTAACAGTAAGAAAATATAATGTAATTCAGGCAGACCTCAGACTCCAATTGGCTGAGAAGGAAGGAGCCTTTAATGGTGTGTCTCACTTTTTGTCTCCTATTGCAATCTGTGGTTCACATTTAGCTAGGATAGGATGAGTACTTTTGACTGTTACCTTCACTGGGGCCTTCGCCCCCTTCTCAGCTTCATCACAGAGGGATTTCATGTAGGGGAGATTTTCCTTGGGGGCAGTTCATCAATGTCCCTATGTGAAATTCCTGTGAATTATCAGCTGTGCTGAAGTCCCAACAAAGGGGAAAGCCAACACGGTTCATCTTGTCCTGGCACATCTTGAATTGCAGATTGCAAGAACACATGAGTACGAGAGACACTTCTGAGGCAAAACTGACAATTGTTCAGCTGTCAGCTGATCAGATTCTTATCCTGTTTTGAAGTTATTTTTAAACTGCTTGACCTGGATGGCTGTTTTCAACTCAGGGTATTTGTACACGACCCCTAAACTCTGCTGCAAATGGCTCCCAGCTCCGGAGCTTAAAATTGTTTCCCACCAGCTCCGGAGTTTACAGAAAATTAAGTGCGACCATGCCCACCTAAGCGCGTCCCAGCGCACTTTTCAGGTACCTGCTCTCAGAGGGTGAAAAATCCCAGGTCCGGATGTAACCTAGAGTGCCGGGCTCTCCTCGCTTCTGTTTGTTGGGTTTTTTTTGCCTCCCGCTCCTTTAAGAGAAGGAATCAGGACGAGCCTGCATTCTTTTCTCCCTTTTTTTCTCCCTCCCCTCACGCAGACAGGAGCAAGGCAGTGCGGAGGGGTGGGGATGCAGGAAGAGCAACGAACCCCCAAGATCTCTGGTCCGAATTTAAGTGGCCAGCGGATCTTAGGGGTCGTGTGAAAAGGCTTTTATTTAACTATATTTAATTCCTACAAATTATTCTGCTTTGAGTGTTATCTGTTTGTGCTGATCCTGCACTGAGAGAAAGGCAAAACATAACTATAATAAATACTCACCGTCCAAAGCTACCTGTGACAGGATAGGATGAGACAAAGGAACCAAGGATGTTAGTGAAACCTGGGGGTCAAACAGAAAGGAAGACTAAGGATTAATAACAATAACCAACTGAGAACTGAAGAGCTAGAAAGGACTCAATGGTCATCCAAGCCAGCCTGTTAAGGACACAGAGTCCTGCTTTCCTGTTTCTTCATAGAGCAGAGCCATTTGTGTTAAAAGCACAAGCCCTGCTGCTCTTGAGGACAGGATAAGATCAAATGGTTTTAAATTCTAGAAGGGTAGATTTTGGTGAATACTGTATTAGGAGAACTCTTCCAACAGAAAGAGTGAAAATAGTTATGGGAAGGCTCTCTTCCACTAGAGCTTCTGAAGCAGAGTTGGGCCATCTCCAGAGCTCCAAGGCCCAAAAGTTTAATTTATTTTAAAAAGGGATATGGGGGAGGGAGCAGGGGGTGCTCAGAGCCCTTCAAAGCATGGCAGAATTGTACCTCTTGAGTGGCCTTGTCACCAGATGGGCAGTCTAGTAGTCAAATAAATAAATAAATAAATAAATTTAAAAATTAAAAGAGAAGAGACATCACTTTGCCTACAAAGGTCCGAATAGTCAAAGCTATGGTTTTTCCAGCAGTGATGCATGGAAGTGAGAGCTGGACTATAAAGAAGGCTGATTGCCACAGAATCAATGCTTTTGAGCTGTGGTGCTGGAGGAGAGTCTTGAGAGCCCCTTGGACTGCAAGGAGATCAAACCTATCCATCCTGACAGAAATCAACCCCGAATGTTCACTGGAAGGACAGATTTTGAAGCTGAGGCTCCAATACTTTGGCCACCTCATGAGAAGAGAGGAGTCCTTGGGAAAGTCCCTGATGTTGGGAAAGATTGAAGGCAAAAGGAAAAGGGGAGGGCAGAGAATAGGATGGTTGGGCGGTGTCATTGATACAACCAACATGGATTTGACCAAACTCCAGGAGGCAGTGGAAGACAGAAGGACCTGGCGTGCTCTGATCCACAGGGTCACAAAGAGTTGGACGCAACAGAACAACAACAACAAAGCATAAAGAACTTTCTAGACAAAGTACTTTTCGAACAATAGGGACCTTCTGGAATTCCCACATCAACTCTCAACTAGAAAGCTTGCAATATTTCTTTCCACCAATTCAGGAGGGCTAAAAGGGAAGTTGGTAAATAGGGGGAGGAGGTTATGTCACAAGTTCTGTTTGCCCCCAGGTGTTCTTTCTACATGCCAACACAACCTCATGCCCAGAAGAGTTCATTTTAGAACTCCTCTTCAATGTCAATACAGGTTCTTCCTTCTTAGACTCGGTCTTACTCCATCCTGGTGTCTCTTAAACAGATGATCTAATCCTATTCCATCAACAGAATCCAGCCTATTGGCACAGAATTCTTACCCATGGCTAAGAGCTCTTGGTTGGGATCAATTTGGTAGTTGTTCTGAGAAGCTGGAAGGAAAAGGAAAATTTAGATGCTGGTTGGACTAAGACCCATATACTTTGTAACTTGAGAAAGCAAAGTAGGCATGCCTATACACAACAAATGGGAACATGGGGGTGAAAGCAATCTGTCTGGCAGAGTGTATAACATGGTCCTTTAACAGGGCATCCCTTGTCTCTACAGAGAGCATTATGGCTGAAACCCCCGTTGGACAGGCAGTAAATTGAGATGTATTCACAGACAGGATTCTGGTCTAAAGTAGGACTTCTGATTCCCAGATTTTCCACAAAGGTGCACACAAAATGAATTATCCAGAAATGAAGAAACCTTGAGACAACCCAGAGGCAGGTTTGTGAATGGTTGGACTGTGTCATTGGATCAGTCCAGATATGCAAAACAAATGTCCAGAATTATGTATTTGTAAGTGTTTGCCTTTTATATCTGCTTCTGTCTTGTGTACTTGGTCTTATAAAAGACAGTGTAGATTCTCAAACCTGATGTCTGCCAATCCCTGATCTAAGCAAGTTATGTTTCCCCCTTTCTAGAGAGGAAGAAGCAAGCATGAGAACATCTTACTCTGCAAAGAAGGAAAAGGCAAGGAATGCTGGAAGCCTTCTGTACCTGAAAACAGGGCAGCAAAATGTCCAGATGGTGTTGCACTGCAATTCCCATTGCTCCTAGCCAAAGTGGCCAATAGTGGGGGGGGGGGGGGGGGGGATAATGTGAGTTGTCGTTCAACAAGAATTAGAGGGCTACAAGTTGTCACTCATTATTTAACCCATGCAAGTGTGCTCCTATTCTCTCTCTCTCTCTCTCTCTCTCTCTCTCTCTCTCTCTCTCTCTCTCTCTCTCACACACACACACACACACACACACACACACACACACACACACACACACACAGCTGATCCTGTAACAGATAAGAGATGCAAAATATCTGAAGAGGACATCATAGTTATGTTCAATCTCCATTTCTCCCCACAAAAGCACACCCTCAGACAGGAGCAAGCTTGTCTTTCTCAAATCTCACCAGTCACCAAGGCATGAGAAAGGACCAACACCCCCCCCCCAAATCTCTGTCTCTCGAGAACCTGGAAATCATACCAAATGATTTGGCAATAGCCATTGTCTCCAGAAGTCCCATGAGTGGCACCACTGCCAAACCATCAGCCATTGCCTGAAACGGAGAAGAGCTGCATTTAAACACAAAGACAGCGCTGAAGGCTTCCAGTGGGGGGTTGCATGTCCAGAGAAGAAATACGAAACAGGTAATAACCCTCCCTTCAGCATCTGATCCATGAGAACTGCATACTTAGGTGTCAACCCCTAGGCTCTTCTTTATTTTTATGTCTAATTAAAATGTTTTAAATGAAACTTTTAAATGCCATATTGAGATGAGTGTGCTTATAATTTGGTTGTGAATTTTTAAAGTTGCTGATACTGAAACAACCATTACCACTGCAATTATTTCGGTTGTGAACTCTCATTTCCCTTCCACCCAAACTCATAAAGACAAACAGTAGCACAACTCTGAAAATGCACACAGAGACACAGCCTCGCACACAAAACTCACTTGCACCATCTTTCCAAAGGAAACCGTCCCGTTGGGTGTGACTTTGGAGAATGGTGGAGGCTGGAACGGAGGGAGGCCCCGGGGTGTGGCCCCTGTGAGGGTGAATGGCTGGGAGCCTGTCACCTGGAAGGAGTAAGCCACCAGACCAGCAAAGAGGACCACCAGAGCATTGCGGGCTGCAAGGAAGAGAGTCTTATGGTCAAGGGCAGCTTTTCCAAATGACCCTACTGAAACATGGCTGGTAGATACCATAGGCAATGGAGGCCATTAGCACACATCTCTACTAGGCCGCACATGTATGCCTGGCAATCTACTTGGTGCTGTGTTGCTTCTCAGAGAGAGAGAGACATTTTGCACTCCACAGTTCAAATGATTCTCTGGGTTTGTGTACCTGAGGGGAAAGCTCTAAAACAGGCATGTCCAAATTTTGGCCCTCCTGATGTTTTGGACCACAGCTCCCAGAATTCTAAGCGTAGATTGCCAATGGCAAAGGACTGTGGGAGTTGCAGTCCAAAACATATGGAGGGCCGAAGTTTGGACATGCCTGCTCTAAAATGTATTGATTACTGCCATTCGCTTTACGTGGGGCAGCCTTTGAAGATGGTCCAGCGATTGCAACTGGTTCAGAATTGTGCAGCACAGCTGGTAAGTGGTGGGGCCGCCAGGGATCACATGATATTCTGTTTAAACTGCATTGGTTACCAGTTGTTGCTCGAGCCCAATTCAAAGTGCTTGTTTTGACATACAAAGCCCTCAATGGCTTAGGAACTAGATACCTGAAGGACCACCTCCTTCCATATGAACCTACCCGGCAATTAAGATCCAAGGAGGTAAGAGGGATAGCTTGCAGACATAGGGCCTTCTCGGCAGCTGCCCCCAAGCTATGGAATACCCTCCCAAGTGAGATCCACCTGCCATCAACATTAACAGCATTTTGGTGCCAGGTAATTTAATTGACATAATATAGATTGTGGATCCTGATGGCAATGTTCGTCTAATGTTTTTATTATTGTTTTAATTATTTATTGACATTTCAATGTTTTAACGGTTTTAATTCTTTTTTTGATTATAAACCACCCAGAGACCTTTGGGTAGTGGACGGCATATAAGCTATAAAAATAAATAAATACATAAATACATAAATACACAAATAAAACACTGTGGCACTTACTGGCTCCAACTTCTACATCATGCATTTCTCAGATCATGAGAATGTTTGCTTGTTTGTTGCCCATCTGGCCAAAGGCCACTCTGGGCAGTTTACAAAAATATTCACATTATTCTGTTTCAACAAACTGAAGTGGAAACTAGGGCATAGACAGGAAATGTGTGGCCACCCGGTGTCTGTTGGGCCATCATTCCTATAATTCAACCACCATGCTAGCTAATGTGGCTGGGAACAGTAATCTTACAAGGAATGGGGTGCGCATACGTTTTACATTCCTCAACTAAGGAAACCTCAACCTACTCCAAGCAGAGGCCACCTCTTGCCTCTGTTTCCTCTACCTGCTTTCCCTTTATACCGGCGTTCCATTTCTCCCCTACCCACCCACTTATCTTTCAGATTCCTTTTGTGCAGGTCTTTGTTTATTGTCCTTGGCCTTAGGCTGTCCTGTGTCAAGAGAATTGTGTGAAGTTTTAGACCTAGCCAAAACTACAATGCTCCCATCCCACAGAGAAGGATTTGCAAACCGCTTTGTCCTGGAGCAAACAAGCATTTCAAGTCTCTCTACCAGCATTTAACCAGCAAAGGCTTTGCCATTAACAACACAAACACAAACACAAAAAAGCCCAATACAATATAAATAATTCAGGTACCTAATATTATTTATTTATTTATTATTTATTTCTTGTATTTATACCCCGCTTATCTACTATGTACTCTAAGCGGCTTACAAAAAGGCTGCAAAAGCCAACAAAATACAATGGCTAAACAAATAAAACAAAACCGGTAAAACACCCTAAACACAGTTAAAACCAGATGGCACCTCAACTAAACGATGGCGGGGAAAAGAACAGAAAAACCGATTAAGCATCGCCGAAGGCCTCCCGAAACAGATGGGTTTTTAGCGCCTTTCGGAAGGCCAGCAGGGACTCTGCAGAGCGCACTTCACTTTGGATGGAATTCCAGAGGCTGGGGGCTGCCACAGAGAAAGCCCGGGTCCGAGTACTCGTCCTCCGGGCTTCCCGAGGGGTGGCGACCCGAAGCAAGTGCGCTCGCGCCTGCCGAACAGGACGGGCCGAAGTTGACCGCTGAGCGATACGCTCTGCCAGGTAGTCCGGTCCCAAGCCATGGAGGGTTTTATAAACTAAAACCAGGACCTTGAATCTAATCCGGGCCGCAATGGGCAACCAGTGCAGGCGGGCCAGGACTGGGGTGATGTGGTCGTAACGACGCACACCAGCCACCAGCCTGGCCGCTGCGTTCTGTACCCGCTGCAGGTGCCGGAGAAGATTCAAGGGCAACCCCATGTAGAGGGCGTTACAGTAGTCCAGCCTTGAGATCACCAGAGCTTGGACCACTGTTCTCAAGGAGTTCGCGTCGAGGTACGGGCGGATCTGGGCGATCCGACGGAGATGGTAATAGGCGGACCTGGTCACCGACGCCACCTGATGCTTCATGGCAAGCACCGGGTCCAGGAACACACCCAGATTCCGCACCCTCTCCGTGAGCTGGAGGGAACCCCCCCCCCCAGACAGGGGAGAGGGCCACCGTACCCCGACGGCGAGCTCCCGAAGAACATAACCTCCGTCTTCTCGGGGTTGAGCTTAAGCCTGTTCGCCCCGGTCCAAGCCAGTACGGCTTCCAGGCACCCTTCGAGAACTTCCACAGCTTCCACAGCAGAGGTGTTAAAGGAGAGATAGAGCTGCGTGTCATCAGCGTACTGATGACAGCAGACTCCAAAACTACTGATGACCCCCGCCAACGGCCTTACGTAGATGTTAAACAGCATGGGGGACAGAGACGACCCCTGCGGAACCCCGCAAGGGAGGACCCAAGGGGCCGACAACTCCCCCCCATGCTGCACGTACTGTGGCCGACCCTCCAGGAAGGAACGGAGCCAACTGCGAGCAGTGCCTCCGATTCCGACCTCAGAGAGCCGGTCCAACAGGATACCGTGGTCTAGTAGAGAAAATGATGGACAAGGACTCCAAAAACCTGCGTATATCTCACCTTGTTCAGGTGACTATAAATCAGATGCAACTGGACAGCAGAGAGCATGCGCGCGCACACAATTCAGGATAGATAAAAGCACACCACTGGGAAATAGCAATATTAAAAGCTCACTTTCCCCCCTAGGGGCGATAGATGATTATATCAGGAGACAAGAGCTACCCAGGCTTACTGAAGAGCAAAGGTCCACATTGAATGGACCAATCACAGTAAGAGAAGTTGTAGAAGCAATTAAGATGGCCAAAACAGGTAAAGCCCCTGGCCCTGATGGTTTGCCTATTATCTTCTATAAATTGTTTGAAACAGAATTGCTAATACCACTGCAAACAACAATGAATTCGATCTTAAAAGAAGGAAAATTACCAGAATCCTGGAAGGAGGCAAATATAACATTAATTCCAAAAGAGGATAAGAATCCTAATCTAATTGAAAATTATAGGCCAATCTCGCTGTTAAATAATGATTATAAAATATTTGCAAATATCTTGGCTCAAAGATTGAAATTGGTTCTTAAAGATCTTATCCACGAAGATCAATGCGGCTTCCTACCTAAAAGGCAATTAAAAGATAATGTTAGAAATGTGTTGAACATCATTTAGTATTTTGAGAAACATAATGAAAAACAGATGGCCATGATCTTCTTAGATGCAGAGAAGGCTTTCGATAATTTGAACTGGTCCTTTATGACAAAGATACTATAAGAAATGAGGTTTGGAGATAATTTTATAAACTGGGTGAGTTCAATATATAATTCCCAAAAGGCTTACATTATAGTCAATGATCATTTGACCAAACTCTGCAATATCCAAAAGGGGGTAAGGCAAGGCTGCCCGCTGTCACCTCTGTTATTCATCTTAATACTGGAAGTACTAGAGATATAAGAAAAGACGAACAAATAGGAGTAAGAATTAAGAAAGAAAGATATAAATTAAGAGCATTCACAGATGATCTAGTCTTGACTTTGGAAGACCCTTTAAAAGGTATAGAAGTGTTAATGTCTAAAATAAAAGAATTTGGGTCCTTAGCAGGTTTCAAAATAAACAGGGGAAAAACTAAAATGATAGTAAAGAATATACCTGCAGAAATTCAATCACAGCTTATTGAGAAAACAGGATTTAAAATAGAGAAAAAAGTGAAATATTTAGGGATCACTCTAACCAATAAAAACTCTATGCTTTTTGAAAATAATTATTTAAAGGCCTGGAATGAAATTAAAAAAGACTTAGAAAAGTGGGAAAACCTTCAACTTTCCTTACTAGGAAGAATCTCCGCAATAAAGATGAATATCCTTCCAAGAATGCTTTTTTTATTCCAGACAATCCCAATATTGAAGTCAGAAACTCCTTTTAAACACTGGCAAAAAGACATAGCAAACTTTATACGGCAAAGGAAGAGACCTCAGATAAAACATAAACGTTTGATAGATGCTAAAGAGACAGGAGGATTGGGACTTCCAAATTTAAAAACGTATTATGCTGCTAGTTGTTTAATTTGGCTCAAAGACTGGATAATGTTGGGGAATAAAAGATTGTTAAACCTAGAAGGACATGATTTGAGATTTGGTTGGCACAGGTATCTTTGGTATAACAAAGCCAAAGCAAATGCAGAATTCAACAACCATTATATTCGGCAATCCATTTTAAGAATCTGGAATACTTACAAACCAAGATTGGCATCCAAAATGCCGCTCTGGGTATCACCTCAGGAGGCTTTGTTTAAGTCAGAAACATCGCAGAGAGATAGTTGGTTAACATACAAAGATATTTTAAAACGGAGCCAAGGGGAATATAAGATGAAATCCAGAGAGGAACTGAACCAGGAAGGTTTTGTCTGTCAATGGTTTTCATACTTGCAATTATCAGAAAGATTCAAAATAGATAAACAAGTATTTGAATTTGAACAGGGAAAATCTATTTTTGAGATGGAACTCTGTGCCAATAAGGACCATTTGATCTCAAGAATATATAAAATGTTATTGGAATTCGATACTGAAGATGAACAGGTTAAAGAGTGTATGATCAAATGGGCCAAAAATTGTGGGCATAATATTCAAATAGAACAGTGGGAGGGAATGTGGAAGTATGGACTGAAATTCACAAGGAGTTATAATTTGAAAGAAATTTTTTACAAAATGATGTATAGGTGGTATTTAACGCCAGACAAATTGTCCAAGATGTATAAGGGAATCTCCAATAGGTGTTGGAAATGCCAAGAGAAGGAAGGTACTTTTTACCACATGTGGTGGAAATGTGGACTGGCAATTAAATTTTGGAAACAAATTTATTCTGTAATGCATGAGATACTGAAATCCAATCTCCACTTTAAACCAGAGCTGTTTTTACTAGGCTTGATAGAGTCTACAATCGGATAGAAAAGAACATAGTGATCCTTATTAGATATCTTACGACAGCTGCCAGGCTTCTCTATGCACAATATTGGAAGACGGATAAATTACCCTCAGTAGAAGACTGGTTAATTAAGGTATTGGAACTGGCAGAACTGACAGCTTTAATTGAAGATGGATCATTGAACAAGTTTAAGAGTGCCTGGAAACCTCTATTAGATTTTGTGCTAAAAAAAGGAAATGATAATCTGTTGGTTTGTGGTTTTGATTTTTAGGATATATTTAAAAGATCCGAAATACGATCTGCTATTAATTTTTTTTTATCACTAAGGTCAATCTGATGAATTACTGTAATGGTGGGTTAGACAAAGAGATGATGGTAAGCTTCAACCTATGTATTAACTTGTATTTAACCCAATTGCTTCCACTCAACCACCCCCTATGCCCCCCTTGTATATAAGAAAATAAAATAAAAATGTAAATAAAAAAAGCTCACTTTAAGCACAGGACAGACAAACCTGTAGCTGCAGTCCAGACTATAAGCTGACTGATCCTGACTGAGAACTTCTCCGTCCGGTGGCCTCTGGGAATTCTCTTCTTCATTTGTTGCAACCCCACAAGGACTATCAGGCAGAACAGCCCAAGGATGGCATCCCCAACCCTGCGGAGATGTTAGAGTAAGATCTGTAAAATTGGCTGGAAGAGGCTCCTGCAGAATCACAAGTGGGCTCCATCACATTTCTCTTCCGAGCACGTTCCCTTCCTCCTGAGCCACGGGATGTATGCCTAATGGACGGTAATAGTGATCCTAGCACCTGTGCGGATACCATCCAAAGGTATACATGTACCCAAAGCCAGTCCCCCCCCCCAATACTTTCCAGCCTGTCATCTAGGCTTTTCATCAGCTAAGACAAATAAGCAGGAATCAAGGCCTTGAAAAATTATAACTGGATCCATTTTCTTTCACTCTTACAAGAGGCTATGTTTGTTCTGGTCGTGATAAAATCCTGGGGGGGGGGATGGTGCACCTACATGAACAAATCCCAAAACTAAATGGGATGCTTCCCCTGGCCCTTCACTGAAAACACACACAATATGTTCTGGCCTTCGCAGATGAGATAAAAACTTACATTGCCCCTGAACCCCCCTCTCTCCTTAGCAACCTGACATTCTGCCCAGTGGTAGGGCCCCATAACCATCTCCACTGCCAATGAAGATAAGTCAAAGGAGTAGGAATCTCCTTGGAGTTTTTTTTTGTTTTTTTTACCACTTGTCTTCTTTTCTCCCCCCCACCCCCATTTTATCAATCTCCTGCCATTTTTATCTTCATTTTATCTTCATTTTAGTTTTTTGTTGTTGATTACCTATTATTTCCAGGTAAATCCAACATTAAAAAGAAGGGCAAACAAAGGGGACAAGTACAGAGACGCCCACTTACCTTGTCTCACCAATTTTACAGAAAGTGTAATACACTTGCAGGACAAACTGTCGTGGGATGGCCTGTAAGCCCAGGAGTGCCTGTGGAAAGGAATTTAACACGCAATGGCATCACCACACAACTAGAAAGGAAAACAATTAGAACATGTGCACTAGGATGCTGAGGACGGTACACACATTCAGGCTCAAAGTCATCCAGTGCCTTGTCTGCCTTTTTTGGCCATCTTAAGCCAAGACGTCTCCCCTTCCTGAGAGCTTTCAGTTTATGGCTGCTTCAGGATATCAGGAGCCCATGTGAAAAATAAAGGGAGTCGGTATTTTTCAAAAAATGAATTGAGTCTCCTATTGAAGTCACACATCACCCAGATCTTCTTGTTCATTCCTCCCATCCTAATTTAATCTAAATGCACAATTACTGTGGTAGTACTTTAAAACCACCAACCACATATGCTTACATCTTTGAAATATTAGGTTTCCATTCCCAGATACTTTGCATAAGATGGCACATGTCTTAAGGAAAAGGAAGACATAAGAAAGGAACACAGCAAATATATGGGGGGTGGGGTGGGTAAAGACTAGAAACAATGCATTAGTTTGACAAACCAACATCAAAACAGTGCATTAAACAGTGTTTAACACACATGTAGAGACCAACATCGTGGAAGTCACAATATCAACACTCAACACTGAACATGACATGCAGCTATCTTACTCCCCCCCTTAAGAGTAATTACATTGCTCTCACCTAACACAAGCATAACTATTTTAGCATCAACACATGAAGTTAAAGCATCACTTCCAAGCTTCTGGGGGTGGAAGTTAGAATCCATGACAGAAGTACCAGAAATTTGCAAAACCTTTCCAGGCTCCCACAGCCCAGGATGGACAGGAACCTTCCCTCTGTCCCCACCCCCTATTAAACCTTCTGCTAGCTACAGGCAAACTGTCTCTCCCCCCACCAGCAACTCTCCATATGAATGCATTCCAAGTGAAGTAACTTGTTGAAAAACTTAATCATATGTTTTAACCAATGTAATTTAATTCCTTGCAAAAGCAAAGCTACACCGTTTCAACTTTAAAATACTTATCTGATGCTTTCTTGGAAAAACAAAAGCAACAAACCTTAAATAAAGCAAAGTGATCTGCTTATATACCACCCCATACCACTTCAAGTAGTCTCTGGGCAGTTTACGTATGAGACAGCTTTACAAAATCTTAAATCAATCATGCTGACAATTCTATTTCCTGTTAAAAATATATTTTTAAAAAGTCTAATAGCACATATTTCCACGATGGAAATCCCTCTCTGGCCCTCTGTATGGAGAAAGGTAAACAGATGCCGAGACAAGCCCTTCTACAATATTTGTTCATACAATAAAATCTTAACTGGAGAACCAATGTCCTACTTCCACCTGTTTGAACCACTTCAAAGCCTTATGTGCCAAGCGAGAAGCTGGGGCTCCTTTCGAAAGGTGCTCGGAAGGGACACTCACTGCAGCCATAAAGCGTTCAGTCAACAAGCGCTATCATCTGATCTATCCCGCCCACAATCCCCAGTGAATAGCTGACTGTGGTCAACCACAAAGGAAACATGTGTATCTCAACAGACCCAACATCACTGAAAAGATAGCAGAAAGGCAGCTAAAGGCTCAACCAACCCCACCTCCAAAGGCAACACCTACTGCTGAGGAAGGATGTACAGGAAGGTCTCCTGTGTGCTGTGGATAATAAGGTAAATGCAAACACCGTGGGAAGCATAACAAAGCAGAATCTTATTTCCTCTTAAACCACCGACACAGCTAGTTGAGTTTGCAACAAAGCAAGGTGTTCTGCTTATATATGCCGCCCCATAGTACTTCAAGCACTCTCTGGGAGGTTTACAATTTAATTATGCTGGGTCCTTTTCCAAGGAGAAAGACGGTGTAAAAATACTCTAAAATATTCTAAAATAAATACACATTCTCCCCCCGCCCCCCAGCAAGCTGGGAACTCATTTTACCAACCTCGGAAGGATGGAAGGCTGAGTGAACCATGAGCCTGCTACCTGGGATTGAACCCAGGTTGTGAGCACAGTTTCAGCTGCAGTACAGGCATTTAACCACAGCGCCATGAGGCTCCCAGTTTCATCTTTTTGCTTTTCATTTCTTAGCTTCTGAAGGCAGCTGTACACTTGCCATTGGAGCAAGCTGTCATCAGACAAGACCACCAGGGACCTCTATTTACACAAATTGGCAGGTATCTCTATTTTACAAAAATACTGGCACAGTAAAAGCCCTGAAACCTGAGAAGTATTTAAGAGCCAGCTTCCCACAAGAAGCGAAGTGCCAAAAATCCTCAAGCGAACACAAAGGAAGCACAAAAGTAAGGGGCAATTGTCATATGTTTTATCCAAAGAAGCAGCTGGCTTAGTTTTGGCATCCTTCATTGAGCCTTCTTCCTATGCAACACCAATCCCACAAAAGCTTTTCTCCACAGAAACCAGTCACGTTTGTTTAAAAGGCAGGTCAGGGAACTCTGTCATGGTTTTAAGAGATTAGGCATGTGAGTTTTATAGGTGAACATGAGCAACAGTTGAATAAAACTGTCACCAGAGTGTATACAATAGATCGCCAAGTAGAAGGACAGATAAGGACACAACTGCCTACCTTGACCTGGCTGAACCCAATAGTGACAGCAGCGGCTGATGTGAACCCTTTAATGACAGGATAGGAGACAAAATCCAAGAGGAAACCTGCCAGGATTAAAACATTGCTCTTTAGCTTGATCAAGACCTGCTCCAACCTGGTCAACAGGAGCTCTGCCCCACCACAACTGCCAGGCTCTCAGCCATTCTATCCACAGTTCAAAGGTGCCTATAGAAAGAAACGGAGAGGCCCCATACTTTTGTTTGGACTAAGACACTTTAAAACGTGACTTCTCCCATTGCTATTGACACTTCTACTCGGAGGTGGCAACTAGAGGATGGGCACGAACTGCCAAACCGGCACTGGTTTTTTTTCCAGCCAAACAGATGTTTGGCACTTCTGAGCCTCACCTCCTTCAGCAGGCACCCATTCAGAGGCAGCAGCTGAACAGAACAGAACAGAACAGAACAGAACAGAATAGAATAGAATAGAATAGAATAATACAGGATAGGATAGGATATAATTTATTGTCATTGTATAAAATACAATGAGATTAAAAAGTGCCATCCAGTCAGCTCATTCACACACCCCAGTATAAAAACAGAGACCTGAGAAACAGAGATGGACCCAAAATGTAAAACGAAACACTGTTCCCAATCACTGGTGCAGCTTAAGTATTCTCTCTCATGCTGAACACACTATTACTGTATAGGTAGAAACCTGTTCAATGAACACACAGTACCTGCAACTTGAGAACAACACAAGGAAAAGCAAGATGGCTTGAATATTAATACTTATTACTTTATCATTGGCTGGGTGTTTTCCACTATGGGTTTTATCTGTTTTAAATATTACTGTTCAAATGAAGAAATTATATGTTAAAAAAGTTAAAATTTATAAAATGATCACTTACAATGCTCTCAACGATTACAATACATACACATTTCAAAAAAACAAAACAACAACACAGCCAGATAATAACAGAGACAAGGGAGTACAAGCAATTATGATTAGAAGAAGCAGACACAAATGCTGCCATTCTGCATGCACAGACTGAGAAAATCTCATTGAAATCAATGGACCGTACCACTGAATAGGTCTGCACAAAAATGTAGCTTAAGGATGGAGAATTTTTTGTTCCCTAAGGGCCTTTTCACACGACCCCTAAGATCTGCTGGCCACTTAAATTTGGACCAGAGATCTTAGGGGTTTGTTGCTGTTCCTGCGTTCCCACCCCCTCCGCACTCCTGGCTGCGTGAGGGGAGGGAGAAAAAAAGGAAGAAAAGAATGCCGCTCACCTCCGTTCTGCCATCACGCTTTGCTCCCGGCACTGCATTCAGATCTCTTAAGGGGGGCAAAAAAAGGAACAAACAGAAGCAAGGAGAGCCCGGCAGTCACTACTGTTATATCCGCATCAGGAATTTTCACCCTCCGAGAGCAGGTACATGAAAAGTGCGCTGGGATGCGCTTAGGTGGGCGTGGTTGCACTTAATTATCTGTAAACTCCGGAGCTGGTGGGGAAATAATTTTAAGCTCCGAAGCTGGGAGCCATTTGCCGCGGAGTTTAGGGGTCGTGTGAAAAGGCCCTAAGTTAGTTTAACCCACCAACAATGCCAGTGGCTCCTACTGAGAGACAGGAGGGAAAACAGTTTCACTTCAGCAACATCTGGTGACCTAGAGGGTTCCCCATTCCTGAATCTATATTTATTTATTTATTTATATCCCACCAGATTTTCCCAAAAGAATTCAAGGTGGCTAACAAATAACAAAATTCCATAGTACAAACTAACAAAGCCATAATAATAATACTAATAATAAAACTAACGTAAGATGGCAAAGAAAAATGGGCGGACATAATAAATCAGATCTCTGCTCAAAAATAAATCAACCCCCGAGGTCACCGAACTCAGCCATAAAGAGCCAAGTTTTTAAAAGCTCTTCCACTTGAGAACAAGCTCCATTGAACTTGGTTGGTCTTACTTCTAGTCCAGAAGTACACAAAATTCTGGACTAGAAGTAATTCATGGAGGGCTGAGGTTGCAGTTCAACTTTTTTTCTGGATAGTAAAACATTGGACAATATGTTGGACAATACCTTGTTCACCTTCCCCCTGCCATCCCTCCTGTCCCGTCTTCTTCTTTGGCTGTTCCTTGCAACAAGTCAGCCATCAGCAAGTTGGCCCATCAACCTGATTGACTGTGGCACCTTACCAAGGTCTTACCAAGATGCAGGACTCCCATAGCTAACTGGATGCAGCCTGAGAGGAAGGCAAGCAAGACGGCATAGGCAGGGTCATGGAACGCATAGGATGAGACCAAGAGTGACATGATAGCTGTAGGCCCCAGTGTAACATCCTTTGAGGTCCCCAACAGGCAGTAGACAAAGCACCCCATGAAGGAGGAATAAAGGCCATACTAAAGGGAAGAGGAGAAAAAAATGACAATCAGCAACTGATCTAGTGATACTAACACCGTTTTAAAGATATGAGATATTCAAGCTGTTGACAGACTAGATATCTGTCTCCTGATACCACTCCCCTGCACCTGGCCCTTGAAGTACACTGCTTTTAAGACTGGAGATTACACATCCCCATCATGACTTGTAATCTATCTATGATAGCCTTTTCCTCCAGGAATCTGTCCAATCCCCTTTTGAAGGCATCCAGGCCAGATGCTATCACTACATCCTGTGGCAAGGAGTTCCACAGACTAACAACACGCTGGGTAAAAAAAAAATTTCTTTTGTCTTTTCTCACTCTCCCAACCCTCAGTTTGAGTGGATGTCTCCTAGTTCTGGTATTTTGCGAGAGGAAGAAGAGCGTCCCTCTGTCCACTTGACTCATGCCCTGCATAATTTTGTACGTCTCAATCATATCCCCCCTCAGGCACCTTTTTTCCAGACTAAAGAGCCCCAAATGCTGTAGCCTTTCCTCATAAGGGAGGTGCCCCAGCCCAGTCATCATTTTAGTCGCTCTCTTCTGCACCTTTTCCAGTTCCACTATGTCTTTCTTGAGATGCAGCAACCAGAATTGTACACAATACTCCAGGTGCGGCCTTGTTTTGCTGACTTACTGTACAGTAGTTAATATTTCTTTCAACATTTGATAGTGTATATTTTTATCATGTATTTTCATTCTGATCTGTTTGCCACTAAGAGGGATGGATGGATGGATGGATGGATGGATGGATAAGAAAGATGCTGCCTGATCAGTGACCTCACCTGCACTGGAAGGCCAGCCACCACAGCATAGGCAAGAGCCTGGGGCACAACCGTCAACCCCACAGTGAGTCCAGCAATGAGATCGAACTGCAGCCACTGGAGAGAATACTCTGGAAGCCATCTTAGCACCGGCAGCCTCTTCCTGGTGGCCCCACAGCATTGCTTCCAGCTCAGTCGGCTCCCCTCTGCCATGCCTGGGCCTATAGAAGTGCAGGTTGATTCACTTGAAATCCATCAGTCCAGTTGTAAACCTTGCCAAAGCACATCCAAGTCCCAGAAGCCACCTAGGAGGCATATGTCGTCTCTGGCAGTTGTTTTCAAGACAAGTCAGCCAGGAAGCAAAAGGTTCACAGACACACCTGGGAGGGGAAAAGACATGGTTTCAGCTCTGAAACAGGATGAAGTTACTCCAGCAAGTCTCTATTTCAATACAGTATTAACAGTACTTAGAATGGTTGTGTCTCCCCTAGAATAGAAAGGAGTGTTAGGACATATATTACTAACTAAACACCAATACATATACATATGTGAGATGGGCCAAGAAAGTGTGGTTCATTTATGTGTGTCTGTGCATTTCACATGCCTTAATGGTTTTCTAAATTATGTTTTTAAATTGTCATCCTAAGGTTTAATGAAACACTATTGCACATAAGCACTGACCAAGAGCCCCCTCTAGCTTGTTCAGTAGGGCAGGACTTCACAAAAGGGACAACATAGGTGCTACTTTATAAACACCAAGATCCGCAAAGGCTGGCCTGACCCAACACAGCTGCAGTTTATTTCAAGGAAGTTTTTATCTTATGTTTGCTTAACCCAGTTCTACAACAGGGGTAGCAACTGGATACTCTTCAGAGTGAAAAAATAAATAAAACAAACATGCATAAGGTTAGCTTGTAGGGGACCCATATATCTGAGAAAATGCATTTTGTTCCATGAAAGCTCACAATTAAATAAATCTGTTAGTCCTTCAGCTGTTTTCTTTTTTCATCCTCCCCTCTTCCCTTTTAATTTTGTCAGTAGGTGCAAGACAGACAAACAAGGGCACATTTTTGGAATATATCAATTGTTTATGTACCTGTTGGGTAAATGTTTGTATGAAGATTTTCAAAAATCAACCTCGGTTGCCCAAGGATAAGATAATTGCAGGCAATACCCCTGATCTCAATCTTCAAGAGTCTCCCTTCAAAAACAAACAAACAACACAAGGATAATTTAAGAATAAAAATTAGTTACTTTCAGTTACTAACATTTAGTAAAAGATTCACAGACCAGACTTAACCTAAAGGCCCCTCCCACTTTGGAGGAGTAGTGGTGGAAAACCTATTTTTTACTGGCACTCTTTGCTTATGGACAAACAAAAAATATAAAATGCAAATCTCAGATTCTCCTAAAGATGGGATTGTTTATCGACCGGAGCACGGTACTAGACAGATCATCATCATCAACAACAACAACAACAACAACAACAACAACAACAACAACAACAACAACAACAAAGATTAATGAAGTGTGATGAATGAAATAAGTGTCCCAAGGGCTTGCTGCCCGGCAAATTACACACACCCCAATTGAGCAAACTAATGCAGGAGCCTTAAAAAATCAGCAACAAGGCGGGATTCTCCGTTATGGAGACACGGAGCCAGGCTGGGAGGGGTGGGGTGGGGGTTGGAAGACCCAGATTTGCATTAAAATGCACAAAACAGCACAGTTGGCAGTTGGCAGAAGGGCGTAAAGAGATGGTCTCTTTGCCATCCGGCAACCTATCCAAAACTATATCAGGCGATCCCTGCCACCCCGGTAACAATTCCCCGGCTCACCCGCGCCAGCCGAGCGCTCGGCTCCCGGTCCCTTCTTCGCCTCATCCTCATGTGATCCGGCGGGGAGGCGGAGCTGGGGAAGGGCCAGGGCCGAGGCCGCCCTTTTCTTGCCTCCGGGAGGCGAAGGGACTGCCGGGGAGAAGGTTGCCATGCCGGTCCCGGTGGCGCCGCTCCTCCTCCTCTTCCTCCTGGGACTTTGTTGGGCCGGGAAGGTCTCGAGCAGTCCTCGCAACGTGCTGCTCATTGTAGGTGAGCGAGCCGAATCAGGCCCCCGCTAGGTCTCCCGAAAGAAGCTCAGCAGGCCGGGGTCTTCTCTCCTGCCCTTCCTCCGGAGAGAAGGCAGCGCGCTCGGCCTCCCGCGGAATAGGGTCCTCCTCCTCCTGTCTGCCGCCGGTCTTAGCCTGGGGACGGGACGGGACGCTTAAAGGGAGGTGGGGCTGGAGGAAGGTGGTTGTCTGTTTTCATTTATCCCTTGGTTTTGCTATTGGATTTTTATTGTTGGTTGTTTTTCGGATAGCTTGTTTATGCTGTTAATTGTTGTACACCGCCCAGAGTTCCCACGGAAAATCGGGCGGTTAATAAGTATATCAATCAGTCAATCAGTCAATCAGGTAGTCTGTTGCACATCCCCAACCAGCACAGGCTGCTTTATATGTCCCAGTGCAAAATGGAAAACGTTTTCTCTGCTTTTAGACCGCCTCACTAAGTATCACATCTTGCTGGAGAAGGCTAGTGCCAAGGGGACTGGGGTGCTACCCACTTGGCTGCCAGGAAGTTGGTAACTGCGGGTGGCCAGGGTTCCCATCTTACCACTTACGGCTGTTGAAATCTGAACGGGGCTGGAGACGCTTTCCTAAGGAGGATGGTCTTCGGGCAGCCCTTCAGATGAAAGGACAGACACACTTCCTCAAAGAGGGCAGGTGGCATCGCAAGTGTCCTTCTCTGCATCTCAAAGGAGGCTGTTCCCAGATCAAGTCCTGCTGGAGGGCAATAGCCATTCCTCTTTGGGTCCCCTAGTTTCCAATTGGAAGGGGAGGAGGCTGCAGCAGACAAGAAGCCCATCAGACTGTTGTGCTAAATCTTTTTAAAAGTTAGCACCCTTGCCCTGTTTACATCTATACAAATACAATATGCAGACACAAATTCAACAAGTGCAGTCTTTCCCAGAAAGGAGATGTGGTAGTGGAAGAGATATTTATAGGTGAAACTCAAAAAATTAGAATATTGTGCAAATGTTCATTTATTTCAGTAAGTCAACTCCAAAGGTAAAACTAATGTCTGAGATAGACTCATTACATGCAAAGCGAGATATATCAAACCTTACATTGAGGCAGTAATTGATGCAGAAAGGGCCCAAACCAAGTACAGAGTACATATACATGCTTATACTTTTCAGAGGTTTGATATTGTTCTATTTCTAATCCCTGTGTTATTGATGTTATCTAATATTCTAATCTTCTAATATTGTGAATTTGGGTTTTTTATAAGCTGTACGCTGTAATCATCACAATTATACCAAGGTAAGGCTTGAACTATCTCACTTTCCATGTAATGAGTCTATCTCATATATTAGTTTCAGCTTTTGAGTTGACTTACTGAAATAAATGAACATTTGCATGATATTCTAATTTTTTGAGTTTCACCTGTATACTCAAGCTTCTGTTTACAGCTGTGCCTCACTGTTCCAGGCATGAATTATTCCAGAAAAGCCTTCTGGAAGGACATGTGTTGACAGAAGCCAGCCTTCCCCAATATGTTTTCCCCAATGTTTGGGGTCTAGGGTGCCTAGGATTTATGCTTGCTAGGTAGGGCTTCTGGAAGTTGACATCTAAAACACCTGGAGGCCTCCAGTTTGCGGCCCCACCCCAACTGGGAAATGGTACCTTGGGAAGCAAGCTTCCTGTTCTTTCTTGCAGGAGAATGAGAGCACTGAAGAACAGAATCTGGACTTGCTCACATCCAAAGGTTTTGGTAGTGTAGGACCAGCAGTCATGGGACTGCCTGAGACTGGAGGCATGTTTCCGTTTGTCCTGCACACTCTGTGTGGTTCATCTTCCTCTCTCCCATCAGCTGAGTTAATGGGACCTCTGTGCCTTTTGGAACCTTTTGGTGACTCAGAATCGTCAGGGGGTGTTTATAGAAGTGACGGCATGATTCCTTCACTTGGGCCTCTGAGGGCAATGCAGCTAGTTTGTTTGTCATTTAGTCACATACTGCTGTCCCTCCAGGGAGCTCAAACCAGGTTCATGGTCCTCCTCCTCCTCACATTGTTCTCACTCTGTGAATCAAATCAGACTGGGACAGTGTAGTTAACTCTGGTCAGTCAGTGCTTCGTGGTCAAGTAGGAATTGGAAACAATTCCCCTGTATCTCTGCTCAGTTCTTTAACCACTATACTGTATTGTCTGCTTTGTAGGTGGCCATGACTGGGTTTCAGCTTTGAATTTTTCAGAGATACAGTATAAACCTGGGATTTTCATTAGAAAGCTGGGCTCTGCTGGAGTTGTGGAATCTACCTGTGTCTCCAAGGACTGTTTCAATAAAAAGGAATATATGATCCACCTGATTTTTGTTAAACTGCAAATTCAGTTCACCTTTCATTTCTGGTAGTCCTGCCTGGTGTTGAGGATAGTTGCAGTCCAAAACACCCTAATTATCACACTTCTCCTCCAGTCATGTACAAGGGTAGGTGTTCTCAACATTTGGCCTTCCAGATGTGTTAGTCTACTGCTCCCAACATTTCAAAGTGCTGGCTTTAACTCATAAAACCCTAAATGGCTTGGGTCCCAACTGTCCTGCTTCGAGCAGGGGTTTGGACTTGTAGGCCCCTTCTAATTTCACTATTTTATTATTCAATCTCAAGGACCAGGTCTCCCTTTATGAGCCTGGTCTAATGTTAAGACCATCAGGGGAACATCCTCACATGAGTGTTTGGTGGAGACATGGGCGAGGGCTTTCTCTGCCACCATTCTGGAGCTCCCTCTCACTGGAAGCTAAGCTGGCCCCATCTTTGCTGTCCTTACAAAAGGAGGCAAAGGCCTTTCTCTTCAGGCAGACTTTCTCTTAGAGACTGGCTGTCTGAGGGCTTTTTTAATGGGTGGTGGAACAGTACCTTGTTGCTTTTCAGTGTGGCTTTGGTCATGTTTACTGTTTTAGTGTGGCATTTATTTGATTTGGGGGGTTTGGAATATTTGCATACTTGCTGTTTCTAGCTTTTAAATATTGTCTTCTACTCTTGTAAGCTCTCTAAGGTCCTTTTTGAGGAGAAAGTTGGAATAAATATATTTAAATAAACATCCCTGGTAGTTGGCCACACTGCTTTGGGGATCTGAGCAATGAATTCTGAAGCATTTGGAGGTTGAAACATATTTAGGGAATCCAAAGGGATAGTCATAGATTACGGCGGTGTTGTGTTGAGTGTATTAATCTCACAGTTCAATTTTTGACATTCTTCCTCCATGACAGCTGATGATGGTGGCTTTGAGAGTGGCGTGTATAACAACACTGCCATTGACACCCCACATCTGGATGCCTTGGCCAAGCGCAGCCTGCTCTTCCGGAACGCCTTCACCTCGGTCAGTAGCTGCTCTCCCAGCCGAGCGAGCATCCTGACCGGCCTGCCCCAGGTAACATTTGCTAACAGGGAATCGAGAACATGGGAGAGCCACAAAATGGCTCCATTGTCATCCTTGTCATTGTTGATTTATAACCTTAGAAACATTTATAACCTGTTGATGAGCTGAACCTGCTGATGTGTTACAAATGATTCCTTTCCCCTGCAGCACCAGAATGGGATGTACGGGTTGCACCAGGATGTACATCACTTCAACTCCTTTGATGGTGTTCGGAGCCTCCCCCTGCTGCTCGGCCAGGCAGGGGTTCGGACAGGTACAAGGGTGAGGAGAGCCTCGCAAGGGCAGAGGTCTGGAAGAGGCAGGAACAGTTAGAGTATTTAAAAAAACTCTAAAATAAAATAAAAATTAGGACAGCTCCGTACTTTATGCCACCACACATTCGTGCTGAATGTCTGACTAAGGTTGACAAAGGAAGAGCCTCATGGCACAGTGGTTGAACTGATGTATTGCAGCAATAACTGTGCTCACAACCTGGGGTTCAATCCCAGGTAGCAGGCTCTTGGTTGGTTGGTAACTGGGCTGAAATTTGCATGAGTGTTGGCTGAAGCATAAATGGTAGGAAGCTCTGTTTTAAGGTATCCTAAATGGTAGAAGCTGCTCATACCCAAAGAGTGTGACTTAGGGCCTTTTCACACGACCCCTAAGATCCGCTGGTCCCTTAAATTCGGACCAAAGATCTTAGGGGTTCGTTGCCCTTCCTTCCTCCCCACCAGAGAAAGAGGGGGGAAAATGCAGCTCACCTGGAGGAGCCTCCCAGAGCTCCGTTTCTCTTCCATTTCTCTTCTGTTTCTCTTCTGCTTGCTTTTTTTCCTCCCACCTCTTCTCTTAAAGGGGCAGGAGACAAAAAAAAACACAAGCAGAAGCCAGGAGAGCCCCGCACTGACCAGATTAAATCCGGACCTGGGGATTTTCACCCACCTCAAGCAGGTACAAGAAAGTGCAGCTGGGTCGCGCTTAGGTGGGCAGGGTCACACTTAATTGTCTGCAAAGTCCGGAGCTGGTGGGAAAACACTTGTAAGGTCTGGACCTTGCAGCCATTTCCTGCAGAGCTTAGGGGTCATGTATAAAGGCCCTTGGATTCTGGCCCAGTTGGGAGAGCAGCTGAGGATGCAGGTAGAAGATTGGGCTACACTTGGCCAGGGCATCCAGATGTTGGGGTGTGTTTTCTTTCTTTCTTTCTTTCTTTCTTTCTTTCTTTCTTTCTTTCTTTCTTTCTTTCTTTCTTTCTTTCTTTCTTTGCAAGTGTGCATTTTCCTTGAACCTTCCACAGCTACTAATGAAACAAACACACCAAGGGGTGTCTTAAGATGGGTGGCTCCTGAATGTCAGGTCATTTTGGGAATTACCTGTGGAGACACCAGGAGCCTAGTTTGGTCTGCAGGGGATGGTCTATCCCCCCCCCCCCAGGGAGGGGGGTCCAGAAAGCTTGATGTGCTCGTCTGCCACCTCCCCTCTGCCGCGCCCCTTCTTATCCCTGACTTCTTCTGCCTGTTTCTCTGCCGTAGGGATCATCGGGAAGAAGCACGTTGGACCAGAGGCCGTCTATCCTTTTGACTTTGCCTACACGGAAGAAAATGGCTCTGTCCTGCAAGTCGGAAGGAACATCACCCGGATTAAGCTGCTGGTTCGGAAATTCCTCCGCAGCCAGGATGAGAGGTGAGATCCCCATGTTTGAGGCTAGTGCGCTCGTGTCCACGGATGGCCGCCTATCTTTTGTAAATGTTTCCACTGCAAGGACGTCAGTGCAAGCCTGCAAAGTGAGCAGGAGAGCTTGAGAGACAGCATTGTTTACTTTACACAAGATAGTGGGCCAGGATGGAGGATCGGAAATAAAACAGAGGGAAGGAAATTTTGGTGATGGTAATTAAGAAGTGAGCAAGAACTCAGAAAAACTGGTATTAACAAGTAGGGACCATTGGATATTGTTCTTGAGTGCCGCCACTCCTTTTTTGCCTCATAGGCCTTTTTTCCTTTACGTTGCCTTCCACGATCCTCACCGCTGCGGCCACTCTCAACCCCAGTATGGAGTCTTCTGTGAGAAATTTGGAAATGGGGAGATGGGAATGGGCTGGATCCCAGACTGGAAGCCCCAGCGCTATCGGCCAGATCAAGTGCAGGTGAGACACTTCTCGGCCCAAGGTCCCCCACGTAGCACAGGCATCTATCTGGCCCTTGGTAAGCAGCAACACTCTGGCTGCTTTCAAATGACCCCTAAAATCCGCTGCAAAACACTTGCAGATCCGGAGCATAAAATTGTTTTCCCACCAGCAGCCGACTTAAAAAAAAATAAAGTACGCCCACACCCACTTAAGTGCACCCCAGCGCACTTTACAAGTACCTGGTCTCCGGAGTTAAAAAAATTCTGATGCGAATTGTAAAGCTGTGGATGCTGGGCTCTCCTCCGCCTTCTGTTTGTTTTTGTTGTCCCCCACCCCTTTAACATACAGGAATCCCTACGAGGCTGCTCCGACACCGCAGTCAGAAGCAACAGAGTGCGGAAGGGTGGGAACACAGGAAGAGGAACAAAACCCACATGATCTCTGGCTGGCGGGATCCGAATTTAAGTTGCCAGCGGAGTTTAGGGGTCGTTTGAAAGCAGCCTCTGTCAACTTCCCCTGTTGCCAGCCTTAAGAGGTCGGCAGTACCACAGATACACCTGGGCAGGCAGGGGCAGGAATTTGAAATCCAGGTCTCCTGATTCCTAATTGGGCTACTTTACCTGCTATATCCCACCGGCTCCTTTTTTGGGGGTGGGGGGGCATTTGTTCTATGGTGTTATCTGGAAGTTGAGTCATGGCAACTAGACTTCTTTTTTTGAGAGTGAAACGTTTCGCTGCTCATCCAAACAGCTTTGTCATTCAGAAGAAATAAAGTGTCAAGTCCTCCATTTTATAGCTCACTTTGACCTCATGTCACCCTGTTATGAAATAGGCTTGTAAGATGAGCAATGGCCTGAACAGGCTCATTAAGTGGACAATAGTCTCAATAAGATCATTAGGTGGACAATGGCCTAAGATGGGGGGTTCATGCACAGCCTATCTGCTACTTTATCAGGCAGTGATTTCAACAGAGTTCCTATGGGAAGATGGGCGGGGTATAAATGCAATAAATAAATAAATAAATAAAATAATAAATAAACAATCCTCAGACAAATCAAAAATACTTCACACTTCCACCAGCAAGTCCATGGCTAACAATGCATACTTTATGGTGTTGGGAAGGTTAAAGGTGGGGCTATCATGGACCTTAGGCCATTGTCCACCTAATGAGCCTATTGAAATGACTGTCTTCCTAGCAAGCCTATTTCAGACCAGGGTGACATGAGGTCAAGGTGAATTATAAAATGGAGGACTCACAGCTAGCTTTCCTCAGACTGACAAAGCTGTTTGGATGAGCAGCAAAACATTTCATTCTCTCAAGGAAAGAAGTCCAGTTGCCATGATTCAACTTCCAGGCAAACTCACCTGGATGACTGAGAATATTCACAGACATATTTCTATGGTGGTTGTTTTTACTGTAGCTGCTGCTAAATGTTGGTTTTCCTTTCTACCCATAGGTCCCATATTTTGTACAGGACACGCCGGCTGCTCGTGCCGACATTGCTGCTCAGTATACAACCATTGGGCGCATGGATCAAGGTGGATTGGGGCGGGGGACTATTTTGGTTTAGTTTATTTTTATTTATTTATTTATATAGCTTGTATGCCACCCACTACCCAAAGGTCTCTGGGCGGCTCACAATCAGAGTAAAAATTTAGGCAATTAAAACATCAAGTTGCAATAAAATTAAAACAATAAAACATTTAAATACAATAAATACAATATATTAAAACACTGCACTAAAATCGCCATTAGGACCCACAATAATCAGTTAAAAAGACTTCTTGAACAGGAATGTTTTTACCTGGCGCCAGAATATCATCAATGTTGGTGCCAGGCGGGTCTCGCTTGGGAGGGCATTCCATAATTTGGGGACAACTGATTTCCTCCTGGGACGCCACTTGGGGGCTTGATAGCACCAGGGGTCCAAAAACCCCTCCTTCCTAGAGCCCTGACTCCTCCCCCTAAGCCTTGCCTCTTGATGTCATCTGTTCCCAGTTCAGCACAGAAGGGTTTGCCTGGGAGAAACCTCTTATCTGCGATGAGCAATCAGAGATGAGAATTAGGATTCTCAGCTAGGTTCAGGCGAAGCTCAGGGCTTCTTTCCAATTACTCAGAGAGGTGTTCTTCCTTCATATCAGAAGCAATCCAGCTGAGTTTATGGAGTGGAAGGATGCTGTTGTGGCCCAGGGAATGGCCCAATGTATTGGCAGTCCTCACATTTTTTGCAGAGTCTCCTTTCTGTGTCACCTTATAGGCTCTGATCTCTAATTACCTCTCACAGAAATAAGAATCTCTGCTGCATTTTCAGAGATGTATCTCGTTCATGTAGTTTTAAAGTATTCAGAGCCCAATTGCAGTTTGTGTCCCAGACAAGGAAAGAAGGTAATGAGAGAAGCCTTTAGGTTAGAAGATCTCTGAAAGATGTTTTATTTAAAAGTATCCTTAAACCCCTGTGGTTACGTGAAAGTGATGACCCCAGCTGGGTGAAAATGCTCACAAATTAGAGAGAATCCACTGTGATGGAAGAGTTGGATGGTCTTTTGAGTGCTGTCTCTCTGGAGAAGCAAGTGCCACTCACTGCTGGGATAAGGGATCTGGAGGGGCCTCCTCCCTCCCTCCCTCGAGTGAAGGTGCAAGTGAGTGTTCCTCTGAGCTTGGTGCAGAGTGCTCCTGCATGGCAGCGGCTTAACTCTCTTTGTGTGCAACACGCAGGCATTGGCCTTGTTCTGGAGGAGCTACGCAGTGCTGGCTTCCACAACAGCACGCTGGTGATCTACACTTCGGACAATGGTATTCCCTTCCCCAGCGGGAGAACCAACCTCTACTGGTCAGGCACAGCTGAACCCCTCCTCCTCTCCTCTCCAGAGCATCCTGCACGCTGGGGGCAAGTCAGCCACGCCTACGCTAGCCTACTGGGTAAGAGCTGCCGAGGCCACATTGTGAACTGACCAGGGAGGGACGTGGGTGTGCGAGAAACACCTCCAGCTGCCCTGGTGACTGTCAGATGAGTTTCCTTTTAGGTCCATGTGTGGTCGGATCATGAGAGAGCTTTGCTTTCAGAGGGAGAGGAGACAAGTCATGAAGCACTGTCTCCAACTTTTGGGAAGGAAAAGAAGAGGACTGCAATGTTTCAGTTCCTTCTTGCAGTCAACTTCTTCAGTAGCTCTTTTTGTCACTCTGGGCCCTTCCCTGAGGCATTCTCATGGAGGCATCCCCATCCCCAAAACTTTCCAAACATCTGGATTGTGTGCGACAAAGCACACTCAGGGTTGATAACGTGCTATGTGAATCAATGGGTATGTCAAGTCATGTCCTTCAGGTTCTTTTCTAGAACCCCTATAAAAAGGCTAAACGTCTCTTCTGAGACTCCGAGAGTGGTGCGTACACCCCATATTGTGCAGCCAGTGCTCTAGTCCTCATGTGCTTATACTCTTTATCCTGGGACATAGCAGGATGACACAGGCTGGCTCCAAAGGCCAGAAGGGATCACTTTCTGAGCAGTCAGGCTAGAGAGTTTGTGGCACAGGCAGTGGACTTGCTGCAAGACCCATGAATATCTCCTTAGCTACTTAGCTTACTAAGTGCCATCTATGGCCAAGGTACCAGGTCCGTCCCATGCTTCAGGGGAACCTCTTTCTGCCATGCTTTCTTTTCCTTCTGTCCCTTTGCAGATGTCACCCCCACCATTCTGGACTGGTTCTCTGTGTCCTATCCCAGTTACAGCCTCTTTGGGAAGAGACTGGTACAACTCACAGGCAAGTCTCTCCTGCCAGCCCTGTCCTCGGAGCCACCGTGGTCCACTGTGTTTGCAAGCCAGAGCCTACACGAGGTGACCATGCACTACCCCATGCGGGCGGTGCAGCGAGGACCCCTGCGCTTCATTCACAACCTGCAGAACCGCATGGCCTTCCCTATTGACCAAGACTTCTATGTGTCACCCACGTTCCAGGACTTGCTGAACAGAACACAGGCAGGGCAGCCCACTCACTGGAACAAGACTCTGCACACCTATTACTACCGGGAACGCTGGGAGCTGTACGATCACACGACTGATCCCACCGAGAGCCACAATTTGGCTTTTGATCCACGCTATGCACAGGCTCTAGAAGAACTCCGGGGGATGTTGCTGAAATGGCAGTGGGAAACGGATGACCCATGGGTCTGTGTCCCTGATGGTGTCTTGGAGGACAAACCTAGCTCTCGGTGTCGGCCACTTTATAATGAACTGTGATTTTTCTTTTTCCTTCCCCCTGGCGGTAGCTCTTCCTTCCTCATTTAGAAGAGCAACAACAGGAAAAGCTCTGCTGCAATCCAAGCGGGCCTGGATATAAATTGTGCCTGTTGCAGTTTGCAGAGTAAAAGGTTGGGGAGTTTGCAATTAGAGGAAGAGGTGGAGTGAAATGCAGAAGTGTGGTTGCTGCCCAGAGAAGGGGAAGTGATTTTAAATTACTGCGGCTGCAGACCTAGCCTAACCACCACCACCCCTTTTCAAAACGTTCATTGCCAAAGAATGCCATGAGTGCCTCATGTGTGTGTGGGCGGGAGGGTGTCAGGTTCCTGGCCTGTCAGATGGTTTGGCTTCCCATCAGCCTCACTCAGTATAGCCAGTGGTCAAAGGACCGTATGGTCCAAAATAGCTGCAGGCCCAAAAGTTCCTTGCACAGCCTTGACTCAATGAGTGAGTCGGCTCTTGCTCTGGTTAAGATCACATGGAATGGGCGGGCCCCATCCCAGCCGCCTCAGTGTCAGAAATAGCACTTCTGTGGGAACATGTGCAGCAGGGCAGGGAAATGTGTGGGCCTCCAGATGTTACTGGTCTGTGATGCCCATCAGCTCTTAACCACTGGATTAGCTGGGATTTGCAATTCAACCTGTGCAGGGCCATGGTCTATAGTAGAGGTGGGGAACCTCTGATCCTCCATATGTTTTGGACCACAACTCCCACAGTCCTATATCACTGGCAATCTAGGCTCAGAATTCTGGGAGTTGCAGTCCAAAACATAGGGAGGACTGACGGTTCCCCACCGCTGGTCTACAGCTTTGGATCAGGCTTGGCGCCATTTCAAAAAAGCCAGCAGTGTACATGGCCCAGGTTTTTATAGGGCCCTACCACTGCAGAATAAGTGTGTATGGAGGGGGGCTTATGGTTAAGCACCTCATTCCTAAATATCTCTTTGTATGTGGAAACCTAGCCTGCATGGAAAAGTTTGCTCTGGGTACAAGCAACATCCTGCATGAGGTAGAAGACGGTGAGGGAACTGTATCAAGCCAGAGCCGGCAAGACTCTATAGGCTTTTTAACGTGGACCTTGAAGGTCTTCGTCCTGAGCATGGTTTCTCTTGTGGTGAGCCACCTGCTGTGCTGCCTTAACGGCCCTTCCTTGGAGAAGAACTGTGATTGTCTTTGGGAGGCAGCAGGAAGTTCCCTCTTAGACCCTGACACAGGAGACACCTCTCTGCTTGCATGCAGAGTGGGAATCAGGGGCCAGAATTTAATCTGGCAGTTATTTTTCCAGCCTGGCCCATCTATGAGTGGGCTGTTTGTGAAATAAAGCCATATCCTTTGTTCAAAACAAGGTTTGTCTCGACAAATTATCGTAGCTTTCAAAGCAGCAGCTGTGTTATTCTGTAATTATGAGCGTAGCCAAAGGAAACCAAGGCAGAATTAAAAACAGCAACGGAAGAAGGTGGAAGCACCTCCAAGACCAACTTCTCTATTTTTATGTGTTAATTTTTTATGGGCTTTAAATTTCAATGAGAGCTTATGCCAGGATATAAAAGTTATTCCTTAAGGTGCTACCTTGTTCTTTCATTTTGTTTTGCTTTTCTCTGGTTATCCTTTACCAATTAGCTGTGGAAAGACAAAAGGAGTGGAAAGGAGCTGGGCAAAAGACAGGTGGATTGAACAGATGATGAACAGTATCCACAGCCTCTGGAATTCACCCCTGTTGCATCCACATCTCTAGATTCTTGAGAGAGAAGTGTTGATAAGGCCAGAGGGATGTGGGATGCTCATTACAATGAAGGAGATACCACAGAATCACATACATGGAGGGAGGGAGGGTGCATGGGACAATCAGTGCAAATCACATCAAATGCAAGTTTGGTCTTTTCTGCTGTACAGTGTACAAGAAGTAGTAGGATCTTAGTGTAAACAAACATTTATCCATAAATAGTCACCACTGAGCTAAATGGCATTTACTTCCTGGTACCTGTTAGGATTGTAGCCTAAAAGCATAGTCATTATGCTGCAGTAACTGAAACTTAAGATACAATATTATTGGGTACAGAATACAGAAACAAACATGCTTATGTTTGAAATCCATGGCATAACAATGGATGGGTATTGCATAGCCTTCTGAATGCTGCTGGACTGCCATTCCCAGCAGCCCTGGACTGCACAACCAGTGTTCAGAAATGCTAGGAACTGCAGCCCAACCAAATCTGGAGGGATGCACTTTGCAACATAAACCATGCCCGACATCTTCCTGTTTTACAGAGCAACAGAAGCATGCCTCAGGCATTCTCTAGATTGCACCCACAATTATTTCTGAAAACAAATTTTAGAAGGTTGCAGAACAATGTGAAGGGGCCTTCTTAACCATCTTTTAGAAGTTGGCATATTTATGCAGTGACCCTCATTCACTCTCAAAATGGAAAGCAGTGGGAACATCTGTATGAATAGGACAGCAAGTTATATCTTGTGGGGAGGAGGTACAGGCCCTCTTCCCAATAGACACTTGAGCTTCAGTGGGCATTGGTGAGATAACTGCAAGAAGGAAGTCCAAGCCAACCACAGGGAGTGTCAAAGGAGGGCTCATGCTCTAAGACAGTGGTGGTGAAACTTCAGCGCTCCAGATGTTTTGGATGACAACTCCCACAGTCCTTTGTCACTGGCAGTCGAGGCTCACAATTCTTGGAGTTGTGTTCCAAAACATCTGGAGTGCCGAAGATTTCCCACCTCTGCCCTAAGAGAACCCCGGCCACAGATGACTCCTTGTGAGGCAAGAAACTGAGCCGTAAACATTCTCATTCCTCCTGCCCACCTGCCTTCGGTGAAGGAACACGCAGGATAAGAGAAACTGCACATGCACTCCTTGTTGGAAAAGACAACACGTAAATATCCCCTGGACGACACCTTAACACATTGGACCAACAAATATTTTTCCACATCCAAAACAAATGTGTAAGGGGTTAATTGAGATTCTGCCAGAAGGGTTAATGAGACGCTTGCTCTACCCACACCACCTTCTTCTGCTCATCAGCGATGGCTGCACGGACACAGCTGACAAGTCCATCAAGGTCATTCCAGGCATCAGGAGTGATGGTCCCATACAGGCAGGGCACCGTCTCCAGCTGGGTCTCTTCTTTCCGGGCGCTATCCAAGAGCTGCTCCTCAGTAGCTCCAAGATGCTGCAGGGCCTTTCTAAAAGGTCAACCAAGCAACCAAGTTAGAAACAGCTCACCTGTTGAGCCCCATTTTACGTTCCAGAGGTTGGAAAAGGACAGAGGACCTAGTGGTGGTCACAGCAAACAGTTCAGATTTGCCCGGAGCAGCGTGCTGGATGAAGAATGGCAGCTACTAGAGAAAGGGATGTTGGTTTCAAAGGCAAGTGGGGAAATTGGGATAGCAGGCATGGTTCTCAGCCACCTCCTCTTCAGAGGGCACTGCAGCATTTTATGTCATTATTTTTATTTCTTTATTGCATTTTTATACCGCTCCAAAAAAGTGCCAAAGGCATTACTCTGTGCAGTCTTAACAAATATATATATACTGCTGGGAGTTCAGGAGGAGCAGTATATATCTACTGTATATATCTATATCTATATCTACACACACACACACACACACACACTGCATTAAAAGCAGTATGCAGTCAACCATAACTAACTCTTCCATGGATGCTTCACCAAACACAGTAAAATTGACATATGGGGCTGGCTTTTCAATCCCAGGTACTGTAGATAGGTGGCTCAAGGTTGACTCAGCCTTTTATCCTTCCAAGCTTGGTAAAATGAGTACCCAGATCACTCTGTGTGTGTGTGTGTGTGTGTGTGTGTGTGTGTGTGTGTCTGTGTGTCTGTGTGTACACATGCACGCACGCGTAATGTGTAGCTTGCATAGTTAAAAATTGTAAACCACCCAGAAAGTGCTTTAAGTGCTATGGGGCCGTATGTATGCAGCACCAAGAATTACCGGAATTTCTTGCCATTCTTCTCTGTGATGATGACCAGGATAATAATGGGATAGATTTCCATAGCCAGAAGGTCCTGCATGCTCTCCAGACCCAGGTCCAGCCAGCTGTGTACATTCTAGAGATGGGTAAGAGGATTGGTTCAAGCACTTACAAATCACTGTTCTAGCCTTGGGTGGCGAGAGACCGTGCTCTCCTTGTAAGAGGCTGCTGCAGCTGCATCTCAGAGCCACACTGCTCCTCCCGAACTCCCAGCCTCCCTCTTACCTTTTGCATTAGCTTCTCCAGGGCTTGACAGGGAACTGAGGAGAGGCTACTTGACAGCCTGTTTTCAGGGATAACGTCTCTACTCTGAGTTTCATTTTGGGTCTCTGCTGAGGAAAGATGGAAGTGGTTCAGACACCACAGGTTCAAACTAATATGGAAACTACGTACTGTATTCTGAACAGATTTTCCCCAGCCTTTTAAGCTGTCTTACCAACATCCTCCCTGGGGTAACAGGGATATCAAGTAAAATAGATATGTTCTGGGGCAAATTTATTTATTTATTTATTTATTTATTTATTTATTTATTTATTTATTTATTTATTTATTTATACCCCTACGTTTCTCTGTGAAAAGCATGCAAGGATGTGATAATGATAGTTTGGGCCCAAACCATGTAGGGCTTGGAACTAGAAAAGTTTAGGAACCAGAAAATATTATCAAAGGATTGCCCCCTCATCTCCAGTTCCATCAGTTCAAGTAGACCCTTCTCAATGAATCTGATTTCAAAGGCCCAGGGGACCCAACGCTTTCCCCCAGCTTATCTGACAGTCCTCATACAAAATCCAGGGAAAGGCAGTCCAATGATGTTGGTCTAAGAATAGAGGCAACCCTGTCCTAGACATACCTGCTGGGCATTTCTCAAACCACTTCGAGAGGCACAGCTTATCTGCCAAGATCTTCCCCAAAAGCGAGGGCAACAAGACGACTGGACGGGGCCGACCAGGCCTGCAGGGCCTGACCACAGTGTATGGCATCAGACTGACACCAGTCCTGTTGTGGAGGCTTGCGTGTCGGCTCTCTAGAAGAAAAGAAAAGAAGGCCAAAGGTGTCGGAGAAGAAAAGGGTAAAATAAAAGAACATCTTCTCTAGTGCTTGGCCTTTTGACTCCTAGATTCTTTTAAGGGGTATTTTGAAGGGTTTGCTCAGGGGCGTAGCTTGGGGAGGGCAAGGGGATGGGGTGCCCCAGGGGCAGCAATTAGGGGGTGCCAAATTGCCTACTGACCCCCCCCCCCGCTGCTGCCCCCCCACCATCCAGATTATGTTTTGCAATGGGGGGGCGCAAAAACTGAATGTTGCCCCAGGCTCTGGAAGCCCTAGCTATGCCTCTGGGATTACTAACTATTAATTATGTTTTTATTAGATATATATCATGCTGAATACAGAGAGTGAAGAAAGGAAATGCATTCTCACAACCTCTGAATCGTTAGCCTCCCTTACAGGGAGTTACAATAATTCAAGCATGGAGAAAGGAATGAAGTGTGGCACAGTTCTCTTTTCATACAAATTTCACTGCTCAAACCAGGGAGCCAATGCTAGATGAGGACAGCACCTCGCTAGAAAAGGAACAGATGCAAAACAAATGTCCAGAACTTCAAGACACATGTGATTGTAACATGGAACGTAATCACTATGAGTCAAGATCAGCTAGAAATTTCAAAAATTAAGTCAAAGTTGAAGAAGAAAAATGAAACAATCATAGGGCCATAATATAATGCAAACAACATTCCCAAAAATTTAAAGGTCATGTAAATAATAAATGTTCTTTACTAAACTCATTTGACCATGAACTGGAAGAACGGTGGATTGAAACCACAGGTGCTATTAAGGGGGAAAGAAGACTGCACTTCCCCCTTGAATTCTACAGATTTGAGCATCATGATTTTGGTTGTTCATTTTTTCCAATCAATCGATTGATCAATCAATACTGTGCTGCTATTCACCTCCAGGAAGTGGCCTGAGAAAGGTGAGTCTTGGGCTTACCGAGGACCCTGGTATTGGCAGTGCTGCAGGTCTGATGGTAATAAATAATCCATCATCTTTTTAGTGCAGAGCTGGGAAAGACCTTATGGATCATTGAGTCCAGTGGGAAATCAAACTTCCAACCCAGATGCCTAAACCACTGAGCTATCCCACAGTCCAGATAAAAACAAGCCTGAACTCTCATTAGAAGCTAGAATTCCTAAACATTCTAGCGTCACCAGAATGTAGCAGGAACAAAGAAAGACTGAACAAGAGATGAATTGGCTTAATAAAAGCAGCAATTGCCTTTAGTTTGCACACACTAAAGCTGGGTTGCTAGTTATAGGAACTCAGGGAGGGGATTTCAAGGATTGTCCTTAGCTGGAAATGAGTTGGCATCACATAACAACAGAAGAGGGATTTCCTTAAGTGCTAAAATACAGTATATCCACGTAGCACAGCAGGGACTTTTCACACCCCCTGTAGCTTGCTTTGTTTTGTCACTGGGCACTGGAAGGTAAGTACACCGTACATGTTCATTGATTAACGTCTGCCAGAATCATATTTCTGGAACTCTAACAGATTACAGCTTCTTCTCCCACACTATCTGTAATGTCTCATTTGGCTACAAGAAAGGGAGAGGGTCAGAAAGCAGCATAAGAATGCCTCATGTGTGACCATATAAGCCACATTCTGAGATACCTAGTTAAGAGAAATGAGCTAGACACTCTGATCTGGGAAAGGCCAACCTCTTTCCATTTAGAACAGCACGGAAGGATGGGGGCAATTCTCTTTTTAGTACCACAGACAATATGGCACCTGCTTGAGCTCACCATTTGGCTTACTGACGTCCGACAGACTGCGATCCATGGATGACCAGAGTGGATTGATCTTCTGGTTGTCAGTGCTCACTATACGTACCAACTTGTTTTTTACCCCAGAATTCTGCAAGGCAGAACAAGAAGGTGTGATCCCAGAAACCTGTACACCTGCCCCAGGGGTTACAGCAACAATCAGCCTATAACATTTCATATGGTTTCTCAATCAGACCAGCATTCCCACTGCAGCATGCTCTGACTTATATTACTGGCTGCATAAACTAGGTCATGGGTCATTTCCCTTCATATTTCCTCCCACAGCTTACAAGAAAAATATCCCAGGCCCATCCTTGCCCAGGTGCTTCTTTTGCTATAGGTGGGAAATAGGAAAATGGCGGTAGTTAGGTCAAGAAACTGAGAAAGGATATGTGAGAAAATGGTTTGTGGAGTTGTTTTCCCTAGTTCCATCCTAGGCCTCACAGGTGTGTGCTATTCCATGAGAAAGAGAGAAGAAAGACTGCAGAAGGCATTACATTCAAATTCCTGAAGCCGGACTTCATGGGAAATGGCGGCAGAGGGAAAGACTGGAAATAAGTTAATGAATATGCTGATTGTTGCCCTGTGATTGGTTGACCACCAAGATGGGTTTTGCAGTTCTGAGTTCTAGCATTACTTAGATTGTTTTCCTATTTTCTTGGACTGTATATTCTGAAACCATGCTACTGAATAATGCTATATTCATTTTTTCTTTGCATTTGCCTTTTGTAAACTGAGATTTTAAATGATTTTGCCTTTTGCCTTTCACTTTTCTATATTTTAAGAAAAATAATATTTTACCAGAGTGTGGGTTTTGCCTAAGAGTGAAGGTGGCTAAAGCACAGTGTCTTGGCCAGAGAAGTAATTTTGGATGTTGGGACCTTTTGTCTATATGTTCTACCTGGAAGGGTTGGTATAACTTTTAAAGTACACATCCAGAAGTAAGTCTATGGAGTCTAGTAACCGAAGCACCTCCATAGGCTCTCTCCTGAGCAGGGAATAGCTCAGGATACAAGAGTGGTGGGATTTTAAGGTGAAATTGGCTATCAGGAACTAGATGGAGAAAGCAGAGCAATCTTTGGACCCCAGCTTTTCCTGAGCAGTGGCTAAGGTTCACAGTCTAAACAGGCACCTCATCAAGGGTCAGGAATGATAGTGGAAGTTCCTGAAAATATTGAGGGAAAGCTACCCTACCTTTCCTCCAGTTAACTCAACACTGCTTACCTAGTTCTTCGGTCCACTGTATCCTCACAACAGCCCTGGAAGGTAGGTCAAGCTGAGCAGGTACGACTGGCCCACTTGGTCTTTCATTGAGCCTCACAGCTGAGTAAGGACTAAGAACCAGCTCCCCAAGTCCTCGCCCCACACCCTAACCCACACCACCATTCTGCTGCATCATACCTCATCACATCAAAGAGAACAAAGAAGGGAGCAGCAGACAGGAAATCATGGTGGATTATTGTTCCATGAGTAGACATGTAACATTTCCAGAAACTTTGGGCGTTTATACATGACCCCTAAGCTCCGCTGCAAATGGCTGCAAGCTCCGGAGTTTAAAAATGTTTCCCCACCAGCTCCGGAGTTTGCAGACAATTAAGTGCGACCCCGCCCACTTTAGCGCGACCCAGCACACTTTTCTTGTACCTTCTCTTTGGAGGTGAAAAATCTTTGATGCGGTGCAACAATAGTGAGTGTGGGGCTCTCCTCGCTTCTGTTTGCTGCTTTTTGGCTCCCCCTCCTTTAAGAGCTACTTTTACAGAGACGAGGGGGTTGGACTTGATGGCCTTACAGAGACGAGAGGCAGAACGAGGTGAGCGGCATGCTTTTCTTTCTCTTTTTCTCCCTCCCTCACGCAGCCAGCAACCAGGAAGTGCGGAGGGGGGTGGGGACAGAGGAAGAGCGACGAACCCCTAAGATCTCTGGTCCGAATTTAAGTGGCCAGCGGATCTTAGGGGTCGTGTAAAAAGGCCCTTTGGGGAAAGAGGGGAGAAATATTTTACACCCCCCATCTTTCCATTTTTTCCCAAATTTCACACACACACACACACACACACACACACACACACACACACACACACACACACAAAGATAGACCAATGGCTTCAACATTTCCAGGAATGTTGCATCTCTAGTATGTGTCAGGATGACTGGATACTTCCCTTGATCACGACTAGCCAAGGCAAACCCCCTCCCCCATTGGTTAACCAGTGGGTTAACTTTTAGTTGCTCCCAGACATGGTGATCATTATGATTCCTGGCTCATGCTTTGTCACACAATTCCCTCCTCCCATTTTACCTTGCGGGAAATCATGCTCTTCTGAGCCAGCTCCTGGATGAGGCTGATGAGTTCCTGCTGCGCCCTGGGATGAAAAGAAGGGGACGTGTAGCAGGCACCAGCAGACACGGGGCAGCCCCGTTGGCCAACGCAGAGCATGGAGACAACTGCTTGGGGGGTGGGGTAGGGGCCTGAGGGGGCTCTCGCCATTCCCTGCCAACCCGTTCAGTGGGAGATACTCACTGGCAGTAGTTGGGGATGGTGCCCGCTTCCATGTCCTTCATGGTGTAAGGGTTAACCCGGCAGGCACTCCACTGGGTTTTGTCCTGACACGTAGTATCTGTGACATGCAGGATGTCCTGGCAGGCCACTGGGAGCTCCCCGGCTGCCTGCCTTTCCAAGCACAGGTTAGACCGAACATAGAAAGAGTCCCCAGATGTCACCAGCTTGGAGTTCAAGTCACTCAGCAGCTTCTTGTAACCTATTGGAAGAAGGAGTGTTGGGAACAATGTGTTTTGTGCACGACAGTAACAGCAGCGTAGAAGGTGGTGGGAAAGGAGGAGGAGAAGGGAAGTAAAAGTAACAGCAGCAGCTTCTATTAATGGCAAAAACGATACCAAGGCATTTCTGATGTCTTGGCCAGAAAATCTAAGCAATATCTCCTAAAATTTACTAATAAATGTGGGGGCACAACCTGCCCAAAATCTGCCAGCAATAACCCACAGCTTTTGCACAGCTCACGTTGGCTTCACAGAGCTCGTCAGGGCCAGATGTGCCATTTTCCAGTGGGACTCCAACGGACGTAAGTCTTTAGCTCAAGCCAAATCAGAGTCAACTGACTTGGCTACGGCTTAAATTCACAGTCCATTTTATGCTTCAGTTCAGACCAGGAGATCACACAGAGACTAGTGTGTATTGTTTTGGTGCCACTTTCAAACTTCTTTTGAAAGGCAAAAAGCAAAGTGGTCTAATCAGCACCACAGGCCACAGCCTTCCTTCTTTTGAACCCACCCTCTACCTTTGCACGTTCACTATAAAGCTGGTGGGCAGCTTAGCGTTTGCAGGCTGATAGGAAAAATGGATAGTTTTCCATAATGTACAAACACATTCACACAGACTGCAGAAACATAATAGTCTGGTGAAACCCATGGGTATTGTTTCCATCTCATATTTATTTTATCATCTTTTTTTTTCTGTGCAGAGGTGATCTAGCACTAAATTACCGAAGTACATCAAGGTAGTTAGGAGGTGACCCAACATTAAAACTGTTCAGAGCAACAGGGGAGAACGATCATGGGGGAAGGTGTTCTCATTGTCCAAAACACCATACCCAGCTTAGTAAATCAGCAATATACCGCTCACATTCACAACCCCCTTCTTTTGGAGGGGGGAAAAACCCCCAACAGATTGCATGGAAGAATAGCCATTATTGTTCTAGCTTGTAAAAAGGTTAGCAACAGAGGGAAAAGATCTGGGTTGGGAGAAGAAGAAGAAAACAGAGAGAGAGAGAGATACAAATGTTTCAAACTGGCCTTTGAGTGTCGTGTGATCAGTAAAATAAAGAACGGCAGTTCCTCCATTTTACACCTGCAGCAAATCCCTCCGGGGTTTGGCCATGGGGTCAGAGTCTCAGAACGTTGTCATGTTTGTCCCATCCACCGTATGTTCTGAGGTCCTTACCTTCCATATTAGGCTTCACAGACAGGCAACAGAAGCCATCCACCCTCTGCAGGACCCAAAGAGCCTCTTCCATCGTTGCATCCTCCAGCACAGCCTTGAAACCAGGCTCCATGATGCCATAATCCACCTACCAATTCAAAAAGAAGTAGTTTTAACCTTGTAAGAATGACAGAAGGAAGGAAGGAAGGAAGGAAGGAAGGAAGGAAGGAAGGAAGGAAGGAAAGAAGGAAGGGCAACATTACTTGTGCGTTCAAGCAATTTGGGAGACAGGTGGTCTGAAAAAAAGCAGGATCTTCTAGTTGAAGCCTATCCAAGCTGGGACAGGAGAAAAGAGTCCTTTGTTGTACTTTAGGTCACAGTGCCGTTTTTGTGCAGAGCCACTCATGGTCTAGCAGTTTGCCAGGGCATGGGGGCACTGAAGCACCATGAAGGACAGATGAAACTTTGCTATATGTCTCAACAGAACATATGGTTCACTGCCCAAGAGCTTTCTCCTCTTGTCAAGTTGCAATCCAGTTATATTGGATGTGACTGACTGCAACTCAACTTACATTGAAGAAAATTCATGTCTTTGCAGAGGAAGAGTAGCTACAGAAGGACTTCCTCAGGTTTCCTAGAGGGTCCTTTACCTGCCCGATTCTTACAGTGACCTTCTTTCACTCTAAACAGCTGACTGGGTGGCATCACTTCCTTCAGTCTCATATTTCTCCTTCAGTCCTCTCTAGAAAAGGGGTGGGGAAACTCCAGCCCTCTCTAGATGTTTTAGACCGCAACTCCCACAATTCTGAGCTTATAACTGCCAATGATAAAGGACTGTGGGAGTGGTGGTCCCTAAAAGAAGGCAGAGGAGACTTCTTGCCTTCGTTTCTGGGGCATGACAAGGCTCTCTGTACCTCCATCTTAGTAAATTAGAACTATGATTCCTATTACCTTTCCTATCTCCATCTCTTATAAGCACTAGGTGTCCTACATTTTTGTTTAGAAAAGTGGTTTCTTTCCAAAAGAGAAGAGTACTTGGCTAGTAATAATACTGTGTGCTATCAATTTAACAGCTGCACCAGCCATACCACCCTGAAGCACGTTCTCATCAGATCTCAGAAGTTAAGCAGGGTCGGGCCTGGTTAGTACTTGGATGGGTGACCACCTGGGAATACCAGGGGCTATATAGGCTAGGCGACAGGCCCTGCAGCCGGCAGAACATCCCAAATAAAGTTGCATCAAAACAATGGATCTGTCCAGCGGATACCACCACCAAGTGGAACAAACGCAAAAGAAGAAGCAGCTATCAATTTAATCTCCACTTATAGCAGCTATCCCCAGAATTTTCTAGGTAAGGAATAGTTGGAAGTGGTTCACCATTTTTTTTCTCCTTGGAAGGGACCAAAGGTGGCTTACCACATTGAAGGACAAGAGACTACCAAGAAACATTAACGACAATACTCAAAGATAAAAGAGGACTACAGTGGTACCTTGTATAAAGGAATTAATTTGTTCCAAAAGAAATTCTGTTAAGCAAATTTTCCTTTATACAAATTTCCCATAGGAATTCATTGAAAACAGAGTAATCCCTAATCGCGACCATTTTTATGTTGTACGGATTTGCCCCATAGGCGATTCTGTTAAGCAAATTTCTCCTATCTGTATACTTTTTATGTTGTACAGATTTTATGTTATACACACTGTTTGTTATACAAGGGTCCATTGTACATTGGCTCTGTGAGGGATCAAAAACAAGGCTCAGGCTTTAGAAAAGATGGCAGATGTTGAGGATTGTGATACAGCTCGTGGACGAGAAACATGCATCTTACCAACACTATCTGTTGCCCTGGGGACAGGGACATTTCATCAGCAGCAGAGCCAGGTGTGACTCGGTGAATAAAGATGCCAGTCTGGTTGCCCCCAATGATACTGATCTGATCCAGCAAAGCACTGGCCTGGAAAGCAACAGTAGTGATGCGGCTCGGGAAGCGCTGCGCAAGGCGTCGGCGCATGGGCACACTGAAGAGAGGAGAGCAAAGCCGTGAGGAGGAGAGGGGTGGGGTGGAGCTTTTGCCTTCTCTCCCATATGCAGCCTGGCTCCTGCCCTGGACTCAGTTAAGGAGCCCTCACCTACTTGTGGTGGCTCAGTGTGAAGAAAACCCAACACTATTGGGACCAAGGCCAAAATATTTTGATGTCTAGTTTTAATCACCCAGATACAGGTAGCCTTCAGACAACACACTGGAGCCTCTGTTGGATAAATGAGCCAAAGGACTGGTGGAGCAGCCTGAAAGCACCCATGGTGTGTGAAACCTGAGCCAAAGGACTGGCGGAGCAGCCTGAATGCACCCATGGTGTGTGAAACCATATTTAATAACTTGGAGAAAGCAGCAGCAGCAGTAGCAGCAGGAGAATCTATGGGTTTAAGTGCGTAGAAGACCCCGGGTTGATTTTCTGTTTCAATCCCAGTTTGCTATTGGACTCTCGGTTAAGCGCTTCATTTCTGCAACATGCTCCTTTTGAAAAACGCTCAGTTCTTTCTGTATTTTGCCCTGGTCACAAATGTCTCAGCTGGTAAGGCAAGGAGAAGCTCTCTTTACCTTGACTGGATCCTTGAAACCATTGGTAATGATGACCAAATATCCCAGTGCCCTCAAGCCAAAACAGTATATATACCTCTCTGAGATGCAGGGGTCCATGGGGAACCACAGCAAGCTGCCCTCTGAAATGGGGGAAAAAACACCCAACGTCTGAGTAAACAATTACAAGCTTTATCTCATAAAATAGTAATTAATAGGCCGCTGTTCGTTCATTGTATTAAAAGTTAAACTAATATTAACATTTTTAATCAATCACTTTTAACTAAAAATTAAAATTCTTTTAAAAATTAAATTTACATTCTGATGGCATAATGATTTTAATAATACCTTTATTGTCAATGTACAACATGTGCACAATGAAATTGGCTGAGTCTCCCTTTCCCACCCCCACCACCAGCCCACCCCCATCCCACTGGCAACCACTCAGTCTTATTGCACCCTGTGTACTTGACACAGAATGTGCCAGCTCACAGGTCAGTTCTTCTATACTTGTCCTGGGATTATTTCCCACTCAGCAGTCTGACAGCCCATGGATAAAAACTGTTCTTTATTCTGTTGGTGCAGCAGGCTGTACTACGATATCTTCTGCCTGATGGTAATAGGGTAAAGCGATGCTGACCGGGGTGTGAATCATCCTTAAGAATTTTTTCAACTCTCCTGAGGCAACGATCCCTAGCGATGTTGTCCAGTGCACTTAGGGGACAGCCTGTGATATTTTGAGCTGTGCTTACCACCCTCTGCAGTGTCTTCCTGTCAGCAGCTGTCAATCCAGCATACCAAACGGTAATGCAATATGTGAGGATGCTTTCAATTGTGGACCGGTAAAAGGAGATCATCAGTTGTTGTTTCACTTTGTTCTTACACAAGACCCTGAGGAAATGCAGTCTCTGCTGGGCCTTCCTGGCCATTTTAATTCTGTTTTAATGTTTGTAGTTTTATTGGAATTCAATTTTGATGGCTTTTAACTTGTTTTGTAAGCTGCCTTGGTTCCCTATTATGTGAAAAAGGCAGCAAAATGAACAAACACTAACGAAGAGGCAAGAAGACAACTCTCGTGTTGTGTCTAGGCATCCAGGTAAATAGGTAAAACTGCAGACTTGCCCCTAAAATGATGTAATGATTTTTGCATCAACAGACAGGGTCTCCTGGTTGCTACATAGATCTCTGGCTGTTGTGTTAATCCTTAGCATTTGTTCCTTCAGCCTTCCTTGCTTGACTTCATATGGGCACCATTTATATAACCACCACCACCCTACCTCTTGGAGGAAAAGTGATTGTGTATTATTTTCAGGACTTTCACTGCTGCTGAATGATACCCCCCACTTCAGACTCTACCGTAAGGAAAAGGAAAAAGGCCTCCAGCCAGATAGCCCGTTCCTCCCAAACCCTCTTTAAATATAGTTAGTGTTTATTTTTCCTGGTCCCTCTGTCTACGAACTGGTCCAGCCCTTGTTTTATTACCTTACTGCTACTCCACTGAAACCAACAGGATTTAAGAGTGTTTACATCCTGATGAGTTTCAGAGCTAGCTTGGAAGTAATGAATTAAAAGTAATATAATGAAGGGTGTGTTACATTGGGTGGGATGTTTTCTTTCTTTCTTGTAACCTGTTCAGTTACACTTTGAGACATTTTATGAGGAACTTTTAGTTGATTATTTATTTATTTATTTATTTATTTATTTATTTATTTATTTATTTATTTATTTTGCTATTTGCTTAACATTTTAAAGATGTTTTCCCACTTCGAGAAAAGGCAGGGCAACCATTTTACATGGAAGTGCTATAATGTGCCCTGAGGTAAATGAGACAGGGTAAGAGAATTGAAACGTCCCAGGCTGGAAAGGCACCCGCTCTGCCCTCCCCCGTGGGACACTAAAAATGCTGGGAGAGGTTGGCTGCTTCGTGTGGAGAAACCTTACCTTCTTTGCCCTCCTCATTCAGAAAAAGGGGATCCTCCAATTTCTCCTCTGAAGAAAGGGGGAAATCCTCCTCTTCCAGAAACTCCTGGGAACTGCTACAGGTGAAGACAAAAATGAAGTAGTGAGATGTGCACTGACAGAGAACTGGGATCTACTCTCTAGGTCCATTTAAAGCACTTGTTTCAGCTTTCCTGAGGAGGGTGCCGTTGCTTTGCCTCCTGTGTTTGTAAACTACACAGATTTGTGCGTGTTGTTTTGCAAGGGAGCTTCGGCTCAAAGCAGTAAGGCATTTGTCCTTCTCCTCCATTCCATGTGTGAATCTGTCTAGGCTCCAAACATAATCTTCAAGTTCCTTCTGAGCAAGGTAAGTCCTCTAGGATGGATTTCCACCTCCCTGTTCATTCTTCCTCAACAGGCAGGCAATCCCGACAGGCCAACATGCAAATTCCCAATGTCGTCGTCGTCTTCTTCTTCTTTAAAAAGGTTCTTGTTTTGTCAAGCTCTGTTTTTATCGACTGAAAGATACCAACATATTTTGAACTGCCTTCTTGGCAGATGTTTCTGTAAATGAGCATTTGGGCTTTTTTGTTTTTAGAAAACGAAAAACCAGGCCTCATGTCCTCAAGCAAAGACAGAAAAAGCTGTGAAATACTCACCTCCTGGAGAAAGAGCTTTCCTGCAATGCTCTTCTTTGCAAAGAATGCTTGCAAGGCGGGATTGGGCTGCACGACCGGATGCTCCCGACTAGTTCTTGGCTTGACTTGTAGCTTAAATCAGACCAAGACTGAACAATGGAAGAAAGTCAGCATAAGAACAGTCTACACAGGCAGACCCCAGTCCCTCTCCTTCAAGTGAAGGAATGAAGCATTCCCAAAAATGCTTTCCATCCCATAAAGCAGTGGTTCCTAACTTTGTGTTCCCACACTACAAGTCCCAGAAGTCCTGGCCATCACAGCTAGCAGTGAGGGATTCCAGAAGTTTTAGCCCAAGAACATTTTGTGTCCCTAGAATGGCAACCACTGCCTGAAGGAATAGGTCAAGCATGTCCAAACTTCGGCCCTCCTGATATTTTGGGCCACAACTCCCAGAATTCTAATCTTAGATTGCCAATGACAAAGGACTGTGGGAGTTGTGGTCAAAGACATCTGGAGGGCCAAAGTATGGACATGACTGGAATAGGTCCTTGCATGGAAGTTGCCTCCATGTGCTTACTGAAACTGGAATGGACCAGTGAGACACAACCCACAGAAGAGAGTTGTCTGCAACACCCCTCCCCCCTACCTTTCAAGGGTAGATGTCAAGGAAAGGTTCGGGGAGTGGGGGGGTGAGTGGGAGGATTTACACACCTCAGACATACTCAGCAAGCTGTCCTGGCTGTCTTCCCGGGGGCCAATGGCATGCATGCGCACCAAGCGTTGCTTCCTCTTCGGGCAGCGTTCCCTGGGCTTAGGGGCAGCAAGCCCACTCCCTTGAACCTGCCAAAGAAAGAGCCATAATTGGGAGGGAGGAGTCGGCCCTTTCACAAGGACATCTTCACTCACAAAACAGCCCAAGGTACCCGTAGGATTTATTAGACGGAGTCGTTCTGGAGCTGTAGGCAATGGAGGTAGACATTTTTGTAGCACGCACCCTATCTTCCCTATAGCAGTTACTTCCAAAACATGTGCTGAGGAACACACATCACAAGACAGGTGTCAACAAGCCACAGGGAATGATTGCCGTAAATCGTTAAAAACTCATCTGAACCAAAGGCCCCTGTCCCTGCCCAAGAGAATTTGCTAAGGAGGGCACGATGATGGAGCTCCTTCCTTCCATATAGAGAGGCTGGCTAGTCAGGCGGGTGAATCTTAGTTTGGTACTGGTGGTATAAACCATGACGTACCAGGGAGAATGGGGTTAGAAGCAGTTTGGGAAAGGTTTAAACCTCAACTACTTGAACATGATGGCCTTAATCCGCATTGGAGGCTAGCATACACCACAAAACCACTTCAACTTACAGTAGCCAAGCCTCCAGAATTTCCCAACATTAAGAGCCCTGGTTGGATCTGCAAACTAAAAGCCATGGTTTCCTTTACTGAATCAATCCACCCCACATTCAATCTCCCTCTTTCACTGATGCTGTCCATTTCCCCCTACATTACTGACTTTTCCCATGAGTCTTGTCATCTCATGATATGTCCAAATTATGATTGTGTCAGTTTAGTCATTTCAGCTTCTAGAGAGAATTTAGGTTTGATTTGATCTGCAATCCATTTGTTTCTTTTTCTGTCAGTCCGCGGTATCTATTAAGTCCTAGAGTCATAGATCAACATTATTTAAATTTTGTTTTTACCTCCATATAAAGTAATACACAACCCCAAAGTATGGATGGCCTTGGCTTTGGTATTCAGTGACACAGTCTTGCATTGTTATCCTTCCTAGTCACTGTCTTTTGATTTCTTGGCTGCAATCTCCATTTGGATTAACGATTTAACCAAGGTAAACTAAACATTCTTTGGATTTTAATCCAGTTGATTCATCACCAAGAGCGGTATTTGTTCTAGCTCTTTGTTAGTTACTCAGCTGATTAAGTAACTTTTGACATGAGGGTGTCAACTTCCAGCAGTATCTCTGTTTGATTTACAACTGTTTTATTGTAGGGCGGTGTTGATGAACCTATGGCACAGGTGCCAAACATGACACTCGGAGCCCTTTCTGTGGGCACCCGACATTGCCCCTTCACAGCCACCTGTGTTCAGGTTAAATTGCTGTATTGGCACTTTGTGAAAAATTAGTGGGTTTTGAATTGCAGCTTGGGCACTCAGTCTCTAAAAGGTTCACCATCACTGTTGTAGGGTTTTCAAGGTATAAATATTCAGAAGTGGTCTATGGGCGTTTATACACGACCCCTAAGCTCCGCCGCAAATGGCTGCAAGGTCCGGACCTTAAAAATGTTTACCCACCAGCTCCGGACTTTGCAGACAATTAAGTGCGACCCCGCCCACTTTAGCGCGACCCAGAGCAGTTTTCTTGTACCTGCTTTTTGGATGTGACAAATATTTGATCCGGTGTAAGGATAGTGAGTGCGGGGCTCTCCTGGCTTCTGTTTGTTCTTTTTTTGCGCCCCGCTCCTTTAAGAGATCTGAATGCTGCCCGGAACAAAACAGAGGTAACCGGCATGCATTTCTTTCTTTTTTCTCCCTCCCTCGGGCAGCCAGAAACCAGGAAGTGCGGAGGGGGGTGGGGACAGAGGAAGAGCGAGGAACCCCTAAGATCTCTGGTCCAAATTTAAGTGGCCAGCGGATCTTAGGGGTCGTGTAAAAAGGCCCTACCTTGGCTTTCTTTTGCACAGTAGCTTGAGTCCCTGCTGTTTTTTTTCTATGCAAGATTTTCTGTCCATGTCACCTTCCAGGACTGCTGCCACCCAGAAGCTTTATTTCCTTGCTCTTTGTCTCCACTGGAGCTATTCATTATCTTCTGCTGAACTGAACATGAGGATGGGTACCTCTTCACTGGGCACCTGAGCGTTGACTATTCCACTTTGGATGACCTTGCTAGGAGTCTAGACTTGCAATGGCATCTAGCCTCCTCCTCATCATGCTCTCAGCTTTCCAGACATACTGAAACTCCTTCACCATGTGAAGGTGTGTATCCAAGAGGGAGTTAGCAGACACTTACTTGGAGGTGAAAAATATAGGGAGGCTCACCCAGATACTACAAATTAAATGACGCATGGATTTTAGCCACAAGAAATCCTGGAACCACCTACCATAAGAGTGACCAGAGGTATCCCTTGCTGTCCCCTGTTGTACACCTTTCACAGGACCTTGCTCCACCTCCACCCCAGGCTAAACCTCAGCATCCACGTTGAGCCGCTCAAGCCCACCTGCTTCCGAAGTTCACAGATCTCATCGGTGAGCTCAAAGACCTTGCGACGAAGTGAATCTTTTTCCAGAAGGCTCTGGGAAATTTCCAGCTGAGCAGTGTCCCGGGCACTGTAGGCCTTGGAGAAGAAGAGAGAAACATGCCATCAACATGAAAGGCTTGCAGGGACCGTGGGACTGAAACAAACTCCCTGCATCAACAACACCAAAAAACAAACAAACCTTTAATAGAGACCAATCAAAAAGACACAGAAAGGTCAGAACTTCCCAACCATGTTTTTAAAAGCTGCAGTGAACATAGAATTGGGAGTTTCAACACAAGGAGTTGGGCCAAGACTGGAAAAAAAATGGAACCAATACAATACTTCGAACAGCAAAGGTACTGACCCTCTAAAAGAGCCAGAGACTGAGATGATGAGGACTAGAGCTAAGGCTTTGGAAGAAGCCAGCTTCGGCTAATGGATGCCTGCGTTTGAGTAACCCAAAGGCAACAGCAAACAAAATGAGTATGGAAGCTCATGGACATGTCAGGTCTTGTAATGACTAACTTGACCCTATACTGCATGGAACCCACCCATAACCTCTGAGTTAATAACGAGTACAAGGTTCTAGTATTTCACATGACATGAGTTTTAATTGATGCGACTTGAGTATCCGTAACCATCCCAGCTTTCTGCAGTTTTGAATTTCTTCTACTAATGGGCAAATGCTCTTCTTTATTCTGGCAAATTTCCAGCAGTCCTGCCTTGGAAACCACCCCACTTCTCCTTGCTCAGGTACCTACCTGATCTCTCTCTTTCTGTAGGTCCGCCAGTTGGGCCTGGAGAGCGCTGATTTTATCCTTGTAGATCTCACAGTCCACTTTCATCCTCTGACATTTAATTAGAGTCTGTTCCTTTTCTTTCCAGCACTGTGCAAAAGAGAAGAGCTGTGAGAGAATGTGTACACCCAGTGGATTGTTCATCAGAGGCAACCCAATCAGCAAAGAGTGGGAAGCACTGGTTAGTTTTGGTTTACTCAAGGGGTCATGGATTGCAGTCCTTAGTATTGCACCAGATGAAGAAAAAGTCCACAGAAATCTATCTCAGATGAAATTTGCTAGTCAGTAATGTCAAAAAGCACACTTTGTTTTAGTATTTGCATCATTCCTCCCTCTCCTCCTCCTCCTCCTCCTCCTCCTCCTCCTCCTCGTTTTTGCCTCAGTGCAGGACTGTGTTGATCACTTTTCGTTAGCAGTACAGTAGGGTGAGTGCTCTTAGAACTGCAAGGTATTCTGCCAAGGTGGCAGCACTGCACAGATGCCTTACCTGTTTGCGCTGATTCTCAGCAAACACCGCCTGCTCTCTCAGTGAATGGATACGGTTCAGCAGCTCCTGCTTGCCCTCCAGAGCATCGTCAAGATCCTGCTCCAGAATGTCTTTCTCTACCTGGAAAAGGGAGGCAGCCTTGCTCAGGAGGTTCTCTTCATGCCCAAATCACATCATACCTACCCTCCTCCAGCAAGGGAGAGAGAAAAGTAACACCTGTATTGGTGGAGGTTTTATCTATGGTCATCTGCCTTCTGCTGAGGTCTTCACAGACAAACAGAATGGGAAATAACATCTCTGCATATCTCCTCTGCACACATACAGATACATATGGCTAAAATCCTGATCCTTAGCAGAGTTCTAAAGCAAGCCCAATGAATCAGTGGGGACTTGGTGAATCAACTCCTCTGTAAGTTCCATTGATTCAAATGGGCCTGCTTTAGTTGCAGCCTCCTTTAGCACAGGAAGTCGCAATTAATGGAGGCCCACTTTGAATCAATGGAACATACAGAAAATCCCTACTGCTTCAATGGTAATACTCTAGAGCAGTGGTTCTCAACCTGTGGATCCCCAGATGTTCCTGGACTGCAACTCCCAGAAACCTCTTCCAGCACAGCGAGTCATGGAGGTTTCTGGGAGTTGCAGTCCAGGAACACCTGGAGACGCACAGGTTGAGAACCACTGCTCAGTCTAGAGTGACTTACTACACTAAGAATAGGATTTCAACCATTGTTTCATAAAACTGCTGACCTGCTCTGAGGCTCCTAGAGACCTCTCACAATCTGTAATTTGAAGGTTTGCCAGGAATTCTCTCTCAGAGCTCCCTAGCTCACCTCACAGAACTAATTCCTAGACTTGTGCAGAGGAAAGGAATACTAATATGTAATACCAGCTTATGCCTCAAATTCCAACCAATGTGGATATACTATTGCCCCTAATTTGCATATTTCTTTTACCACGCTGAAGTTCTTCAGTTCCACCAGGGTCTTGAGATGCTCATTCTCCTCCCTCAGTACCAGAAGCTCCTCCGCTTGGGACTGAAGGCCCTCACCGGTCCTTGGAGACCTCTCTCTCTCGCAGTACAACGACGCCTGGGCTCGCTGCAATTCCTGCTTCACCAGATAGAGCTAAGATTTGGTAGAAGAACAGAAAGGGAGGGGGAAGAGGCACAATCAAAACAGCCACCTCTGCAAAATATCAGCAAACCAGTTGTGAACCATGGGATCATCAAGGGTTAGGCATGTAAGGATGCGGCCCCCCTACTGCACTAGCTGGGCTAAGGGCGTTTATACACGACCCCTAAGCTCCGCCGCAAATGGCTGCAAGGTCCGGAGCTTAAAAATGTTTACCCACCAGCTCCGGACTTTGCAGACAATTATGTGCAACCCCGCCCACTTAGCGCGACCAAACAGCAGTTTTCTTGTACCTGCTTTTTGGATGTGACAAAATTTTGATCCGGTGTAAGGATAGTGAGTGCGGGGCTCTCCTGGCTTCTGTTTGTTCTTTTTTTGCGCCCCGCTCCTTTAAGAGATCTGAATGCTGCCCGGAACAAAACAGAGGTAACCGGCATGCATTTCTTTCTTTTTTCTCCCTCCCTCGGGCAGCCAGAAACCAGGAAGTGCGGAGAGGGGTGGGGACAGAGGAAGAGCGAGGAACCCCTAAGATCTCTGGTCCGAATTTAAGTGGCCAGCAGATCTTAGGGGTCATGTAAAAAGGCCGTAAGTTGGTGTGTGTGTGTGGTACCAACAGGAAATGAGATGAAATATAATCACCGAGAAAGAGGAGGGTGGGATCAGCCTGCTTGGGGTGATGGCGTGATTTGAAGAAATAGGTAAAAGAGCCTAAAGAGGGTGGGACATACTTTCTAGCTGCAGGCTGTTGAGTGTTTTCAACTGAGACGGAGCACATGCTACGTCTTAAGAAACATCACTTCTTGGCTGATGGATATTAAAGGCCCTCCATCCTATGTTAGAATTCACAATTTCATAATCTAAAGAAAACTCAACTGATTTGGAGGCCACCTCATTTCCAGCCAATCAGATGGATTAAATACATATTAAGAGTTGTGCTCAGGTCCTTCAAGCGGCTGAATATTCCCTCTTCAGTATTCCCTCTGGTGAGCATGCAGTGCTTGTGTCTTTTGACTCTGTTTGCATCATTAGCTATCTTACCCTGGACGGACGTTGGACAGAACATGACGTTTTGAGCACTAGCAAAACATAGCATCATAGTTGGTAGCCTGTGGCCAGAATCGTGATGTTGATTTATAGTTCCAGAGTGGCCGCTGCTCAGAGTGGCCTTGCTGCCAGACGGGTGGTATAAAAATCCAATAAATAAATAAATAAATTCCAAAATGAAAATCACCTAATGCTTGGCAGCAGATTGCCATTAAATAACAAGTGGCTGCTTGCATTCTTGGGTGTGTACCTGATAGAATCACAGAGTTGGAAGAGACCTCAAGGGCCATCCAGTCCAACGCCCCTGCCAGGCAGGAACCCACATCACTGAACGCACACCCAGGAACACAACCAGCACCTTGAAAATGAGCTGTGATTTGCTGCCCAGGCTTGTTTGTGTGATGGCCCTTACACAAACCAGCTGCGGTTGTCACAGAAGCCCCGCTCAGCACCTCCAAGCCCCATCACACCTCTTCCTGCAGGCTCTGGCAGCGGGTGATTGCCAGGTCCTTCTCTTGCAGGGCACTGCTGTAGCGCAAAGACAGGCCGTACAGTTCATCTTTGAGCTTGAGTGCCTCGTGGAAGTGGGCACTGAGCTCCCTCCGCAGGCGGTTGCACTCCGCCTCAATGCCCTGCAGACTCTCCGCCTGGGCTTCCAGCTGGGCCGCGTTCTCCTTCAACTTGCGGCAGTGGTGGAAGAGGGACGCTTTCTGCCTCTTTTCTTGGCTCAGCTCCTCCTGCAGGCTGCTCACCGCTTTGGCCAAGCATTCTGTCAGCTGGGAGCTCTCAATCAGGTCTAGAGGAACGGAGAAGACACATTTAGGTCTTTATCTGGCACCAGACCAGAACAAAATAAGGCAGCAGCAATTAAAGGCACCAAATAAGACAGAAATGTACACTTTATTACCAGGGCAGGGTGCGTGGGGGAGTTGGGAGTGTGATTACTGAGTATCGAAAGAGAAGCCATTTTGATTATCTGCCTCAGGTGGAAAATATCTCTTAGGCCAAGCTTAACATTGTCTGGGGTGGATGGGCTTCCCACACCATCTTAAACTTTGGGGATGAAGAAGGCTCAGTAGCCAGTTCCTCACAGAGAGAAAAGCCACACAGGAAGGAGAAAGGAACAGGAAGTCTTACCACTGAAATGGTTGTGATCTATGGAAGGCTCCAAGCCAGTGATGAGCACATAAATATCAGGGTTGTGGAGTTTTAGGCTCTCCAGAAAAGCCAGTGCACCATTCTTCCCCCGGGATTTCAAGAGATCCAGCATGTGACCTGCAAGAAATTAAAAGGAACAGTTTGAAATGATAAGGATTGAGGAAACAGAAGACCACCACAGAGAATCCCAAAGATGCAGGCCTATTGAGTGAGAAAATATGGTAGAGATGCTGTGTTTCTCAGAAGGGAGGTAACAGCCTTCAACATTTTGGCATCAGTGGACAGACTTTCCTCCAAGGATAACGCTAGCGAATTCTGGCCATAGGCAGAATCCTTTTCCTCTACCTTGCAGGCCAAAGCCACACTGCCTTTGAAAAGAAAGGCCAAACTCTTCTTATGTAACTTTTGGATGTAAATTCCCTCCAGTCACTATGTAGACATTATCAATTGCCCACTGTGTTACACAACTCAGAGAGACAGCAATATTGTCTATGGCGATTACTTGACTTAAGGCATTTCCCCTCCAAAGGTTATGCAACTTGTGTTACACCAGTAAAACGAGGAAAGAGGATTTGAGTGAATATGTATCTTCTTATACCTAGAAATTAAGTTTTCTCCTAAAGCTGGTAGTGTTTCCCATCAACTTGCAAACACTGTGAACCTGACAACCAAGACAGATTTACACAACTAGGTTCTATAAGGAACTACCGGTCCTCCTTGTTTCTACTCGAGGCAGAGAAGCAATGACAAAATACATCTTTTGTCCCCGACATGTATAGATGTGCCTTGTTTCATTCCATCTAAGTTGCCCCACCGGATTGCTCACCCACTCGCATGGCACTGTTTGTGAACTGTGGGTTGTGCAGCACCTCTTCCTCATCGAGCTGGCCAAACACCTTGGCCTGACGTAAGTAGGGGGTGAGACGGCTTGGGCAGACACCCCTCACAATTCTGTAGCGATGGCCCTCCACCATCTCCCACAGATGGTCTTCATCCATGTCACGGAGCTCTTGATCTACCAGGTTGGGGTCATCTGTTCTTCCTGTCTCTGCCATAATGAAAACCTAGAAAAACAAGGCACTTTGGTCTTTTTTAGTGAAGTACCTTGAACTGGTACTTGGCAGCTGTTTTAGCCTACAACTCACCACAGCTTCAGTCAGCTTAGCCAGTGGTTAAGACCCAGGAATGGTGGAAATATCATCTGAGATATTTGGAGGGCACCAAATTGGAGAAATAGCCATAAGATACAACATTTTGTTAGGTGCAGTTTTTATTGTAAATGGATACATAACATGTCTATTAGTTTTAAATATGTAACTATGAGGTATTGAAAGCCATAGTATCACATACATTAATACAGAGGAAACAATTATATCGACAGACAGAATTATGCAAGGGAGAGGGAAAGACGTAATAAATGGGAATGACCTATTAAAATCTGCATTATTTAAATTTGCTGAAAATCCTCTTTAAGACTGCATTTGAACTAAACAATTATGCTATGTTTTAAGTGCCATAAACACACAATGTTGGAGAAAATGCAAGGAATGTGAAATTCCACAAAGATTCTGAGAGAAAATGTTTTTTTTTAAAGCAACAACAAATAACTATTATCCCAACTCTTCTGAAGAACCCAATAATCATTTACAGAACAAGGAGTTATTAATATTTAGGGAGGGCACCATGTTCAGGCTGCAGTAAAATGGAAATTAGAAGAAGAAATGAAGAAGATGAAATTAGAAGAAAATATTATGATGAGCTGTCTCTAAGGGGAAAAAGCAACTAAACAGGCACCAGCTCAATAACAACAACTTAACACAGATGAATTACATCTCCCGAGGTGACTTTCACCTTCAGCACACAGACATCTGCAGAAAGGATTACTGGGATAAAAATAAATAAGGACAAACCTATATATCAATATAAGCAACTGACATAACAAAGCTGTTTGGCATTTTAAAATGTAACATATTCGTTATTATATTCATTTGTTTCTTTTGTTCTCCTAGATATGATCACAGTGTGATACTGGCTTAACATATGGCTCCCCCGAGACTTATTTTCTGACTAGACCCCTTCAGATTTCTCCAAGATGAAAACTGGGGTACTCCTAGCAAAAACTGAACATATTTGCCTTCTGAGCATGTTGCAATTCCCCCTTCAATGCTCAGTACAAAACATTCTAACATTTCAGTGCTATGCTTAGAACCTCTCTCGGTTTGAGGAAGGTTATTTATCTATGTCAAAAGATGAAATCTGAGTATGACCTAGGTGTAGGATAGTGGTTCCTAAACTTGAGCCCCCAGATGTTCCTGGACGACAGTTCTTGGACTCGGAAATCCCGGCCAGCACAGCGGGTGGTGAAGACTTCTGGGTGTTTTAGTCCAAGAACACTTAGGGACCCAAGATTGGGAGCTACGTAGAGAAGAATCACCTTTTTTAGACTGCAATATCCAGCATCTCCAAGCCAGAATGATCCACGGTGACTTTGGCTGAGCAATTCTCCAAATGAAAGCCTCCAAAAGTAACTTTTTCAAGGTCTGTTCTAATCACATTTTTGTGCCAATTGATATCTGAGATAAGATCTGACAATGGCAGCATTGCCTCTGTGAGCAATTCACTGTACTTGTAGATCAAAAATATTTTTCCTTGGAAATCTCCTATTCTGCAGAGCTTTGTGTTGGCCTCTTACATGAGCAGAGGCTAGAACAGTTGTGAAAGCTATGGGGCACACTTAGGGCTTTGTTGAAGGAACATTTTCTCCCATGTTCTCTTGGCTGTCCATTAACATCTTTGGAAGATGTTAAAGCACCCTTGAAGTCCTTCCCCTGCTTGCTTGATTTTTTTCCAGTTTGTTATTTGATTAATTTACTGTGTTTTCTGTTACAAGCATATATTTGGGGGGCAGGGATTGATTTGTTTGCTTCTGTAGGATTTTGTAGTCTGATGATATGGCTTTGTGCCCATGTGCCACTTGGTTGTGTGGGTGGTTGTGCGTTGTACTGTTGCTTGCTTTTGGATTACAGTACTTTGATTTTCTTTTGGCTTGCCTCTCATCTTTTTTAATGGGGAGAGGGGTAAGTAGTTTCTAAGGGTTCTGTAGAGTAATTCTAGCTTCATCAGAAGGCAGCAGGAAAAGAGGAAGACTGAACAAGAGATGAATTGGCTTAATAAAAGAAGCAATTGCCTTTAGTTTGCACACACTAAAGCTGGGCTGCTAGTTATAGGAACTCAGGGAGGGGATTTCAAGGATTGTCCTTAGTTGGACATGAGCTAGCATCACATTTAGCACTTAAGGATTTCCTTAAGTGCTAAATACAGTACAGTGGACCCTCGTATAACAAATGATTTGTATAACATAAAATCTGTACTGTACAACATAAAAAAATTCCAGATAGGGGAAATTTGCATAACAAAATCACCTATGGGGCGAATCCGTACAACATAAAAATGGTCGTGATTAGGGATTACTCTGTTTTCTATACGTTCCTACGGGAAATTTGTATAAAGGAAAAATTGCTTAACAGAGTTTCATTTGGAACGAATTAATTCCTTTATACAAGGTACCACTGTATAATTGCCCAGAGTTCCCATTTGAGGAAAATCGGCTTGCGGTATACAAATATAAAAATAAATAATAATAAATAAATAGTCCTTCCTTCCTTGAGGCCAATCCCCTGGTCAGAAAAGCGGAAGGCAAAAGAGAGAAGCTCTTACCTGTTCCTGCTGATCCACGCTCGCAAATGTTGTGCCGGTGCCGCACTTCTTCAAGAGAAAGGCTGGTTTTGGAAAAGCGGCAGTCAAACAGGTTTTTCAAGAGAGCCTGCACTGCTTGCCTTCGAGTTTGAATTATGTACCCAGCCTTAGTTGTTCCTCCTAGGCAGAGTGCCAGGCCAAAAGGCAATTAACCTGCCTGAAGTGTATGGTGCTGTTGCATCACACAACGAGCCAATCCATGGCTTAGCAACATATTCAGGCTCCCACCCTCCAACCCCTTGGTTCTAGCTACATATCTAAGTTCCAAGGATTAATGCTCCTTCAAATGTCCAGCACAGCCAAGGACTTTGGGGAGTCACTGACTTCCTCCCCACTTGAGAATGGAACAGCAGTACACAGAGAGATAGTCCACTATTTTGAGCACACATAATACCGGTAATACATGGTGATAAAATCCCCACGCTTTCTCATTTGCCTCCTCAGAAGCAACATCAACTGAAAATAGCAGCACTCCTTTTCAAGTTAATATATTCATTTACAGTGGACCTTTGTATAACAAACAGTTTGTATAACATAACATAAAATTTGTACAACATAAAAAATTCCGGAGATAGGGCAAATTTGCTTAACGGAAATGGTCTATGGGGCGAATCCGTACAACATAAAAATGGTCGTGATTAGGGATTACTCTGTTTTCACTGCATTCCTATGGGAAATTTGTATAAAGGAAAATTTGCTTAACACAATTTCATTAGGAAAGAATTAATTCCTTTAGTCAAGGTACCACTGTATTTCCTATTGCTTTATAGCCAGCGTTGGCTCCTCAAACATTTCATAATTATAATCCATGGAAGGTGCTCCATACAAGAGAAATGACAAGACACTCTGAGGTTGGGGATTGACAGCAAAACAAAACTACTGTACAGTATATCCTAGGAGAGGAACCTTGTAGCCTTGGAAATATTGTTGGACAGCAACTCTCATTGGCCCTAGCCAGTTGAATGAATGATGAAGGATGAGGTAGGCCAACCTCATCTGGAGGGCCACCATTTCCCCAGCCCTACGGTGGGCTCAGGAGTGGCCTGCCTCTCAGAACTCAGTGAAGAAAACACATGGTAAGGTTTAGTTCTCATCTTCATATGCTACATGTTAGCCTCCCCAAGCCCTCCTGGTGGCTAAGAGTGGAGACAGGGTATAAAAAAAGAATGGTGGTGGTGGTGGGACTCTATTCAATCTGGCCTTTCATAGCAAATTACCACTGTGATAGGTAAAAAAAGAACAGGCACTTTTTCTGTGGGAAAGCCAAGTAAGGAGTGTTTAGAAGGAGGTGGGGGTTAATGTGAGTTTAAAGCGTTGCCCTTGTTAATCGGTTACTTATTTATGTAGATAGGCACAGCAGTAACAGATTAATAGAGAGCCGGAGTGCAGGGGAGGGGTCTGCTGCCCTTCTGAATGACATTTTAAGAACACAAAAAACCTTTAAGAGAGGGGAGACACAAAGCAGGGGATGACAATGAGCCTTAGAGGGTCTACCTTAACTGTTCAGCAAATGTCAGGGGGACACTCAGGTTCTGCTGTGGTTGGAGAGAGAACATTGAGTCTAAACTGAACAGATCTGGAGTGGAAGATCATAAAAACTGATACGCGCACCACAGCTTTTGTGCAACCAAGCTGGACTAGGATGTTAAGAGAAGATCCCCAACAGTTGAAAGTTCTGCACTATTATTTATACAAGTTCCACTAAAGAAAAAAAAACTGAGCTTATTGTATGTGTTACCTCATAACTTCGTGAGAGAGAAGAGACTCTGGACCAAGTGGTCACTCTCACCTGGGGCCTTGTTCACAATGTGCTCTACAGCAAAATGACCCACTGAAGTCATCAGTCCCCACTTCCTCCAAAAATCTGAAATGATGAGGACGAGAAAGGACTTCTCCCTGCCTGGGATCTGGGGGCCTGGCTGCTGATTTATTTTACAGCAGCTTCATGGGCTCAAAAGACTTTGATCTCAAAATACTCGGTTTCCCCAAAAAATAAGACATCCCCTGAAAATAAGACCTACTTACAGTTTTGCCCCACATTGAAATATAAGGCATCCCCCGAAAATAAGGCCTCCCCATAATAAGATAACAATAAATGTGTACCGTATTTTTCTTCACGAAAAAATAAGACATCCCCTGAAAATAAGACCTAGCACATCTTTGGGAGCAAACATTAATATAAGACACTGTCTTATTTTCGGGGAAACACGGTAATACAACCACGTTCATTTGCAACCCTTTATGACAGCAGCCTACATAGACCTTCTCTCAGGAAGTTTTGCTTTGTTCTGTTCAAAGAAACATGCCTGTCAACATACCAGCAAACCCAGTCAGAAGCTCTGCCTAGTATAAAGAGGAAGGATGAGTTGCGTTAACAGAAGGAAAATCTAGGATTGCATAAAGAAAAAAGGGAGATAAATATATGTGGGTGGCTCTGTTGCCAGCATGATGAAGTCTGGGAACAGTGAATAACAAAGAGGTGAGCTTCCTTCTCCATTACAATACTTTAAAACAACACACCAACCAATCTGTAAATATAGTCCACAGGAAAAAGTTAATGTCATTATAGGCAATCTCTATAGACTGAAAGACAAGCTGGGCCCTGTGACTACAGGGACTAATAGGGAAGAATAGGCCTTTGTAGCCTATGTTACTATGCAAACATATCATAATTAAATTTTAACTTTGTGTGTTCCCAAGGCATGGTTTAATCTGTGAATTGCTTGTAACAGCCTTCAAGATTAATTTATTTTCACCATATGTTAAAAAAAAGTGTTTAGACAGTGCTTCAAACACATATCTGGAAGATATAGATCTGTATATAAATACTGTCACTTTCCTGACTCAAAAGGATCTTGTGTGCAATGGTGGCATCAGAGAAAAATATGACATTGCACCTATTGTGAAAAGATGCACGAAGCCCAATTAGCCTTCCCCGCTAGCTGAGCTGGTCAGGTTTTCCATGAGCTATAGTCCAAGAACATCCGCATCTCAAAAAAGACATAGTGGAACTGGAAAAGGTGCAGAAGAGAGTGACTAAAATGATTACTGGGCTGGGGCACCTCCCTTATGAGGAAAGGCTAAAACATTTGGGGCTCCTTAGTCTGGAAAAAAGGCGCCTGAGAGGGGATATGATTGAGACGTACAAAATAATGCAGAGCATGAGTAAAGTGCATAGAGGGAAGCTCTTCTCCCTCTCACAAAATACCAGAACTAAGGGACATACACTCAAATTGAGGGCTGGGAGAGTAAGAACAGACAAAACAAAATATTTTTTCACCCAGTGCATTGTTAGTCTGTGGAACTCCCTGCCACAGGATGTGGTGATGGCATCTGGCCTGGATGCCTTCAAAAGAGGATTGGACAGATTCCTGGAGGAAAAGTCCATCACAGGTTACAAACCATGAGGGAGATGTATCATCTCCAAGCTTAAAACAGTGTTACCTCAAGGACCAGATGCAGGGGAGTGATACCAGGAGACAGATACCTAGTTTTGTCCGCTCCCAGATGCATCTGGTGGGGTCACTGTGAGATACAGGAAGCTGGACTAGATGGGCCTTTGGCCTGATCCAGCATGGCTCTTCTTATGTTCTTAACATTTGGGGGCCCAAGGCTGGGAACAACTGGTCTTAAGATAATTATCAATGATGTGCCATTAAGTTGCTTCTGACTTGTGGAGATGCTTTCCAAGGTTTTCTAAGCATAAAATCATCAGGCACAGTTCACCACTCCCTTCTTCTATGGGTGCTCTAAGACTGTAGCAACTTGCCAAAGACTGCTCTAGCTTGTTCCAATCCTGGAAGGCACAGCAGGGAATTTAACACCCAGCTCTTGGCTCAGCAACCACTTGCCCCAACCACTGGGCAACTCAGCCAGCTCATGTAATTATACAATTGTTTTAATTGCAGCTGGCTTCCACCTTCTTGTTCAGAATGTCATTTCTGTATCTGCGTGCTCTTTGTTGGGTGACTAGACCTCTTCTTCTTTTTCTTAGCATTTGTCCCACTTGATGGTGGAGTCCACTATTCTTGTTTGGCCTTCCATTTGGCATGGGTGAACCCGGGACAACTTTATGTCATTGTCAAGGGTGTTTATCCACTGCTGTTTTGGACGTCCCTTTGGTCTGGATCCACTAACCTCCTTTTGGGCACACAAGAGGTGTCAATACCACCATAGTTGGGTTTCGTGCATCTTGTCAGTGATTGGTGCAATGCTGTATTTTGCTCAGATGTCATCATTGCACACATCATCCTTTCGCACGAGGCTGGAGGTCCATCACACCATCTTTGTCTCCATGACACTAAGGAAACACCCAACTTCTTTAGTCACCGGCCAGCATTCTGCACCATAGACTGCAACAGGTCGTACAATTGTGCGATAGATCTTTGACTAGCCAGGCAATGTTGATCCTTGATGTGACCTCATAACTCAGACTCCCATCAGCTATGATCATGAAACCAAGGTATTTGAACTCCTCCATTTTTGGTAGGTCAGTATCATCTATTTGGGTTGTACTACATTCATTTGGGTCACTCATCAGATATTCCGTCTTCCTCACATTCAGGGGAAGGCCAAACCTCATCAAACAGTGTTGGGTGACAAGATCATATTTATTAAAATAATAACTGCTTTCAGCAAGGTCAAGGTCACCAAATGAAGTCTTTGGGCCACCATGAAAACTCATCTGAATCAATGCATCTGGTGTATGATTACATGAGCTGGTTGCCTTTGAAGCTATGTCCTGATAACCCTGGCCAGGATGTGAATGGAAGAATGGTTGGCCTATACTGGAGCTCTTTGAAGGGAAAGCAAATGCAATAAGGAAGAGCTGGAAGATGACAATAACTCAAAAAGAGAAAATCAAAAGCCTAACAGCTACAAATAATAAGAAATTCAGCTCTTGGACTACACCACTTCTAATCTGAAACTGTGAACTTAAACCTTCTGCCTTCTTTGCGATGGTTTGAAATGACAAAGAAAAATACAAGATTTAAGAGAAATATTTATTGGGGTTATAAAATATACAATTCTGCTTGAAGTGGTAATGAAAATATCCAGCAGGCTCTCTGCTCTCCCTGGGTTTTCCCAGTTCTTTGGATTTATCCCAGATAGGTAAGAACGCTCTTTCCAGTGGGTCACATGATTCTACATCTTTCTCATTCAAACAGAGGAGACCTACGAAGAAGCTCTGCATTCGGCATGGAACGCTTAAAACCCATGCATGCAGAAACACCAGCTCTGCTAGCTTTGCCGGCAGCCTATGCTTCAGTGCTTCAAAAAGGGAAAGTATGCCTTAAAAGGCACATCATGATTGCCCTGCCTTACCTCTGGTTGACTCTGGAAGGCAGGCTGGATCATATTAAATCCACAGTTATCTCCTTTTCCATGAAAATGGGTTTTCAAGAACAAAAGTGAGGCAATACAATCCTGCTAAATCTCAGGCCATTTGGCCACAAAGCTCAGTAGACTCCTCTGAAAACTAAAAACCATCACTGGTTTCTTTTAGGCGAAGATGGCAGGACATTCCTAATGATGTCAAGGGGAAGAGGAAACTGTTCTGTGCCTGAAAGGCCTTTTGAGGTTTGTTGCCTACAGACAACCTCACAGCAGTTTTCAAACAGGTAGTTGTGCCTGATCCGTTTCGGCGCGTGCCATGAAAACAAAAAACAGAAGGCTCATGAAGCACCTTAAAACAAGACAAATTTCATTCACCTTGTGTGGGATGTACCATATTTGACTTATGAAAGCTGAAATAAATCTGGGGGGGGGGGATCTGCCACTCTTCAAGGCACCACCGTCCTTTTGTCTTTATTTCTGTGGTACAGGTGGTAACACCATGGGGCATGTTTAACAGCTTGCTTTCCGTTCTTCATTGTGGGGTGGTGGAACTGGAGAGCCTTTTCTTCTCGGTTCAGGACCAGGAGATGATGAATTGCTCCCCCATCCACAGAGTGACTGGGATGCTAAGGATCTGAGGAAGAGATGCCGAGAAATAAGTGGCAGCTGCCCAAAGGAATCATCTTAGAACAAACAGAGGGCTAAGAGACCAAGCGCTGAACATGGCCCATGGTAACGGTCTTTGGGAGTCTATGGGGACCTACGGATGGTCTCACAAAATAGCGATCAGAGTAGCACCCAGTGTGTGAACTACTGAGTGTGTGAACTCCACACCCAGTGTGTGAACTACTGAGACACAAATCCTTGGCTGCTTTGGGAATAGGCAGTGAGGCAACTGTGATTCACTATGGTGACTTCTCATGACAGACCCCAGTTTGTACCACCAGGACCACCCTGTGAGTTAAGTCAGGCTATGAGCAAACTACCTTTTGTTTGTGAATTACAAATACCATAGCTCTCCTATCCAGCAAGACTGAAGGGTTTCAAGGAATATTTTGTTCAAAAGGTGCAGCTGTATATCCCGAGTAGGAAAACTGAACGAACGGATCACCATGAGAAGGTGCCTGCCATTCCCTTTATTTGCACTTGGAATATCTGGGGAAGCAATGGGTTGGGAAAGGACAGATTTCAATCCTGGGACTGGTAAACCTGGAGGAAGAAAGGGGATGGAGGAGAACACTCAAGCCCTGTTGCCTGACCACTGGGAGCCTTTTTTCTCCTAGTCCACTCCTGGCCTTCCACATCTCTGCTAACATGCTACATTGACAAGTGCTACATATACTTTATAGCTCAAAGAGCTTGTGCTCTATCCACACAGGTCCCTGAGGGTGGAACTGCTATGTGGAACCTCCATTACTTCACAAGCTGAGAAGCAATGCCACAGAGATATGCTTACCTTGGTATCTGTGCGGTAGGAAAAGTCTGAGATGGGGAAACCATTTGCCAGGACCTCATGAGGAGGACTGAGGACCCCCAAAACCATCACCTCTATGAGCTTCAGCCCATCAACTTGGCTGTTGAGCCGCACAATCTCATTCATCAGCACACCCTGATGCAGAAGGAACACCAGTGATATAATCAGATACCAACATGATACAAAACTGCACCAACTAAACATCTAAGGTTTCTCGGTGGTGGCCAGCATTTTCTGGAACAGGTTACCAATGGAGAGATGGCAGCCTCTTTCCCAACTTATGATCAGAATTTTTTTTCCAAAAAAAGAACTATTCAAAGTTGTCTCCCAGATATCGTTAATATTAATATTTTATTATATTATTTTCTTGTTCTCTTCCTTCTTTGTGTGTGGGTTTTTTTAAAATTGCCCTATTGTTCCATGTACTGCTTTGTAGGAGTTTTAGGTTTTAATTTGTAAAATCACCCAGAGTAGTGTGTGCATCAGTGGGGCAGTATATAAATCAACTCAACTCAAATCCAAAATTCGAAATCCAAATCCAAATCCAAATTAAATCCAGGTTGGAAGATGAGGAATAGCATAGGTTCACTTTGCCGGCTTTCCCTCTCCCATGAGATCTGGACGTAACATGCCCCAGATATCAGCTGCCAGATCAGAACCAGGAGCTGTGCCATCAACAAGCCAGACAAAGCAAGGATTAAATGATCCTAAGAAGGGTGAGAAGTTGACAGTACCACCATGAATGTACTCAGATCTCCTGCTACTTGCTATCATAACTATTTGTGACCAGCAACAAAACGTCTTTTTTTCAATGCCTATCTTCACCAGCATAACAATGGAAGATCCAGACAGTCTGTTGGGAAGTCTCTTGGACTGGCACTTGTGGGAGTGGTTGTAGGGCCAAGTGCATCCCTCCATGTCAACACCCTGACTGTGTCACTGTCTTGCAGGGGGAATCCCACTGCCTGATCTTTGGGAAGAGGGTGTCCAGCTAAGAAGCAGCATTTGGGAAAACAGAAGACAACCTTCCCCAACAAGAGGCCCTCTAGAAATCTCAGGCTAAAGAGTTTCCATCAGTTCCTGCTGGCCATGCTTGGAATGTTAAAAATGCAAGCTAAAAATGCATGTGCGTGCCCCACAGTGGTCTTCAGCCTGGCTTGCTTCTCTTTTTTTTGGTAACAGAAAACCAAAATCAGCAGTGCATGATCTCCTAGCAGGTAGAAAAGGCAAAACTGCCAGTGGGTTGACAATACAAACCAACCTGCTTAGATCTTAGAGAGAGAGAGAGAGAGAGAGAGAGAAGGGAGGGAGGGAGGGAGAGAAGGAAGGAGGCTTGGTTCAGCTGGCGGTCCTCTTATCCAACCACAACACGTAAGAGCAGGATGTGCCCACTAGGGCTTTTCCAGGCCTGCCTGCTTGGTTCAGTCACAGTTCAATAGTGGAAGTTAAGGGCAGGGAGAACAGTGTGTGCCTTTCAGAAAGGGAGCTGGGATGCCTGGCAGGCAACCAGTTTTCACAGGCCACAAAGCTCCTACAGTCAAAAGGCCTCATGGCTTGTGATTCCTTGGCCCCTCCCACTCTCTGCTGAGTGATCTTGTTGTTTGATTGCTGTGATTTAATGCTACCTTTGGAAGCAACTGCCTTTGACAGAGACAGAGCAAGAAAGAGAGACTGTGTGTCTTTTTTTGCACCTATTGTGGTTCCAGATGAGCCGGCTGCCACAGAACTCTGACTCAGAACGTGGGATTTCAGCCACTGTGGTCTGGCAATTAGTGTACAGCAGGCATGTCCAAACTTTGTCCCTCCAGATGTTTTGGACCACAACTCCCACAGTCCTTTGCCATTGGAAATACAGGCCTGGGATTCTAGGAGTTGTGGCCCAAAATATCAGGAGAGCCAAGTTTGGACATGCCTGGTGTACAGGTTAGGGTTTTGCGAGATCCCTGTTTAGGTCTTTCCTGAACCATCACTGGGCAATGTTTGGCCAATCATTTTATCCCATCCTCTCCTATCTCACAAGGCTGCTATGAGATTAAAGTGGGCAAGAAGAGAGCCAAATACCTTGCATTTGAGTTCCCCTTGGGAAGACTGGGATAGAAACATATCCAATAAACAATACAGTATACGGAACCCTCCTAAGTTCTCCCATTATTTCATCCATCGGCTCCCAAAACCACACCAAGACAAACCAAAAAACAGAAATGTGAAGGAATTAAACACAGCAGAGCCGCATCACATCTCTTGAGAGCTAATGGGGAGAAGCCATCCCTCAGCAAGCACTGTTCCTATTCAACGTCATCAGAGAGGCTGCACTGCAGTGCTCGAGGGAGTAGGCCGCAGCCCAGTCTCTTGCATTGCCAATAGTATCTGGCATGAGGCTCTCCCACCACCAAAGGATTATAGGGCAGAGACTGACCCACTAAAGAGAGCCAGTGTGTGACTTCTAATGACAACAACAGTGTGCTGTCAAGCCTGTTCTGACTTATGACAACCCTTTCCAGGGTTTTCAAGGTGTAGAGTATTTAAATGTTGGTTTGCCATTTGGGGGGCATCCTGGGATTGTGCAGCTTGCCTAAGGCCACATAGGCTGCCTTTTTGGGGGGGGGGGGCACAGCAAGGAACTGAAGCCTCATCCCTTGGCTCTGCAGCCAGATACCTAACTCCTTCAGCCATTTGGACAGCCAACTCTTAATTAGTTCTGCTCAACGTTTTGAATTAAATCTGTCCCCCCCCCATTACCTACATTTGCTGCCAGAAAGGCGATATAGGTGTAATCACCCTTCTCAAAGGTCAGCAGTCCTTCGCCGTCATCCCAGAATAGGTCACCTCTGGCTACCCCATCCTTTGTCAAAGCCACCATTAGGGTCATTCCATTTTTGCGGGACTCTGTGGTTGTGTAAGCAGGTTCCTGAGAAGAGAGGAAACAAAAAAAGAGATACATCACTCTGCGTAGAAGCCTAGTTCTCTCAAAGACGAGTCTTCCCTCACGTGCCTCTCAACTGCTGTAAATAGCAAGAAAAAACCCCACCCTCTCTCACAAGATTCTTTGTGGCAGCACCTAGCATCTTAGAATCAGAATGATAGAGTTGGAAGAGACCTCAAGGGTCATCTAGTCCAACCCCCTGCCATGCAGGGACCCCTTCACAATATTTCCGACAGATGGTCATCCAGCCTCTGCTTAAAAACCACCAAAGAAGGAGACTCCACCACCCTCCATGGCAGCATATTCCACTGCCGAACAGCTCTAACTGTCATGAAGTTCTTCCTAATGTTCAAATGGAATCTCTTTACCTGTAGTTTGAAACCATTGCCCCGAGTCCTAGTCTCTGAAGCCATGGAAAACAAACCTGCTCCCTCTTCAATATGACATCCTTTCAAATATTTAAACATAGCTATCATATCCCCTCTCAGTCTTCTTTTAGAGAGGCTAAACATTCCCAGTTCCCTAAGCCATTCCTCATAAGACATTTCCTTCAGATCCTCAACCATCCTGGTCGCCCTCCTCTGCACCCGCTCGAGGTTGTCAACATCCTTTTTAAATTGAGGCGCACAGAACTGGATACAGTACTCCAGGTGGGGTCTGACCAGAGCAGAATAGAGTGGCACTATCACTTCCCTTGATCTAGACACTATGGTTCTGTTGATGCAACCAAGAATCACATTGGCTTTCCTGGCCGCCACATCATACTGCTGACTCATGTTCAATTTGTGGTCCACCAAAACTCCCAGATCCCTTTCACAGGTACTATTCTCTTGCCAAGTGTCCCCCATCCTATATCTGTGCAATTCATTCTTTTTTCCTAGATGTAGCACCCTACATTTCCCTCTGTTGAAATCCATTCCATTAGATTTGGCCGAGCATTCTAATCTGTCAAGGTCCTTTTGGATTTTCATCCGATCCTCTGGGGAATTAGCAACCCCTCCCAATTTGGTATCATCTGCAAATTTAATTAGCATACTCTCTATTCCTTCCTCCAAGTCATTAATAAAGATATTGAACAGCACTGGACCCAGAACAGAACCCTCAGAAGAGGCAAGTTCAAAGATATAGGATATAGGGATGTCATCATGGTGGTGGTGGTGGTAGTCTGGTGAAGGCGACTCACCTGCAAGGGTAGGATGTAGCCACCCCGTACATGGATGTTGATAGTGTCAAGTGAAGCTGGTAGGAGAATCCATTGTCCCTTGCTGTGTATCGTAGATCCCTAAATGGCCAGAGATATAGATTTAAGAGCTTCATGTCCACTGGGCTGCAAGTCATTATGTGTATTGGGAAGCTAGCATAGATACTGAGAAAACATGTAGTCTATGAACTCCATGTAGCTTCAAGGGAGATCCCTTCATCATTTTTGGGGGAATGATGAACTCTTCATCATTTTGGGTGGTGGTGGTCTCCTCACATGCCCTAAAGTTTTGGCCCAGGATGCCCCCTTGGGCCCTCTACAGGCACGGAGTCAATTTTCTGGAATGCCTAAGCAATCTTAGGTCAGTAGCCATCTCCCACTTAACACTCCCCTGTTTTTCTATAGATGGAGCCCTCTAAGGTTCAAGAATGGGTGTACGTAGCCCTTGGACCTTTAGAGGTTGCTCACCCTGGTGTAAATGTAGGGGTTCATAGATAGCTTTGTCTTTCCCCCTATCTGCCACTTAAATGCTCCATCCCTTTTACAATGATCTAGGAATGGCAAAATACTTTTTCATCTGAGCTCACAAGTACCAACACCCTCTTTGGCAATTGTTCTCCGGTCTGCCACCAAGACGTTGTGGAAAGCAAGAAGTATCTGACTCCCCACCTCAATCTGCTAGGACCATTTCTCGTAGCCATAGAAACACCCGGGCCTCATGTCAGCTCCAGGCCATCTTGCAGAAAGAGGCTGGGCTGAAGAAAAGGCAAAGTCTTTGCCAGCCACTCAAGAAGTCTCAACAGTGTGAGCTTCGGATGTGAAACAACAGGATTCAATAAGATCTATGCAGAAGTTTTGAGTACAGGGGAGAGCTTGTATCCAGAACCGAAAGGATCTGTGGGTGGAGGTGGGGGTAAGCAACTGTTCTCTGCTCCCAGCACTTCTCTTCCACCGAAGGTTCCCAGATGCCCAGCCCCTCATTCCAAGAAGCCACACTCACAGCCATCGGGTTGTACCATGTCCCTGAAGGGAAGTAGCCACTGACTTCAGTCTTCCCTGCTTCTAACACAGGAGTAATGAGAAGCCCAGGTCCCCACATGAACTGCCGGTCCACATTCCATGTATTGGGATCTCCTGGGAACCTGTGCACAGAATGAAGTGCCACTGATCAACCAAGCCGCCATGAGGAAAAGCAAGCAACAACAAAACCACACACCATTTTCATTGTAAAACCATTCCTCTCCCTGCTCCAACCACAGCAGGGTGCGGAAGAACTTACAGTGAGCAAAAAAAAAAAAAAAAAAAAAAAAAAAAAAAAAAAAAAAACCTCTTCCCAGACAGTGTTTGTCTTCTTTCCACCCCACCTCACCCTCTGGCTGGCTTTGGCAAGGATTTTGCTCTAGTCCAGGAATGTCCAAACTTTGGCCCTCCAGCTGTTTTAGACCACAACTCCCACAGTCCTTTGCCATTGGCAATCTAAGCTTAGAATTCTGGGAGTTGTGGCCCAAAATATCAGGAGGGCTGAAGTTTGGACATGCCTGCTTCTAGTCCTTCCTACCAAACAGATTCAGAACTGTGGAACAGAAGGTGTGCCATGCCTCAATCACAGTGGCAGGAATAAAAAAAAAATCCAGAAATTGTCCTGCTACCTGGGCACATTTGTATCCAACTCTTCCTCTGAAGTAGGGTTGGCAAAAATTATCTTGGTTTTTTGGCCTCCAACTCCCATAATTGCCCAGCATGGCCGCCATACTGGCCGGGAGATGCTGGGAGCTGTAATCCAAAACAAGTTCTTGCTCCGAAGTCACGAATCCCACTGCCAGAGGAGACCCACCACACCAGTCCTTCCGATGCCAGCGCAGCTGCCCAGTTAGTTACTCACTCCAGAAAAAGGGGCCGGGCGACCGTCTCGCCTGCAGAGTGAGCTTTGTGGAAGAGAGTGTAGAGGTAAGGCAGCAGTAAGTAGCGTAGGAAGAGGGCGTCTCTCATGGCCTGCTGGGCCTTTGGGCTGAAGACGTACGGTTCCTGAGGCTACAGAGCAGTGGGGGGAGGGGAGAGAAAAAGCCAAGGGCATGCACGGTCACAGCAGGAACGGCATTGCCCAGATTGGCCGAGGCTGCATTCAAGAGCATCCTGCCCCTCCCCTCACTTGTGTCTGCACCCGACTCCAAGCTGGTAATTTGCCCCAATATGTTTCCTGTGTGGGATGCTTACAACTGTCGGCTGAAACAGGTGGCTCACAGAGCCTAATCCCAGGGCCAGCAGTATGCATTCCCCATTCCTACCCAAAGCAAAGGACATGAGCCTGGGCACTTGATTAGGCAACAACTTGTGAGGAGCCTGGTGGCGCAGTGGTTCAATGCCTGTACTGCAGCTAAAACTGTGCTCACGGCCTGGGGTTCAATCCCACGTAGCAGGCTCATGGCTGACTCAGCCTTCCATCCTTCCGAGGTCAGTAAAATGAGTACCCAGCTTGCTGGGGGGTGGGTCAATGTGTAGTCTGCATAATTAAATTGTTAATTCATTCCTGCCCTGCATTATTTTGTACGTCTCAATCTATACTGAGGGAAGAGGGGCAGAGGGAGGCCAGGTTGGAGGCTTCCTCGGACCCCATCCCGCCTCTTCTTGCTATCTGGCTGAAGGGTGGGGGGCATCAAATGGAGCCTGGCCCAGAGGCTGGGATCCTGCTGACAGCTGTCACTACTTCTTCTGGCATGGGGTTCTACAGACCAGTGATCCTCTGGGTGAAAAAGTACTTTCTCTTATTTGTTTCAGATCTAGCACCCAAAAGTTTCATGGAGTGCCCCCTAGTTCTAGTGTTGTGCGATAAGGAAAACAGCTTTTCCTTATCTACTTTGTCCACACTGTGTATGATTTTATAATCCTCAATCAGGTCACCTCTTAGGCGCCGTCATTCAAGAGTGAAGAGGCCCAACTGTTGCAGCCTCAGATGGTAAGGAAGGTGTTCCAGTCCCCTAATCATTCTGGTTTCCCTCCTCTGCACTTTTTCCATTTCCATAATATCCCTCTGGAGGTATAGTGACCAGAACTGTACACAATACTCCAGATGGGGCCTCACCATGGATTTATAAAGAGGCAAAATTACACTTGCTGACTTATTTTCTATACCCTTCCTAATGATCCCTAGCATTGAGTTTGCTTTTTTCACTGCTTCAAAACACTTGGTTGACACCTTCATTGAGCTGTCCACCAGGACACCAAGGTCCCTTTCCTGGTTTGTTGCAGAGAGTTCAGACCCCATCAGTTTATAAATGTAATTGAGGCTGTGTGTTTTTTGCCCCAACTTGCCTCACTCTGCACTTATCAATGTTGAAGCTCATTTGCCACTGGTTTGCCCACCCCCACCCAGGGTCAAGAGATCCCTCTGAGGCTCCTTACAATCTCTCTCAGTTTTTACTACCTTGTATAATTTTGTGTCGTCAGCAAATTTGGCTACCTTGTTATTTACTCCTAATTCAAGATCATTTATGTAGAGGTTAAAAAGCAGGGTCCCAGTACTTAATCTTTGGTGACTCCACTCTTTATCTCCCTCCATTTGGAGGAGTATCCATTTAGTGCTACCCTCTGTTTCCTGTCCCTTAGCCCGTTGCTGATACAGGACAAGACTTGTCCCTTGATTTCATGACTGGCAAGTTTATTCAAGAGCCTTTGATACAAGACCTTGTCAAAAACCTTTTGAAAGTCCAGATAAACAATGTTAACTGGATCTCCCTTATCCACATGCTTGCTGACACACTCAAAAATTCCAACAGATTAGTGAGGCATGACTTGCCCTTGTAAAAGCCATGTTGGCTCTCCTTCAGCAGTGTCTTCTCTTTTATGTACCTATTAATTTTATCATTTAGGATGGTTTCCATCACTTTACCTGGGACACATGTCAAACTGACCAGTCAGTAATTTCCTGGATCACCGCTGGATCCTTTTTTGAAGATTGGTGTTACATTCGCTACCTTCCAGTCATCAGGCACAATGCCTGATTTGAGGGAAAGATTATATATTTTGGCTAGGACATCAGCAATTTCATCTTTACATTCCTTACGAACTCGTGGATGGATGCCATCTGGTCTCTAACCATGATGATGCCTACAATTCTAAGTTTACTCCCTATGGAATAAGCCCTGATGTTCTGAATACATTTAAAAGGGAGCTTGCATATGAAAGATTCAAGAGGGTACTGGACATGTACTCAGTTTCTGGGGTCCAGTGAACTATGATCTGGGCAACTGACCATAAAAGATCACTAAACAAAGACAGATGTGCTCTGCAATTCACTTCACAGAAGGAAGGAATCAGACAATTATCCAGAGCAGAACAAAGAGTACTCAGGTGAGATGGACAGAAGACTTCCTTGTTTGTCGAGTTTTCTCTAGTCCTGGTTGGAAACCTGAGCTCTGCACTCGATGGCTTTCTTTGTTACCATATTAATTTAGTTAGCAATGGGCAGATGATTGCCCTGAAGTCCTTTTGGTACTCTCTCCTGGTGGATACAAGTGGATCCCAGGGTACTTCGAATACAGCTAGGATACCACCTTAACTTTTTGTTCCTTTTCAACACTGGGGGGGGGGGGGAAGAGAGACAAAGCCAAGGAAGGAACAGGTGGCCCTCCAGATGTTGCTGGATCACAACCATCATCAGTCCTAGTTGACATAGCATGGCATCTCTAAATAGCAATTATCTGGAGAGCTACATGCTCCCCATTCTTACCCAAAACAAAACAAAAATCAGTCTCTCTCTCTGTTGTTTGCAATAGCAAGAAATGGGGAGTTACTCAGAACTATTGCTTTACAAATTTAATGCTGAAGAAGTACCGTCTTGCTGGAGACATGACATGAAGAGCTGTACTGGGCACACATTGACCTTAAAGATGCAACATCCCGAGATTCAGGAAGTGGAAAATTCCCTGACAAACTATTTGTTTATTGGCGTTTGATGTTACAGGACACCTGCAATATCAAATTCCAAGGAAGTGGTCCACCACTACCCTATCCTGGCCAAGTTGGCTTGACTCTTTCAAGAGTCACAGGCATTCTAATTGAATTCTTAGTACCATTTTGTAACAGCTTTCCCTCCCCTGCCCTGGTCAATATCTCACCTCCCCCCTCCTTCCCTCCCTCCCTCCCTCCCTCCCTCCCTCCCTCCCTTCCTTCCTTCCTTCCATCCATCCATCCATCCATCCATCCATCCATCCATCCATCCATCCATCCATCCATCCATCCATCCATCCATAGCAGTGCTTACCATGTTCTTATGGTCATTGTGGTTTCGCATAAAGGGATAGAAGGCACCCAGTTGAGTCCAGCGCACACAGAGCTCTTCTGATGTGTTGCCTGCAAAACCGCAGACATCGGCACCAACCAGTGGTACACCATACAAGTTAAACAGCAGCACCGCTGGGGAAAACAATGGAAGATGCATGGAATATATAAAGAAAACCCCCTTTATGGGTTAGCCTTGGGCATGGGCAGGGACAGTGTGACTTACAGCTGTTCATGAGGGGAAATGGTGGTGACAATACAGAATTGGCACCAACGGAGAGACCTACCTCTGAGGCTAGGTGTTCTCCTTTTCCTCTCATGGACACACAGAACAGGTCCAAAGTAGCACAGATTAAAACTGGATTTGGGGGAGGGCTGCAAGGTTAGTATTTGAAACTGTACCTGGTATGGTATAGTATAAATGTTCCCAGTTGCTCAAGACATCCCCAGTCCAGTGGCCAGCATAGCGGCCGTGGCTGGCAAAGGTGGAGCGTGAGATCACAAATGGGCGTTTTCCTCGCACTTTCACCAACGCGCTGAGAAAAAGAAGAGAGAGCGAGGCCAGGACAGGGGATGGAAAAGCTAATATCTGCAGATCTGTAACCTGAGTCATTCAAGCTCCCTCCCGCACTGTCCGTGTTTGTATACAACGGATGAACAACGTGAGCCCACAAATTACTGGCGGAAAATGATTTTGCTGTAGTCAATAAGCCAGACATTGCCAGACATTGACTTGACTTATAACCAGTTTAGCAACACTCCACCTTAAAAAGAGCATTACCAGTCGAGCTAACCTGCACCCCCAAATCAAGATGCAAGTATGCCACATGGCTCTTCCAAGCCCATACCTAAGGGGTGTTCTGGTTTTGGGGCTCCAGTTCTCCCTCAAGGGGGAACTGAACTCAGTGGTCCAGGTCGTACTCACTCATGTGATGCAATGGCTTCTGTCAGCCCATATAGATTGTGAAGGTTGTAGTGTGAAGATAGATATTGCTTACTGGAGGCACAAAGAGTTCGTGACTTCAAGGAACCACCTAGGACACCTGTAAATGGAGAAGGCCAGGGAGTGGGTAAGTAAGAAGCCGTTCTACCTCTGATGTGCCACTGGGCCCAAAGGGAAAGGTAGCTGAAATCAGATTTCTTGGGAGTAGAAGTTCCAATGCCTTTGGGGTTGGGGTGGGGAAGCCAGCAACACTATTTCAGCCTCCCAGGAAGCAGGAAGCACCTATTACAGGTATTATATATACAGTCAGAATATATGACTACACTTCCAGGTTGATCCTTAGGACTATGTCAAGAAGAACCAGAAAGACGTGACCTTGTTGCTCTTTTGGAGCTTGTCACCTGCCTGTGTGGTGCCCTGAACAGCTGGTTTTATTTTTTATTTTTAAATCCCAAATCCAACTTTAGTCATTACAGTTGGTGGGTGGAAAGATGGCTGCCTGGATGTTTCTGAATCTTTCCCAACAAATTACCAAGGCTTTCTTTCTTCAAAGAAGTCATATTTACTCAGTCCATCAGTTGCCTTTTCTTGCCATAATTTACAACTTCATTGCCAGACAGACTTCAGCAGGCAAGCAGCTGGAACCCAAGGTTAAAATAGGACCAGGATAAAAAAATCAAGGGAAATAAGCTACCACCACTAGAAATGGTTCAACATTTCCACTGTCTACAAACATCACACAGACATTTGAAAAACATGCTCCATTTCTCTAGCAGCCTCCGCTGATTATAATAACAATTAATTCTTAAGCCATCTGCACATTTCTGCTCTTTTCTATACAAAGTGTGTTTGTGTAGGGGGGATATTATTAACACCCAAGCTTCTAAATGTGTACTCACAAGTAAATGTGTGCAGGAATTGGGAGCAAATTCCACTGAACACAACAAGGCCTCTGTCTGAGTATACAAAGGACCACACTACACATCAGGAGCAACACATCTAACCCATTGCAGTACCACCCTTCCAAGACTACGGAAGTAAGATCATTGCTCTTCTTCCATGTTCTTATCTAGGACCACACACATTCATTTCATGCTTAAAGGAATGCAGATGAGGAAATCAAAACATTTTCCTCAATGTATGCATTATTTGTAACCAAGAATAGCAAAGCAATATTGTGGATTCTTATATTGCAGCATTTATCCACAGTAGAAGAATAATCCCCATCACAAGCTTAGCAAAGAAGGCCGGACTTTTTATTTTTATTTTCTGGATGTTTATCCTACTTCTGTGCTGCCTATTTGTCCAGTCTGACAGCCACAGGAGAGCAGCCACAGCAGCCACATTCACTGGTGGAAGTCTATTGAAATGTAAGGTGCCACTTTTCCAGGCTGTTCACGGAACATCTTTGTGAACTGAGCTGCTCTGCTGTGCATGGGGAACAGAATGGAGTTGCTTTGTGGATCTAGGAATACATGCAAATAAACAAATCTTGGGTCCTCCTGCTTTGAGTTGGAGACAGAGAAGCTGATGAAAGTGTCATGTGGGAGAAATCATGGTTTCATCAGACAGGTAGTTCTATAATCAGCACTTGTCTAAAATGCTTTCATTTTAGTGAATACAGCAATGTTTTTAGTTATTCCCCTGAAAGAAACATAGGTAGAAATTCCCTAAGAAGACCTGTTTTTGCATTGCTGGCACTTTGAACCCCCATCCCATTAAATCATGATTTTAACTGATTACCCCACCAATAATACATTATTTTATGTCACTTTAATATTAAATTTACTTTTATTTCTATTTTTATTATGTTACTGTATTTTATGTTTTCATTGTATGAATTATTTGAAATTATTAATTGTAAACCGCCCAGAGTGACTTCGCTGCCAGATGGGCGGTGTAAAAATCCAATAAATAAATAAATAAATAAATAAATAAATAAATAAATAAATAAATAAATCCCAAGAAATTTAATTGATTTCTGTTATCTTTTTTGAATTGGCAGTCCCACCCACTGTTTACTAAGACCCCCCCCCCAAATCTATGACAGCTTTTTTTTCCTTTTCCTTTTAACCTGGCACATAAGGTGGATTTTCAAGCTTGTTGCGAGGACAGTCTTCCAGAGACCCATCCACAAAATTTGATGGCTCGTTCATGTCCTGGGAAGAGAAAGAGATATTTGTAAGCCCAGTTTCTATTTAGGGATTTTGCTGAAAACAAGGGATATGGGAGAACTCTTGGGTAGGGATCGTTCTCCCTGTCATCAAGGTGGGTGAGAATGAGCATAAGAGACTCACAATCCACATCCCATCAAAAGGCACTTGGTCATGGAAATCCTTGACTGTGTCCTGCCACCACCGTTGTGTCTCTGGATGGGTGAAGTCAGGGAAGGCAGTGGGCCCAGGCCAAACCTGGAGGATACAAGACCAGAGCAGTTAGAAGTGCCCAGGAAAACCTTGTGGCTCAATGGTGTTGTGTTGGTGTCCAACGTTGCTGCATCACTGGTAGCCCCAGTCTTCCAAAATCCTTTTGCCGGGGGGGGGGGGGGTGGAAGAAGAAAGAAGCCACCATATTTTAAGCATGAACATCAGCGAAATACATTCATTCATTAAAAATAGCCAAGCAACAATTTAAAAAACCACAAAATGTAAATGCCCAGATTATAAAGATGTGTTTCAATGTCTAAATACACCAAGAAGTGCGGGGAATTACATTAATTCTAGAGGAAGTGCCTTCTCCTGTGTACCTGTCAAGCCAGCCTTTGCAAGCAACCAATTCTTCCAGAGAAGTTCAGAGGAGCTTTTTAGACAGGCGGCCCTTAAACCCATTTGGTCCTTTAAAGGTCGTGACTGAAAGTTTGATGGACTCTAGAAAATAACTGGCAACCAATGCAAGTGTTTCTGTATTGAAGCAGTATGATCTTGGCTCGCTGACCAGGTGCTGCATTTTATACCAACTGAAGCTTCTGGATCCTCTTCAAGGGTGATCTTACGCCTGCTCCAAAATCAGTCTGGCATGAGAAAGGTCAAGGCTGGTAAATAAATAAATGAAACTGTGCAATGCATTCCCTGCCCTTGCAGCTGTCAAGGGATAGCGTTGGCTAAAGCAGCGGTCTGAGATTACAAAGCTAAATTTGAGGACAAGTGCCACCGTGCTCAAAGCAGACAACCGGATTCAGCTCCTTTACTCGTGAGACGGAACTGCTGCAAACGGCTGCCCCTTTGCTTTCCCTCCTTTCCCCTCAGTCTCAACCTTCCTCACTGCGGAGTAAAGTGGAAAGCTAAGTGAGACTTGTGGTTCCTCAGCCAGGCCTTTGTGGAGCACTGCCTGCCCCTTGGTGCTCCATTCACCTAAGACATGACTAGGCCTTAACTGAGCACCTTGCTCAGAGTACAGCATCTGTCAGTGTTCATACTCTAGCCTAGGACTCACCTTCCCAATCAGAGGTTGTCCTGTTGCGTTTAAGATGAAGACCCCTCGCTTCAGGCCTTCGTCATAGGGTTTATAACTGCCAGAGGGACTGGAACTGCTGATACCTGGATCCTAAAAGGAGACAACTTTATTAAGACATGACTGAACTGATGGGATGAGTAACCATGAACAGCACAGTAGCTTCTCATTCTTCTCCTTTGTAAACAGACTATTTCATTGGCAAACCTGACTCTTGATTCTGCAGCGCTTTGACTCAATTCGTTCTTGCACAGAACTATTTCATTCATATGCTACTTACCCCATTATATGTACCTTGGAGGGAGTGCATCTGATAGATGGCAATGCCAGCTCTTTCTCATTGTGACTCTTACTTATGAAGGGTTTTGTAAACCCCAGGACACATCACTTCAGTCCTGTTTCCCAAGCCAAAGAGAAGGAAAATATACTTTCTTCCCATTTTCAAACAACTTCAGGTTTACCAAATGAAATAAGCAAGGAGATAAAAATGTGTATAAACAGAGAGCATGAATTGGCCAGAAATGCTCCTTCTTCAAGAGACCTTATCCCTGAGTAGCGGGAAGTTTCTAAAGGTTTGATACTCATTTCTGCAAAAAGCCTCAGCCTGTGGGGAAAGACCATTTCCCTCCAAAAGTGCATCCATTCTTCATACATGGCTATTACATTCAAATTGGCACCACATTCAAGGCTGTTGTTCCCCCCCCCAAGCTTTACATTGAAACCATACTGTTCACACTCATCTTTTTATTGCTCACTTGGTTCCGTTCCCTCCTGCCCTTGCTGTCATGCATTTGTTGGGCAGACTGAGGGCCTTTTCACACGACTCCTCAGATCCGCTGGTCCCTTAAATTCGGACCAGCGATCTTGAGGGTTCCTTGCTGTTCCTCCGTCCCCACCCCCTCCGCACTTCCTTGTTCTGTCTGCGGGAGGGGAGGGAGGGGGGAAAAGCCTTAGACACGGACAAAAGAAGAAACCCTTACCTCCCGTGCGTGGAAGCTTGCTCCGAGCCCCGGTTTTACTTCCTGGTTGCTCTTAAAGGGGCGGAGGCGAAAGAAAAACAACAAAAAGAAGCAAGGAGAGCTCAGGCACTCTCCGCATCAAATATTTTTCACCTCCCAAAAGCAAGTACAAGAAAGTACAGCTGGGTCGCGCTTAGGTGGGCGGGGTCGCACTTAATTGTCTGCAAACTCCAGACCTGGTGGGAAAACATTTTTAAGGTCCGGAGCTTGCAGCCCTTTGCCGCGGAGCTTAGGGGTCGTGTATAAAAGCCCTGACATAATGACACTGCCACCTTGCACAGCAGGGATACTGCCAGTGTCACGTGTAAGCTCACACATATGGCTAAGTGGTCAACCATTTCTATGTGTGTGTGCATGAACCTTCTCCTTTCCATTTCTAGTGGTCACACAGTATACTGCGTGGCGTGCAATTATTACCCCCCCCGACAATTTTTTAAACTATCATTTTTCATTGCTTGGGAAGTTTCAGTCAAGAGGAGAAACAGAACTGCTACACCTTCTGCCTTGCTGACCCCCCTTTACTAAAATCCTACTTCCCCTCATCCCACTTGTCTTCCCTTAGAAGTGCATTATACGCCTAGCCAGAGTCCATGCATCTTGGCTTGGCATAGGGGGCAGGGCCAAAACTTCCCATGTGGGTTACAAGAGAGAGGACAAGCATAATCGTTCATGTCAGCAGTGCAATAAAACACAATAAAATATCCACCATAAAAACTGAGAGAAACTAAACCAAAAAGTCTTCAATTTGATTTTTAAAAAATTATCTCAGACTGAACTACTAACAGAGTAAATTCCTGGGAAAATGGAAAGATTCTACCCTGGCAGTAAATGAACCAATCATGTCTCCTTCAAGAAGGCATGATGAAACCAGGGTACTAAAGTCAGAAAAGCTCTTTCCTGCATGTCCCTTCAATGCAAAAGGGTTCATTTTCTGGGTGGTAATGTAAGATGTAAGGGCTTTAAGGATAAATGCCAACAGCTTGCATTGGGCTTGGTGCAAACTGACAGTGAATGTAATTCTTTCAGAAACTCTGGAAGTTGAGTCATGGCAACTGGACTTCTTTTCTTGAGAGACTGAAACGTTTCGCTGCTCATCCAAGCAGCTTCGTCAGTCTGAGGAGTCTTTTTTTCAGAAAGGATTTTTGTTTTTAACTTGGGATGTGCCACTTTGGATTTTTTGGACAACTGATTCCCAGAATCCTCCATTCTGGGTGTGCCACCTGAGAAATCCATGCCTGCAGACGCCTACATGTGATTCATCCAGAGAACACCTAACTCAAAGGATTCACAGCCAGCTGTTGACGAGAAAGCTGTGGTGATGCCTGTGTTTTAACAGGAAGCTAGGCCATGAAGCCTTTGAGGCCTTTCTCCAGGTCAGACCCATTTGGGTGTCTAAAGCTGTGGACCTGTCAAATAGCAGAAATCCAAAAATATCCAAATGCCACATCCCTAATATTTTACCAAAATAAAATAAAATGCTATAGATCACAACTGAAGAAGCACTGGAAGCCAACAATTTGGAAACAGTACCATCTGGCTCCTTTGTAGAAAGTAGGTCAGCAAAGAGTATAGATTCCAATGAAAAAGGCTGTCAGCATGGAAGCAGCCTGCCAAATCACCATACTACAGGGATACTATATATCACATATATAGTACCTATACTGTATATTGAATTAACACCCTCTTCTCTAGGCCTCCTAAGGGCACAGGTGACAGCTCCTTGAAGGGCCAAGGAAGAATGTAGCCACTGTGTGGTAGTGACTCACCCGCCCAAAAAATCAGACGTTGTGCACTTACCACAATCATGACGTACCTCCGACCCTGACGATGGAAGTCGTTCACCATTTGCGGCATATCGGAGAAACCCTCCTTGTTGAAGGTGAAGTCTCTCTTAGCATCTGCATAATCTAGGTCATTCCACTGCACATCCTGTAAAGTCCAGGGATCTGCATTAGGTACAGGCCACACTCTTACCTCCAAGATATGTTATTATTATTCCTCACAGGGGACAACCTGTTCCCTTCTTCACCTACCAGGGGGAAATGTGCTGCCGACATGTTCTTCACCACCTCTCGAGTGACCGCGGTGGAAGAGTAGCCCCAGCGACAGAGGTGAAATCCCAGGGCCCAGTAGGGGGGCATGAAAGGGTACCCTGAAGAAAAGGGAGAGCTTCTGATATAAACTAGTGAATCTCCCCAATCTCTTAACCAAACAAAATTGAATGCATTTATTTGTATTATTTATGGGCTACCTTTCTCCCCATAGTAGACCTAAAGCAGTTCATAACAGATAAAGCTTTAAAACAAATAGTTTTTAAATACTATATGAATATAAATCTATGAAAAACTGATGAACCTATATTAAAATTAAAATCCAAGATTAAAAACAATTTTAAACATGCTGTTCTTTTTTTTGCAATTTATTTATAGTTTTCAAACAAAAAAGTTATCAATCAAAGAAAAGAAAGAAAAAAAAATTGGAGCGATTCTAATCTTCTCAAACAAAGTTTGCATCTCATCTTAACAATGTATGATCCATGCTGTTCTTAAAAGAGCTGGAGTCTTCCATTAAAAATGTATTTGGAAATGTATTAGGGTCTAATAACAATGTGTCAATACAGAGAGAGGCGGGGGGAGGCAGCAAGGGAGGGAGGAAGGGAGGGTGGCAGGGGAATGCTTATTCCATGCTGCAACCATGCAGAGAAGGACCCTTCCCTCTCCCAGTCTTCCTAGGACAATTATTTCAACAATGCTTCTTGTTAATAAAAACAATAAAGCTTTAAAAATAGAGCAGAATTCTTTTTTCAGAAAATAATAGGTCAGAGCAGGATTGCTGATTATTTCAGTCCTCAGGGCTGGTCTGAGTGGCATGTAGGATTTTTGTTTGCTTGTTTGTTTTTATAATTTTATCTAAATACACACACAAAATGCTGCATTGAAGAAGGAAAATATGTGAGACCCATGAGGAGGTCATTTCCCTCAATTTCCTTTTAGAAATCGAGACACCGATTCAGCACCAAAAGCATCATTGGGTGGCACTGTGTAGCCACCACGTTAATATCCCACAACGTTGACAGCAGCTGTGTTAGAGGTAACAAAGGAAATTTAAATGGTGGCTTAGAAATGAGCATGTTTCTCATATACTGCATATGACTATCGTCTAGGGCAGTCGTTCTCAACCTGTGGGTCTCCAGATGTTCATGGACTGCAACTCCCAGAAGTCTTCATCACTCAATGAGCTGGCCAGGATTTCTGGGAGTTCCAGTCCATCTGGGGACCCACAGGTTGAGAACTACTGGTCTATCATGTGGATTGGAGCAACACTTCAGTCACTGTTATCTGTCCAGACACTACTGTCAGGACAGCTGGTCATGATTCAAACACAGATGAAACTTGGTATATTTGGGGCAAGGTCCCTTTAAAGCTGGGGTCAGGCCTGGACAAACTGGAAATGTATGAGCAGCATGCCAGGTTGGCATTTTTCCCCTCCCTCCTACACTGAACCCTTTCTCTGTGCTCAGCATTTTTGCACAGGATGATTTCCATTCTAAATTAAGAGTGCACGGTTTCTCATCCATTTAGCAGCTCTAAGATGCAGGCTTTCTCCTGAAGGTAGTTCAAAGCCTTCCTGGCTACTTGAGCACTTCTATGGCAACAACTGTGTCGGCTTTATTCCACTGTGGTAAATGTAGACAAGGACTGAAACAACACCCAGAGGGGGGAGCCCAAATAGCTGTTAAAAATGGCAAGGCCTCACCTGATACATTCTTTTGGTGGCAGGCCTTTTACTTCTCCAGTCTCTTAGGAACATTCTTCTATGACCACCAGTGTACTCATGGAAATGCAAATGAATAGAATGAGCCAGAGTGCACATTTGGAAGCAAGACTGCAAGGATCATTTATTCATTTTTGCAGCCATAGCTCTGCTGGCATCTTAAAAGAAGAAGGAGGCCTCCTCTTCATAGTGCCCACAACAGGACACCATGTGGTCTTTGTAACATGAAGCACAATGAGAAACAGGCCCTTTGTCAAATCATGAGTTACTGTTTCACTATAAAGAACCCCGAAAGCATCTACCAATGACATCCATGTATTGGCGCACCACACTCTTTGGATCTGGACCCAAGAAGACATAGAAGTCTAGGATTCCTCCAGTTGTTCTCCATGTCAAGGCTGGGCTGGGCTGCAGTATCACATCTGCATGTATAATAATAATAATAATAATAATAATAATAATAATAATAATAATAATAATAATAATAATAATAATAATAATAATAATAATAATAAATATCTTGTTTCCATAATTGTTGCATCCACTTTTGGTAGCCTAGTTTTTCATTGAGCCACGTGGATGTGCCAATTTGGAACCTTGATACAATGCCAGGATTTGGCTTTCATGGTCAGCATGCAGCTATAGACAGTGACATCATCCTTTCATCATTGTCAGTTAATGGTGCTTTCACTACCTGCCATTGAGAGGCTCCCTTTAATATGGAATCCCATCAAATAAGTCAGCCAGTAATTATGCTCACTCATCTTGTTGTATTTTTACCCATAATAACAGATCCCCTGAGTGAAGTGGTACTGGAGACAGTATGATTTCCCCAACACCCCCTCCCCCGGTGCTGCTAAACTATAGTACACTATCCAGTGATAGGGTATTGTCAGAGTACGCTAGTGCTGAAATCCTGCTGGTTAGTAGAGTAAGTCACACTTACTATTATGTTTTTGTTGTTTTATTCTTTTTTCCCTTCTCCCACTTTTATTTTATTTGTATTATTGTAAACCACCCAGAGTTCTGGTTAGAAGACGGGCGGTAACTAACTGACTAAATAAATAAATTAGACCCACCAAATCAATGGGGATTTGGTGCATCAACGACTCTCTCTGTAAGTTCCATTGATCCACAGGGGTGCAGTTAGTATGACTTACTAAGCCACTGATATGCAAGCTGTTTCATATGCAAAGGGTATGTTTTAGTTAAGTACTTGCCCATAGCATTGCTGTTTAGCAGAAAAACTCCGTGGGCCAAGCCACCTTCTTCCAATGCCAGGTAGAAGGGATGTGAGCCATACAGGTTGGCAGAAGGCTATAAAGCAAAAACAGAACAAAACAAAACAACACTATGCAGAGTCAAGATCAATCTACACAAACCACTCAAACTTAAATGCATACAAGAAAACCTTGTTTAGAGATTTATAAACCTTCCTTCACCCATAAGGATCCTGGATCACCATAAAGTTAGACATTCGGACTATGAACATGCTATTAATATATATGATCTGCTCCAAAATAATAGATGAGAATTTTGTGGCACCCAGATAAACACCCCACTGCCGCAATTTGTGACTCACCGCAGGTAGTATGTCCCGATTCCACAGGGTAACCTTTGTCCAATTGACGTCAAGGTTGAGTGAGGTCAAGTGCTCACCCAGGCCAGAGATGAAACGGGATGGCAATGAGGTGGAAATCTGCAGGAACTGGTCAGCATAAAGCAGAGGGGCCACTGTTGTATTGAACCTATTGGTCAAAATGTGGACAATCCCAGCAAGTAATTCACAAATGAATGAATGAACTAATGGATAAATAATCAAATCAAATCAAATCAAATCCCGTACATTGTCGTTCCCCAAAACCTGCCTCATCAAACTTCAACAGATATTTCAATTAAGTGCCTAGAGGTTGTGTGAGCCTCTTCGTACAACTGCTTGTAAGAAGTGATTGGTTGTCTGAATTCCCTTTTAATACCCATAGAAGAGCAAATCAAAATGGAAACAGAAGCCGTGACTCAGAAGGTGCCTGCTTCTGAACAACATTAACTGCAACCCCTTGGCAAGCACCATCAGCCCTTATATGTCTTATACGTATTAAAATATGGAATAGAACTCAGCACTTCTAAATTGCAGGTTAGAACCCCAACCACTGGAGGCTCCTTCTCCTATTATATATCTAATGTGGGAGTGGGCACACTGCCCCACATCTTTGGCTGTGCAGGCTGGGAGCTACAGTCCAGCAACACCTGGAGGTCCCAAACAGATTTATGTGCACCCTAACCCTTATGCCCCCAAACAGCTGCTACTTCAATGATACAAACACATGTCTGGAAACCTGGTTATCACACAGAGCAGTACTGTGTGCAGTGCCTCTTGGAGACGTATGGGTTACCTGTGCTGTGTACCGTTAAGCCACGTCTGAACAGGGTTTTCAAGATATGTGAGATGTTTAAGGAGTGATTTTACTAGTGCCAGCCATCCCCAGGGAATTTCCATGCTCCAATGTGGATTGAAACCCAGTTATCCTGACTCATTCTATCCACTCTGCCACCCTAGCTATTCACCAGAGACATACTGTATGCTGAGCTACACACTGTAGATGGCTGGCATGTTATACTTAGAACTAGTCATTAGGCCCCCAGGATATACTAAGTAGAGATACAGGCCTCATGGGGCAACTGACTTCATCCCTGGAGGCTTTCAATCCAATATTGCCATCAAACAGCTTTTGCTTTGTTTTCATTCAGCTGATGCCCTGAGAGGCAAATAAACCACAGGGAGATACTCTATGATATGGAAAGCCAGGAGTTACTCACAGAATCTGCCCGCTTGACTTCCGCACAATTACGAGGCCAAAGGGATCAGCTGAGAACTGTACAGAAAAGAGTGCTGATGATGCCTTCTTGTTTGTTTGGGGAGTTTCCAAAGGAACCTCGTAGCGCTTGTGAACTGGATCCTTAAACTGGAGTGACGGAAACATAGAAACAGAATCACAGGGTTGAATTTGAATCCTATGAGAAGACTCTCGTGATTCACCGAAGGAAATACTGAAGATCAAAGGAGTTGAGCTAACCCGCTGCTGCTTCTCCTTCTTTATCTACAGTGAAATTAACTGGGAGAATAAGACCCCTAAATCCGCTGGACTTAAAATCAGACCAGAGATCTTAGAGTTTTGGGATCATGTTATAGTCATGACTGGGTCACAGGAACTAATGGGTTTTTTTGTGGGCCAACTGCAAATCTCTAAACGGGGCGTAAAAACAATGAACAAATGGAAGCCAGGAGACACTCACTATATACATTATTTGTCTTCTTAAGATGCCTACATAATTTATTCTGTCCTATTTATTATATTTGTGGGTATTATTTTACGGAAAATTTGCGGCGGAGCTTAGGGGTCGTGTTTAGAATAAAAATTAATAATTTGTGGCATGTATGTTATAGTCCTGTCACAGGAACTAATGGGTTTTTTTTATGCACTGTACATCTTTAATAATAAAATATTATTTACAAGCCAGTCACTAAATACCAAAAAATTTACTGAGTTATCTTCTCGGCTCCCAATATATTAGTAATGGTTAAAAATGTGCTTTTTAAGTAAAAATGCTGAGATTCTCAAGACACTAAGTCCCACATCCACATTCAGCACTTTTTTCATGCTAAAAATGAATTACAAAATCCCACTGTCTCTCATTAGTAGCAATCTGTGTCCACTGCGAATGTGAATTAAGCTAGGCTCATTACAAACGGGAAGTGGAACATTGTGGTGAATTTGGCAGATTGGGGGACTTCTCTGCCAGAGTGCCGTCTGGCCCCTCCTCTGAGTGGTCTGTAGACCCAGGACTACTTAAGGAGGGGGGGAAGGGAAACTGGAGAAGCTAAAGAGACAGTAAAAGAAGACCCTGGTGTGATGCTGTCAGAAGTGAATAAAGCGGGATGGTAATTGGAGGAAATACAGATAGAATGGGAGAGGAAAGGAGTAAGAAAAAGAGTGGGAAAGAAGCAGGCAGTGACTGGAGAGGAAAGGCAGGAGAAGAAGGAAGATAAGGAAGTATCAGAAGTGGGGGAGGGGGTAGAATGTGAAAAACTGAGAATATTGCCACCTGTATGGGAATGGGCTTGGCTAGAAAACCCATGGACCCACAAGTGGGAGGGAGCAATGATGCCCCAAGAAGATATTTGGACTTCTGAAGATATTTTGGACTTCTGCACCCCTCACCCAAGCTTCAGAGGCAATATATTGTACAGCAACAATGGCCACGGGCTTCACTACCCTTGCTTTCTACATTTACCCTTTACTCACCGTAAAGTGGACCCTACAGTCTGTTTCAAAGATCACATCGAGCTGCAAGTTCATTACGTCCTCTGGCATGAACGTGGGCGTCTCCCGGGCCAAGCGGGCAGTGTAGCCTGTTTTGGTGGCCGTCAGGTTCACCATCTTGTAGCTGGGATAGCTGGGAGGGAAGAAGCACCACGGCTGCCCAAGGGCCGGGCTCTTGGACAAAGCAGGGATGTAACAGCAGCCCCGGGCCTGACACTCCTCTTGAGAGAGCAGCTTTTCTGGAGCACAGTCAAAACGGCTGCCCGGAGGGAGGTCACACTCTGGAGGGTGCAAAATGGAGCCACTCAAGGATTCCGGCTGTTCTCCATGTTGCCCGCCACCACTCTTTTTGGCTTCTCTGCATTTCTCCCTACCCTGGCAGGCATTCTCTGCTTCTGTTGGGGCTCCGGGACTCATGGAAGCCATATGTGCTTCACAGACCCCAAAGGCACAGAGCACGGCGGTCAAAGTGATGGCAGACAAAAGAAAGGCAGTCGTGCAGAGCGCTTTCTCCTCTGGCTTCCGAGTCAATAACATGGCTGCCATGAAAAAGAGGGACAGGTGTGTAGTCTTCTGGAGTCATAAGATTCATCAGAGTATCCAGCTGCAAAGGGGATGCAGGAGCAAACTTTTACTGTGATGAATGCCTCAATGATCAGGACCTCGAGAAACAAAATGCCTAATGTGTACATGCCAGGTGCCCAAGGCTGCAAATGACTTATCAGACAGTGTTATTTTTTTCTGCATTCAGGGTACTAAAGGTCAATCAGTCCTCCTAAAAGTATGCCCAGCATGAGTCTGTGAAGATTCTCAGTCATCCAGGTGAGTTTATCTGGAAGTCGAGTCATGGCTGACGAAGCTTCTTGGATGAGCAGCGAAAACATTTCAATCTTTCAAGAAAAGAAGTCCAGTTGCCATGACTCGACTTCCAAATATACCCAGCATGCACACATACTCCATGCACTGAATGACACCATTGTCTTTCATCAGCTTAATGGTGCCCCATTAACGTGCCTCTGAAACCACAGGAGAACTTTGGCTCCTGCTCCTGGAATTCACCAGACAGCCTACAATGAAATGTCAGGACTGTATTCTAAAGGGAGATCCATTCAAGTTGATCTAGCAATCCCCTTCCTGATTTTAGGCTCTCTTTTCTCGGTGTGCTGAAAACCTTATGAATGGGAAAGGCCAGGTAAATCACAGGGTTTGGATGGCGCCTCTGTAGAAGGTCCTGGTAGCTTCCATTTCCAGACGGAAGCTTCCTGCCTGAATCAGAGTTGAAAATATTGGATGAGATGGACTAGTCTAGTGCCTGCCCCACTAAGGCAGGTTCTTGTGTCTCCCTATATGACCTCCAGTGTGTGTGTGTGTGTGTGTGTGTGTGTGTGTGTGTGTGTGATGCTTTTACAGTTGTGAGCGACCCTTCGTGACTCCATGTCCATGGAGTTTTCTTGGCAGGAATACTGGAGTGGTTTGCCAGTTCCTACTCCAGGCACCTACAGCACCTGGTATTCATTGGTGATCTCCCATCCAAGTACTAACCAGGGCCGACCCTGCTTAGCTTCCGAAAACAGGCCAGATCAGATGTGCTTAGGGCAGTTACTGAATGATTATTTAGCCATAGGAGCAACCTAGTTACCCCCTCTCCCTGCTTTAAATTATACTACTGAAAAGAAGAGAGCTTGGGGTGGGATCACAACTCCGTGTTTCATGCAGGACTGTATGTTTTCTTCAACTCTGCTACTCAGAACAAATTCCTGGGATCAGGATTCTTTTATGTTTAAGTGCCCATCACTTGTGCCAGCTGGATCACAGCAGTCTAATAAAAATGTTCAAGAACATAGCCATTTTAATCTGCTACAGGAAAATAAAGTCATGTGGCACTTTTAAGATGAACAGATTTAATACAGCAAAAGCTTTTGTGGACATACTCACCATTTCCTTACACATTTAGATAAGTTACATATTTCACTCTATGGTTCTCAGAACCACCCCACCCCCAATCACCATGACATGATAACACTATGTTATCAATTGTTAGTTTTAATGTTGCCTTCTAATGATGTAAGATACCCCTCAATATCCTTTTTCTCAAACTGAGTATGTCTTAAGTGTAATGGACTATATATTTTTTCTCCTTACTGTAAGCTGCCTTGGGTCCTTTTCCAAGGAGAAAGGTGGCGTAAAAATGCTCAACAATATAAATAAATAAATAAATAAATAAATAAATAAATAAATAAATAAATAAATAAGATTGCGTGGGGGTTTCTAAGAGTTGTAGCCTTAGCTAGTAACTTTGCCGTGCTCTGCTTCTACAGATAGGTGGAGGGCAGCCTAACATCTTTGGCTGTGTAGCTATGTAGTCAATGCCGTGAAAGCGAGTTTAAACGCAGCCATTAGCGCTGACGACTGTATTAACGAAAACACCCTGGCAGTCACATTCATCGCGCCCAAAATCTACTCTAACACTGCCTACCGGTTTTTCCAAAAGAGCTTCCTGTGTTCTTAAGAGCGCCATGACCGGGGGAGGCAAAATAAAATCAAAAGGAGCAACTTTTCACAGGACGGTGCCATTTACGGAGCTAAAAGACTTCTTTCGCGGAAATGTGAAGACCGGGGGAGTTTTGCCAAAGGAAACAGCATTGCAACCCTCAAAGCCCCACATCAATGCCTCCCGCTCGCCCGCCCCCCGAAAAAAAGTTCTGAACATAAGGCTCTCTCCATGTCAAGCGCCAGGAAAGCCTCGACCTTGGCAGAAAACGGATACGCACCGCGGCTCAAATACGGTACTGCCGTCGGCTGCTGTAGGATCCCTTCCCCAGTCTGGAGCTGAGTTTTCAGAGGGTCCCGGCGATCATGTGACTAGCTATTCACATGACTGCTCCTTCCTGGTTTCTTTTTTTTTTCCCACCAGGCAACTCACACGGTGCGGGCGTTGGGCTGAACTGTGAGAGGGAGTCGGTGAGATCGTGCCGTCAAGATTGCGTTCCGTTGTCAAGGGCGAGGTACACCAGGTGGGTTGTTCCGGCCTTATCCGATAGTTTTCTCTGCCCAGCCGCTTGGATTATAATATTAGTTTAGTTTTGGTGTGTGTGTGTGTGTGTGTGTGTGTGTGTGTGTGTGTGTGTGTGTGTGTGTGTGTGTCGCAAAACACTTTGGTGTTATTTCAGGTACTGCGAAACAGAGTGCCGGAGTGTGGGGAGGAAGTCTGCTGCCCTGCTGAAGATTTCGTGCCATGTGGCTGCGTTTCTTAGTGAATATTTAAGATTTTTATGCTAAGCATGCCACATTGATCAACTGCTCCCAGCGAGGCAAGAAAACCAGTTTACTGTATAAAGTTGTCCTTCTAGCCGGTTTCTTCTACGGGCTTGTATTAGTCGCTTGATAGTTTACTACGTCCTCCTATTCACCTCGCTCCTGTTAATCAAAGCTGAGTTGTGGGACAGTTATGGAGTCCCCCCCCCCCCGCCGCCATCCTTTGCTGTCCACTTTTAACCAGTGCTGCAGTTCCAATCGTTCTTTTTGTGTGCGGCTGCGGTTTCTTACTGCTGATTTTATCAAAAAACTGGAAAGGTATGTGTTCTCACAAGATTTCCCCCCCCCCCCAAAAAAAAAAACTTTTCTTTACTAAAAGGGTAAAAAGGTAAAGACTCCCCCCGCACATGCGTGATAGTCCTGTTCGACTCTAGGGGCGGTGCTCATCTCTGTATTCAAGCCGAAGAGCCAGTGTTGTGCAAGTCCGTGGCCACGTGGCCGGCATAGCTGCAAGGAAACACTGTTTTACCTTCCCGCTTTTTACCTCGGTACCTATTTATATACTTGCATTTACATGCTTTCGAACTGCTAGGTTGGCAGGAGCTGGGGTCATCAGCGGGAGCTCACTCCAGGCACCCAGGATTGGAACCACCAAGCTGCCCAAGCCTTAGTTCACAGAGTCACCACGCCTGCAAACAATGCATAGTGTAGTGGAAAATAGGTTCCTATTACAAAATACAAACCATTGTACAATAAAAAGGGGGAAATCCACTGTGATTGTTTTAAAGCAAAAATGTTTGAGAATATACAGCAAAAAGTAACAAACTCGATCCATGAAAGCTCACAATAAAATACAGTAGTCGTTAAGGTCCACATGGTTTTTCTCTCCCCCCCCCCCACAAATTTGGATTTTGCTTGGTATGCTCGCACAGACTTATAGGGCTACCGCCTCTAAAACTGCAAAAAGTAAAAGAGCACTTCACATAACAAACCATGACCAGCAAAAATAAATAGTGCATTTGTATTTAATTGACAAGGCAGCAAGGGTGCTTGAATGTTTTAAAATGAACAGAGACATGTTTGCTTTGAGTCAGGAAGTGTCAGTACCAAGACAAAGCAAAATGTATAAAGCTTCACAGAATGTCTCTGTGGTAAAAGGTAAAGGTTCCCCTTGCACATGCGTGATAGTCATGTCCAACTCTAGGGGTAGTACTCATCTTCGTTTTCAAGCCAAAGAGCCTGTGTTGCGCAAGTCCTTGGCCATGTGGCTGGCATGGCTGCACAGAACACTGTTTACCTGATGGCAATTTTAGTGTGATGTTTTAGTATAAGGTTTTTATTGTTTTAATTATTTATTGCTGTTTGATGTTTTTAACTGTTTTAATTCCTTGATTGTAAGCCGCCCAGAGACCTTTGGGTAGTGGGCGGCATATAAGTTGTAAAAATAAATAAATAAAATAAAATAAATAAATAAATACCTTCCTGCTTTTTACACTGGTAGCTATTTATGTACTTGCATTTACATGCTTTCACACTGCTAGGTTGGCAGGAGCTGGGATTAACAGCGGGAGCTCACTCCACTGCATGGCACCCGGGAGTCAAACCACCGAGCTGCTGACTTTGCAGCCAACCGTTTCAGCGCTCTAGTCTGCTAAGCCACCATGCTCTCTGACAGTGATGGCGAACCTATGGCACGGATGCCAAAGGTGGCACTCAGAGCCCTTTCTGTGGGCACCTGGCATCGCCTTTCATAGCCACCTGTATACAGGCTAAATTACTGCATTGGCACTTTGCAAACAAATTACAGTGGTACCTTGTATAAAGGAATTAATTCGTTCCAAATGAAATTGTTAAGCAAATTTTCCTTTATACAAATTCCCATAGGAATGCATTGAAAATGGAGTGATCCCATTTTTATGTTGTACAGATTCTCCCCATAGGCGATTATGTTAAGCAAATTTCCCCTCTCTCTGGAATTTTTATGTTGTACAAATTTTATGTTATACAAGCTGTTTGTTATACAAGGGTCCACTGTAGTGGGTTTTGAACTGCAGTTTGGGCACTCAGTCTCTAAAAGGTTCGCCATCACTGCTCTATGACCTGTGGCATAGCTTGTACAGTAGGACCCTGGTATCCGCTGGGATTGGTTCCAGACCTTCCCGTGGATAATGAAAACCGTGGATAAGAGAGAACACCCAAAATCCCCAAAACTGCTGTTTTGTGACAGTAGCTTGCTTTACGGCTGCTGTTTGTTATAGTAGCTTGCTTTATGGCTGCTGCTTTACAACAGTAACTTGCTTTACAGCTGCTGTTTGTGACAGTAGTTTGCTTTGTGGCTGCTGAATTATTTATTTGATTTTTTTCTTCTGCCATCTGTGGATAACTGAATCAGTGGATAATGAATCAGTGCATGCGGGGGTCCTACTGCATGTTTTTCAGCATGTGAAAGCACTTCCTTGAAACAGACTATGTATAGAACTTGCTCTAGAGGTAATGGCAATTACTGTAAAATGGCAGTTATTACATGACAACTTTAAAAAGTTCCAGGATTTTGATAAAGATAATTATATTTAGAAACAGTTTCACTTTGTAAGAAGAGTTTAACTTTGTAAGAAGAGTCAAGCAGTAATATACTGTAGTTACATATAGCTCTAGATATTAAGAAATGAGGAAGTTACATTATATTTTTGTTGTTGAACATGTATAACTGCAGTTTTTCTAACAGTGGTTAGAAATACGGAAGATTGATATTTCCTACTTCTTGTTCCATGTACTCAGCTGCAGGATGCGTCCACCTGGTATTTAATTTCAATACTGAAATACTGGGCAAATAACCGTGCAAATGAGAGCCTATACTAAGATTTGCAGAGATCTGTATGTTTTTTAAATATGGATGTATACACATACTAACCATAACTACATGTTTGCTGAGATAAACGCTATGGCAAAAATACTTGTGATAAAAAGTTTCATTTGTCTATTTAACGTTTCTTCATAGCAGAAACATAAGACAAACATTAAATAGTTACAGTAGGGATGTTTGTTGTGGAATGACCATTTAACAATTCATCCATGAGCAGAAATGAACATTGTGAAAATTGTTTCCTCTTTTGATGTTCAGCTTGATTAAAATATCCATAGAGGAGAACAAGAAGATCTAAAGATTTGGATATCATTTAAGACACCTTCTGACAAGAAGACAAGTAGTTTGCATGGCTTTGCAAAATGTAATATTCTGACCTATGATTGTGACCACACTGGCACTTTTGATGCAGGCTTATTCAGTCTAAATACAGTCACTTGAGGTTGGGAGGAGGAGCCATGTGCTATTTGGCATGATCCTTGTGTCCCAATGACAATACAGTACTGTATTTCCTTCCCTCCGGCAACTTCAAGGGCCAGCAGAGGGGGCATGGTCCCATGAAGGGCTTTAACTCGGAGTAAACATGTTTTGGGTCTATTTCCATTTCCATAGTTAAAGAATTATTTGACGGGGCTGGGCAGTGTGGTGGGCTTTTACTTGGCAGTGTTTGCCTTGGGGATGAGATGAGCTTGCTTGACTTCCAGGAAACAGGCCTGTCAGGCTCCTGCTTTCCAAAGTGAAAGAGGTACTCTTAGAGATGCAAGGGGGACATCCCTTTGCTCTGTGAAAAGGTGAAGTTGGTGGGGAAGAGAACACCCCCTCTCTTTTGGAAGTGGAGAATTTAGGAGTATTCTTTTTTTTGCCACTGGGATGCATTTAGTGCTGGGAGGCAGCCCAGTATGACATGTGCTTACTCAGAAGTAATATGGTCCTACATACTTAAAAACTTATAGTACTTTGATCAGAATACTTCCTGAAAACATATGGCAGCATACTCCATTAGCATTACTTTCAGGGGCAAATTATCGTGCATTTAAAAGTACTGATGTTTACTGCCAAACACCAAGCCACGTGACTGGTGTGTGACATTGAACCCATTTGCAACTTCTCCTTTTGCTGCATGCCAGTGGAGTTACACCAATGAGTAGAAATATCAGGAGCCTGGCCAGTATCTGAGAAGCACAGACATGGTAGCTAACGATCAGCTACATATTCTTACTAGTTTATACACGACCCCTAAGCTCCGCCGCAAATGGCTGCAAGCTCCGGACGATAAAAATGTTTACCCACCAGCTCCGGAGTTTGCAGACAATTAAGTGCGACCCCGCCCACTTAGCACGACCAAACTGCACTTTTCTTGTACCTGCTTTTTTATGGTGAAAAATATTTGATCCGGAGACTGCCTGAGGTCTCCTCGCTTCTTTCTGTTGTTTTTCTTTTGCCTCCGCCCCTTAAAGAGGAACCAGGAAGTAAACGGAGATCAGAGCAACTTCCCCCAACACCGGGAGGTAAGCCTTTTATTCTTTTGTCTCTGTCTAAGGCTTTTTTTTCCTCCCCCCCTCCCACAGACAGAACAAAGAAGTGCCGAGCGGGTGGGGAGGGAGGAACAGCAACGAACCCTCAAGATCTCTGGTCCGAATTTAAGGGACCAGCGGATCTTAGGGGTCGTGTAAAAAGGCCCTGTGACGTCTCTTCTCTGTGACCGAAAACTGCAGGAAACTAGAGCCATTTAAAATATAAAACAGAATTATTCTCAGAAAGGGTCTTGCTAGTGTTCATTTATGGTACCTGTATTCAATATTCCTTCCAAATCAGCACAATCACCCCAAGTCAACTGGATCCCTAAATTCATGGGAGACACTTTCTCCTCATTCTTCTAAGTCAGTCAGTACACAAGCAGCTGATTATTCTTAGCTTGGTTTTTCAGGAGACACAGGAAAGACCTAAAAGCATGCTTCATAATTCAAAACCCAAAACAAAGCCACCTGAACCCACTGGCAACCTACCCATCCCCACCCTTCAAAATCATTTTGTTATGCTCATCCACCAGCAAGGTGTCAGGTAATAATGTTGCAGTCACCCTCATATATATATATATATTTATTCATGAAATGTCTGTATTATTAATGATTCAGCCCTGGTATGCTAGCCCTGTTGTTCCACTGCTTGGGCATCCAGCCTGCTGTTCAAGATTTGGCTGAGCCTCTTCAGAGTCCTCTGGTGATGAGGGTACTCCTGTCCCACTTGGTGAAGAATGGCACTGATGGCATGCAAACGCTCCTCCAGCTTCTGTTGTTCAATGCGTATCATTATCTCAGATCGGCACAATGGGTTGTATCGCCCTTCCTTCACAGCCTGCAAGTGCTTCATACGGCTCTGATAAGCCACGATATCTGAAAGGTTCTTGGACAAGTAACACAGAATATATTACAACAAGACAAAAAGATGGCAGAAAAGATAAGGACCAGCAGATCTATTACATCTTAACAGGGAAGGAGCAGCATAGCAGAAATCTCTTTGAATTCAGACCAGTTAGTGCCAAGATCCAAATGCTATGGATAGTGAAGCCAAAAATAGGACAAAGCATTATTCTCCTTATGTAGCAAAGCTACAGAAATGTGTACAATGGAATTCTGAAAGTCCAAATTCTGGAGACGGAGTTCCATAACTAAGGTTCTGCTAGCAAAAAAAGGCCCCATCTCGCAGCCTAAACTCTTGCTGCTGGATGTAAAGGAGGGCCTTGGATGGAGATCTTAAACTCTGAGCAAGTACACATGGCTTTAAGGAATCAGTACCTTGAACTGGGCCCAGGAACAGAATGGAAGCTAATGAAACTGGTGTAATACCAGTATAATATGGATGCTGTATTTGGCATCAGTGGCAGTTTTTAAGCATGTTTGAAGGTCTCCCGCACACAGAATGTGTTGTGTAAAAGGAAAGTGATTAAACTGTGAATCGCTGTGCCTGGGTCAGACTGGTCCAGCAAAGGCAATAATTGGTATACTAGGCAAAGCTGGACAGCTCCTGACCATAGTTATCTGAGCAAGTAAAAGCGAAATCATGCCCCAAAGCACCTCCAAGCTATGTAGTTAATTATTTGGAGGAGAATACAAACTGCTCCAGAATGGGTTGTGCTTTTAGCCTAAGACTGGCCTACTGTTGACTTCAATGCCCTCTATCTTGTTAAGACTTCATGGTAAGTCTTCATGTGTTAGTCACATTTGATCCATTACTGAGATCCTTGAAATAGCCCAGGATTTCTAGATATCTGCATATCTACCAGTGAATGTTCAATACTATGTTATCTGTTTGAGGGACTATCCTCAGCTCTTTCCTGAAATGTCTAGGCAAAATTTGGGACGTCTATAATTCTCTCCCTTGCCCATACATTTTATTTACCTTCCATCGTGATAAGGACTGCTGGAGAACCAAAACCCTGTATAATTGGAATGACATTGTTCCTAATAAACATGTTGTCTGACTATATGAATGTCATATTCTCATTTGTCCACAATGAAATAATCCAGTACAGTACAGCTGCTTTGATCTTGCATTAAAATGTGCTGAGATAAATAACCATAGACCTTGCTTTTAATAAGAAGTTACATCAGAGCAGATGCAATCTATTGTATCTGCAATGTGTTCTACAGACTTGATAACAGCAGGTTGCAAAGGCCACCCCTCTGCTACATTCATACCCCTTCACACATTCATGGACCAATCTGACACCAATCAACATTGGGTATAAAGAGAATGGATATGTTTGTAAGTCATGACAAGTCACAAGAACACTCAGCACATCAATTATAGTCTCTCTTGCTTAGAGCAGAAAGAGCTAAACGACGGAGCTTTGTTGTGTGTTGGGCTGATTGTATCACATGGCAGCAGGAAGCTTCCCATCTCTTGTGTATTCCATCCCCACAAATCGGAAAAGGAATTCAGGCTTTAGTTTTGGGTTCTTTCTTCAGTTTGTTGAGAGGGAACAAACCAGAGATGGAAGCTGCTTTCTGCCAGATGATGCGAGGAAACAACTGTGCAGTAAAGCTCCAGGGTTTGTTTAGCTGCTCTTGCTGTAAGCATGCTGCTTATTCGTGACAAACCAGAGTTCCTGCTGAGCCCTGGCTTGCTGTGTCATGGGGATGCACCCAGTGTACAAACCAGTCCCCAGGGAACATGCATTGAAGAGAAGCCCACCCCAGTTTACCTGCCGTTTCTTTGCCTGCAGCTGCTCTCCTTGTATTTCAAGCTCATTTATTTCAGCATTCCAGAGGGAGATCTCTTTCTGTTTCTCCAGGAGAGCATTGCTGACATTCCTCTGTGTATTTTCAAGCTGGATTACCGTTTTATTGCACTCCTCAGCATTCTAAGGGAGGAGGAGGGGGGGGGGGACCCAGCATGCTGTCTTTCAGAACCAGCCCAAATAGAATCATAGAATCACAGAAGATTGCAGGGCAACAACAACATCCACTCTTCAGGCAGCATCACACATTACATGTTCCTTTAAAGGAGGCAATCAACACGTAGGACAATGCAAGTACATTTTGCTATGAGTCAATGACTGGACACCTGCTATGTAAGTCTATAGACAACACTCATGCCACCCTTCATACTTACTGGACACATGGTTTTTCCTACACAGAGGATTTTCATGAATGAAATGCCCATTCCTCCTATCTTTCTATAGTGGAATACTACATAAGCTATTGATTTATTTAAAATATTTATGCCCAACCTTTCTCCTAAAAAAATTGGCTTATAATAATGAAAAGTAAACAGTATGAACAATAAATCATTATGGTGTTAAAAATTAAATATATTTAAACAAGTAGATTAAAAACAGTTTTAAACAGTTGAAATGTTCTCTAATGATAAAAATGAAAATATGAAGAACAGCCTGAAATATATATCTATATCTGTATCTGTATCTGTATCTATATCTGTATCTATCTATCTATCTATCTATCTATCTATCTATCTATCTATCTATCTATCTATCTATCTATCTATCTACACACTGTTCAGATTAGACATTATTTCAATATTTTATTTGGTTATTTCTATATTTTGTATTAGATGAAAATAGATATGTATAAAGACTGATAGAATATTGATGAAGTAAAAAGGAAATTAAATACAAAAATATGAAACTATGTTATTCTAAGACAGGAAAGGAGCTATGAAATGCCATTGGGAAAATAATTGCGATTGACTTATGTAACACAACAGGCGATAAGGAATATATGTGTTTCTATGTGTTTATTGTGTCTATTGTGTAGAAAATAAATAAAATTGAACAAAAAAAAGGCTAAAGGGTTGGAGAAAGAAGGAAAAAAACATTCTAAGCATGGATGAAAAACAGCAGAAACATAGCAGTCCACTTTTAGAAATCCTCTCTTAGGTGGCCATCTGCTCTTGGTGCATAGCCTGAAGAAATGGATTTGATCTAAGAAAGTTTGGTCAATATTTGGGTTTGTATAAAGTGGTCTAATAAAGGTATCACCTATGCTTGCATTTGTGTAATTTTAAGGATCACATGGCCTTTTCCGGGTTTTATCAAAAGTTTTGTTTCAAGGACACAGGATATAGAGATCATCATGCTGCTGCGGAAAATGAGCCAAACAGATGTGGCCTTATGTCATACACATGTCTGTACTGTATGCCATAAAATAAAACTGAAATAGTAGAAGGTATTCCCTCGAGCTGACATGGCCCTAACGAGCTAGTCTTGCTCCCATCCACCCACCATTTTTGCTAACCTTCTGAGTCTCCTTGATCTTTTTCTTCAGCTCCAGTTTTTTATACTGGAAATCCCCCTTGGTGAGCACTTGCTTATTAAGTTTGTTCTGGCCCTCACCACGAATCACAATGGTCTCTCGGCGGGCAACAGCAGCCTCCATGTCTCGCATTAGCTTCTCTTGCTGTTTCATCAGCTGCTGGTGCCTTACCTGTGGTGCAGAAGGGAAGCAGACAAGCTGAATACACGTGGAAGCCACAAACAAGTCAGGCCTCGTTCTTCAGAGCTATTCTAGCTACTCAGGCAAGACCCAAAGGACGTGCCAACACCAGCAGCCAAATTCTTTGCACAAACGTGGGCACAGTGTTGATCTGTGAATTCTGTGCCAGGCTATTGACCCATTGGGAGAGCTCAAGAATTTTCAGTGAATCACTGCTACAGAATCCTGGCGTGGGCTACAGAATTCATGACAGGTGCCAGAAACCTATAGTCAGAATAGTACCAGCCAGAAAGGTGCTTACAGCACAAAAGGAATCACACTGATTTGACTGTTAATGTCCTTGAAGAATATGCTTTTGCTCCGAGAAGCTAGCTTTTCATCATTACTGATTTTAAAGCTTATGTGATACCAAAATCCACCCAAGCCCCACCGACTGCACAGTATGCATCCTTCTCCCCTACAGGTTACATTGACAGTAGGTGTGTCCATGGAGCAAGAGAAGACAAAAGCCAATGTCATATAGGAAACAAGTGTCTCCAAGCTAGACAATGAGCAGCTTTGCCTACCTAACACCTCCTACCTCACCTGCATCCTGTGAATCTCTGTTTTCATGGCTCGGATCTCCCCTTGCCCAGTTTCTGAGTCCACGGCTGCTCGCATCTCTTTAGCCAACTGTATCTTCTTTTCCCACTGCATCATGTGACATCTGAAAGAAGGAGAAAGGAGAGAAAAGTTTCTCTAGACCGAACAGGAAAGACGTTTCAGTGGCTCCTGGCCCTCTGTTGTTAACACAATTTACATTCACTTTAAAGGGTTGGAAAATGGAACAGACATATGTGGGAGTGAGAGGTGTGTCGTTCACGCTCTTGGTGTCACCAGTCAATTAAGCACTGGAAACCTGTGCAAGCCACATGCCACATAACATTCATGATCACATTATGTGGGCTTGAAGAACAATTGCCAGGTAAGTGTTGCTAGCTGGGAATGCATTTTTCAGCAACAAAATAACTGTGGGTTGAGTTGTCATAAAAAGATGATTCCCCTCACAGTTGAATTGCCACAAATGGACATGTCGCTCCCACATAAATACGGAGCACTTATATATCTGCTCTCTGGAAGATGGAATTTATTCTGGATATGGAAATGAAAAGAATCGTGCACCCAAGACAGATCAGGGAAGCTGATTGATGAAAGCTATAAAACTAAAATGGGATCAAGCCAAAGGTGTAGAAAAAGTAGAAGGAGCAGAAGATATGCAAAGCAGGAAGGACAAGAAGAAATGGCTGGAACAGAAAGACACTGATGCACAAGAACTGGGGCATCAAAAGGATTTCAAACACTTCCCTGGAGAACAATCAGATTCCTAAGGTAACAATGAGTTAGAAACCGGCTCCCAGTGGAAAGTGACAATAAAGAAGCCCTCAAAAAACGTGGCAGAAAATACTGACACTAGACCTGAAAGAACTACATATTCCATGGGAGGATCCCGAAGCACTCACACAGGACTGATTGAGCTGGAGAATCCTTACTGCGCAATACGCCACACAACATGAAGGAGATCGTCAACCAGTTTGTAATGGAGGCTGCTCCCAGCAGAGCAACAAGGCATCCGCATGTTGAACTATGATGCGTAATGACTACACTGTGACTGAGGTTTTCATTTCTCCGCTTTTCTAAAGCAGAAAGTGCTCACAAAGAAGCCTGTCTATTAGCATTCAGATAACACAAGAATTCAGATGGCATACGAGGAGAATGTACTCACTCTGCCTCCACTAAACTATTGAGGAGTCTCTCTTTTTCTTCCTGGAGGCGGTCCAGTTTCTCTTGCATCTCAATTGATTCTCTCTCGGCTACCTAGAATAGGGGAGAAATTCATTTGTCCTGAACCCCTTGGGGGGAAATCAATAGGCCAAAAAAGAGGAACATCTTTGCCTTTTTATACTAGGCTAAGGAGACCCCTTCTGCTCTTAAGAAAGTCGAATGTACTGTTTTGCCCACACTGATGTAGGTAGGAGGCCTGGGGAAGGTGTCCCCACTGCCCTTCCACAAAAGGAATGCAGACCAGTTGTTAAGAGCCAAATTTAGAGAAAAAATAATAGGATGTCAGCAGATTAATTGTGGGACTGAGGATTACCTTAAGAGTACGCACAAACTCATTCTCCATGATGGTGTTGCCCTGCTGCAACTCTTCAGAATTCTCCCTGTTCTTGTTGATCAACAAATGTAGCTTCACCAAATCATTAGCCATGTTCTTCATATGGTGTTCAATGTCCTTCAGTTCATTTTTTTCTTGCTGGATTTCATCTGGAGAGAGACAGCCAACAAATAGCAATGTTATAAAATATAGGACATTAAATCCTAGCAACATTGATGGATATGATATGGAAGAGATATGGAACGGTGATGATGGGTGAAGGACAAATATAGAGGCCTATGCAACTAGTATTGTATTGACATTGTTAAGCCCATGCTGTTCTGATTCTACTTCATATCAGCTCTTATAGAGAAGGGGTCCATAAACCTTTTTGCAATCTTCAGTGAACTCCTTCTTTAAAATGGCAGGAGAATAATCTCAACACCTTGTTCATGACTGCACAGTTGGTGGTAACAAAAGGCAAAATGTCCTTGAAGTCTATCCTGTACATTTTTGTGCCTAGGAATTCCAGCTTTTCTAAGAAGAAAAATCAAAATCTGGTAAATCAGCTTTCTGCATTTAGGAATATTGTCTGACCTCACAGGTACATTACGTGGGTGTGAAATTTTATGTTATGGATTCTGTCAACAGTGGGTAGAAAATATACCATCTACTGCTGCAGTATTTATGTGAGAGCTTGCAGCAGATTGCTTCAGGAGGTCTGCTTCCAGAGGCAGCTTCTCATGCATCACACTTGACCTTCCCGGAGAAGCACACCGTTACTAAGTGCTCCTGAGACCCCAAGGGCAATTACTGCCCACCTAAATTATTATTTCATATTTGTAGATGGCTGGAAAGGCCTTCGCTGGAAGACTCCACCGTTGTGCCAGTGAAAGACACTGACCTGTCTCTTCCTTCCCCCCCCTAGTCCTCATTTGGCAATCACTGTCTAGCAATCGCAGACACGATTACACTCTTGCTCACCACTGCCATTTTCAAATGGACCTGAAAAATCATTCAGTCAAAGTGTGTGTGTGTGTGTGTGTGTGTGTGTGTGTGTGAGAGAGAGAGAGAGAGAGAGATATCTTATTTCCAAGAAGCATCACACTTACTTTCAATGCGGATTTTCTTCTGCTCCTTAATTGTGATCTCTTTCTTTAACATATCCAAAGAGGCCAGCTGCTCTTCTCGCTCCTCAGTCAACTTCACTAACTCTCTCTGGTGCTTCATCCAGTGTCTCTGCAGCTTCACCACCTCCAGGTCAGTTTCATCTATCTGCTTAGCAAGTCTCTTGATTTCAATTTCCAAAGGCCCCAATTCTTGTCCCTGAATTATGCAAAATTGTGTCAATAGTTTTGTTTCATTTCCAGTGGACCTCAGTTTGCTTCACTATATTCTCACACTTGCTTTATGCTCCTTGCAGAATTGTGACAAACTTATTTTTGTGGTTCTTATTTCTAGCTGTAGGGAATTCTTTCAGGAGACTATGCCTGGTCTAAGATTGTGGTTTTGATATTATCTGGGAGTTCCAGAAATCTGTACAATAAAGTAAGTAAGTAAATCTCACATCCAAAAGCAAAATGAATCTTGCACCTTAGTCAGTTTACTTAATTTATTTCAGGTATAATTTTAACCACTCTGGGTCCAAATCCCAGTGTAAAATGTAGGCTTAGTCATACATTCAGTCCATTCCTCACCTGTAAATAAAAAGTGCCTGCCATGATTCTTAGGGTGGGGACACACACAGACACACCAAGCCAGCCTGCATGTGTGCCCCTAAGGATTACAGCAGAACTCTTTATTGACCAACCAGGACTGGACCAAAACATATAACTTTGCTTACATTACATATTTCAGCTAGAATGTTCTAATTACTAGCCATCAAGATAGGTGGGAAAACCTGAAATCAGTAGGAAACTAGAAGAACAGTAGATAGATCTCTCTGACTCTGTTTGGCCCCTTTTCTGGTATTTAGGATTCTAGCAAACACTGTTATTCAGAGCCTCGCGAGATTTTTCATATTTATGAATAATTTCCCTGTCTGATTTCATCATCATCACCACCACCACCACATTTGCCCTACTGGATGATATGGACTCAGCCAATGTGTTGATTGTGAACTAGAGATGGGCATGAATCACTAGTTCAGTGGCTTGTGTTGGTTCATCCTCAAAGGAGCCCCTTGGCTTCCCTGCCCCACCTCTTCTGGCCACTGCCTCTGAGTGGGCTGGAGGAGGCGGTGGGGCTGAGAAGTGCCAAACACCTGTCTACCTAAAGTATCAAGCAACATCAACTCCAGTGGTTCGGGCCCATCTCTGTTCTGAACATTTGTGTTCTTTTATCTCAGAAAGTTATATAAATTTATATAAATAAGATGTTTATATAAACAGTTTATATAAATAAGATGCAGGACACCACTTATACAATTTTCTGATCAGCCTGTTAAATGTCTTTTGACTAATATTGAAAAAAGGGGCAGAAGTGTCCAGGGGAATTGTGAGGATTGCTGACATCCTATTGCAACATCAGGTGCAATTCAATAACCCATAGACAGTATTATATAAACATTATTCAGTTTTAAACCATTCAAAAAGACATTTGATGTATTGCAAAGGTAAAAACATCATTCATTTTTTTTTAAAAAAAACCCAAGTAGTCAATGCATTTGAAAAACTGGGATTACTTCCAGAACCTCTGATGTTTTCCATGATAATTTATACGAGCAGGGGTCCAAAACATATGGAGAGCAGGAAATGGCCTACTAATTGGTTAATAATGTTCAATGAGTGCTGTGAAGACATTGGTAAAAAATCCCTACCTAGCCATCAAACATGCAGGGTGATATTGTGGCAGATCAGGCTAACTTTCCTTACTTTCAAAAGAATTCTGTGGTTCAGCATAAGGAAGAAACTCCAGGCGGTTTACAATAGGTTAAAAGAACAAGAAAACACATACAAAAAAAAGACAATACAATAATAAAAGAGAGTCATCGGCAAGAGGCGACAAAAAAAACTAAATTAAATTAAATTAAAGGTCACCAAATGCCTCCCAATAAAGCAAGGTTTTAAGTGCTTTTTTGAAGGCAGGCAGGGACTGTGCAAGGCGCAAATCACTCAGGAGATGGTTCCAGAGTGAGGGGCCCACCACAGAGAAGGTGCGGTTGCATGTAAGCGATTTCCACGCCTCCCTAGGCGTGGCCACTTGGAGTGAGAGCGCCTGTGACATTCTTGTGGGTCGGGCCTCAGTTGACCTTTGGGAGATACGCTCCGACAGGAGCCCTTTGACTTGGAATGTCTGAAAGGAAACAGCAATGAGAATGAAACCCATCAAGTACATACCCCCAGCTGAGAAATCATCACTTCCAATTTCTTGTTGTATAGGTTGATGATCCCCTGTTTGCGTCCAATCAGAAGGTTACGCTTAGCAATCTCATTCTCACTGTGACTGATCTGGTTGTTTAGATTATCCATTTCCTTGTCCAGATTGGAGAGGGTCTTCTCAAGATTATTAAGCCTGCAGTTGGTGGATGTTATATCCAGGAGGGTTTGGGCTGTATCATTCTCAACTTTGGTGAGCTGTATCTCCTAGGGATGACAAGGAAAAAAACGAGGCATTGACCAGGAGTGGGGAAAATAAACAAATTGGTTATGGGAATTTGCAGAAGACTAAAAAGGATGGCCTGCATAAAGTCACCATATCTCAATCTCCCGAAAGTTTATCCATGATTCAGAGCAGAGGAAGCACTTGGAAGGAATCAGGCTTGGGATTTCATTGTCCTCTGTTGTCAAATGGATGAGTCAAAGTGCTTGAACAAATCCATATCTTTTTCTCTGCTATTTCCTATGGCTTCTGCCCTGCTGTTGGATATTATGGAACATAGCTTCTTCTCTAATGCTTACAGGAATAGCCTTTGCTCCTTACAACTCACATATGCCACTTTTCTGCTACAAAAGCACTTAAATCAACTTAAGCTTTGTATATAAGATAATTAAGAAACAACTAACTCAAAACAAATGTGAATTAAGCTGTGTGGACTTGTGATTTCAGGAATTAGAGCAGTGTTTTTCAACCACTGTTCCGTGGCACAGTAGTGTGCCGCGAGATGTTGCCTGGTGTGCCGTGGGAAAAATTCTCCCTACACCAGCAATGCCCCCCCCCCCGCATCCCGCTCGCGACCAAGGCAGCGGTGCGGCACCGGCGAGCCGGAGGAAGGCGGGCTGTCCAGAAAGAAGCCGGCTGCCACAAGGCTTCCTTTGGAGATGTAGTTCCTCTCGCAGGTCTGAGACACGGTCCTGGGGAGAAGAGCGGACTACCTTTCCCGGCGTGTTTTGCGTGCCGGCGAGGAAAGGCTGGCCGTGGGCGGGGAAGGAGAAGAAATAAGGGAGGAGGAGGAGACTGGAGAGCGAGAGAGTGAGAGAGAGCCGGGAGACCCGCGCAGGCGCATTGCGGTGAAGGGTGCTCCAGAAGCCGCTCTTAAAGGTTCTTGGGGTTGGTTCCCCCTCCTCGCTCACCGAACCCCCCTCCCTCCCTCCCCCACCTCGCGCACTCGCTGTTTGCCTCCCGAGCGTGGGTGCGCGCCCCTGCCGAGCCAGGTAGGAGCGCGCGTGCGCACCCCTCTTTTAAGGGTGGGGAGCGGGCGGCCGTTGACAATGGTCATTTTTGTGGGGGGGGGAATAAAGGGGAGGACGTGGGAGGCTGAGGAGGGGATTCCTAGGACCTAGGGAGGAGACGGGGATGGGGGGGTCCCTTCCGGGCCCTGTGGCTGCCTGGCTGGAAGGATGCGGCGGGGGGGGGGGAAGAGAAGGGAGGCTTATACTGGAAGGGGTAAAAGATGGGGGTTGGGGGTCATATATGAAGAGCCTCCCCCAGCCCCACCTTCTTGGGTTTGCAAGTTCCTCTGAAAAAAAGTGCCAGGAGGAGGGAGGGGGAAGGTGAGGGCAGGCGGACATTTTGATAGGGATGCCTTGGGAGGGCCTGGGCTGGAGGATGGATTTGTTGTTGTTTTTTTGGGGGGGGTGAGAAGTGTGTTTGTGTGCGTCTGATAGGCACAGAGTTAAATTTTTTAACATTTTCTAATAGTGGTGTGCCTCGTGATTTTTTTCATGAAACAAGTGTGCCTTTGCCCAAAAAAGGTTGAAAAACACTGAATTAGAGGATCAATATCCTAGGAAAGATGAGAAACTGCTATTGCCTTTAATGGGAACTCACGCTAAGCATGTAAATTGAACAAAGCCAAAGTATTTATTTACAGCAGGCATGTCCAAACTTCAGCCCTCCAGATGTTTTGGACCACAACTCCCACAGTCCTTTGCCATTGGAAATACAGGCTTGGAATTCTAGGAGTTGTGGTCCAAAACATCAGGAGGGCCGAAGTTTGGACATGCCTGATTTACAGAAACAAACCAGTGTTTCAGAACCAAGAAATTAATTTACAAGTAAATGACAGAAGATGCATCAGTTCAAACAATTCTTTCTCCAGAGTATTCACTGAATGTTTACTGCTCACTACGACTGCAGTAGCTTTCCAGTGGTCCACCAAGACCCAGTAGATATTGGATCCATCCCGAGGATAGCTTTTCATGTTGCCCAGTTTGCTTGTATTGGAAGCCATTTCTGGGAGGGACGGCTTGTATAGTCTGATGGGTGTAATCACAGAGACTTGCAGTCACCTGCTTCTGGGATGCTGAGAACTCTAATTGCAAATTAACATTTAAAATGCTATTTCCCACCATCATCATGACCAACTGACAGCACTTCCTTCTTAACATTTCACAGGTTTCTAGCTGCAAGACCTAACAAAAATTGTAACTTTAACAAAGGTTCTTAGACTGTCTGGAAATTGCAGAATAGTGTGTATCTCATAAAATAATAATTGTGTGTATATGTGGGTTTTTTTTTAAAAGATTGCCTGGAGTTAAAAATCTGCAACCAAAAGAAATACAGTAAGTTTATGCAAAGAGCAACCCAAAATGCAAGAAGAACATGCAGCTAGAAAGTAAGAGGCAAACATTACCCTGCACCATTTTTATACTGCACTATTTATTTTTAATGGCCAAAATCCTGTTATATAAATTTATGCCAGCATAACCAAGATTGGACATCGTAAATATTTAAAACGTCTAAGTCTCCCATTGGGCAAAAGGACTCCTTAGGGAACTCAGAACCTCAAAGGGGCATATGAAACTCCCCCACTAGTTTAAATTGAATATTTCCAGTGTCTGATCTGAGTTGCACCAGTGTAAATGTACGCAATAGGACTTTTATGCCTGATCTTTGGATGAGCTTTAATTGAAAGCCACTTGAGAGCTGGCCCTACAATATTCATAACAAATAAGGAAATAATGAGACATTGAATGAAAAGGACCACAACAACATGTAGTCAGGAATGAGGATTGAATCTGCAAGGTTGTCAATTTGCTACTTGACTCCATCCCAACTGTAAGGACGGAGGGCTGCTTTTTCAACTTGCTGTTCTTAATGAAATGGTCAAAAAAAGAGGGAGGGAGAAAATATCTGTAGTAGCTGCAGAACGCTGTAGCTATTGATAAGCCCTGCTTAATTATGTGACCTTGATCTGCATTAATTGTGGCTTTCTTGTAACCTCTCTCATTTTCCTAACCGTAATAGTCCCCTTTGCAATTTGCTCTTGTCTGTCCAATTCTATTTGAATTTTCTGAATTTTAAAAGAAAATAGTAAATAATGTTACTGATTTCAGCTCTCTAATCCGTGATTTTGGTATGGCTTTCGATACCCGTTCCTTTTTGCATTTTGAGAGTTCACAGCCATTCAGTCACACTCATTTTCTGACTTCAATGTGGATGTGGAGTCCTTTTTATCAGAGCAGACTATGGGCAGGGTTAAGGGGCTACGAATACATGTTTTTCAGGTGAGAGCTTCTGAGAAAACTTGCTAGAGGAGGGAGCCTGAAATGCAGCCCATAGTCTATGATGCTCTTGCTGACCCAGCAAAGACAGATAGGCAGTCTTCTAGGATTCATTACCATTCAGGTCCATCCAGAATCTTCACACCACTTGCCAAACACAACATTAGGTAGCCCAGCTTCAAACCCTGAGGGCTCTACATATATTCAATCCCAGTCCAAATGACTCTTGCATCCTAGAATCCGGCACCAATGACAACTGTCCACTGGGCCCAGAAAAAGCACACGTTTGAGTCTAAAGTGATGCTGAAACACCTCCACATCTCTTAAGGTATACAAGACAACAAAAATTGCTGTGCCACGTAGAAGGTGGGAGAAATACCTCCTGATATATATGGCTGCTTCGTGGCAATTCCAAATTGAATAATTTTATTAATCCAGTTAAGAAATACTAAAGTTTTAATCAGAACTCTAAAATCTGTGTGCTCAGTGAATTGAGTGCTCTATTATATATCTTCCCACTATACACACACACACACACACACACAGAGAGAGAGAGAGAGAGAGAGAGAGAGAGAGAGAGAGACAGAGACAGAGACAGAGAGAGAGAGAGAGAGAGAGAGAAGAGAGAGAGAGAGAGAGAGAGAGAGGAGATTTTGCTTCCTATGAAAAAAGGGATGGATATTTGACGTGGAGTTTCTTCATAAAGTTGCATTCATTGAAGGAAACACACTAGGAAAAGAGAGGCAGAGATACCTGCCCCTGCATAGAACTGAGCAACTTTTTGCTGCTGTTTTTTTAAGTGCTTCTTCATTCTTAAAATAATGATATAATTGTGTGGCAGCATCAAGTTGATTCAAACATATGGCAACTCTGCCAAGGGTTTCTAGGCACAAAGTGCTCACATGTGATTTACCAGTTTCTTCTTCAGGTGGCACTCTTGACTGCTTAAGGGGCAGGGCACGTAATCTTACCCACCATACATGCTCAGCTTTGGGAAGTACATTCAAATTCCCAGTCCAGCAAGGATAGGGTGGAAACCATTTTGAATATACCAGTGGAGGGGAGAGAAACCCACCGCTCTCCATACAGTCTGGTTCCTACCATCCTCATGGGTCTAGCCGGTATACATACCAGAGTCATGAGTTGGTCTTGGAGTTTAGCTGCTAGTTGTGAATAGTACTTGGCTGCCTTGTTAGAGATCAGCTGATCCTGCAGCTTGCCTATGATTTCGCTCTCCAGCTGCTGCTTGGTTTGTGATCCCTTCTCTGTCTCTCTTCGAAGAACTAACAGTTCGTTCATGCGAGCAGCTTGATCCTGGAAAGGGAAGAAACAGCTTGTTAGTAAATATGCATGGCTATAAGCAAAGAGTAAGAGGGCGACCCCTCCAACACACACAGGGGGGGGGGGCAAAGAAACAGCAGGTTTTCCCTCTCCTCATGACCTCACCGCACTGGCCCGACTCAGGGCTTGCTCCGTTTCATGAAGGGTACGAGTGTAGGTGCCAAACTCCACTTTCATGGCATCCTGTTTAGACAGACTCTGGGCTATCAGCTTCCTGCTTGTGTTAGCATCATTTTCTGAACGGTTCAAAATGGAAGCCAGCAGTTCGTTTCTTTCCTCCTCCTTCATGATGGACTTCTTGTAGACTTCAATCTCAATCTCTAAAGATTTGAGCTTGTGCCTAGATTCTCTGCAGGAACAGAAAGAGAAATATCCAGAGCAAGATGCTTAACTCACAAGCCTCCCCCTTTCAAATAGACTGTCACCGAAATAACATATGCAGCTGTTAAACACTAAGGATCATGTGCCTTTTTTGGCTATTAGTAAAGCTTTTTTCAGATTATTGTCTCTGGCAAAGCAAAGTGTTCTGCTTATATACCGCCCCATACTACTACAAGTAGTCTCTGGGCAGTTTACAATTTTAATTACAGAGTGCAGGCTACACATTGCCCCCCCAGTAAGCTGGGTACTCATTTTACTGACCTCGGAAGGATGGAAGGCTGAGTGAACCTTGAGCCTGCTACCGGGGATTGAACCCAGGTCGTGAGCACAGTTTTACTTGCAGTACAGGCATTTAACCACTGTGCCACGAGGCTCCTACAAACACAGTCCCCTCCCCTTTTTTGTTCTTGCTGTACGTCTTGTTTCTTTCGCTGGTACCGTGTCTTAGGATTTCACAATTTTTCAGGCATCAGATTGCACAGAGTCACATAACTGGAAAGCACGAAGTTCACACAGTGAGTCCAGCCCCCCACTAGATGCAAATAGTCAGACTACAGCATTTCCAAGATGCCTGAAGGCCACTAGAAGCATGAGATGTGATCAGGGCAGCCAAGTGGGATGGAATTTAAGCAATGGAGAAGAAAGTATCTCTTATGTGAACATCTCCCTACATTTATATGTGGGGAGGGAGATGTTCACATAAACCTCCACCCCATATTTCTACCCCACTCAATCATCACATAGACCTTTGCACATTTGGAATGAAAGTTGTCAGAGAATCCTGTAAACTGAATGGGCTTACAGAGGTCCTGTGACTGGGAAGTGATAAGGAAGAGCGACTGATCACAGGATCTCTGAAAGGGCATTCAACTGAGTGCACTTTCCCCTGCAGGTTCCTCTGCAGACCACCATGCTACACAGGTCATCACATGGGCCACAAGACCTGTAGTTATTTAAACTGTTTCACAAATTTATGTTCATATGACACATGGCTAAGAATAGATTCATTCAGCTAAGATTTTTTTCCCAATCTTGCCAACATAGATTTTTTTAAATGAACGATCCAATCCCTCAATTGTGTCTGTCCACATCAGTTTGGCATGTTGTGATCATTGCTATCGATTTATTTTGCACCCCCTTGTGTTTTTGGCATCAAGGGCCCAGGATGATCGATCCGTATTCCCTCCCCCAAGAGTTTATCACTGCATCACTTCCTGACTGTGTACTATTCATCTCGGCTCATCCCTTCCCTTGTCAATGTGGAGAAACTCCCCACCTAGCATCCTTTGGGAAACAAAGTGTCCTAAAACCCAAGAATTGCCAAGAGAAACCTTGTACTTTGAAACATCTTCCAATAGTGCCTTCTACAGATTTTTGCACAAATTTAGATGACGCTGTAGCAACATATCATTTAGGTATTTTTAAGAACAAAAGCAATTTTAGAACAATGTATTCCTTAAACAGAATTTCATTGAATAGCAACATGTAACCCATAAATCCTGTTTCAAGTTCAAGAAATGTATCAGAAATAAAAGACAGCCATGTGAACATACCCAGCGATTTTTATAACATGTGTCTATGCATGAAGATATCTCAGCATAAAGGAAGTGGGACATTGAAGTGATTCAAATGATCCATGTGATTAGCCCCCCCCCCCCACACACACACACAAATTCTGATAGAACAGGAATGTGACTGTATCTCCATCCCCAGTGAGTCTTATATACTGTATATACTCGAGTATAAGCCTAGTTTTTCAGCCCTAATTTTGGGCTGAAAAAAGGGGTCCTCGGCTTATATTCGGGTCAATACTTTTAGCCACTGAGGCAAGTTTGGGTCAGTGGCTAAAAGTCATTTTAAACATTGTGCGCCACTTCTCCTGACCCCCCCCCATGTTTAAAATGAATTTTTAAAAAGTCATTTTAAAACAATGTTTAAAATGACTTTTAGCCACCAACTCAAGCACTTGCCTCGGTGGCTAAAAGTCATTTTAAACATCACACACACACCCAGCTCACAAAGGAGGAGTTTCCAGGCCCTGCTGCATTTCCCACCCTAGGCTTATACTTGAGTCAATAAATTTTCCCAGTTTTGGGGGTTTAAATTAGGGGCCCCGGCTTATACTCGGGTTGACTTATACTTGAATATATACGGGTATTTATTTATTCGATTTATATACCACCCATCTGGTAGAAAGCCATTTCCATACTTCCAGGGATAATGCTTGGATAGGGTTATGCTACCCCATCCCTCATGCTTAACCTCTCACAATTGTACCATGCCTAGCTATTAGACTTGGAAAAAAGGCTCCCATTAGACCTGAATCAATGGGAAGTGTTTTTAAAAGGCTAATTGCTGAGTAGAGGTGGTGAGAATGGGTGTGCGTGTGCATGTGTGTAAGAGAGGGGGATAGAAAGAGACAGAAAGTGAGTGAATGGTCCTTCCTACCTGCCTACCTGAACTGTGTGTCTAAATGAATACATCACGTGGAAGCATGTCCATGTAGATGAGGAAGAGTGAGAGGCCGTGGTAATATCATTGCCCATATTTCTGAGCCCCAAGATTGGTCAAGCACAAAGGAAACTGAAGGCCTAGGAGGGCTGCTTGACCTGTTATTTCCCAGCAGTCCCCAGGACCGAAGCAGATACCAGGATGTGCTGATGTAGGCAAGAAGGCCAGAGCAAACAGGATGGCAGATAAACAGGATATCAGGATACATCTGCTCAGGCCCAGAAAAGCTCTTCCTGTCCTTATCAATAATCCCTCACTAGCTAGGGAGCATTCCCCCCCCCATGGAATGTATTTCCTCTGCCATTGTGTACGTATTTACTGTGTATGGTCTCACAGATAAGGCATGCATTCCCCTCCCACCAAGAAACGTCCTCCTGTATCTATTGTTCTCTCTGACTAATAAAACACTGGTCGCTCAGGCAGTAGCAGAATCCTCACACGAATCATCACACGAATCATCATCACACACTCTCACACACGCATGCCTCCACATATTCATACATCACACAGACATCCATGGACCCTGACAGAGAGACAAACAGGAATGCTGCCTGAACACCAGATGATTGCACCCCGAAACTCTGTGTCCGTGTGATCCGTAACGCAACAAGAGGCAACCCCACCCATTTTTGCTTTGACCTTGCCCTCTCCTGGCTTGCGACCACAACCAAAAGTCTCGTTTTAGCCACAAGGAACTCTGACCCTCTAACTAACAATGGTTCCTTGTCTTGGTTTATGGGGAGTATTTCCCCCTTGGTATTTCTTGGTTTATGGGAAATGATACCTCACCAGAAACACCTCTTGAAAGAAAAAATGTGCAACATAAAGAACTCTTGTCAACTTTATTCAGATTTTGAAAAGACAGGCATAATATGAATAAAGGCATTCTCTGCTAGGGCTGTAATTCTGGTTGAATGAGGCAGAGATAGGTGAGACAATTTATTTGTTTATATAGTCATATGATTGGTGTGTGGACAATGTAGGTATCTAATATGCTGATAAGCTGATTTATGTGCTTTATGTGCTTAAATTACTACAACTGGGGATGGGTAACAGTAGCTGTCATTCTGCAGCTAAGTGCCTTTGTGAATTATGATTCTCTCCATCCAACTCAAGAGCAACCTTGCTTGGAGTGCTTTTTCTCTCTTACAAGAGAGTTCCTTGAAACTTATCTTTGTTTACTCAGCAGAGGTACCTTAGTGCTTCCTGCATGGCAGCATAGGCCTCATCTCTGCGCTTCATACCATTCAAGCTGACGGTCCACTGATGCAAGAGCTGTTTTTTCTCCAAGTGAATAGCTTGAATTTCTATGCTTGCCTACGAAAACAATGGGATAAAAGTTTGTAACACCCCACAGGACAATGAGAGTCAAATCTCACCAATCAGTTTCCGTACAGCCCAGCACTGGTGCTATCTATTCTAAACCTTAATCCCCATCCTCTAGTTCCTGCCTGACTCTTGTTACAAAGAAATTTATAACAAGAGTCAGCAATACTGAAAAGCATGACCTTTTATGAAGATCTCTTGGGAATTACAGAGATCCATAGTCCTAGTTGGCAGTGGCTATATGCCAGACACCGAGGAGCAAATTATACAATGTACTGAAACAGCAAATGAAGCATCATATATGTAAAAATGCACATCTTTTTAGGAAAGTGTTAGAAATCTGCACTTCTATGGAAAAAATATTCACCTCATAGAGAAATGATGTGATCTCTTACCTCGCCCACTTCTTGGCGTGTGATTTTGGTGTCTTCAGCTTGGGCCATGTGCTGTGCTTCATAAAGAGCAATCTGTTCCTGAAGCTCATTGACCCGTCTTGTTAAACGGTCCACATGAAGGTCCTATGAAATTAGGTAATTCCATGTTAGACTCCTATTTCATTGGATGATAGCTATCAGCCACCATAAGAGTACTTCACTTCTTTTGCAGCTCTCTTTGCTTTTCATTTTTATAAGTATAAGCAAGAGTCAAAACCAAAATGTTAACTTTCAGTTCAGTGCTCAACCATTTACCATCCATCATTGTTTTTTGTGTGAGGTCTGGAACAATTTAGATAAACTTACAAGTTAAGGTGGGACGAGTTGTTAGGGACTGTGCTGCAGAATTAGCTGGAGTATTTATGGACATTTTAAATCTATCTTTGTTGCAGTGCTCTGTCCCTACTTGCCTGAAGACATCTATTATAGTGCCAGTCCCTAAGCAGTCAGTAGTGTCGTCTCTCAATGACTATAGACCAATAGCTTTAACATCTGTTATTATGAAATGTTTTGGGAGATTGGTGCTAGATTATATTAAGGCTAGACTTCCATCTGCTCTGGACCCATTCCAGTTTGCATACAGGAGTAACAGATCCCCTGATGATGCTATATCCATTGTTGTCCATACTGTACTGAGCCATTTAGAACAACAGGGAACATATGCAAGGCTGTTATTTGTGGATTATAGCTCTGCTTTTAATACAATTCTACCCAATAGGTTGTTTTTTAAAATGGCCAATTTCGGTATACATCAGAAGATTTGTTTGTGGGTAAGGAATTTTCTGACTGATAGGCCACAGTCAGTAAGGATGGGATCCCACCATTCTTCTACTCTTGTATTAAGTACAGGAGCTCCTCAGGGTTGTGTGCTAAGCCCCTTCCTCTACTCCTTGTACACATATGATTGCACCCCACTGTATAACTCCAACACAATCATCAAATTTGCAGATGATACAACAGTGGTGGGGCTCATTAGTAAGAACGATGAGTCTGCTTATAGGAAAGAAGTACAAGGGTTGACTCAGTGGTGTAAAGAAAATAATCTTATACTTAACACCAAAAAAACTAAAGAACTTATAATTGATTTTAGGAGGAAGAAAGATGTACATTTACCATTGTACATAAATGGTGAGGAGGTGGAGAGGGTTGGTAGCTTTAAATATCTGGGCACTTACATCTCAGATGACCTCTCATGAACTACAAACACCAACATGGTTGTGAAGAAGGCACAGAAGAGGCTGTATTTCCTGAGAATGCTCAGGAAGATGAATTTATCTCAGCATCTACTTCTGTCCTACTATCACAGCACCATTGAGAGTGTCCTAACTTATGGCATGCTATCATAGTATGGGAGCAGCTCTGTAGCAGACAAAAAAGCTCTACAGAGAATAATTAAAATTGCCCAGAATGTTACTGGCTCCAGCTACCAACCCTGGATGACATCTTCACATCTCGCTGTTTGAGGAAGTCACACAACATTCTGAGGGACTCTACTCATCCTGCTCACAATTTCTTCGAACTGTTGCCTTCTGGCAGAAGATACAGAACAATTAAAACTCGGACCACACATCTTCTGAACAGTTTTTATCCCAGAGCTATAATTGCACTTAATAATGAACTCAAGGACCACCAGCAGGATTACCTAGCTTGTTGTGTATATGCTTTTCTTTTTTTTGGGGGGGGGGGTTGGTGGGGGGGAGTGTTCAGGGATTTTTTATGTGTGTGTGTTTGAAGCGTGTTTTTTTTTAGTGTGTTAGAGTGTTTGGGAATTTGTGTGTGTGTGTGTGTGTGTGTGTGTGTGTTGGATCTGGTCTCTGGGTGTCTGAATTTCGTTGTATGTGTATACTGTGTATATACACACAATGACAATAAATTATTTTTTATTATTATTATTATTATTATTATATTTATTATTATTATTATTATTATTATTATTATTATTATTATTATTATTATTATTTTCTCTGTGTTCATCCTCAGTATTCCACTACCTGCAGGTATGTTGGGAACTGGAGGTTCTCCTACATTTTAAAAACTACTAGCAAGTGCAAAACACATGTCAAACATAGGATAAGCCAGATCATTCTTCTCAATGTGTAAGCTTTCTGTATGCAGGGAGGATTTTGTTGGAGTTTTTATAACCTCGCACACTGCCTGGAGAAGATGTGGCCAGCAGGGGCATTTCTGGGCTGAGTGACTGCCAATCTATCCAGCACTAAACAATTATTCACACCTGCTTCAGAATTCACAGAGAGTTTCTCTGCTCAGTGCTCCCCCCCCCCCCCGGTTGAAGTTGAGGTCTGTTGCTGAAAAGCAGTCATGTTTGTCAGTCTGCTGTTTGACCATCCAACTGTATATAATGGAATTTTAAAAAAATCTTTCTCCTACTTAATGCCTCAGGATGAGTAATTGAGACTGGAAATGCCAGTTAATGAGGAAAGGGATGGACTACTCTGGAGCTATTTTGCTCTGTGAATCCCATCACTTCTGCTAAGCAGTTAGAGGAATTTAAATTTAAAGCTCTGCAGCACATTTTACATGGGGTATATTCAAAACTAGTATCTTCCCATTGCAGCCTGAAACAGTAAAGATTACTGCATGCATAGATAAAAGATATGTGTAGAAGGGTGTAATTGCTGAAGGGCATTGACAAACATATCTCTCCCTCCTCTCAGAAATATTTTCCAGAATAAAAAAAATCCCATAGCTTTCAAACTGCAGTTGTCTTTTTTAAGAGTATTTTTACCCCTCCTTTCTCCTTGGAAAAGGACCCAAGGTGGCTTACAGTAATGAGGGATAATATACAATCCAATACAATTAAGACATGTTCAAGTACTGAGAACAAGGAATTGAGGGACATCTGACAGCATTAATAGAAAACATTGCACAGAAAGCCCAATCAAATGGAAAAGAGAGTTCAAGTGAGAGGAAGTCTAGATAGTTGAGCAAAGCAATGTGAGAAGCAAACTGTCAGGAAGTGTTTGATGGAGAGGCAAGTGGCTGAGAAATAGTGAGAAGAAAGCTCTCTTAGGAACAGGGAGAATCTTAGAAAATGGGAGTGGGAAGAGACGGGGAGGAACCAAAAGGAGATGGGCTTAGGGAGGCATACAGGTAACAAGTGAAGATGTCCAAGGAAAGGAAAAGGAAATCTGATTGGAAAACAAAGAGGACAGTTAACAGCCTTAAACTGATCCCCAGTTGTGAGATACCTGTTTTTGCTTTTCCACTTCTGCACGCATCCTCTCCATCTCAGCCTTCTTCACTGTTCTCTTCATCACAGCAATATCATCACGGACATCTTGGTCCATGTTCTGCAGATAAAACAGCCGCAGGGACAGACTTTCCATCTCGGTTTGCATGGACGAAACTAAGAAACGCAGAAGGATATGAAAACATGTATGTGTGTTTATATATCTGTTTCTGTTTGTGCATTTTGACAGCTTATGCCAAAACTGCCACTGAAAGGTATCCATGTACTTGACAATCACGTATCCAGAGATGCACATAATAGATAATTTTAAAATCCCCATTCTCTGCCAATATAAATTCCCCCCCTAGAAAATTATAGATACATGGCTTTAGCAAATAATAATAATAGATCCTGCCAGTAACTAGGTACAGTACATAACACTAAAACCTGCCCTTTTTTGCAGGCTGGTGTATAACAACTTGACATAACAAAGAATTCCTTGTAGGCAAGTGAGACTGCGGGTAGTGCAGTGGTTCTCAACCTGTGGGTCCCCAGATGTTCCTGGACTGCAACTCCCAGAACATGAAATGCTGGGCTCTCTGAATAGAGACAGAAAGCTTTAGTCTCATACTGGATAATTCAATTGGCACTCCATTCCTGGAATATTCAAGAAATGTCCCCAAAGCAAAGCTCTGGTTCCTGAATGTTTAATCGATGTCTATTAAAAGAATGAGGAAAGCCCCAATAGTAAAGGAATCACTCACCTATTTTGCGTTCATCCTCAGCATTCTGACATGTCTTCTTGTACCTGCTTCTGAGGTCGTGCAACTCCTCCTCCAGTTTCCGGCGTGCCATGGCAATCTGAGAGTGGCAACTGTGGTTCTTCTCCAGTTCCATCTGCAGCCGGGCCAACTGCTGCTGGACCCCGTAGAGGATCACGCCAAGCTCTTCTCTCTGGATCTTCCCATTCTTGGTGGCAGCTGTCTGCAGTCATGAGAGGGAGGGAGTGAGCCTGCATATCCCAACATGAACAGAAAAGGACAGAGAGAAATTCCAAGCAAAGATAATTTACCAGCTCCCGGAGCTCTTCCGTTAGCTTGCCTATCTGTTTATTGAGGTAGTCCTTCAGAGCAGATTGGAATCGTTTCATCAGGGGCTACAGGAAGAAAGGAAAGCATGTTGCCATTATTACAGTATATCCATTGGAACAAATAACACGTGTCCTTCAATTATCTCTATTGTAATGGAAGAATTGCCTGAATGAGAAAGTCTGTACCACGACAATGATTTGCTTGCAGACAAAACAAAAACCTGACCAGATTCAGATATAGTTGTGCTACAGTATTCTGCTGGACATCCAATCCTTGCCTCCAGTGTTAGTTTAGGAGAAGAACCACCCTTGGACTATACAGTACCTCAAACCTTGATGCATCATTAAGTAAGCATAATTAATTAAGTATCTTGAAGGGTATTGGTTTCTATTCACCAACTCAAGTCTCTATTTCCCCACCATAGTTTCATCCCAAGAAATCTTATCAGGCACAGGTGAAAAGAAAATGTTTCTGATTTAAATAATCTGTTACAAATAAACATGCATTAATGCAAAAACAACAACAACAACAACTGTGTCAATCAGCTTACTGTTGAAATAAGCTTTGCCTTAATATCTAGTTACTTTGTGCCTCCCTTTGCCTTCTTATTGGTATTTATCTGATATTTTTCTTACATGTCCTGGGTCCAGCACAACCAAATGGGTTTCCTCTTCTGCCTCGTCACCAAGCACCCTCTCGGCAAAATGCAGCTCAGCCTCATCCTCTTGGCCATCCATGGGACCAAGTTGTAAAGACAAGGTCTGAAGGGCAGAGTCATCAGCATAAGGAGGGAAGATCACGGGTCTAGAAGTGCCTGTTTTTGAAGAAGAAATGTGCGATATCAGAAACAAAGCTGAAATCCCAGGGTTAATTCCCAAGGAAAGGAGAAACACTGTATTATAACCTGTATTATAAATGAGATTGATTCAATGAGACTCTTCTAGTTTTAGACTGGATTTAGGCCTGAAAATGTAGAGCAAAGAAAAGTATTTTAGCTTACACAACAAAATGTATTGAAAAAAATGTTCACTTCCTCTAACAATTCAAGACCAGGGCATGCACAGAATTTGAATTATATTACGAGAGGATGAAATTAAAAAGGGCAATGGAGAACAAAGCAACTGTGGCATGTGGGGGAATGTGTAGTTAGAATGCAACTCTCAACAGATTTAGTCAGAATAGTCAATAGTAAGCTGCAGTCCAATCCTACTGGGAGGATCACATGGTCCTAACCCCTTTGCTAAGGCATGTGCTCATTTATATAGCAGTCTCAGAACCGATATATCTTGCCTCTTAGCAACAGACTTTGGAAGAAAGGCGAAGTAGACTTTGGAGACCCAATTTAACCTGCAGAAAAGACCCCACCCTCAGGACTCTATGTGATTTAAATTTAGCTGCTGTACCACCCTGGAGTGTTCAAAGAGCAGGACTAATAGTAGGGCATGGAGACAACTCTGGTAGAGCTGGACGGAACTCCCCCCCCCCCAAAGGGCCTTTTCACACGACCCCTAAGATCCGCTGGCCACTTAAATTCAGACCAGAGATCTTAGGGGTTTGTCACTGTTCCTGCGTTCCCACCCCCTCCGCACTCCTGGCTGCTGGCTGTGTGAGGGGAGGGAGAAAAAAAAGGAAGAAAAGAATGCCGCTCACCTCCATTCTGCCGTCCCGGCACTGCATTCAGATCTCTTAAAGGGGCGGGGGGCAAAAAAAGAACAAACAGAAGCAAGGAGAGCCGGGCAATCACTACGTTATATCCGCATCAGGAATTTTCACCTCCAGAGAGCAGGTACCTGAAAAGTGTGCTGGGGCGCGCTTAGGTGGGCGTGGTCGCACTTAATTATCTGTAAACTCCGGAGCTGGTGGGGAAACAATTTTAAGCTCCGGAGCTGGGAGCCATTTGCGGCGGAGTTTAGGGGTCGTGTACAAAGGGCCTAAGACCTTCCAAGGGCAAAGACTGCCAAAACATGTTCCTTCCTGGAAGAACATCCACAGAGAGTTCAGCTTGGTGAAATGATGTCCACCCTTTTGACTCTCAACTGTGGAGTCCCACAGGGGTTGATCATTTCACAGTGCTCTTGAATATTCTATACAAAGCCACTCAGGGAGGTCATCAGGGGCGTCGGAGTTTCATGTCATCAGTATGCAGAGATCAAGGAGCTCTATTTCTCCCTCTATTCTTCTGCAGATGATACTGTCCCATCCCTTAAGTGCCGCCTGGGTACCATGCTGGGATGAATGAAGGAAAATAGATGGAGACTTTGGGGGCGGTGACTCTCTCCATGAAGGATGACATTCGTAGCTTGGCCATGTTACTGGACCCAACAGTATCCATGGAGACCCAGGTGGCATCCGTGGTCTGGTTTGCCTATTTCCATCTTAGGCGGTTCGCCCAGTTGAGTCCCTACCTGGACACCAGGTCCCTCACCACCTTAGTTCATGTGTTAGTAATCTTGAGTTTAGACTACTATAATGGTCTATATGTGGGGCTGCCAGTTTACAAGTAATTATGCAGACTGCACATTGCGCCCCCCATGAGCTGGGTACTCATTTTACTGACCTCAGTAGAATATAAAGCTAGGCCAACTACAAGCCAGCTACTTGGAATTGAACCCTACGTTGTGAGCACAGTTTTGGATGAAGTACAGTAACAAATAAACATAGTATTACAATGAAATAATGCAGTCCACTGGCCAATTGACCCTTAGTATTTATGTATGTAGTGCAAAGCAAGTTAAGAATGAACAGTGACTGGAGGAAAACAAGAAGTTGACTTCTAGCCACTTTCTTCTGAGGTCAGTAAAATGAGTACCCAGCTCACGGGGGGGGCAATGTGCAGCCTGCATAATTACTTGTAAACTGCCCAGAAAGTGCCTTAAACAGCACACTTTGATCTGCTTAAAATTCTCTTCTTATTCTACTAGCCTGTTTTATTACATAACATTCCTTAGAAATAGAAGCAAAATATGTTCTATAAATTACTTCAAACACTATAAATAAAGTGGTGCTCATTAATACATTGGCCAGGATCTTATTTATTATTCCATTAGAAAAATGGAATGTCATAAAACTTAATGGCAAACTGCTACTAGTTAAGGCGTTGACATCGGTATTCTTTGTCATGCTCCAGTCATGTTACTTGGCACCTGACAATGAATACTAGCATCACGTTAACTAGTGGTCACTTGCTGCTACAATTTATGCCACTTTACCTTCACCAGAGTAAATAACCATCCATGTTCCAATTCTTTTTATGTAATTCTCCTTCACCAACTACTCACAACTATTTTACTTACTTAAAAATATAATTGCTGTTAATCTTGATTGTTATTAGCTAAACTATTAGAATGCCTAAAAGACCCTGAAATAACTATTTACTATCAGTTGGATTCAAAACATGCTTCAGTGGGCAGAAAAGTCATCATCCTGAACTCAATGGCTGTGGTACCTGATAGGACCTGGTCTTCAGCAAACTCGGGCAATTCAGATCTCAGGCTGCTGGTTCCTGAAGATGAAGGAGAGGCTTCAGCGAACACTTTGGAAGGAACATCACCCATTTGAGCCGCCTCTGAAAAAAGCTTGGAAAGCTGTTCCTGAAATAAAGGTGACCATCAGATGGGGGCCAACAAAAAGAGTGTCAAAACCTCTGTTAAACAATCCTCTTTGTAGCAAAATATAAATGAAGGAATTACTTTAGGACACTGAAAAACAACTTATCAATTATAGCCAAGGTGGACTGCCTCTGAGGTACATCTATGCAGACAGAAGTTAGAACCCTATGAGTGCTTGCATTTAAAAAAAATGGACTCCTAGTTTTGAGGATTCCAAAGTAAAGACTGGAAATTTGTTACTAGTGCACAGCTTTAACCAGAGACCTGCTGGATTAGACCAAAGGTCTGCCTAGTCAAGCATTCTGTTTTCATAGTGGCCAGCCAGATTCCCCCAATAGGAAGCCCACAAGCAAGACATTTGAATGCCTGTTTTAAGCTGCAGAGTCTCTGGATGCCACCAGAATAAGGGAATGGTAAACTACCTCTGAGTCTACTTGGAAAAAAAACTTAAAAGGATTGCTCTAAATCAGAATTGACTTGAAGGCATATTTTTATTATGTTTTAAATAGGTTCCTGAGGAGTCTTCCCCTTTTAAACTGATGCATATTTTTCACCTAAAGAAGACTTTTGTGAAATTGGAGCATATCCACGCTACTGAAATTTCAGTATTCGGGCACACCATGTTGGTATATTAACAGGGTCAGTTATTGTGCTACTGCTTGTTGACTGCCAGGAGCTTTTCTGGACCAGTCTACGTTTTTAGTTTAGTAGCTTCTATAGCACACTGTGAACTAGTCTATATTTTGGTTTATTTCAAAAGAAAGATGGTTTTTATGCACTTCTAATGTTTTTCCTTGACTCTGCTCTTCCTTTAAATAAGACTGTTTTCTAATTTTAGGCATAACACTAAATAAACTCAGAATGCTCAAAAGTACACCTTTCTCTATCCTCTTATCTCCTGCTGCCATTAGGAGAAAGATGGGCACAGCTCAGATAAAATGCTTAATCATAACTCCAGTCTGTTTCCAGGGACTAACCCCCTATGAACCACATTCTATGTCACCCACCTTTTCAAAGGTGGGCCCTGTATACTCGGGAACATCTTGACTTCTCAGCATGCTGGGCGGAGTCTCTTCCATACTCTCTGCCGGAACGCCTCCTGTCTCCTTTTCCAAGGTCTCTGTAGAAACACCTTCTGCCCCTTCTTCTGTGGTCCCCACAGGAGGGCCTTCAGCCCCTTCTTCCATAATCTCTGCAGGGATACTTCCAGTCTTGTCTTCCCTGCCCTCTGCAGGGAATGCCCTAGCCTCTTCATCTATGACTGTTGCAGGCGAACCACCTATCCCTTCTTCTAGGGTTGATTCAAGAGCATCTTCTGTCCCTTTCTCTGTGACCTCTGAAGCAGCCCCAGCCCCTGCCTCTTCCTCTGTGGGAGGATGTCCCCCCTCTTCCTCCGTGACCACCGTGGGAGGTGCTCCTTCCCTTTCCCCTTTGGCACTGCTGTCTTCTGCCTGCAATAATCAGAACAAATCAAAACTTGAAGTTTGAACACCAAAACGGAATATTAAGATAGCCCATGTTTTCATCATGTAGAAAGGACAGAATCTTCCCCTGCCCCAGCTCAATCAAATACTGCACAGTACCACATTTAACAATTAAAAGTCATCTTAATTTGCTTTGCATTTTTTCATTTAGATTTGAGCACCATAATATGGGAATCTGAAATGTTTGAAAAGTCAGAAATAGAAGTGAAGTGATATGCAGAATGACCTTATGTAAAGACTTCAAATTTCTTGCAGTTTATCTTGCATAAAGTAAATGCAGGGGAAATAATACAAAGAGAGAGAGAGAAATGAGAAATATTTTGTCATTTTTAAACAAAATGTTTATAGTATCTTCAATAAAGACATGTACTTGTAAATATAAATAATTATTGTCCTGCTAAAATATCATAAATAAAGCTGCTGCTGTGACCATAATCTTGACTTTGCCTACATGTATCTTTCAGCAACTCAGGTTATTCAGTAATATCCATACAAAAAATACAGACTATATATTAAAAAGAGGAGTCTGGATGCACAGCTAATAAGTACGGTATTTCATTTTAAAACTCTGTTGCAGTCTGTAAGTGTACAGTACATCCTCACTATGTGTTAAACATATTAAAACACATTAATGTATCACTGAAAATATTGAAAATCTCTCTACGTTTCAGGATATGACTTCCAAAAAGTTTGACTGATGAAGCTGTTTGGATGAGCAGCGAAACTTTTCAGTATCTCAAGAAAAGAAGTCCAGTCGCCATTACTCAACTTCCAGATAAACTCACCTGGATGAATGAGAATCTTTGGACATGCCTGCCCTACACCATGCTGCCCCATGCCACCTGTGGTAAGGGGGTGCAAATGTTTAGATTCCAAGTCTATAGAAGGTTTTTATTTTAAATCCCAGGCACCACTTGAAGGCAATTAAAGACCAGTTTTCACGCTCCTATAAGACTCTTTAACACTACAAGTGGGGACAATATTTCCATTCATAATATATAGAAGATTTATGGGGGAACATGTGGACTAAAAGAATATGATTCTATCATAATGTCTGTGAAGATTCTCAGTCATCCAGGTAAGTTTATCTGGAAGTTGAGACATGACAACTGGACTTCTTTTCTTGAGAGATTGAAATGTTTCACTGCTTATAATGAGCATTAAGTTATTCTCCCCTAGGGCTCCTGTATCCCACTGTCTGGATACAATAATTCACAAGCATGTTCTAATCTTAATTTATTTGCAGAATAAAAGAAATGTGTGCACAATTGCATAATACCAGGATATGAGAATGAAATCAGGATTATGAAAACACTTAGCCCACTTAACAGATACACAAGTATTAAAATTTACATTGCTTATCTGTTCTTTTCTAGAAACTTTTACCAAGAATCAACCTAATGGTGAAGAACCAGCTCAGGAGACCCTGTTCTCAGATGAACCCATGGAGGTTTTGAGGGGTCACTTCTCCAGTACAAGAAAAATGGAAGAGTAGGTACATTTGTTAAGAAAGAACATGTGCGACAGCATTTCTTGCCAGATTATTGGTTGCATCCTTTACAGCACTCCACAACATACTGTGCCAGTATGTTTGTTAGTTCAAATTTATAATCTACCATTGTGCCTTCAGAATTTATGGGGCTCAATTCCTGTATAATTTTATTTTTCTGGAACATAACATTTATAAAATTACCTCTTCATCTTTTGTGAGCAGCTGTTTATTTTCATCTTCTGCAATTTCTGATTCAGCACTGCATTTTAAATTTAAACAAAACAGATTATTTTAACATCACCAAGGAGTATATTTAGACTTTGGTATGGGTTTCTTATTAATTCCAGTATACAAGACAAAGGGAGGCTGTACATAACAACATACATGTATACCATTGTAATTTTACAATAAATAAATAAAGCCAGCATTGCAGATTTGTGTTGAGGAAACCTTAAGAGACAAAAGCCAAAGATTTGTTTATTTTTAAGATTTCTATAGTATACCACTGCATCAGTGCACAGCACTATTATGGGAGGTGTACATATGAAACCATAACAAAAGCAAAGTGACATATTCAACCATAGCAACAGGCAAACAAGATTTTTTTAAAATAAAAAATAAATGATTAATGCAACTCATGTGAATACCACATTTAACAATGACTTCATAATGAGTTCCACATTAAAATTCTGAATCTTCATAGACTGGAACAATATAAGGCGTCAGTGGATTTTTCATATTGTGGTGGGGAACTGAGAAAAATGGAATGCCATCCATGGTGACTGGCTGCCCGGGCGACTCCTTAGTGGAGAAGGAAAACAGCAAATGTTGTCCCAGTTCTGTTTTATGGGACTTATTTTGATCATGCTTAAGCACCAACTAGAGTGTATATTAATATATTTTCCTTCTTTTGCATTTTGGATTTTCTGCGACTTTTGCAGGAACCTACCTGAATGAGAGCGAATCAGTGGGTTGCTTCCTCCCGCTTTCTTTTGCAAGGTATACTTTGGAAGAGCATGTGGGGTCTTACAATTAAGATCTAAAAAACTCTGTTGATTTAAAATGGCACCTGTGCGTTTCTATGAGCACACAGAGGGATACTAACACCTGTGTGATTTTATGACAACCTTCCCTTCCCTTTTATTCAGTCTTTTAAGAGGAAATCCCTCGCTAGCAGAACCTACCGTACGTGCCCGCCCCGATATCTAAAACTCAGTATTTTAATTTCTCCCCCCCCCAAAAAAACTCCCACTCATTAGTTGCTCACCCGCTGCCGTTCTCCATCCTCTTGTGCGTTGCTAGGCAACGCTATCAACATTCAGCACCCTTTCTCGCTTCCTTTTCTTTCTGCAGCCAGCCTCCTCCGACGAAACCAACTGCGGAAGAAGGGGGGGTCGTTAAAATCTACCCCATCCATTGCTTGGAATGCGCCGTTCTCCCGGCAAGCACAGAACCGAGAGGACCCAGCCGACTGTCATGTGGCGGCAGAGATAGGAAAATGAAGACAAGTGACACGCTCCCTTCCCCCAATAAAATGCAAACACAAAAATAGGTGACACCTTGAGAGACCAAAATAAAAGAGAGCATACAGTAAGCGAGCTTTTGCGTGTTGTTGTTTTTTCGTTACACTCAGGACTGATCCTTCATGACTCCATGTCCATGGAGTTTTCTTGGCAGGAATACTGGAGTGGCTTGCCAGTTCCTACTCCAGGCGCCTAGCAGTACCTGGTAATCTAAGTACTAGCCAGGACTGACCCTGCTTAGCTTCCGAGATCAGGCGAGATCGGATGTGCTCAGGGCATGTAGGAGTAAACACCACTTCATCAGGTCTGCACCAGTGTGAAGAATGTATTCCAGAATTTAAAGTCCAAACGTACATGGGAAGACGGATATTGCCAGGCGCATTCCAATTAGATGTTAAATCCCGCAGTTCTTGGCATGATGAAGTGGTGTTTAATCCAGGAAACCTCGTTTGTTGTACGGTGTTTTTTTTTTTAAGTGGTCTATAAAGGGTTTGCCTTTGAATTTTATTTTGTTCTGACCACGCTGGCTACTCTTTGCTTCAATGGGACACTTTTCTAACTGGTTTTTTTTTAAAGAATCATTGGGTGGGGCTTCCTAGGAACACGGGCATGCCCATAGTTCTTAACCTTCGCATTCTATCAGTAAAATCCAACCTGCGATGGATGCCGTGAAGGCCTAGGAATGGAATGCGATTTTGATGAGATTCCGAAGCGAGCTAGGCGTCTAGTCTATCCTTTTGTCTGTCTATGGTCGCAGCTGCCTCAAGGGTCGGGGGTGGGTGGGTCGTGGGAGGTGCCCGGGTTCCGACTCCCGCCATCCTTTGCGCCAGGCGAAAAATCGGCGCGGAAAAGGGAGGCGTCATGTCCGCGGAGCCTCTTCGTTTGCAGCAGCAGCAGCAGCAGCCTCCGCCTCCGCCGCCGCCGCCGCCGGTGAAGGTGACGGCGGCGCAGTTGGGGCGGTGCCGCCGGTCCCCTGAGGGCGCGTGGCTGCTGGACCGGGAGGAGTACGGTCTCCCGGCGTTGGCGGTTCCCTTGGTGTGGATGCAGGGCACGGTGTTAAGCGTCGGGGCGGACGGCTCCACCGTGCGACTGCGGGACCAGAGCGGCTCTTTTGTGGCTCAGGGAGCGGGGAGCGTCCCCAAAGGGCGCCCTTGCCTCAGCGCCGGGAAGTACGTGATGGTGATGGGCTTGGTGCAGTCTTGCCACCCGGAGCCCACCCTTCGAGCCGTGAAGATGACGGATCTCTCAGGCAACCCCGTGCACAGGAGCATGTGGGAACTGGAAGTGGAGGATTTGCATCGAAACGTTCTTCTGTGAGGCGGACGGACAGCGCCCTGGCAGATCTCCAAACAAAGCAGGCGTTACACAGGCCTGCCTAATTTTGCTACTAAAAAAAAAGAATACTTTGAGCCTTCCTCTGGATAGCAAAACGTTCCAGAACTGAGAAACCCAAGTTTTAAAAAGAGTGACTGCAATGCCTGCTTCCCAACTTGGATCCAATAATCCCAATTTATACAGTGTAAGATTCACTACTTATTGCCAGCACAAAATCCACAAACAAAACCGGATCCCCTTGCAGATCATTATCCTTTCTTCATCTTCAGCCTCTTCATCATTTATTCCTTGGCCTTGGATATTTTTTTTTAAATAAGAACACATCTAATGTGTTGAATTCTATATTTCAAGACCAGTTGCTCTTTAGTTGAACTCATTCCATGGATTTATGGGTGCTGCCACTTTAGAGTTCAGTCGCTGGGTTTGTTGGTTTTTGAAGAGAGATTTCAAGTAACTGAACAAACCTTTTGATAAGAGATGAATCACACCATTAGGGAAATATTTTTTTCAGCACAGTGTTTGTTTAGTATTTGTTTCTGGACAGCTAAACCTATGTGGTCCAAAGGTTACTTCAGGGAGATCATTGTAAAATAATAAGAAACTGAACGTTATTATTAACTTGAGAATCCGTGTTTTCTCCTCCCAAACTGAAAAATTAAATTCCTAATACAGTATCTCTTGTCCTACCAATGGTATCTAATATCTCATGGTTCATAAATCATTTTTAAAACTGTCTTCTACTCACAGCAGGAATGGTAGGTGGTTATGAGCCATATGGTGTTCTCTATGGTATACCTGTTGTTTCAGTGCAGTAAAAGATTTCTGGTTTTACCACATTTTGGGAAATTATTTGTTAGGTACCAAATCTATTTATATGTGTTCTCTCTAGTAGCAATATATTTTAATACAGTATAAGGAATTATCTTTGGCTTTGAACACCCAAATTTATAAGGAGAAAATGTAAAATCTATCAGCTTCAGAATTAGTAGAAAATTACTGGTAATAATAATTACATGTATTCTCCAAGGCTTTCATGGCCAGAATCTGATAGCTGTGAGTTTTTCGGGCTGTTTGGCCGTGTTCTGGAAGTTTTTTTTCCTGATGTTTCGCCAGACTCTGTGGCTGGCCTTGCCCTCTGAAGATGCCAGCCCCAGAGTCTGGTGAAATGTCAGGAAGAAAAACAGCCTGAAAAACTCACAACTATCAATAAAAGCAAAGCAAAGTGTTCTGCTTATATACTGCCCCATACCATTTCAAGTTGTCTGGGTGGTTTACTGTTTAATTACAGTATGCAGGCTACACATTGCCCCCCCCCCCCCCCAGCAAGCTGGGTACTCATTTTACTGACCTTGGAAGGATAGAAGGCACTATGACTCAACCATGAGCCTGCTACCTGGGATTGAACTTCAGCTTGTGAGCACAGTCTTAGTTGCAGTACAGGCATTTAACCACTGCACCACAAGGCTCCTATAATAATTACAGTACATTGTCTCAAGTTAATTTTGACTTCTGATGGCCCATTCTACGTTTAGAATACGCAGAAATGGTTTATCATTTCCTTCTTCTTGGAGCATCTTGTGCAGTTTGCTGGCTCTTGTCTCAGGAGATTTGGTACAGAATTAAACTGATATCTGGATCAATGGCCAGGTACCCATCTCACTGACCTATCAGATTATTACTCAATATTTTTGCAGACATGATTCTGTCTTTTCAGATTTGAATACATTAAAAAAGAACAGTAACATTGCTTCAGTCTTACTATTCATGTCTGCTCTGAAGTAAATTTCATTGAATTCCAATCCAATGTTTGGAGGATATTACTGTATTGAAATAGCATACTTGGATGGAGAGTGAGTAATTTGAAACAACACGGATCTGATAAAATATGCTGTACTCCACCCACAGAAAGTAAAATCTAGGTAGAGTTGAAATGTTGCTTAGTCATATTTCTGTTTAATTCAGCCATATTTTAGCTCAAGCAGATTTGTAGTAACTAAGTACGATACAGTATTACTGTAGTTACAACAATCCCAGGCCAAAAACAAGTTGCTGAGAAACCTTTTTCTTTTTCAAGAAACTGATAAGACACAGAAGGCAGGAAAAGGATCCATAGTAATATGTTAAGTACTGTACAGTACAGGTACGTAAAGACTGTGCAATGTAAGATGGGATCCAGTAAGTTGTGTTTCCTGTACAACTGAATATGCAAGAAATGTCATGACTAAAAACTGCAATTTGTTCCCTATAGTCCTCTCATTACACTGTACTGCTAACAGCACTTTTTTAAAGGCTTGTTTTTGCATATAATTTATGTTTAATGCACCTTCTGGTTTTTCACAAGAACATAAGAACAGCCTTGCTGGAACAGGCCACAGCCCATCCAGTCCAGCATTCTGTCTCACACAGTGGCTCACCATTTGTTTCAGGGTATTCCCAAGCAGATGGCTTCACCTGCTTACTATTCCCTTCAAATGGTATTGAGAGATATCTTGCCTATCTCTCCAACCCAGAGGTTGTCCTTAGGCATCCATAATGATAGCTATTGATGCCCATGTTATGTTCTCCATGAACTTGTCCAACCCTTTCTTAAAGCTGTCAAGGCTGACAGCTGCCACCATTTCTGGCAGGGAGTTCCACAGACCAGTGATCCTCTGGGTGAAAAAGTAAAAAGGTAAAGGTAAAGGTTCCCCCACACACACATGCGTGCTAGTGGTGTCCGACTCTAGGGGCAGTGCTCATCTCCGTATTCAAGACGAAGAGCCAGTGTTGTTTTAGTCGGTGGCCATGTGGCTCGCATGGCTTCAAGGAAACACTGTTTTTACCTTCCCACATTTTACGGCGGTACCTATTTATCTACTTGCATTTTCATGCTTTCGAACTGCTAGGTTAGCAGGAGCTGGGGTTATCAGTGGGAGCTCCCTCCCCTGTGTGGCACCTGGGATTTGACCCACCAAGCTGCTGACTTGGCAGCCGACAGTTTTCAGAAGCCTTAGTCCACTGAACCACTTTTTATTATTTGTTTGAGATCTAGCACCCAAAAGTTTCATGTAGTGTCCCCTAGTTCTAGTGTTCAAGTTCTAGTGTTGTGCAATAGGGAAAACAGCTTTTCCTTATCTACATCCTGCACAGTCCTGCATTATTTTAAAACTGATAATTAAATTAGAAACTGACTGGGTGGAGAATGAAGGGTGGAAAAAAATCTGCCAGAAAAGAAAACCGCCAGGGCTCTAAACTAGAACTGCAGGTGCAGAGAGGGGAAAAAATAGGGGAAGTGAAGGAAGCAAGCAAGACCATGGCGTGGATTGCACTGCAAAACGGGATGCGGACGTAACACTTTGGGGGGACAGACACACACCCTCGTAATGGGGAGCGGCAAACAATACCCGTCAACGAGAATGGGAGCGTTGCCGACGTACATCCTGACTCTCTCCGCCCACGAATCCAGAGCAGATCCGGGAGGGAGAGGAGGCGTGTGGGGGCCGGCTTAGGCAGATCGAGTAGGTCTGGCCCAGCCAAGGCCGCGCCTTCTCTCCCCGGCAGGTCTTCCTCTCGCACGGCGAGGACCGAGGAGGCGACGGTGGCCTTCGGGGGCGAGCTTGCCCCTGCTGGGCATCGGTGGGGGGCCCTCGCGGGCGAGGCTGCTGTCGCCCTCTTTGCCCAAGGTGTGTCTTGAGGTATCTCACTGATTTCCCGCAGAAGAAGTGTGTGTGTATGGGTGGTGGGGGTGGTGGGGGTTGCTGGAGCCCGGGTGCAGGGTCTCTGGGTGGGTTTTTTCAGGAGGCCCTGTGGCGGCTGTGTGTATGTGTGCGTGGGTTGCTTCTCCTTCTTGGAGGCGAGATGGGGGTGGGAATGCCACAACGTGCAGCATTATTATTTTCCGGAGAAACGGGGCGGGCAGGCAGGCGGGCTTTCCTTTGGGAGAAGGGGTTTATACGGTATTGGCCGCCGCCTGTTTGAAACCTGCGCTGCGAACGAAGGCGATCCCAAGGGAAAAGGGAGCGTGTTGCCCGCGCCGTGTGAACGGGGCTGCACGGGGCACACAGGCTTTCCCTGGGGTTGGTCTCCACCCTCTATCGTCGGTCTTCCCTCTCCCTCCCCCCCTCTCTCTCTCTGTGTGAAGGCACATGCCAACGAATACGTGTGTGTTTTCTAGACTCTAGAAAATACACTTCTCTAGAATTCTAGAGAAATGAGAGAGAGAGAGAGAGAGAGAGAGAGAGAGAGAGAATAAAAGACTCTTCACAGCAAAATAAAAGAAATGAAAAAGAAAGGAAACTTCTGGACATTTTCAGTCCTACAAGATTATGCATCAGTTTACAAGGATCCTGAGTTCTCTCAGCATAACATTCACTTCCCCCTGCCCCATTATTTTATTTTAGAAATAATCCAGTTTAGCAGAGAAGGGATTGAGAATGTTACCCAGCAAATTTGTTATTTTCTTACAGAAAAGAACTGAATTAAGATGATGCTTATCTCCAACCAGGAAGCATAGTTCTGAAATTGGAGTCTTCCTTCCTTCCCCAGTTAATTAGCCAGATGGAGCAAGAATTAGGGTGTGTGTGTTTATTAGGTGGTCTGTCTTTGATTAAGATCCTGCTGCTTCTGTTCCTCTTGTTTTGTTCTACTTTTAAAAAAAACATTTTAATTGTCCAATCAATTTGGAAATTCAGTAGCATGACTCTTCAAAAATTAAGTCTAAAAGTGCAATAACAGTCCATTCATCCCCCATGTCTGCACTCATTAATTCTGTGCTAGCATAGCATTAGGGATGTTCATGATCAGCTGGTTCTACTCCTTAATTTGTGGAGATGCCACCGTGGGAGAGGTTGCATCTTGCTCATCTCAGATGAGGGGGCAGGGCAGGGATTCTTGCCCCAGAGCCACTGAGTGAACAGCTGCCAGAGGAGGCGGGACAGGTCAGTTGCCCAAGGAGGAGGTCCCGGCCAGTGTGTGCCAGCAAGTTAGTGGAGCAGCTAGTTGGGAGGTGCAGGGGGAAGGAATATGTGCCCCTGTGGTGCCAGGCATATGGATTTTGATAGAGTGGGATGACTTGAGTTGTCCTCATCTCTGTTAAGAAGTGTTTTTACCAGTTGATCACCACCACCACCACCACCACCACCAATAAGTTTCCATGGCAGACCTGGGAATCAAACCAAGGTCTTCTGAGTCCTGGTGCGTTACTCTATACATAAAATCACACTGGATACCAGTAAGGCAGGTAGTAATGTCCTTTTGGTCAAGGAGGAAATGGTTAAAAAAACAAGTTCAGCAAAGAAGTTTGCAAAGTAGAGATGGGGCTAAATTAAAAAGCAAATAGCGATACTACATGAATATTTCTGATTCATTAAATATACAGTGGTACCTTGTATAAAGGAATTAATTTCATTCCAAATGAAATTATGTTAAGCAAATTTTCCTTTATACAAATTTCCCATAGGAATGCATTGAACACAGAGTAATCCCTAATCGCGACCATTTTTATGTTGTACAGATACGCCCCATAGATGACTATGTTATGCACATTTCCACTATCTCTGGAATTTTTTATGTTGTACAGATTTTATGTTATACAAACCATTGTTATACAAGGATCCACTGTATGTCCCTTTATATCTGTGAGGTTCCGAGACCTTGTCAAATAAAAATGGACAAATATTTCCCTGTTTTTATTTGTCTCTCCTCTTATTTAGAAAGGGGGGGGGGAAAGACCACACACACAAAACACAGCCCCCACCCCACCCACAATCTACCCCCTACTCTTCCACTGTACCTACCTTGTGTGCTTCCATAGTGGCCTATCTCTCCACTGCCGCCGCCACCATCTTTCCCTTAGGCCATAAGGGAAACAGGACTGTTCTTTGCCGAGACAGTGGTGGCTGCTTTCCTTTGCCCTAAGGAAAGCCTCTGCCACCATCTTTGCACATAGGTTGTTAAAAAACAAAACACCTATGCACCAAGAAACGGATTTGTCTTTTCATGGGGGGGGGCAGGATTTGTGGTTTGTCAACCCTGATGAATCACAAACCACGACAAACTGCAATTTGGGCGATTTGTCTCCATCTCGAGTGGAGAGTTGGAAAATCGCTTATGTTAAATTGGAATCTAGGTACATCTCTGAGCACAAAAGTATTTCTCTGTGGTTTGTGAGTTTGCAACACAAGAGGTTATGTCTAATAATCTGACTATAGGGATGCTGTCTCAGGATTGTATTTCTATGTGTGAGTTCTGAATTGATGTTATAATGCTGCTTAGTGCTTGGGATACAGGTTATAGGAAGCTGTATCAGTTTTCGTACAAGATAGCAGCTAGGTGTCAAGAGTGAAATGTTGACTTAGATGCTGGTTATGAAATGTTCCAAGACTTATAACTCGAAGGATCAAAAACATGCTGTGGCCTCTTGAATGCCACAATCTACTTCTAAGAACAGCTGGATATCAATGGCATCCAGAATTGGGTTTGAAGATTTAACACGAGAGCCAGTTGAACTAAGGAGAGTTATACTGTAGTTCAAGGGCTGGAGACATGCGGACATGGCACACACAGACAGCCAACTGGTTTCTGGAACAGCTTGTTGAGTGTCCTGTTGTAAGAGAACTGTCAGAAAATGTTTTCTTGCCATCTCCTGCTGAATGAAGCAACAGTCTCAGTGGGTTGGGAAATATGGGTGAACTCAACCACTAGGCAGAAGTGAATGAACGAACAGTTAGGAGACAACATGGAGGTATCATAGACACAAGGGATGAAATTTTAAGTAAGCCCGTAGATATGAAGGAGAAGGTATTCTGGAGGTAAGAAGTAACCAGGCTCAGCCGGAATTGAATAACAGAATGCAGTTGAAGAGGGGAATTCATCTAAAAGTTGCAGACTAAAGATTCAGCCTGTTGCCTGCATGCTGGGGAGGTGGTGGGTTCTCAATAGTGTCAAAGCTACAGGGCCCAACATTTGCACAACTCTTAGCACCCTCCATGGAACGGTGCCTTAAATAAAAATGAAACTTAGCTTTGTAGCCCTTTGTAGCCCTTGCTTATGCATCCAACTGTGAGTGTTTTTTCTAAGAAAGTGTTGTTCTTTTCCCTATAAAAAGTCTTGTTCTGCTTTAAGGGAACTCTCCTTCATTAGAGTGTCTTTTGGAGGAATATCTGATTATTTGTCACTCAGAACCTTTCTCTATTGCACAGGAGATTTCAATCTAGGGCATGTTCTACTTGTGTGCCAGTTTTCCTTTCCCTTCGTTCTAAGGGAGCCAAGCATTTGCCTTGGAATGCAAATGAAACTCTTCTCGATTTATGTGATAGGAGAAGATTAGAAATTATCTATAAGTTGTCTCTTAGGAACACTTGGTCACTGTGCTGGATCTTTTCGTCTCGAAAATGTTGGTAAGTTTCCAGGGAGCTCCAGGATTCTCTGGAAGAACGTGGTTTGAAAGCCACTGTACAGGTATGCCAAGTGTGCATAAGTTATTTTGGCATTGTGTGGGTCTGATAATGAGTCAAGTTGGGAGAAGTACATTGTTAATCCTCCAGTCTAAGAGGAAGTTTCTTAGTAGAGCAGGGGCTGATTAATTATTTCCTGAAGTCAAAACTGAATAAGATTTCAGTGAAGTCATTTTATATGGATTTGGTCATTCCTTGGATCACTTGTTTCCACATGACTTGGGACTGCAAGCTATATATACTCACTGCTGGATACAGTAGGTCCCATTTTCTCGAAAAGGAGTAAAGAAACACATCTGCTCAACATTGTGCGGATCTGTTTTCAGGAAGCAGGAAAACCATTTCTGGAGTACTCTTCTCAAGAATGGCAGTGTTGTGCCATCAGCTAAGTTTTCAAGTGGCATTATCTGTCTCTCGATGCAGTGCATTGTGGGATGTTTGGGGGCCTGTTGGATATGCTTTCAAGGACTCCTCGACGGCTTCTACACAAGGTCATCTTTAGATGACAAGCTTATGCTGTTTTTATCTTCACCATCTTTCAGCAGGTAACAATATGCTTTTTGTTCCGTCATTTTACTGTTCCTATATTTCATCAACGCTCACTTTTTGTGTGTTTCCTAGTTTATGTTGTGTGGATTTTGCGCTTGAAATAGAAACTATAAGATACCAGCTAGTAGGAAAAGAGGTTATAAAGATTTTAATTAAAAGAAGATCTGTGCTGTAATTTGGACTTTGAGTTTTTATATTTTAGCATGCAGTGCTAGAGGAAGCATGAACTGCTTTTGCTGCAGAAATGCCAACGACTAATGTTTTTATATGTAAGTCACCCAAGACCCATTCCTCTCCTGCAGCTGGGAGTGCAGTCCAGCCTTTGGGGCTTTGTTTGAACTTATATGCTGGTATAAATAGACAACGATACTCGGACGTGTCTTGTGGTGGAACTCATAGGAATTATCTTCTAAATTCAAATTCCGTTTTCTAACCTGTATATAGATGATCTCATTTACAAGGTCACAGGCTGGCCCTTGAATTCAGTTGCTGCAAGGAAAATTGCCAAAAGACAAACCCTAAATGTCTTACATGTAGTATAGGTTCTGTACCAACTTGGTAAAAATGGGGTTGGCAGTGTGACTACTGGTTTGCCTCAGTATGAAATGTGCCAATCCTTTCTTTGATGACTGCTGGGACTTTGGCATTAGTGTGCTAAATTCTTTCTTCCTTTTTGCCACCTTTTATGTGTTGGTTATATCATTTTACCCTACTTTTCCTCCAACAAGGACACAGTAGCATACATGGACTTCCTTTTGCCCACTTTATTTTCCCATTGAAAGAAGGGATAGGTGAAGTCCACTCAGTCAGTTTAAGTATCTTAATTGAGGCTTCGACTTAAGACGGTCCAAGCCCCATTCTGACATTTTAATCACTACATCATAACATATATATTTATTTTTTTAAAAATTGTATAGCCCACCTTTCTCCCCTTGTAGAAACCATTAGTGGGTTACACTATCAAGACAAACAGTATTAAAGGCTAAAAAACAATTAATTCATGCATTATTATTTTTTAAAAATCATATAAAGAGATTCAGTACTAAAATTGATAGGTAAGAAACAGCCCCCAAAATAACAAAAACTGAGCAGCCCCATGTTTAGGAACCCCCTCTTAGTCACTAAGGTAAAGCTTGCCTGAGGAGAACAATCTTTGCCTGCTTGTGGAAGGACAACAAAGATGGGGCCAGACTGGCCTCCCATGGGAGGGACTTACATAGTTTGAGAGCAGCAGCAGAGAAGGCCCTCTCTCCAATGCTCCTGTGAGGGAGGGAGGACCAAGAGAAAAACCCATTAATTGCATCGCCCAACCTCTTTTGTCTTGATAAGGAACAGCACAAAGGCAACCAGGGGGCATTATTATTAAGTGTTGATGTGAGCTGCCAGCATCCCCTTGATCTTCATACTTGGTATTCCTCACTGTTATTGGTCTGAAATACTTACTCAGCGGTGCTGTCTTTTATCCCCCTGAAGTTGTGTTTCTTGATAGGAAAGAGTTCTGTGCTTTTCTGTTCCTCACTGTATTTATCCCTGTTCTTGCTGCCCCAGTTTTGCGATGTGCCGATGCTCAGTAGCCCAGATTTCATCTAAAACCTTCCCTTAGTAAGGGAAACTAGCTGCCTTGTCTGCCTTTAAAACCTTGCTGGGTCTTTGTCAGCAGGCCTAGTTTTCAACTAGAATTCAAATGCTTTGAGCCAAAGCATGATCAAAAGCCCTGATAAAGAGGAGGGGAATATGCAGCTAAGCCAAGTGTGGGTTGGGTGTGAAGACTTTGCCAACAGGATCTTGCCCTCCAGCCCTTTGTTCAAAAGGAGAAAGAAGAAAGAGGCCACTGTTTGTGCTGCCCATGGCACTTTTTTCTGTGCTGCAGAGGAAAATGCTGCTGGGAATTTAGGCAGCCTCTTTTTGCCTGCCTCTTGAGTTTGGGGGGGGGGGAGAGAATTAACAGAGTATAAGTAATTTTATTTAAAACAGGGAGTTGGATAATTTAAAAAAATCTAGTATTATTATACTTGGTGTGGGTAAGGGAAGTGGGGAGATCCTTCCACTGTACCATGAAGCACAAACAGATTTTACTGTGGTAAAATCATTAATTTATTTTTACTTGGTTTACATATTGCCTCATCAGTGCCAGCAGTACTCTGGGTGGATTATAGTTTAAAAACACTATGTTTTCAATGTTAGCTTCCATCACTTATAACTTTTACATGGAATTTTACTCTTTTTAACTTCTCATGTTCTCTTGCAGCTTTAATGTAATGTTGTCTTTTAATGCTGTAAGATGTCCCTCAATTCCCTGTTCACAATCATTGAACATGTCTAAATTGTACTGGACTGTATATTATCCCTCATTAAAGGGATTAGTGAGGCCTTCATTACTGTAAGCCATTTTGGGTCCTTTTCCAAGGAGAAAGGTGGGGTAAAAATATTCAAAAACAGACAGAGAGACAGACAGACAGACACACAGTCAAAAACAATATGATGGTACACACTGTAATTAAAGAATAACTGCTATTGTGAAATCTGAGTCATGAATTTTCACCAAACCAGCCCACATGACTATTCCTTCTTATTTGTAAGAAAAATACAGCGAACGTGTAGAAAAAGAGGCAAAATCATAAGAACATAAGAAGAGCCATGCTGGATCAGGCCAAAGGCCCATCTAGTCCAGCTTCCTGTATCTCACAGTGGCCCCACCAGATGCATCTGGGAACGCACGAGACTAGATATCTGTCTCCTGATACCACTCATCTGCATCTGGCCTTTGAAGTAATACTCTGCTTTTAAGCCTGGAGATTACACATTTCCATCATGGTTTGTAACCTGTGATGGACTTTTCCTTTGGTCAAGTCTTCTTGCTGCTTGAAATTTGGTTGCTTATCTCATGACAGTGCATGAAAAATGATAGGGATATACATAAGCCAGTATGATTTGAAAGAAAAACTTCTTGTATGTACCCTATAGAGGGAATCGGAGACAGATGTATAAATTCTTTGTGGTATTGACTTTTTTTTACTGATTGAGACTTATGCCTTTCCTTTCTTTTGATGAGACATTGCTCTCCCCTTTTTGTTTTATCTTCACACCAACTCTGTGAAGCTGGTCAGGATAAGAATGATTAACTAATCACTACTGTGGCTCAGCACTGGTCCCCAGTGCTAGAGTTTCATCAAAAGACGGTTGACGGCATGAATTTAATGGTGTTTCTTCAGGATTCTACAGAGCAAGAGTTTCGTTTCATCAAGGAATCATTAATATTTGCCAGCATTTTGCAGCCATGTTTACTTGGAAATATGCTCTGCATACTTTCAAAAATATAGTTTATCCTTGCAGCCGTTGGCTGGTATCCAGTAGGCAATGTATGTCTGCTTTAGATATTATCTGCGCTGCTCTGGCAGGGGGTGTATTTTCTTTATAATGTCACATTGTGCACCTCCCAAAGATGAAAACATTATTTCTATGCTACATAAACCTGCAGCAGCATGCCTGGGTCGTGTGGACCAATGGCTTGTGCATTACTGGAGTATAATGGAGTAACTATAGAAGGAACAGCAAGATCCAGTATGCCATTAAGGGTTAGAGCATCATACTCAGGTTCAAGAGACCTGGACCTGGATTACTGTATGATCAGAAAACTTACTGCTTAATTTTGGTCCAGTCACAACCTCTTAGCCTTATGTACCTCATAGGGTTGTTGCGAGGATATAGCACACAAGAAAGAAATTATGTACAATGTACTGCTTCGATGTCACTGGAGGAATTATATGATTATAATAACAAAACTAGCAAAGTAACTTGTGCAAAGGTAAATAAGCAACTGCCTTATATTGCCTGAAATTCCTTTGTTTAGTATAATAACTTGCAACTAAAGTTGACCCCTTGAATCATTGGGAATTTGGCAAATCAACTCCTCTGTAAGTTCTGTTGATCCAGATAGGCCTATTCTAACTGTGACATACAGTAATCCCTTGCTTATTGCGGGGGATAGGAACCCATCTGACCCGCAATAAAGGAAAATTAGCACTATGGGGGTGCTGGGTTAAACTGGGACTTGGGAGGCTGTCTGGGGCCTCCTATGCTTACTTTAGGCCTGGTGTTGCCTTGAAGAGACCTCCGACAAGCTTCCGGACTTGTCGGAGGCCCCAGAAGTGGTTTCCAGCCATGCAGAAGGCACTTCCAATTTGCCGGAACCCACTTCTGGAGCCTTCAACAAACCTGGGAAGCCCGTCAGAGGCCCGTTTGGGGCAATGTTAGGCCTGGGGTAAGTGCCAGAGGTCACAAACAGGCCAGGCATCTTGCCCCCAAGGGGCCTTGCTTTCATATACTGTGGTACATGACTGTACTTTAGCCTAATAAGTTACATTTAGAGTAGTCCCATTTGAATTAATTGAACCTATAGAAAAGTTGATTCATCAAATCTCCAATAATTCAATGAGCCTCCTCTGGTGTGATTTACCACACTTAGCCACAGGATCTCAGTCGCTGAGATGAATTATTGATTTATCTCTTTCAAAGCCTTGTTTCCAATACTGAAAACTACAGCCTGCAAAAGATCAGAGTTCAATTATTCCCACCCAGCCACAAGCACCAGTGGTCAGTTTACACAATAGAACAGCTAACAACACCCATCAACTACAGAGAAGGATCGCTGCCACCCCTGATTGCAGTGAAACTTCTTAATCTCTCCATCACAATACAATGACTAACACCTATTCTCCTGCATAGAACAAGTTTCCTCTTTCCCACAACTTTAAAACCCCACAGTCCCACTCACTCTATACCCCAGAGCACAAAAAGAACTCCAAGTACCGTGAGCTCCTTGCCCTCTGAAGATGCCATCCACAGAGTCTGGCAAAACGTCAGGAAGAAAAACTTCCAGAATACGGCCAAACAGCACGAAAAACTCACAACAGCTATCATATCCTGGCTGTGAAAGTCTTCGAGAATATATTGTTTGCTTTCACTGGTTGGGTGGCAGTTCCGTAGTAATCCAGGCACTAGTTTTGCTCCATATTGAACTAGTTACTAGACTTTTCTGGGACCTTTTGCAGCCAAGGTATGTGTTCATCCCACTGCTTAGCTACATGACTGCTGACTTGAAAACAACCATTCCGTTGTCTTAGTACTCTCTTTTCAAAACTGTAGTATTTGTTGTGTTACCTATGTGCCTTTGGATTTCCCAAGGAATTGAAGCATTGCAACTTAGAAGCTGTGGTCCATATTCATCACAGCACATGTAGCAAATGGGAAACCGTTTCTCTCTTCTAACCTGGGAAAAACCTTTAAATCTCCAGCTGCTGCTTTGTTTCCGAACTCAGCAAATGCTGAGGATATGTGGTGACAGCCTTTTATTGGTTAAGGCGGTCAAGGCTGCTGCCTTTTCAAGCCTCCTGAGAAAACAGCTAGGAAACATGTGAACCTGTATCGGAAAGGAACTCTCCACTCCTCTTTCTTCCAGAGGAAATGTTTTCTCTTGCATTTCCTAATGGAGCATCTGCTGCATCCTGGTTTTGTATTGGAATTGTGGCCTGTTTGTTTGGAAGCAGGAACCTCCTCTGTGTCTTCTGTTCTCTCTTACGAGCCAAGCATCATGCTCAGACTAGCAATTTGAAGGCTGGTCTTACTTGGAAAAGGGTGGGAAGATACAGTAATACCTTGGTTTAGGAGCATAATTCATTCCAGAAAGATGTTTGTAAACCAAACACTCTTAAATCAAAGCAAATTTCCCCATAAGAAATAATCGACACACAGATGATTCATTCTGGTGCCCCATACACCACATACTACACACACAAAATACCAAAACTCACAAAAAGTTGTCTAGAAGTCTATGTCCACACCATGGTTTAGGTATCTGGCTGCAGAATCTGCTCTACTTCAGAATAATAACTGGATTTTACTCTCTATTTTTAATGTGACAATAATAAAGTGCAATTTGTAATCATATACACACTTGACTAGATGCCCCATGACTGGAAATGGTTTGAAAAAAATAAGAAAAAAGGTTGAAAACAAACTAAATAAAAATATAAATAGAAAGAAAAATAAAACCCTAACCTGCACACACACCCCATCTCTGAAAATGTTCTAGGCTGGTGCAAGGGAGACCTGTATCCGGTTGGTCCGAATGCCAGCTGGGCTCCTGTGTTTTGTTTCGGAAGTGGACCACTTTTGAAACAAAATGTCCATCTCTAGAGAGAAGAGATAGGACATAGAATTTCTGTGAGGAGAACTAAGTGATGAATGTCTGGAAACCTAAGAACTGGGTGTGCAAGTGATCCACGTTGCTAGTAATCAAACTTTAATGGATTTGAGCTATATTCTTCCTTTTGTTTGTACCTAAGCACATTACCCTAGATCAGGGGTGGCGAACACGAGGCTCTCGAGCCGCATGCGGCTCCCGGCCAAAATGAATGCGGCTCTTTGCCTCTTATCATTATTTTGTATACTGTGGCTCTTTGCCAAGTTTGGATTTTGTTATGCTGCTTCTGAGGAGGGACCTCTGAGGAGAGATCTCCGAGCGCGTAGTCCCGCCCCCAGGCTGCGTCATCACGTCTCCCATCCCCCGGAAACAACTGCACGGGCCAGAGAGCGGGGGGACCCGTGTGTCACATGTTGTGTCACATCTTGCCGTTAGTTCTTAGTGTGGAGGACGCAGCACACCCTCACCATCACTGCAGGATTTTTACCCTCACTCAAAATGGCAAAATGCAAAGCTAAACGAAAATATGAAGATGAACACAGGACATTTTTTGGAAGAATGGGAAGATGCTTTCTTCTTTATTGAACGGAATGGGAAAGCGCTGTGTTTAATATGCAATACTATGATATCACATTTCAAGGCTTCAAATCTTCAGCGTCATTTTAGAACTCTCCATGCTAATATTGACAAGGAATTACCCAAAGGTACTGAACTACGCAAGCAAAAATTGAGCACCTTGAAAAGCCAGGTAAAAAGACAGTCTCAAATGTTTCAGCAATTAACCAAGCATGGAGAAACTGTGACCCTTGCATCCTATAAAGTGGCGTGGAACATTGCCCGTGCTAAAAAAACCATACAATGAGGGGGAGTTTCTAAAACAGTGTTTTGCGGATGTAATTGAAACCTTGGCTCCAGACAATAAAAAACTCAAAGATTCCATCAATGATCTCCAGCTGTCACGGCACACAGTTGAAACCAGAATAGCAGACATAAATAATGTGATTGAGTCAGATCTACATGCAGACTTGAACGCATGTGCTTATTTTAGTGTTGCATTAGACGAGTCATGCGACATACAAGACAAGCCACAGTTGGCAATATTTGCGCGAATGGTTTCTGAGGACTGCGTGATTAAAGAAGAGCTTCTCGACAGTGTCGCATTAAAAGACAGAACTCGCGGTACTGACATAAAAGAGGCAATGACTGCCGTTTTTAAAAAAGCGAATATGTCTTTTGAAAAACTCACTGCAATAGTCACGGATGGAGCACCGTCAATGATTGGCTCAGTAAATGGACTTGTGGGTCTTTGTAAAGGTGATGACGCCTTTCCTGAATTTTGGAACTTCCACTGCATCATCCATCGTGAGCAACTTGTGTCCAAAACACTGAATTTAGACCACGTTATGAAGCCTGTGATGGAGATTGTGAACTACATCCGTACGCACGCCCTTAATCACCGGCAATTCAAGAACCTCATTTGAGAACTTGACGCAGACTTGCCCGGTGACCTGCCACTGCACAGCGCAGTGAGATGGCTCTCAAGAGGCAAAGTAGTTTCGTGCTTTTTTGAGCTTTTGGAAACAGTAAAATTGTTTATGGCAGAGAAGAACAAAACGTATCCTCTGCTTTCAGACCCTGAGTGGCTTATGGATTTGGCATTTTTAGTGGACATGCTTTCACACTTGGATAAACTAAACGTGGACCTGCAGGGGAAATTAAAAACTCTTCCTGAGCTGACACAAAGTGTATTCTCCTTTGTAAACAAGTTGAAGCTTTTTAAAGCACACTATTCAAAAACAGCAATCTATCCCATTTTCCTTCTTTGCGCAGCACCCTGCAGAAGACCAGTGTTAAAACAGATATAGCTGGATACGTGAAACAACTTACACAACTGCAAGAGAAGTTTACTTTCCGGTTTGAGGACTAGGACCAAAAAAGACCACAGATCACTTTTCTCATCGACCCGTTTAATGCTGACACCGACTGCCTGAAAACCCCACTTGTTACTGATGAGGCAGCGAGTGAACTAGAAATGATTGAGCTACACGAGGACGATAGACTGAAATCTCTTTTGAAGGAAGGCCATGTTACGTTATGGAGAGCTGTGCCAACTGAAAAATACCCGTGTGTAAAAAGAGCCGCTCTCAAGCTGCTGTCTATGTTCTCGTCAACATACGTCTGTGAGAAGCTGTTTTCTTCTTTGAAACACGTGAAATCAAAGCACCGGTCCGTTCTGACTGACACTCATGTAAAGGAACTGCTCCGAGTGGCTACAACTGAATACAAACCTGATTTGCAGAAGATTACTGAAAACAAAAGATGCCAGAAATCCCACTGAGATTATCATCCCATCACTCCAACAAGGTAACAAAAAACACCTGACTGAGCATGTTATATTATGTGTTTAATATATTATTGTTAAAATTATATGCTTTTGTGTGAGTGTTTGTCTGTTTTGGCAGGTCACTGCGTGGTGTGGCTCTCTGACTCTCACAGTTTAAAATTTTTGCTCTTTTTGTCGAACTTGTTCGCCACCCCTGCCCTAGGATGCTTTTAATCCTACTTTGTAATAAACTTTTATTTTTATTCAATTTAAAACCAGTCTGAAAGCATTAGTTTACTAGTGAAGCTAGTTGGTGGCAGCGAAAGAGAAAAATTAGAAGTGGTGCTTGTCAGTAGCCTCTGAAAGGGACGGGGGCAAAACTTGGCAACACTACACTCTGGTCCTGTCCTGTCCTACTACACTGCTGCCTGGGAATCCTTGCCTCCCCTGAAGTGATAAGATGGAGAGCCCGGGAATACTGGGAGGAAGAAGGAAAGAGGGCCTATTTTAAAGCAGGGGTGGGGAACCTGTGTTGGACCGCAACTCCCAGAAATCTGAGCCTAGATTGCCAATGATAAAAGGACTGTGAGAGTTGTGGTCCAAAACATCTGGAGTGCTGAAGGTGTGTCACCCCTAGTTAAAGCTTAAGAAGGGGGACATCAACAGTTGCTGGACTGCAGCTCTTAGCCTTCCCGCTGGCCTAGGCTGGTTAGAGCTGATAGGAGTGACCGTCTAGCAACATTTGCAAAGTCACATGTCTCCACTCTGGATTTGAAGCATGGAAGTGTACACATCTCGTTTCTGTCTCTTGGAGGGTGTACTCACTTTTTGTTGCCAGCGGTGTGTTGTGTTATTTTGAGGGGACAGCACATTTACACTGTTATACTAACTGTATACTCACTGCTTTAAATTGTAGCCAAGTGGCATTTCTTCAGTGTTGTCACATGAAAAGATATACTAAAATATTTACAAAATGTGAGGGGGGTATACTCCTGTGGTATACTGTATGACTGTTTTCCTGACCCCCCTCCCCCAGTTTGGGAGGGTTCTTTTGCATCTCTGTGTTGCGTTGAACATAAGTGCTCCAACATTAGAAGTAACACTAAAGACTAAATAAGTACATTCAGCAGCCAATGCCATTTCATTTAGTTCCTCCTGTAGGCTCAGTATTTCAGATTCCAGAAAGGTTTGTAGCAAGAAAAGCAAGAATGAATGCTGTGGCCTTGGAAGGACTAAAATGTGTTGTGATATATGTGTTTGCGAGCCAAGGCTTGTTTTTCTGGATTTATGAAGTGGACAATGAAAGTGGACAGGCATATTGGAAGTGGTTATGTTTAAGATAATGAAATTTGGTTTTATATTGGTTCCTCCCCTTCCCCAGCCCCCTCAGCAAGTTTAATTTTTATTAAAATTGGGATAGTTTTTAAAGGTAGTTGTTCTCAGTTTTCAGAAATGATGGACTTCAGGTGGCAGAATCCTTGACAATGGGCCACACTGGCTGTAGCTTCTAGGACAGTGGTGGCGAACCTTTGGCACTCCAGATGTTTTGGACCACATCTCCCACAGTCCTTTGTCATTGGCAGTCTAGGCTTGGAATTCTGGGACTTGTGGTCCAAAACAGCTGGAGTGCTGAAGGTTCGCCACCACTGTTCTAGGATATGAAGCCTGTCCCACAAATTCAAGTTACCGTAACATTGTGTTACAGCACCCTAATGTTTTCTTTTTGGATGAGGAACATGCCTTTTGGTCACTCCAGTTTTTCCAAGTTGATGCTGAGACTTCCTCTGCTTTTTCATAGGACAGACCTCTTACCATTGACTTAAGCGGTTCGACGGAAGTCAACAGAGCATGGAAACACTTCCTTGGCAATGTCCCTGGGAAGACTTCTCCGACGTGCCTCTTCTAAAGCATCTGACCTCTTGACCTTAAATGCCAGCAGTGGTGGCGTTTCATCTTCTGTCTTGGATGGGGAGATCATCTATTCCAAGAACAATGTCTGTGTCCATCCGCCAGAGATGCTGCAAGGCATCGTGGAACACCACCCAGGTAAGAGCTAGCAGCAAAGCACAGAGGATCCAGTTTTATGCTCTGTACTTTAACCTGTTCCATTTCTTACCTGTTATATCTTGAATAGCAGTCTCACTGTACTCAAGGGGTCCGTAGCAAGTTGATAGGTCTTGCTAACAGGACAAGTATATATCAGTGTTGATGGACACTCAAGCTTTGCTGCAACTGTGCCAGAAATGCCTCACAAATCATCATTTATTGCTTGCTTCCAAAATCTCTACCATAGTTTCACATAGCATTGCCTGTTCTTCTGTCCCTTGCTTTGTAGAGTGTATTTTTATCAAGTAGTAGAGCTCATGGTGGCGCTATAGATCATACTAAAATCTCTTTCTTAAAATTTTTAGGGCTGCACTGCACTTGACACCAAAGATTGAACCCTCCCATATGTTGTGGGATCCTGCAACTCCCAGCAGCCCCCGTTACCATAGGAAAGGGGTGCAATCTGAAGCAATCTAGCGGGTAGCAGTTGGCCCGTTTCATTTTCAAACTGGGGAGAAATAAAAGCAGCAAAAGCTCTACTAAGCTCTCAAAATGTAATTAGTTTGCAATGTGACCCAAGAGTCCTGGAGGAGTGCATTATACTTGGCTGCAATTTAGCGTCCTCGTTACCCAGTCAAAATTCACCAGAAGTGGTGTCTAATACGAAAATGACTTGAGCTTGCAGCGTTCCATTGAAATGAATGGGTTGCTGTTATTAAAGACAATGTACATCTCACTTTTCCCCTCTATAAAACAGGAACTGCTAAAAGGGACTTATTCAATATAAAAGCAGCCACAATCAATAATGGAGACTCGTTTGCAACAAGTTAGAAGCTACAGCAAAGATGGGAACTATGAACAGCCCAAACTAAAAAGACCAACATCTCAAAACTGTCAAGAGACAAGATTTGTCAGCTAAGCTTCGGCCTTCCTGATGTTTTGGACCACAACTCCCAGAAGTCCAAGCCTGTATTTCCAATGGCAAAGGACTATGGGAGTTGACCAAAACATCTGGAGGGCCGAAGTTTGGACATGCCTGTTATAAAGAGATACCTGTGATCTTGAGGACTGGAAGAGGGCAAAAGGAGATGGAGCTGTGAAGAGGTTAAGAGGAAAGTGTGTGATGGGAGAGGTTTAAGGCACCAGCAAGACATCAAGGCACTGGGTACCTTTTAGGAGAACAAGGCAGGGAAATGTTTGACCCCCCCACCCTCCAGATGTTATTAGATTGTACCTTCTATCAGCCATAGTCTCCATAACCAATAATGAAGATTGATGGGAGCTCCTATGCTACATCATCTGTCAGGCTACACATTCCCTTTCCTTCAAGATAAGGATGGGCAAGGGGCAGCTATAGGCTTTGTGTGATGTCTCAGGACGTTTTTGAATTCCACTCAAGAGTAGAGATGGGCACGACTTGAAATTTTTTTTTTTCGAGTTGTCGTTAGTCGGGCCGGTCCCGTTTCGGCTCGTTTCCGGTTTTCGTGAAAATTCGCAAAAATTAGTCGGTTCGTTTTTTCGTTGTCGTTAGTACTGGTTTTGGGGGGGGGGGGGGAGCGGGCTCCTGGAGGCACCTCTGTGGGGTGGGTGCCTCCTCTGGCCCGCTATAAAGGGAAAGTGGGCTCCTGGAGGCACCCGTGGGTGCCTCCTATCCTCACCCACTAGGAAGGGGAAGCAGGCTCCAAGAGACCCCTCTACATGGGGGTCTCCCCTCCTCACCTGCTGCTGCTGCAAAATGCTATGCAATAGCCATATGGATATTGCATAACAGAATGTGCAGACAGTGAGACCAGTGAGAGTGATAGTGTCATGCCCGCCCTACACAAGGCTCTCGCACCACCATGTCTCACACAGAAGGGAATTGTACTTGCTGCGTGTAGTGCAATGCAAGCAAGTAGATCTGGCTTTAAGGTGGCTTAGTGCAAGGGCTAGGGTTAGGCTAGTGACGGGTAAGGTTACGGTGGGCTAGTGGGTTGCACCTCTGGGTGCCTCTCTGACCCACTAAGAAGACAGTCTGTGACGTATGGGTACGGAGTCAAGGGTTAGGGTTAGGGCTAGGGCAGGTTTTAGGGGGCTTTTTGGCACATCCCAGAAGTCTCCATGGCCAAGTGGCCATGCGACTGGTGGGATGGCTCCCAAAATTTGCATGGTTGTCCACTCCCACATGGCTGGCCACTCAGCCAGCCCATCATTGCGCAGGTGTAAAAAAATAAAAATAAAATAAAATCAATGGAGGACAGAGGAGGAGAGGAGAGACATTTTGTTGCAAGAAAAAACCCACTGCTACTGTGAAAAATCTGGCAGTTTATAAATTTTCGCGTGTTTCTGTTGTGCTTGTGTGTTTTTGGACCACGATTTCAAAAACAATATTGCGTTTGCTGCCCCATTTTGGATCCCCCGCCCGCACCGCATGGCATGGCGAAATGGCAACTCGAGTCCGGCTGCCCAGGACGGGGGGGAGGCGGGACCCCCCCCCTCCAGAAACCACCCCTCCGGTAGGTGCCCTGCGCCCTTAGTCAAGCAGGCATTTTTCCGCCTGCTTTTTTGGCCCGGGAATGGGTGGGGGGAGAGTTTAAAAGTTTTTTTCTGTGCCGTCCGTGCCGCTTGCTTGCGCTTTAATTGCGGGCGGCCGGCGGCGAGACTGGGCTTTTTGCTGGCTGCGAGCCTGCGGCGAGTCCCACCAGAGCAGCCCAGGACGGGGGATGAGGGGGAGGCCGGGGACCTCCAGAAACAACCCCTCTGGTAGGCATTTTTCCGCCTGCTTTTTGGCCGGGAACCGGGTTTTTTTAACTTTTTAAAACTTTTTTTGCAAGGAACGAGCACGACAAATCAGACCAAAATTGTTCGTTCGTCGGTTCGAGCTCAAAGTCTGGCAGAGTAATTCCCGTTACCGTTTCCGTAGAGTAACGGAACCGAGTAACGGAAACGGAAACGGGAATACCGCTAAGTCGTGCCCATCTCTACTCAAGAGAGTCTCCCAAGGCTTCATCAGCCAGAAGTGTTTTTGCTGTTCTTGAAGACACCTAGGAGTAGCGGAGGTTTTGGTTGTTTGTTTTTGTAATGGGGTACACAGGGCCTCCAAGGCCCCTTTAGCCCCAACCCCAACAGAAATCAACACAGGAAGTGGACCTCCGGTCATTTCCTGTTTTGATTTTTTCCCTATACCCCCTTTTTTTGGCCAGCTTAGGCCTTATCCCGGTTTAATGCAGCCTGTAGGGACTGGCTGGGGTTGAAAAGGGAGCCTGCAGCCCCACAGATGAAGTGCGCTTTACACTGAAAAGCGGAGATTTGGCTGTAACGCTGAGGCTGTGCTTTATTTTTCAGGCTATTTGTGCCTGTACATGGAGAAGGATGAGCTGCTCGGCACTACCCTTATCCTGGCCTGGGTTCCCAACTCCCGCATTCAGAGGCAGGATGAGGAGGCCCTCCGCTACATCACGCCAGAGAGCTCCCCGGTCCGCAAGGCCCCCCGCAAGCGCAACCGCCACACTCAGGGTTTCGGCACCCCTATGCAGGCTTCCCCCTCTGAGCAGAAGCGAGTTGTGACCTTACAAGACGAGGAGGACATATTGACTGTGACGCAGTTGGTTAGGGACGTGGCTCATGTCAGCTCCCCTCTGGAAGAAGGGGAGAAGCTCTCCCAGGGTTGCTTGGCAACAGACCACCTCCCCAGCTCCGCGCAGCCTGCCCGCCATGACTCAGGAATCTTATCGACAATCAGTTCTCAGGATGAGCAGAACCAGTTGGAGGAGTCGGTTGAGGAAGGGCTGGAAGGCCCCCTGGAGACCGGGGAGGAAGACGGCTCCTTGGAGTTGTCTGCCGATGACGTTAGCCGGGACAGCACCTTTGACTCGGACTCGGATGCCTTCTCTTCGCCATTCTGTCTCTCGCCCATAAGTGAAGCTCTCGTGGAGAACGTCAGCTCAGTGTTCCTAGTGAATGAAAACAGGTGAGTCTGTCCTCCTGTTCTCTTTTTATGGGTTGAGGCCAAAGTAGGGGCGGGAGGGGGTAGGGGGAGACCCAAGGGCAGTGTCGTCTAGGTGGGCCACCGTGTGCTCTGAGTTCCGCATGGCGTTCTGTTTATCACTCCCCAGAAATAAATCCAGCAGATTGGAGAGGAATTAATTCTTCTGAGGGTGGTGTATACCTGCAGCTAATCTTGTCAAGCCCCACGATGTTCTGAAATTAACTAGGCATCCAATTCTAGTGGTGTCTCTTTAACACTTCTTTGTTGGCAGCAGGGACTAGAAACAAGGTTATGATTTTAAGCAGAAAGAGCTTGCTTGTTTTGAAATGAAACGCTGCTATGGGAATGCATCTGAAATGTTTGTCTGTGGTTCCAGACGTAAGCCGCTTTGTCCATTCCAACTGGCTGTTTAAATACTTGCCTCCCAAGTATATGCCTTTGGTATCCTGTGGGGAATAATTCCTAGCTGGCTGTTCAGAATCCTTCACAGAATGTTACTTCATTCAGTTTTGGGGTGTTTCCATATAGTTTGTTATGAATCTGGGATAAGTTTCACCTATCCTAAAAGAGCATAGTGGTGGTGTTTTCAGCATTGCAGATGGCTGGGCTAGCTGTTCTGTGGTGTCACCAACACTGCCAGATTTGTCAAAGGCTGTGTTGATTCCTCTTATGTCTCCCTCCAGAGCTTGCCGTGTAGTGCATTTTGTTCTTGTGCTCTGAAATCTGCATCAGGTGCAACTTGTCCTGTGAGGTGCTGCAAATGTTTCCTTCCAGGACAAAGATTTACATTGCATCAGTAGAATGTGATGGAAGCCACACAATCCTTCAATTTCGTGCAAGAGAGCAGCTACCCTCTCGGGTGCTTCTCCACCTTCGCAGAGAGGGGTGGATGCCCTCATGCGGCCTTTTGCTTAAATTGCAAAAATGGCATAGAGGGAGGAAGCCTAACATTGCAGAGTGCTACCTTTTTTGTTTCCATTTTCACCCTGAAAGAGGTACCACTTTGTGATTTCTCATTGATGTTTTTGATGTTTCCTTAGCAACAGAGAGAATCCACAGACTGTGATTTGAGTTTTATGGGATAAAGGGGTCTAAAGTGTTTATATATATATATATATATATATATATATATATATATATATATATATATATATATATATATATATATATATATATATATATATATATATATATATATATATATATATATATGCATATATGCATGGTAGGGTGGATTCGGGTTTCTTCCCGTGTAGAAATCTGGTTGTTTTGGCGACGTTTCGACGAGGTCTCACTCGTCATCTTCAGGCTGGTGTTCTGGCTTCTTTCTTCTTGAAGCAAAGCGTGGTCTCAGTTGAAGTCCTTCTATAAATACTGCTGGGGGGGTGTGGTTTGCTTGCTCTGTTGCTGATTGTAGGTTCGTTTGTTCTTTTGTGATCTGCTGTGTGGCTGAGGCGATCGTTAAGGGCTTAACTGCTGGTGGGTTAGATGGCTGTTTAGAGACATCATGTGTGGGTGAGGTGCTGGATGTGTGTCTATTAGCCTTTTGTTTCTTAACGACCTTGGTGATGGGCGTTCTGGCAGCATCCTGGGCTTTGGTGGAGTGGGGTCCTGTGTCTTGTGAATTCATTTTGGTTTGGCTGCGTGTCTGTGGTCTCCCAATGTTTTTTTGGCGTGTGTAAGTGTGCTCCATGTGGTGGCTGGAGTGGGGAGTAGCGGTAGATGGTGCAGTCGTGGTTTTGTTATTGGATGGTGGTTTCGTTTCATCTGTGGGAAGGGTCTGGGTTTGTGTTTGGTGTGGATGGAAGGTGGTGGCATCTTGTGTCCTTTTGGACCTGGTGTCAGTCTTTGTGACAGAGGCTCGTCTGTTGACCAGGGCTAGTTTCCAGATGTCAGGCAAGCGGGAGGTGTCATTGAAATAGAGAAACACCCAAACAACATGAATCTACGAAACAAACCACACACACCCAGCAGTATTTATAGAAGGACTTCAACTGAGACCACGCTTTGCTTCAAGAAGAAAGAAGCCAGAACACCAGCCTGAAGATGACGAGTGAGACCTCGTCGAAACGTCGCCAAAACAACCAGATTTCTACACAGGAAGAAACCCGAATCCACCCTACCATGCATACCTATACCCGTGAAAATCTACGAAAACATATATATATATATATATATATATATATATATATATATATATATATATATATATATATATATATATATATATATATATATATGCATGTTAGGGTGGATTCGGGTTTCTTCCCGTGTAGAAATCTGGTTGTTTTGGCGACGTTTCGACGAGGTCTCACTCGTCATCTTCAGGCTGGTGTTCTGGCTTCTTTCTTCTTGAAGCAAAGCGTGATCTCAGTTGAAGTCCTTCTATAAATACTGCTGGGGGGGTGTGGTTTGCTTGCTCTGTTGCTGATTGTAGGTTCGTTTGTTCTTTTGTGATCTGCTGTGTGGCTGAGGCGATCGTTAAGGGCTTAACTGCTGGTGGGTTAGATGGCTGTTTAGAGACATCATGTGTGGGTGAGGTGCTGGATGTGTGTCTATTAGCCTTTTGTTTCTTAACGACCTTGGTGATGGGCGTTCTGGCAGCATCCTGGGCTTTGGTGGAGTGGGGTCCTGTGTCTTGTGAATTCATTTTGGTCTGGCTGCGTGTCTGTGGTCTCCCAATGTTTTTTTGGCGTGTGTAAGTGTGCTCCATGTGGTGGCTGGAGTGGGGAGTAGCGGTAGATGGTGCAGTCGTGGTTTTGTTATTGGATGGTGGTTTCGTTTCATCTGTGGGAAGGGTCTGGGTTTGTGTTTGGTGTGGATGGAAGGTGGTGGCATCTTGTGTCCTTTTGGACCTGGTGTCAGTCTTTGTGACAGAGGCTCGTCTGTTGACCAGGGCTAGTTTCCAGATGTCAGGCAAGCGGGAGGTGTCATTGAAATAGAGAAACACCCAAACAACATGAATCTACGAAACAAACCACACACACCCAGCAGTATTTATAGAAGGACTTCAACTGAGATCACGCTTTGCTTCAAGAAGAAAGAAGCCAGAACACCAGCCTGAAGATGACGAGTGAGACCTCGTCGAAACGTCGCCAAAACAACCAGATTTCTACACGGGAAGAAACCTGAATCCACCCTAACATGCATACCTATACCCGTGAAATGGAGGTGTTATTTGGAGTATGGATGGAATTTATGTACAGTGATACCTTGGTTTAAGTAATTACTTTAATTCGATCTCCGAGCCATTTTCTATTGCAAAAAAATCTTAAACCGAAATGCGGTTTCCCATAGGAATGCACTGAAAACCAATTTATCCATTCCCGAGGTCAGAAAAAGGAAAACCGGGGCATTCCATGGAAAATGTTCTTAAACCGAGGCATCCACATTCTTTTTGTCATGTGACTATCATACATCAACTTTTAATGCCTTATGAAAAAAAAAACACCTTAAGCCGAGGTATTCTATTGAAAAAAATTCTTAAATCAAGGCATCCCCATTTCTAATAATTTATTTTCTTAAACCAAGTTTTTCTTTAACAGTGGCATTCTTAAACCAAGGTACCACTGTATTTCAAGTGTTTAATTATGAATGTATTTGGAGTACCTTCAGAATTTAAGAATGATAGTATCGATCAGACCAAGGTTGTGCTTGGTCCAGCATTTACTTCTTATCAGTGTCAGAACAGATGTCTGAGGGAGGTCTTCAAGCCATAAATGAGCAGAACTGCCTCTGATCCAGGACATACGTATCCATCAGGACTACTAGACATTAAGAGCCTTATCCTTCCAAAATGTATTTAAAATATAATCCTCATACAATAATTAAAGGAGAAAAGGACCAGTAAGTTTTCCAGAGGTCATTATCAATAGAGCTGGATAATTTGATAACCTGATGTTGACATGGGAAGATTTTATAGTTCTTACAACCCACATGTAGAAACTCTAGTTGATTTTCAGCAGCCTTTGAAGGTCTCGGTGGAAAAAGAGGCACTTGGGAAGCTGCACAGCTATCAGCATTCTGGCAGGAAGGGAAAGAAGGCTGAATATTTAAGACTCATCCATCTTTAGACGATTCTGTTATTTTAATACCTTGCACATGGATGACAGAGGAGCCCCGTGTTACGCTTCCGTGGCATCTAGCATATCTAATGTTCAGTTTCTGTTTTCAAATTATAAGACTTGACAATGCAGCTGCAATGAATTGGTTTGATTGTTTCCCGCAAATTGCTGTAAAAATGCTTTTCTGAAACACTTTGTTTGTTTTAATTTTGAGCAGGCATGTGGAAGCTTTTCTGAAATTAGGCAGGAGGATGCTGCTCAATATACCAAAAGATCTCTTCAGTTGTGTGTGTGTGTGTGTGTGTGTGTGTGTGTGTGTGTGTGTGTGTGTGTGTGTGCGCGCGCGCGCACGTGTTGAGTCATTACAGTTGTGAACGACTCTCCGTGACTCCATGTCCATGGAGTTTTCTTGTTGACAGGAATACTGGAGTGGCTTGCCAGTTCCTACTCCAGGTGCCTACAACACCTGATATTGCCTGGTGGTTGCTCATCCAAGTACTAACCAGGCCTAACCCTGCTTAGCTTCGGAAATCAGACATGTAGGCAGAGTCTTCAGTAGATCCAGAGATAAAACATTTGTGCTTCCCCATGCTATTTGCATGTAGGCTTCTGATTGACGGGGAGTGGATAGTAACTACTCCCCATCAATTGCCATTTCCAGGCTCAAATCCAAGTTCCAGTGGAAGATCTCCATATGCAGGGCTTTCATGTTGTGTATTAACAGGAACCTGTGTAAGCAGAGCTGAGGAACCCTTCACCTTCCAGATATTTTGGCCTATAACTCCTGTCAGCACTATTCACCACAACAAGGAATAAAGGATCATGGGAGCTGCAGTCCAAAATACCAAGAAAGCTGGAATTTCCCACTCCTGCAGTACATAAACACAAATAAATCAGTGCAAAATTAGATGTTAAATTTTGTTGCAGTTCTTAGGCATGTTGGTGCCCTTTTCCTTGAATGCTATAGTTGCAGAAAGCTCTACATGAGTGGTTCCCAACCTGGGGGTTGGGACCCCTTTGCGGGGTCAAACGACCATTTCACAGGGGTCGCCATGAGCCAGTGAAGAAAAAGGCACAAATGGCATGGATCTGGAGGAGGGGGGAAGTAGGGGGAAGAGTGGGTTACAGCTTGATAGGTTGGAGGGGTTGTCAGTCAATGGCACCAGAGGCTGCAATTGGCTGAGGGTTCTCTATGGCACCTGTGGCAGTGGCCTGCCAAAGGGGGCTTGTGGCCTCTTCCAAGCAGGGCAGGGGGTCACCACAACATGAAGAACTGTATTAAAGGGTCGCGGCATTAGGAAGGTTGTGAACCACTGCTCTACATTCATATAATTTCAAATGATCATTTTATGTTGTAGAAATGAGCATTTTTTCCATTTCCATAAGTTTGAGCCCAAGTTGTTGCTAATATTAACCTCCAGGATGAAATTGACGAATACTGTAGTTTTGTTCTACAACCACGTGGTGCTTGATAGGACTGACATGTTGATGGTGGCTTTTTCTAACACGTTCTGCAAATGTTTGATGGGCTTGGAGAGGTGGAGATCTTATCTTATTATGCATTTGCTGTATCTATATGTATGTCACTGATCTGGGCTTCTTACTTGTCTGGTCTTTGGCTCCCCCCTAGCGATGAGGAGCTTTAGGTTTATCTTAGAAAGGTTAGAATTAAAGAAATTATGCATATTATTAATGCAGGCTACATAAATGTATCGATTACTAGGACTTTAAAATACAGTGGCACAGTTGTAAGTTTCAACTGCTATATAGAATACTTGTCCCCATCCCCCCCCACCCCACCCCCCAGCTTTCTCTGTCTGCGATTGGTTAGATTTTCTTAATGGTTGCTGGTGTCTGGAGCAATGCAGGTCTCACCTGACTCCACACCCACATCTTCTTATATTCGCTAATACTATTGTCATGACAAGTGGAATCCTCAGTTGGTTTCCCGTATAAAATGTGGGGTGTCCTACTCCACATCCTGGCTCCTTCCTTAAACAGATAGAAGCTGGGGGCCAAACCTTTATCTTCTACTTCCCCCCCGCCCTACACGCACCCTGTTTCTTTTGTGCCGGTGTGTTAGCACTCAAGAGTAGGCCACAGCTCCATAGTGAATCTTTGGTTCAGTCTATGAGCTGCCTAGATGCCCTCTAAGCACATCCGATCTCGCCTGATTTCGGAAGCTAAGCAGGGTCGGCCTTGGTTAGTACTTGGATGGGAGACCTCCAAGGAATACCAGGTGCTGTAGGCGCCTGGAATAGGAACTGGCAAACCACTCCAGTATTCCTGCCAAGAAAACTCCATGGATATGGAGTCACGAAGAGTCGGTAACAACTGTAACGACACAACACACACACACATGCCTCTTAATAATAAGCCTTTTCTGTGTTGCGGCTTAGGGAGCCCTCTAGTGGCCAATCCAAAGGTTCTTCTTTGTCCAAAACAACAGGAGGTGTTTCAGATTCCTCATGTACAGCAGAGGATGTGCTTCCTCACCTGACCTGGGCTTTAAAAAAGCTTTTATAGTCTCTCTGGCCCTCCGGCGGCTACAGCTGATCTCCTGCCTTTATGGTCTACTTTGTCTTAATCTTTTACTTCCTGAGATCTCTGGGCGAGATGAGCCAGGCATTTTAAAACACCAGATGTGGTTATTTGTTACATTAGTGACATTCTAGGGTGGCCCTTCCTGCATTGCCAAAAATAGAACAGGCAGCATCAAAATACAGGCTAGGGATCAAATTAATCACAAAAGTAAGGTGTATTACTCACCAGAATGGAGGGTCATGTAGACTTAGTCATTGTTAGACCTATCTGGTGCAATTTAAGTAAAGTAGAATTGCAACGTGCAACTCATCTTAGAGCAGAAGACTGGCTTTGGGTCCTAATATTGAAAGAAAGGTTGGTTATAAATTAAATGCATAAAGGCCTAGTGCTTCACAATTCTCTGTGAGGCCGTACCTTGTTTTGTTAAGCTCATTAAAAAAGAATATTCTTGGACGATAGCTAGTATCCATGGTATCTTTAATATTTTAATATTTTAATTCCATTAATATAATTTATATTATATAAATTAATATATAAATTAACACATAATATATAAAATAATTATATTGCATACTGTGATACCATCAGCTCACAAACCTACTCTGTAATGACGGTAAATTTAGTTTAAATCTTCCTATATTCCATCCAGGTTCCAGGGGTCCCGAGGGATCATTTTTGACCTGAAGAAGTCCTTGGGAGGTTCAGGATGGGGCCAGGAAGAAGTCTTTACTGTCCAAAAATTGCCACCGGATTTCTGCCGGTGGCCCTGGTCCCAGCAGTGGTTTGGTGACAGTTTTCTGATGGTAAAAGCTCCCATTCTCTGAGGCCCCTAAAGGCTTCTGTAGGTCAAGCGGGATCCCTGGTGAGCCTAAGAACACAGCGTAGGATAGGAAGAAGCATTGACCAATTCCCCTTTTTATTCCCACAGAGTTACATTATGCAAGAGAATTTCAACCAGTGTTTGGCTTTCTTGTTTGCCTCCTAATATGGTTTGCAGTTAATAACCAGGAAGCTCTCCCGTCCGTTCTGTCTCGTTGGTGACCCTTTCCAGGGGTTTCCAGGTCTAGCGTTCTCAGATCATTTCCTCTTTCTGGGGAATTCTGGGACTGTGCCAGCTGGCTCTTCTTGGAAGACTTCTGAAACTCCAAATGAGGAAAACTTTAACAATGGAAAGAGCTTGAGGCTTGGGGAAAAAGCTCAGAAAGGGAAGAAACCAAAATGGACAGATTTGTCCACCCAAGCCTAAGGGTTTTTGGTGTTGAAGTGCTCAAAGGGTGGGTTTGAGGCCCTGTGAATTGTGCCATGTTAGTGCTGAAGTCCTCCAACAAGCTCATCTCCTTTGTTAGCTCTTTACCAGACATGTACAACAGGGTGGTTGGAATAATCGTACTCACTGAATTTAGGTGATGCAAATAGGAGTACTTCATTTCACGTTTGTTTCCCTTAAAACAACTGGGAATCCTTTCACATTGGGTCTAGGGGGGAAAATACAGGGTTTCAAATATTTATTTATTTATTTATTTATTTATTTATTTATTTATTTATTTATTTATTTGAGTATTTTCTTACCCCGCCTTTCTCCTTGGAAAAGGACCCAAGGTGGCTTACAGTAATGAGGGACAATATACATTACAGGACAATTAAGACATGTTCAAGTACTAAGAACAGGGAATTGAGGGACATCTTACTACTGCATTAAAAGGCAACATTAAAGCTACGAGGGAATGCGAGCAGTTGAAGAGAGAGTAAACATTCCATGTAATCATGCACGGTAGACCATCCAAAAGTTATGGGGGATGGAAACTAACATTGAAAACATAGTGTCAGTGCAATCACACAAGGGGAGATATAAACACAATGTTATAAGTGATTATAAACACAAAATCTATGCAATCATGTGTGGTAGATTCATATAAAAGACACAAAATAGTCCATCTTTCCGGGAAAGTTTTCCTGAAGAGAAAGAGAAATTCTGATATGTGATAAAGCAAAATGGGTGGATTTGAAATTTCTCCAGGTCCAGTTAAGTGCAAAGTATTTGTCTGTCATTACAGAGCTCAGAACTATGACAAGATAAAATTGGCCTTTAGTGATTAATGATTTCAAAGTCAGATGAATATGATACTGCAACAGAAACTCCGCTGATTAAAAAAAGGGACTTAGCAACTGCATACAAGGTCTGTGTATGAGAGGCAGGAGGTAGCAGCCTTTCCCCACTGCTATGCATGCATCTGCTGTGCAAGAGGAAATTGTAAACATGCAGGATTCCAAATCATGTAGATTTCTGCTTTCGTGTGTTTATTTGTTCAGGGCTTATGAAAATGCATATAGCAGGTGATGAACTCTTGCCCATATTTCTAAAATAAAAATTACGATAAGGTGCCTATAAGATGAATACAAACATTTAAACAAATGCCTCCCCATTCTGTGTTCAGAAACCAAGTTCTGTTCTATAAACTTGGGTGGTTTTCTTGAGCTGTGCTTGGACAATACCATCTTGATTTCCTCCCCCAACCCCAAGATTACATTTATTCTCATATGTGAGAATAATGTTAACATGCTCCCCCAACACATACACACAGAAAAGAAAAAGGTAGAATAGAGAAATACACAAAACAAGCCACCACCAACTTGTCGGTTTTTTAAAGAACATTTGTCATTCACCAATAGTTTCCCCATGTATCATCAGTTTTAAGAACTGAGCAGATCAGAAAATATAGCCACCAGCTACCTGGACTACAGACATAAAAAAAAACTATTTCAAGTTCTTACCAACTGGTGGTGGCAGATGCCTCTTTAGAGGCATTTCTCGCAACCAGTGCCAGCCACAGCCCATGCACGTATCACCTAAAAATAAATGAAACCTATTTCTTTCTTCAAAATCAGTGTGTTGCCAATATAGAGGACATGATATCACAGCGTGGTGGTGGATATTTGTAAGTGACGTCGATGTAATCGAAAAAGTCAACTTGAACGACAGGACAGGTTAATGGGATTGTGTTCTTCCTGTTGACAAAGTTGGCGACATAGAGTTGCTAAGAAGAAAGCAGGCTTTTCCGTGTGTCCAGAGAAAACTGTTGTCCTCCAGAGGTAGCTTTGTCTTGGGGCTAGCGTGATGCAAGACCTGCTTATTTCTTGCTGCATCCTAGTTAAATTGCTTTATTCGGCCATGGAGCGTGCAAATGCCTGAAAGCTGCACTGTCTGCCAGTGCTAATGATAAGTGTGGGAGCGCAGGAGATTGCATCACTGTTGTTGTTGTGGCAGCTCACCTGAGAGACTGGCGCTGCCTTTGGTCTCTGGAGAATAAGCAACAGGAGATGAAATTACTGACAGAACCGTCATGATCATGAGCAAGAGGAGACATGTGTTGGCTCAAGTAGCATGGGGGCAGGGAATCCCAGATCTTTGGCTTTGCTGCTACTACCTAGGAGTAACAGGGGGTTCACCTAATTGTTTGATGTTAAAACCTGCCCTCATTTTATAACATTCAAAGCAGCTTGCAGATGACATGCCCGAAAAATTTCCCAATGTAATGTCTCACTTTGTGTGTGTGTGTGTGTGTGTGTGTGTGTGTGTGTGTGTGTGTGTGTGTGTGTGTGTGTGTGTGTGTGTGTGTGTGTGTGTGTGTGTGTGTGTGTGTGTGTGTGCGCACCTCTCATTGTGTACTGCAAGACATGTATGGAATCATGGTATTTGCTTCATTGGAATCTGTTTCAATCAACATTTTGATTGAAACACATCAAATTGCATTTCCAGAAGGATATCTCTTTTGACATGTTTCAGCAGAAACGGAGAATTTTGCGGCACCTTCAAGACCAAGCTTGGCATGCCTGAATGGGAAGCTAAGCAAAATTGTGTGATTTGCCCATATACTGGTTGCAGTTTATCGTAATGTTAGGAAAGGGAAATCCATGCATGAATAAAGTTTGGATGTTTGTCCAGCTGGGAGACGTGTCTGTTTGTCTTCCCAAGATGCTTACTTGTTTGTGCTTTCCCTAGCCCTTTGCATACAGTCGGAAACTCCAGGGCTGCAGTGCCATTGGTAAGCACAAAACACAGGGCTATTTCTCCAAAAGTTGCAGCATTTTGAGTCTTTCTGTTGGCGATCCTTAGTACATGATCCAAGATGGGAAGGATTAGTAGGTTAAAGTGACAGTAGAAAGTCTTTGCTGCTTCTGTACCTGATCATCAGCCCCAAATCACTGAGTGTTGTCTTCTCTTCCTTGGCCCAAAAGCTTGTCGCACTTTTACTACAGATTTTAACGCTGCATTGTAATGCAGCTCAGTGGGCTGGGTAATTGCAGTGTGAATTAATTGACCTATTTCATTGGGAAAATGCAGGTTTGTCAGACACAGGAGAGGTGAATCTGTTATGCCAAGATCTCTTAGGAATAGAGAATAAATCTAGTGAGGAGTTCAGGCTGCAGGTTTATGCCTCCACTTCCAACAAAGGAACATGATAAAATGTAAGGTTAATTCTGAAGTCTTACAATGGGAAATTCCTCACCCCATCAGAAAAGTGAGTCATCAAATGATTTGACAAAAATAACCCCCCATTCCTCCCTTTTTTCCTTGTTTTTATCATACTTGTGCAAATGGCAGTCCATCTCTGCCTGCTTATCTTGTTTTATTGCCAGTTAAGGTGCCTTTTATGATGCACCCAGGAATGGAGCCTTGATTAAAGCACTAAGACAGAAAACCTGACATTTCGCTATGACTGTCTTTTGAATATTGCCCGTGGGGCTGTTTATATACTTGTAGATTCTTCTGTGCTTATTAGAGACTGATGAATCATAAGTAAAGATTTGATTGGATGTTTCTCTTGTTTGTTTAGGCAAAGGATGGAGGATGAAGAAGAGATTTATAATATACAGGAGACGGTGGTACCCTTAGCAACCACTTTAAGGAAGTAGAGTCAAAGCAGGAAATGTCAAAGGCATAAGCTGCCTAGCATTGTGCAAGTGCTACAATGGCATGGGGTATAACCCCCCCAAGACTTTGTTTGATGTGGCTTCTTCTGGGTTCTGCAACAATAAAAGAGCAGTGATCTTCCCTAGATAGACTGTTAGCCTAAGGCAGTGGTGGCAAACCTTCAGCACTCCAGATGTTTTGCACCACAACTTCCACAATCCTTTGTCATTGGCAATATAGGCTTGGAATTCTGTGAGTTGTGGTCCAAAACATCTGGCGTGATGAAGGTTCGCCACCACTGGCCTAAGGTATAGGTTTGTTTTTAGGTGAACAACAATGGATTCACATTCTTTCACTCTAAGCAGAGATATACCAAGAAAGAGTCAGTAAAAGAGTAAGAAATGCAGTCTGTCCAACAGTGTAGGGCCATAGATTTGTTTTCTGTGTGCCTCTCTTATACAAATATGATCAGAGGCTCTTTCATTAATAATCCTAAGTGTTTTTATTCCCAGATGTGAACCTCTGGCAGAGTTATTTGCATTTTTAAAAACCATCACCCAGCCCTTTTGTGTTTGGGGCACAAATGTGCTCTCCTTCTTGAATGAGAGAACATTAGAGATTTATTTATTTAAAATATTGTTATGCCGCCTTTCTCCTTAGCACCAAACTAAGCCTTGATGCAAAGGAGGGGAAATCTAGTCAGTTTTGCACTCAGCTGAAGGCAAAGTATCATACAGTATTCTTAAAATTTCTAGCAGAGATGTCTCATCACACCGAGGCAGGCTAAATCCACGAGAACAAGGAATTAAGAAGCATTCCTTCAGCTCAACAATATAGACATCCCAATTAAATAAATGGGAGAAAAGAAAAGGAGGGAGGTTGTCCACATAGAAGCAGGACCAAGATACATAACCTGCCTTGAGGTTATGCATCTTTTACTGTAATATGTGAACACCTTTTATTCTGCTGTACAGTTAGTGGTGATTACATCCATCGAGTTACATCCGTTTGTTAACATTTGAAGCAGAGATGTGTAGGATTTTTAAAATTTAGAAATACCCTGAGGGATTCGGCAGTAATTTGCTGTCAAATTTATCAAAGCTTTCAGATCTTAATATCATGTGATTATTTTTATCTTGCTCTTACCTTCATTTATTGTCTAGAAGCTATACCTTTTTCAGTGCACAATGATGATTTGTACTTAGCATATGAGTCTTCAGACTGTATTACCATGCAAAGGTCTTTGAATACACTGTAAGCAATAATAATTCAGAAGACAAGGGCACTGTGTACCTGTTATAGGCTTAAAGTCTTCAGGTGATATTACCCATGGGTTTCCTCATCACAGGAGACATTATCCTTCAGCTTTTGGGGGGGGGAAGAAATCTGTGCATGATGGAAGAAACATTTAAAATTGCAAAGGACAGACAAGGAGCAAAACCTAAAGGTGACAGAAATGGGTCAAATCCCTGAATGCTTTTTTTCATCCATTGTCACATAGAGACAAAGAGCACTACTACAAAGACAGCATAAAGAAATAGAAGAAGGCAACAAAACAGAGAATTCAAGAAATATCTTCCAGAAAATGCAAGCAATCAAAGGGAAATTTCCACATTAGGAATGTTGAATGACAATCAAGGATGCACACTATTTGATCAGGAAAAAAAACAAAATAAAAAAGAAGGTGGAAACAGTATGCCGAAGATTTATACAGAAGGGACGAAAAGATGACAGAATCCTTTGAAGAAGAAGCCTCTGTTGAAGAACTTGCATTTCTAGATAGTGAAGTAAGAGGTGCTCTGAAAGCATTAGGAAGAAATAAATCCACCAGGGATAGATGGAATATGGAGAATGAATCTGTCAAAAAATCCTAAAAAAGAATATGTCAACAAATACAGAAAACAAACCAATGGCCCATGGACTGGAATTACTCAATATGCATTTTATCAGTTACTCAATATGCATATGATACCTCAAGAAAGGAGAGGACAAGTAGTGCAGTAACTATATAAATGTCCCCAGCAAACCAAATGGAACTCATGGTATTGCAATTCTCTACCTTATAGAGAGCAAGAAATGTCTGGTGTTCAAGCTGGATTCTGAAAAGGAAGAGGCACTCAAGATCACATTTCAAATAGCCACTGGCTACTAGAAACCACCTGAAATTTTCAGAAGAACGCCAGTCTATGCTTTATAGGTTACAGCAGAGTCTTTGACTATGTGGATCAGAAAGTGTGGGTTGTTATGAAAGAAATGGATGTGCTTCAGCACTTGATTGTCACCTTTCTTTCTTTCTTTCTTTCTTTCTTTCTTTCTTTCTTTCTTTCTTTCTTTCTTTCTTTCTTTCTTTCTTTCTTTCTTTCTTTCTTTCTTTCTGATTGACTTACTTACTCACTTACTTACTTACTTACTTACTTACTTACTTGCTTGCTTGCTTGCTTGCTTGCTTGCTTACTTACATTTTGAATATTTTTACCCCGCATTTCTCTTGGAAAAGGACCCAAGGCAGCTTACAATGAGGGGCAATATACAGCCCAGAACATTTAAGACATTCTTTGGGAATGGTTTGTATATTGACCAGATTTAGTCTGTTGCTTTTCATATTTGTTGGCAGATTCCTCTTAGGATTGTGACAGATCCTGTAGCTGTGGCTAGAAATAGTTCTCTAGGCACCCTGTCTACCCCTGGTGATTTATTTACTCCAGTTCTTTCTGAGCAATTTTCACTTAGGTATCTGGTTGTAGAGCCAGAGGCTGGAAGTTCAGTTTCCCACTGTTTATCTCAGAAGAGCCAGCCTGTGTGGCCTTGGGCAAGCTACACAGCCCCAGGATGAAACTAGAAGAAAGAAACAGCAAGCCACATCTGAGTAATGAAGTGCTTTATCTGAAAAGGGTTGCTAGAATTTATGTGAGGGCACATCATGATTCAGACTTTCTTAACCCCTATAACTCTCCTCAACTCCCCCATCTTTTCTTCTAGTTCCTTGTGGGATACTGGGATATCCCCCTTGACTCCTGGAAATCCATACCTTTTCACACAGTTCTCAGTAGATCCTGGCATAATCTTTCCAAGGAAGTGAGGTATGGTATGTTTCTGAATGCCAAGGCTGAAGGTGCTGCTTCCTAGTTTGTTTGCTTCCAATACCATGACAACACCTGAAGCTGTTTGGATGAACAGCAAAACATTTCTATCTCTCAAAAAGAAGTCCAGTAGCCATGACTCAACTTCCAGATAAACTCACCTGGATGACTGAGAATCTTCACAGACAACACCTGTGGTTTTTCCCATTTTCTGCTGACTTCCTGACCTATGAAGATAAATGGAATGATTTTTAATGCATGCACATTGCCCCCCAACCCATTTTAAACCATGGTGTGTTGTTGAAGGAACTAGCAATAAGAGGTTATCTCTTCATGCATCCAGTAGATGGCACACTTTTCTCAGCACAGTTATGCACAGGGAAAGAAAACAAAAACAGGTGACTGCATCTAATGGTTGGAGGTTAGAGGCTGTGCCACCCTTCAGTATGACCCCAGGTAACAGTCTGACAGAGCCAGTGGAAAACAGTGATGCCTCTCAGTAGATTATACACTCTTCCTGCTGTCTCTTGGACCAGCGGGTAATTGTGTGCCATTTGCTGCATGCCTCTTGTTTTGGCAGGAGCAGTTTCTGCAGGCCATTTTTGTGTTGTGCGTGCACAACGTCACTGCACCTGTATTTTTGGGTGCCTCATGTCAATAACTAGGCCCTTCTGTTTCCCCCAGGAAGGTTGCACGGACAGACTCACTTTTGGCGATTAAACAAATTGCTAAACCAAGGGGCTTCTGCCGTCGTTTTGATTGGCTAATGCATTCTTCTCTAGGGACGTGGCCTCTGACCTCCTGTCCTCTGAGAGACAATGATTGAGAGAGCTGGAGTGTGTGCACACCTTCAAATAGAGGACAATGTGAAATCCACTGTTTTTCTTTTCTCCCATAGGATGCTATGGAAGCCTGGGTAATATGTGGCCTAAACGTGAATGCTTAAAAGAATGATGTATGTGCATATTAATGGAGACGCCTTGCAGGAGGTCTAGGAATTTGCATGCCATTGTTTTGTACTGTGCAAAACGGAGTAACTGCATCAGACTCCTGTGCTGCTGCTAATAATAGTTGTGCATTTTTTAAAAGGAGAAAGTTTCTAACCCTTAGAGATGCAGTTTGATTTGAGAATTAACCACTGCATTTGCTAATCTTTGGGAGACCAAAGAATATAGAGGGCAAATCATGTGATAAAACTATTCCTTGCTAAGGATGGGGATAACCCATGGTATGAGATGTGTAAGAACCGTCCCTGTGCCATTATCTCCATGTAGAAAACTGGTGTGCTCAAATGAAAGATTTAGGTAAAACTATTTGCCAAAATGCTTATATGTTCCAGCAAGGAGACATGTTCAGTATTTTGGAGACTGTGAATCTGTGCAAGAAGTTTCCCCTGTACTATAAAATTCTTAAGTTTCCTGCCCTCCTTCCAGTAATAGATTATGTAAGAAGGCATCACAAAATGTCTAACCATGGTCCCTGGAGGACGAGACCTAGATGCTATATTAAATAAATTCTTCAAAAAATAACCCTGTGGTTTCTGAATGTTAGACATTTTGCTTCTGTATCTACAATTCAAAATGCCAGGAAATGGCTTGATACTGCTGCACAAGATCATACCCACATTCCCAGCAGGGAAAAGGATGCCAGACTTGACACAGTGAAGGCCAGCCTGAATGTTGATGATACCAGCATCAGCAGTCACAATGGTCTACAGCAGTGGTTCTGAACTTTGGGTCCCCTGATGTTCTTGGACTACAAATCCTAGAAATGCTGCCAACACAGCTGGTGGTAAAAACTAATGGAAGTTTTAGTCCAAGACCATCTGGGAACTCAAGGCTAGGAAGTAATGGTCCACATGACACACTGTTGTGCTCATTACCCTTCACAAAGAGATACTAAGCAGGTGAGAACCCAGAACTTGACTCCCTTTTTCATCAGTTAACACTCCTCACTCAAACAGTGAGATGGGATTTCCTATTGCTGTGCATGTATGCAGAACAGTGAAGAAAGCAGAAAGGAAAATAATGGATATACAGTGGTACTTTGTATAAAAGAATTTGTTCCAAATGAAATTATGTTAAGCAAATTTTCCTTTATACAAATTCCCCATAGGAATGCATTGAAAATAGAGTAATTCCTAATTGTGACCATGTTTATGTTGTATGGATTCACCACATAGATGATTTTGTTAAGCAAATATCCCCTATCTCCATAATTTTTTATGTTGTACAGATTTTATGTGATACAAACTGTTTGTTATATGAGGGTCCACTGTATTTGAAATATGGTACTGGAAAATTTTGAGGATACCCTTGACTGAAAGACATACAAGTTGGTTCTGGATCAAATCAAGCCTAAACTATTTCTGGAAACAAAAATAGAGAAACTGAGGCTGTTCTACTTCGGGCACATCATGAGAAGGCAGGATTCTCTGGAAAAGACAAGAATGCTGGGAACGGGGGAAGACCAAATGCAATATGGAGTAACTCCTTAAATGAACCCATGGGCTTCAGTTTACAAGACCCATGGGCGGTTTACATAGACTGAAGAAATTCAGCCAACCAACAAACAGAAATGTAAAACAACAATACACATACACTATTAAAATATAAAGTTAAAAGAAAGTCTAACCCTGGCAAGAGCATATGGCTAATTGTTCTGATGGATGGCAGGGGGGGGAAAGGAACTACACCAGGTCACCAAAGGCTTCCCGGAAGAGCCAGGTCTTTAGCGCCCTCCGAAAGGCCTGCAGGGACTCTGCAAGGCGCACTTCGCAAGGGAGATGGTTCCAAAGAAAGGGAGCCGCCACAGAAAAGGCCTGGTTCCGTGTTGAGGTTTTCCGGGCCTCTCTGTGACATCGTTGTAGGACGGGCCGAAGTTGACTGCTGGGTGATTCGCTCCACCAGGTAGTCAGGTCCCAAGCCATGGAGGGTTTTATAAACTAAAACCGTGACCTTGAATCTAATCTGGGATGCAACGGGTAGCCAATGCAGGCAGGCCAGAACCGGGGTGATGTGGTCGAAACGAGCCGCAAGGTTCAAGGGCAACCCCATGTAGAGTGTGTTGCAATAATCCAGCCTCGAGACCACCAGAGCTTGCACGACAGTTCTCAGGGAGTCCCCATCCAGGTATGGGCGAATCTGGGCGATTTGACGGAGGTGGAAAAAAGCAGTTCTGGACACGGCCGCCACCTGGGCCTCCATAGTGAGAGCCGGGTCCAGGACCACGCCCAGATTCTGAACCCTGTCTGCCAGCTGGACTGGAACACCCTCCATGCTTGCGAGAGGGCCTCCATAGCCGGAAGGGGAACACCCAAAGAACAACACCTCGGTCTTCTCGGGGTTGAGTTTGAGCCTGTTAGCCTTGGACCAAGCCATGACTGCATCCAGGCACTGGTCGAGGATCTGGACAGCTTCATCTGCAGAGGTGGAAAAGGAGAGATAGAGCTGCGTGTCATCAGCATACTGGAGACAGCAGACTCCAAATCTCCTGATGACCCCTGCCAGCGGCCTCACATAGATGTTGAACAGCATGGGGGAGAGAGACGAGCCCTGCGGAACCCCACAAGGGAGTGCCCACAAGATGGCTGTGTTTACTTGAAAGGGACCATTTATTGCAATGTCAGATAAAGTACCCGTTTGATCAACTTAGGGACAACTGGATTGTCACCAAATTTCAAAGGATTTACTCATGAATAACTGTAGGTCAGGCTACAGTCTTAAATACCATTTTCCTCAACCAGTGCTTAGTACCACATCAGATATCTTTATCCGCCTCCTTTCTCAGGTGCCCTTCCGGGTTCTTTTAATTCCATTGGTTGGGCTAGGAGGCTTGGCTCAAGCTCTACTTACAAATTGATTTTTTATTTTTTTATTTTTTTATTTATTTTTCCATTTTTTTAGATAGGGCTGCTCTACTTAAGAGTTGTTTAACTTAAGAGCATGCATTCGGAATGGATTAAACTCGTAAGTAGAGGCACCAGTGTGTATACAAACACACACACCACTCACTCATATTTGAGGAAACCTGCCCAGAAATATGGAATTGTTAATTCAAATATGTTAGACCTATTATGTGTCTTTCATATGAATCAATAGGAACACATAGACCTTGTGTTTAGATAACCACTTATAACCTTGTGTGATTACATTGACACTATTTTTTCAATGTTAGTTTCCATCACTCATAACTTTACATGGAATTTTATTCTCCTTTTAACTGCTTGCGTTCTCTTGTAGCTTTAATGCAATGTTGTCTTTTAATGCTGTAAGATGTTCCTCAATTCCCTGTTCTCAATCCTTGAACATGTCTTAATTGTACTGGACTGTATATTGTCCTTCATTACTGTAAGCCGCCTTGGATCCTTTTCCAAGGAGAAAGGCGGGGTAAAAATAGCCTTAAATAAATAAATAAATAAATAAATAAATAAATAAATAAATAAATAAATAGACTGCCACTGATCCTATCAGTCTGGATTCCAGAATGATAGGATTCTAAATGTGGTCATTGACATTGGGGGTGAGAAAAAAGAAAAGGAAGGAATTCTCAGAAAAATGAAGGGATTTTTTTTAATGAAAAAGCCTGCCAGAGGAGTCAGGAGGAAAAGCCAGCTCTCTTAATGAGTAAAGCAAGAGCTGCTCTGAATAAATTTCTGCCTGCTCAAAATTGGGAGATGGGAGATTTTAGAGCCTCTTAAACGGTGCCTGACCCTTTAGGAGCAAAAAGTCACCAAAGCCCACGACTCTGTTGCTCTCCTCTTTCATTTGGTGAGAGGCTATACAAGAAAGTAAGGACAAGTGAATGCTTGTGAACCATTGTTCTCTCTGGCACACTCAACAGTCACAAATGGCCTGCTTTTTTCCTGATTTAAAGAACCATTTTAATTTGTAAATATTTTCTACAACTACTGGATGGATTTGATGCAGATTTTAAAAAGACGCTAAGGTAACAACTGTTCTTTTAAGATTAAAAAAAGTGAGGTGTTTGAAACATATTTCAGCTGTGTCCTTTCTGCTGACAAAATGGTTGCCAGTGCTTGAAAGGGAGGCTAAATTACCTCTATACTTCAAAAATTATAGCTCTCAAACTATTTAAGTAATGTCACAAAATTTGGGGCAGAGCCACATCAGACTGCCTACTCCTACTGTGCCAGATTTGGTGCTGATCTGAAGTTCATTATCAACGTTACAATATTTTATTGTAAGAGCTGCCCTCATTTCTGGAATTGCTTGTAATATGTTGATTTGCTCTGCCACATATTATGGTATCATTTGGTGCCCTCCCATGAAGCATTAATGACCTGGATGATTTGGAAAGTGCTTCATGGTGCTACTGAAATCATTATTTACTGGTATCTGCTTTTCAATATTTCTGAGATTCCTATAGCTGGTCATGTGAAACAGCCTTAACCAAAGTAACATAGTGTATCTTATTAGCTCTGTGCGCTTCTTTGCCTCTGTAAGATTTAGTGATCCACATTTACTCAGCTGAGGAAAAATAGGTCAAAACTAAATGTTTGACTAAATGTTACATATTTCATTGTATCAGAGATATGTTACAGAAGAAACTTCCAGAGGCAAAGGAAAGGAAAGAGTGTTAAATAATATTACTTATTTGGCCTATTAGTTGCCTAGCAGATGGGTCAGTATATTATTTCTAATGGCCATTAACTCACACAGAACGGGGGGTATTCAGTGTTGCTGAATCAAGAATGGGATCTAGGAGTCCCTGGAAATAGGAAGGCATGTTTCAGAGAGTGATGTGCCTGCATATTAAAGGGCTAGTAGAATCCATGTGGTGGTAGAAGTGACTGAATAAGAAGAAGAACTGATAGAAAAAGAGATGGAAACAGTGTCAGTGTGAATATTTGTAGACACCACCAAGAGTATCCATCCATCCTCTCTCTCTCTCTCTCTCTCTCTCTCTCTCTCTCTCTCTCTCTGTGTGTGTGTGTGTGTGTGTGTGTGTGTGTGTGTGTGTGTGTGTGTGTGTGTGTGTGTGTGTGTGTGTGTGTGTGTGTGTGTGTGTGTGTGTGTGTGTGTGTGTTTGGTTGTGGTTGTGGTTGTGGTTGTGGTTATGTCAGCTAGGGGTCCTGGGAGTTGTCTGTCCTAAGTTTGGGAAGCACTGTCCTGAGGGGATGATGGAGAGACTGGATGGTTGTCCTCTGGAGCCTAAACAGTTGGGTTATGAAACAGAATTTAAAAGGAAGCCCCTAAAACCAGTGTGCTCTTTGTTTTTCATAGATGGTATCTTCTCTGGGGAAGATAAAAAATATATAGGAGGGAAGATGGGGAAAAGAAGCAAAGAAGGGAAACTAAATGCATGGCTGAGTAGGTGATATGTTTGATTTGAGACTTTCATGACAATACCGATTTGTGAACCTAATCTTTGGACAGGAGTTAGCAATTTGTACAGTTTGTGCACCTGCAAATTCCAGTTATGTGACACACAGGAAGCTCACAGGGATAACAGATTTCACCCCCCATTCCCAAGAAGCAGCCTGGGAGAGACCAAACATGTGTTTTTACCAGAGAACCAGGCTCAGTTTAATTTTCAGGTCAGTGTGGAACTAGCTAGGCAAACAAGGTAACAACGATGGATAAGAGGAAGGAGCAAATCCACAGATTTGGCTGTGGGCAGTTTCTCAAACAGCCTTTCAGATAAGGGAAAGAAAAAATACATTTATAGATGACATCAATGATGGTCTATTTCAGCCTAAAACAAACCATCACTTCTCTTGCCCCTTCACCAAGGAGCAGTAGAAGTGTTCCATTTGCTGATATTCCGAAGTGGCTTGCTTATTAAGCCACTTCACAGTATTGGAAATGCAAACCAGAAGGAGACTAGACAGCTAGAGGGCTCACTTTTGGTTTGTTCCCAGCAATATGTGCTGGAAATGGACCAAACCAGAGCGGGCCCACCCATACCAGAATAGTAGAATTCCATGATAGGGGTTTAGAAAGGTGCACATAAGAATGCTGTGGATTTGCTTTGGTCCAGCAATTATATCATGCAATCACCAGAAAAAGGAGTGAACCAACCCATCCCCATAGCAGACCAAACTGTGGGCAAAATGACCATCTCATGGCACCCTATGTCCCTTCTGGTGTTTTTGGGTCACAACTCCTATAGTTCCTGATGATTGCCTGAAACTATTGGGAACTAGAGTTCAAAACAGCTGGAGAGCCCTGTGTTGTAGAAGGATGGGGTATTAAAATACAGCTTTGGAATTTGACAGTGGGAGTTGAAAGACACCCGAGAGAGGTTTCTGGCTGCTTGATTGGACTAAAAATGTGTGACAGAACATTGTGGAAGTGATGCTGTAGGTATGAGGCAGTGGTATAAAATATCCAGTTTAGAGATAAGTTCTTGGATTGTCTAGCTGGGATAATGATTTCTGAGACAAGCAGACATTTGCATATACTGGTGTTCCAGTGGGAGCAAATCCTTCTAATTTAATCAGCTGAGGATGCACGCAGATAATAAAGTGCCAGTCCTACCGCGAGCAGTCGGAGCTCTTTCACTCCTATTAGCCTTCTAGCTTCTTGCAGCCTTTCTCAGAACAAAATGGATTCTTTTGCTAAGATACCTGGTGAAGTCATCCAGAAATGTAAAATACATGCTACATGTCTCAAGGAAGCCACCATGACTGTGCCTCATCAGAGAAGCATGTAACATCTCAGTAGCGCACTGTCCATCTGTGTTAATCTGTCAGCTGATGGAGATAATTGTGTTGTGCCTTCTGCATCTGATTAAGAGTCCTGTGAGTCACAGGATTAAGAGTCCTGTGAGTCACAGAAGGGACATAGGGTGCCATAGGGTGTATCATCTGATGGGGGATGATACAGGCGCTTTACTAAGGAGTATCTGTTCAGGCTATGCCAAGCAATACTTATTTATATTTTTATCCTTTCTCCTGAAAAAGAACTTAAGTCAGTTTGCATCATTAAAGACAGTGTTTAAAGCTAGTTACGAATCCTATACTGAGAAACATGTGCAACACCAAAACACAATCAATGCAATAAGGTACAGCAATCCATTTAAAAAAACCCACTAAGGCAGCCAGTCACTAAAAGGAAAGCTTGCCTGAAAAGAAAGCCCTTTGCCAACATTCAGAAGGACAGTCAACATAGAGCCAGCCTAACTTCTTGTGGGAGGGAGTTCCAGAGGCAGGGAGCAGTCATACAGAATGCCCGTGTCCCCACCAAAATGCACCTGTGAAGGTGGCAGGGCTGAGAGAAAGGCCTCCTCTCATAGCCTTAACAATTGTCTTAACGGTGGCGCAGTCTCGTAATGGGAGGCATGATCCTTGAGATAGCTTGGGCCCAGGGCATTTAGGGCTTCATCGGTTAAAACCAACATGTTGAATTCTGCCTAGAAACAGATTGGCCACCGTACAACCCTCCCAATCAGGCACCAGAATGAATAGTTACCTATTTAGTATTTTGTAAAGAGTTAGTTGTGTTCTTGCTGGCACACCCCAACAGCAGAATGAAGTACCCAAGTGGATTAAGTCCAAAGTCATTTTTAAAAAGGAGAAGTGGACATGTAGTGCGAGAAAGTGTGTTTGTTGGTACCATGCAACCTGCACAGAGTCTTTTGTGCTTGAGGCTGGAATACAGCATTCCGTTTCCATCTGCATCCTACTCTGCTGACTTTGGCCTCCCCTCCCCGCTCGATACGTGATATAATTTATGAACAATCGCAGCCATTGCATCTGTAGAAGAAGTAGCTGTGTGGTGGTGATCATCCCTGTTCTAGGGGTCTATCTGGCACACCAGGAGACAGCCATTCATGTTCCTATCCATAGGGTGCCAATAACAAAAACATAACACTGCTTTAAGCTATACTAACACTAGCCTTGTTTGAGGCTAACTGTGCATGATCTAGTCCTGACCATTCTTTTCTCCTGCTGATGCTCCTCCGGGTGGGAGGGAAGCTTTTCCTCCCATTTCAAAGGACACATTCGTATACAGCGCTTGGATGAAAAAAGGCAGTGTCATTTTTGTACGTTCTGTTTCCATGCCCATTTTTGTGGCATTTAGCTGATGAAATGTTCTGCAGAATTCAAACACTGGTGTGCATGGATGTGCACGCACATGCACGCGCACACACAAGCACAGAAACACACACACACACACACACACACACACACACACACATTTGACATTTTGTAAAGATCCTAACTATAGCGTCTTGGATTTTTTTTTTTATCTCCCCCCCCCTTACGTTTAGAATGAATGAAGGTGGGTGGGATATAGAAGTGATGGAGCTTTGGTGCCCAGGGAGGATGGGACACCAGCTCCATTGTGAAAGAAAGGAGAAACCTCTCCATTCTCAGCAGCACCCATCCCACCCCAGTGCTGCTCCTGTTCCTTCTGCAGCAACAGTGAAGTTGACGGGGCTTCCACCATTTCCCATCTTTAAGGTGAAATTCTACCATTAAGGGCTTCTCCGAGAGGAGTGCATTTGAGGATGGGGAAGGATGACACAAGAAAGATGGGCAGAGGATATGCCAAAATAGAGATTTTCATACAGTCAGAACCTGCATCAAGAATGCCTCCTTCAAACCTAACGAAACAGTAGCAGTTCATACCTGCAAGAACTGCGCCATCATTGTGATGGAAGCTTTAAAGTTGCTGCCAGCCACTTGCTGTTTTAAAATAGAGAATAACAACTTGGTAATAACAATGCAGAGGTTTGGGAGAAATGTCATCTGTGTTTCAGGTAAGAGTGGAGTTAACCCATGGTAGCCATACGAGAGAAACAGGCTAGTGCAGATGGAAGCAGCCCTTTGTTGTACAAGTCATTGTTTAGTTGGTTTTGCCTCTTTTGACAGTATGATTCCATTACAACCTGCACCTCTCCTTTTCATTACATTTTGCTAGTGCACTTTGTGCCTATTAGGTTTTGTGCTGTCAAGTTGGAACTAACTTTGAGTGACCTTAACAGGGCTTTCAAGACAAGTGAGATATTTTAGAGGATGTTTTACCTGTTCCACACCCTCAGTGAGTTTCCATGGCTCATTTAAACCCCGGCCATCTGAGTCCCAAGCTGTCACTTGGTACACTGCACCACACTGTCCTACAGACCCAAAATACTGTATTGCCATTTGACCATGATTCTTATTTTATGTTGCATAATTATTTGCTCTTTTTGTGTTACAACAAGAACTGAACTGGCTGAAGCTAATTTTGGTTCCTTGTTATGCTAGTAGGGCCTGGCAGAAGAACTGATGGAAGTTAGAAGCCAATGGCAATATTTGTTGGTTTGTTTACATATCCTTTACATATCCTGCTGGGTCCTTTTCATTCTTCAGAGTTAGAAAATATCCCCTGCCTAGACACCTGGAGGCAATTCCAATTTACAGCATAATTTCCAGATTTGCTGGTAAATTGTTCTATGCTATTCTAAAATTAATCTTTGTTGACTACCTTGCCACAACGTTATCATTCATATTTAATCAAATAATGCCTTTCTTGTTCCACCTGCCTGCTACCCGTAGAGACAGCGTAAGCAGTATTCTGTACGCTTTCATTAGGAATAGAATTTCTTTCCACTTGCAAGGTATGCAGTGAAAAACCCCTTTCCTGGATCTCAGCCTTTGAAATTACAGTTTTAGAAACAAGCAATCACCTTCTGGATGGTTCTCCCACTTTCTTTTCCCATCTCTCATTGTGGAATGCAGTGCCATATGTTAGATGGGTTTTGAGCAGGGGTGCCAATCTTTTGGTGGGGGCAGTACAAATATTAGAAGTCTCAGCAGTGGACACATTGGTGGCGATTTTTAAATCTACCAGAAAAAGTATCCCCAGGTTCTCAGCTTGCTGCTAAATGCCGAGAGACTTAAGAATTGTTCTTGAGAGTTTTCCAGTGAGTTGGATTTTGATGGCTCGAATGTAATTTGCTTAATGAGCATTGACTTTTATTTCTTTGCTTCAGCTGATGTGGAGGAGGGCAACAGGGAAAGCATAGCAAAATGACCCATTGATTCTCTCTCCCAAAAATAATAATAAAATAAAATAAAATAAATGCTGCTAAGAAAGCCCTACTTTTCTAGGCTGGACAAGCTGGAAGGTAAACATTAGTCTTCATGCTGTGCTAAGAAATCACATTTTCCATCTCTAGGACTGGGGGTGGGGGAGTGTTAAATTTCAATTGATTTATTAACAAGCTGAAACCCTGCCTTAAAAGAACCCCCCCCCCTTTCTACAGAGTGTTAGGGACGTATCATTTGGCTTTTGCAATACTTACCTTGTTTTAGAGGGAAGGTCAGGTTCATGTCCATGCCTGCCTCTCAATGGTTAGCTGTGTTAAGTTGCTTGGGAGCGTGGGAGCGTGTTTATTCATAAGTGTCAGACGACCAGACCTGTCACCACTAAGCAACTGTATCAACAAACAAAAAAAATGTTGAGGAAAAGCCTTTCCTTGGATTTACCCAATCATGTCCCACCTGTTTAGCAAGTATAGTTTTAAAAATGATAGAGGGAAGAGAGTGTGGGGTTGCATATGTGCACATACAGACTGTATATGTGCGCACGGAACCTATGCACACATGTGCATCATGTAGTTTGTTGTAAACACCTTTGAACTGCAGAACTGGAAGGGACCCGATAGGTAATCAAGTCCAGCCCCTCTCAAGGGGACTCAGTGGGGTTGAACTCCCAACGTCTGGCTCCATAGCCAGAGACCTAAGCCACTGAGCTATGCAGCAGTTTTTGAGTGGATAGGTAAAAGGTAAAGGTAAAAGTCCCCCCCCCGCACATGCGTGCTAGTCGTGTCCGACTCTAGGGGCGGTGCTCATCTCCACCGAAGAGCCAGGGTTGTGCAAGTCCCTGGCCATGTGGCCAGCATGGCTACAAGGAAACCCTGTTTTAACTTCCTGCTTTTTACGGTGGTACCTGTTTATCTACTTGCATTGACATGCTTTCAAACTGCTAGGTTGGCAGGAGCTGGGGTCATCGGCCGGAGCTCGCTGCGCTGCGTGGCACCCAGGATTCGAGCTGCCGAGCTGCTGACTTTGCAGCCAACAGTTTTCAGAGCCTTAGTCTGCTGAGCAAATTACATCATGTGTATTATTCCTCAGAAAATTGCTAACAGATGTTCTTGCATTCCTATTTAATAGTCATATGTATATTGTGCTTGTATGTACCATTAGTCATTAATAAACCCAATGGGACCAAGCCCTTGTTAGAATGGGATTAGTATGGTCATATTCCAATATCAGAAAACTCCAACATTTATAAATATCAAGTATTGCTATAGTATATGGAATGAATTGTGCAGAATAGTTTAAAAATATATGCTTTGTATCCAAGAATGTTGCTCTTGGCCAGGCATATTACTGTAGACTGGAGAAGGATCTAAATTTCAGTTCGGGCACAGTTGTCCTTGTGAAATCATCACTCCAATTTTGCCTCCCTCTCCCTTTTCTTCTTCTCTCTTTTAATTACAGTTCTACAAAGGCCACTTCTGTCCTAGTTCCAGGCAGGCAGGGAACTTCTTGTTTAAATGTAGGGTGAGGAATTCTAAAGTGAATTAAAGTGAATCTGGTCTCAGTTGGTCATGGCTGGTTGGTAGGTTGGTCTGTTTTGTTCCATTGAAGGACTGTGTTGTTCCAAACATATCAGGATATACACTCTGTAAGTACAGAGTAGTAGATGCTTTCTTTCAGGACAGAATCCTGAAATGTTTGAGTTAGGATTTGAATGCCAGACAAAGCCATGCCCTTGCTGTGCAAAAAGGGGACTCCTGTTCAGCATGTGTGGACAAAGGCGCTTGCATGTGTGCACATGTGAACTTAATTTCATGTTCTCAGAAGAATAAAGATTTGGAGCAAAACATTGTCATGTGGCCCCCCAGAAGTAAAAAAAAAAAGACCGATGCTACTGCTAATGCCAATCTAAGGGCTTTTATTTTCTGTTTCCCTTGTACTGTATTTGATAGGAACCACCGATAGCAGGACAGCCAAAGGTTTAGTAATCTGTTCTTTGACCATCTTCACAGGCTATATTTTTTTATTATTAACTGATAGAACTCTTGACCTAAATACAGACCGTTGCCTTTGCTTCCCTCTGTTTAATAGAAATTACTTCCAAGCTCCCCTGCCTTCTCTTTTTCTCCCTCTTTCATTGTGCATAGCTAGGCAAATTTGTCCATGGCTGGCGTGTTCCTAATTTAATCCCCAGTGACCTCTGTGGCCATGATTGGCAGGCTGCTGTCAAGGTAGAACTTATGCCTTGATGATGGGAAGGAGCAGAACAAATGCCAGAGGACAGCTCCAGCTCCCTGGGGGTGGAATGGGCTAAAAAAGGTGAAAGAAAGCCAATTACAGAATGTTTTCTAGCATAGAAATTAATTAGCTACTTAAGGAGTATTTAGTGCCATTTACTAAGGGGAAATGGGCACACATCCAAGTTGCATGTGGGTATCTTGTGTGTATGAGTGTGCATGTGTGTCTGTCCATCAATCCATTCTGGATTTTTAGTGTCATCAGCTTTCGTGTCTCTACGAGTCATTTTTGCAAAAGAATAAGCAGGCATGTTCCGTTGGGAATTGGGGGACAGGGAATTTAACCATGCTCCCACGTTTCAAAGAGCCTGTGGAAACCATTCTGGATCTGGTGAGGGAATAGATGTGGGTGAATACATTTGGTCTGCCACTCAATAGGAAAAGAAATATACCGATCGTTCTTGCTGATCCTTCAAAGTAAAATGAATGGGAAGAGAAATGTAACAAGAAAAACAAGGATGCAACACCAGCATCCTTATTTATAGGTGCTGCATCCAAGGTGAGAAGAGACAGGATGCTGTCCAGCCTCCAGCAGGTGGGGGAAAACAGCAACAGCAAGAAATAAGCTGAAAGTCAGCCCAGACAAGAATGTCCTGTAATAACCTGCTCTTGATGGCATTACCATTAGTAGTTGCCTTGGGTCCCTTAATTGGGGGGAAAGATGTCATAGAAACACACGCACACACGCGCGCGCACACACACACACACACACACACACACACACACACACACACACACACACACACACACCTCTGATCACTCACAGTTCTTGGGCATAGCACTGTTCCTGGAGTCAGATGTCATTGTGGCCAGGAGTGTCTTTGATCAGTTTCATAGAATCATAGAATCATAGAGTTGGAAGAGACCTCAAGGGCCATCCAGTCCAATCCCCTGCCATGCAGGAATCCCCATCACAGTATTTCCGACAGTTGCTATGCATAGCTTAAATAAAGGAGAACAAACAGCTTGAATATAAGAAAAATATAACGAAGCTTTACTAAAAATATAAGACAAGAAAGAACAACAATAAATACCCAAAGAGCAAATAAAATAAAATAAAATACTTAGCTTAGCTTCTGCAGAGAAAGGAAGGCAGGGTGTAGTCTGTTAAGACTTTCAAGGCTACAGCTGATACATCATGCAGCAATAGTAATTGTATCTACATCTTCAGAAGGTGAAGTAGAACCTTTCTTTATACTCAGAGAAAGGGAGGAAGTATAGGTGATACCAGAATAGCCTGAGACATAGTAGAAAGAAAGGAGCAGGCTATTAAAGGGGAAAGGTTCATGCATGGTTGGATTGCAGTTATAACAAAACAAACAAACAAACAAACAAACAAAAAACCAACAGGCTCCAGGAACAGAAATTGGCTTCCTGTCTCTGGAGATGGCAGCGGTGGTAGCTGGTAGGCTAATGGTGGCAGCGGGTTCATAGGGACTTGACAACGCAACTTGGACAAATGAATCCAAGTCACGCGCTGAGTCCCAAGTCCCCCTCAGAACCACCAAGTTGAGTCCAAGTCAAGTTGCTAGAGTGACTTGAGTCCAACACTACAGGGAGTCAAGAGCTATAAGTTTCCATTCCTGGTGCAGGGCGGTACAGCATGGAGAGGCGAGAAGATGAACTGGTGAGGTTACAACCCTGTGCATGTTGTTGTTGTTGTTGTTGTCATAATATTTACGTTGGAGTGAGCAAAGGAAGGCCCTCTGGATGTTGTTGGGCTGCAACTCTCAGCATACCTTGCCGTGAGTTTTGGTCAGTAGGGCTGATTGGGAATAGAAGTTGAGCAACATCCAAGGGACCCACACTGCCCTTTTCCCTACCCCAATACAGCCGTACCTTTGATGTTGTAAAACTGAGCCAGCAAAATTGATCTACTCAAATGCTTTTCTTCCATTCCAGAGTTTCTGTCAGACTGCTAATTCTAGAAAGTTTTGATTCCGCAGCCAACATATTCAACACATTCCAGTAATCCTAGTGTGATATTAAACACAAGGGGAGGGGAATAACATAATCTGGAGCATCCTGGGCCTGGATCTGTGTTTGGTACTTCAAGATTCAGCTTTTGGCTTTGCAGACAGGGAGAAATGATCCAAATGCTGCGATGAATCGTCTTCTAACAAACAGACCATTAAACAAGGAAGACTAGAAGAAGGCCTTTGGAATCATCCTATTGTCACGCTGATTGCAGACATATTTCTTCCAGACTTTGTAGGAAGATTTGGCATTGGCTTTTCTCATACAGCTGGCTGGATGGCTCAGTAAGCAGAGGAAGCTGGGAGTTTTAATTTCCCATTCTGCCTCTTTCAGGAGAAGAGGCAGCCTGTGTGGACTTCTCCAACCACCAGTCCCAGAGCACCCTGTGACAAAGATAATGGTAAAACACATCTGACTACATTATACCTAGGAATAAATCACCATACATTGAAATTGACTTGACAGCACATAATTTCCTTTTTTTTTTCAAGCAGGGTTTCATCAGATCCTTTTCTAAAATTAGAATGGGTAATTGCTGCATTTATACTACAGGGTGATGCAACTGTTTGGCTCCGTTCTACTGAAAGCATGTTTGATTTGTATAGATTTAACAGGAGGAACAAGAATACATTATGGTGTGGTACTGTGTGATGGGTACATCTTTTGCAGATCTGCTGTATTACATGCAGCTCTTCAGGACTGTGAGGGTTCTGGGCTTGGCCAGCCGTCCCGCCCTGTCGAGCCCAAATAAGATGCTTCTCTCTTAGAACGAACCAAATATTTATTTACTTCATCCAGATCCCTGGAGGCACTTCTTTTAACAACAGTTTCAACTTCATCAACAAGAACAGCAAACGGATTATTCTTAGAGTCCCGGGATGGGGTGAAGTCCGATGAGTTCAACCCCCCTTCTCCTCCGGGAGGAGGGGGGTTCCACCACACGCCCCTTGAGGTTCCAAGTCCTGGGTCAGCATCTCCGCCTGCACCCCAGCCTCTGAGGTAGTTCTGTGTCCAATTCTCCTCACTTGCCGGTTCTTCAGCGGGAAGTCGTCCCCAAAGGCTATCCCCCTCCCAGTGGTATGTCTCCCGGGCACGTCGATCCTCCTCTTTCACCTTCTCCAGCCATCTCCCGAATTCCAGACTCTTTCGGATCTGTTTGAGCTTACGGTTGTACTCTCAAGCTTCTTGCTCACCCCAGCAGGAAAACCCTTTCCTCTGGGCAATCCGTCGATACCCTGTTTCCCTGAAAATAAGACCTACCCCAAAAATAAGCCCTAGTAGGATTTTAATGCATTTGTTAAATGTAAGCCCTACCCTGATAATAAGACTTAGTGATGGACGTGGCGAACTTGCCTGTCCCTCGCTCCTTCGCAGCTGCCCCCTCGCTCGCCCCTCGAACCCAGGATGGCACGTTGCCTGCCTTGCTGCCTCTCTTTCTCTTGCCGTCCTCCTGTCTCCGTCGGGCGCTGAGTGGGAGTGCAGATGTGTTGCCTCTCAGCCAGTGCCACCGGGGGGGGGAGGGGTGAGCCACTGCCATCCCCTCCACCCACCTCACCTCCACCCAGCTCAGGCAGCGCATCGCTGCCTGGGCCCTTTGCAAAAAAAAAATTAAAAATTAAAACATTGGTGGCGACTGCTGCTGCGGCGGCGGCTGAGGACAGTGGCTGAGCAGTGCTCCCAGCAGGATGCTGGCAGTGGGAGTGGAAAGAGGTGTGCATGCGTGTGCATGTTTGGCTCTGTTTTTTTTGTACATTTATGCACATGCATATTACACCTCCTGCCCCAGGCAGCACCGGATAAAACTTGACACCTATGCTCCACTTCCCAACCAGGGGGAGGGAGAGACAGAGGGAAGATTGCCCGAAAATAAGACATCCCCTGATAATAAGCCCTAGTGTATTTTCTTGAGAAAAAAATAAATATAAAACAGTGCCTTATTTTCGGGGAAAACACGGTAGCTCTCCGCCTCAGCGCGGGGCATCATCATTCGCTCCCCTTGTTTTGCGTATGGCTCGTCTAGCCACACTCATTCCCAACCTGGGGGTAGGACCCTTGGCTTCCCTCTTTTAGTCTCTCCAAACCCCACCTCCACAACCGTGGGTTGGCTGGTTTCTCCCGCCTTTTCTTTCCTCACCCATTCAGAGACTTGTTCGGGTTTTCCCGCCTCTGCTTTGTTTCCCGCCTCCTGAGCCCTTCGGGCTGTTTCTCCTTCTATTATCTTTATAGATTCTCTGAACCTTTGCCACAGCATCTCTTTCTCTTCTTGCTCCCTTAACCTATCAAGTCGGTCTCCCTCCCGTCTTTTCTGTTTCTCTGACCACTCTTCCCTTTCCTTCTCAGCAGGTGTGGGCGGCACTCCCCTTCGCGTGGCATCTCCCATCTCGCCTGCCCCACAAGGATGTTAAAAACAAGGGAGAGAAAATACAGACACATAGGTCAGGGCCACAATGCTGGGCCCCTCTCATCATCCTTAACTGCAGACTGTGCGGACTACGGCTGATGAACCTTTCAGTCCAATGTAATCAGAAGGGTCGCAAGTGCCCGTGCTTTTTCCAAGCCTTCCTTCCTTTACCCCACCTATCTTCAGAGGCTGTTGTGATAGGGGGCTCAGTCATGGCTTTCAAACATCAAATGCGTGGCTAGGATCGGTTTTCCCCAGCTCACAAGCCTGTAGGGTAGAATGGTGGCTTTAGAAAATAAGTAGGGAAACATATACTTCCTGTGTTCAGCTTTAAGTGTTGGAAGTTTCCAGCTTTCCCTTAGAACACCTGTTAAAACATGCCACCAAATTCTAGTGCATGCTTATCTGTGCGGATGTGCTTCTCTAGTGTGAACCCCAAAAACTGGAGAGTAATTTCTCTCTTGGCAGAGGAGGTGCATGTATACATACCATGTTTGGCTCCTGTTCCTTACATGTTACTGTACATGCTACAGATTTGTCTGCTTCCTTCAACTAATATGTATATAGATATATAGATACAGTATATACATATACATGCAGTATACAGTATATGTATTATACATGTTGTATATACATGGTTATACTGTATATTTACATCTATATAGTTAAAGGATGTATAACTGTTTTCTGTTCTTTGCCAGGGACTTTAAATGGTTCTTCTTGAAAGTGAACTAAAGGAATTAGTGCAGTCTACTCTACTTGCATTACATTTTCACAATAGGTGGTCTACTGGAACGTCATTGTCCATGCCAAGGGGTGGCACAGTCCCGCCAGTAATTCCATAGACAATGTTTGAGGTACTGTACTTTGACACAGAAATATGTATGATATTTAAGGTGGCATCTACTGTACATGCAAATTTATTCCTCATTTTCCTATGGTGATTTTACACTTTCTCATGTTTTATTCCTAACAATATATACTGTATAATGGGAGGTCCTTGGGTAGCAGTAATTGCTTCTGAATGGCTCATCAGATACCTTGGATATGGAGGATTTGCAACTCTGAGAAAATTAGCGTAACTGTTTTAGCAATGCCGTCTTCTATATGGGTTAATTATTGCTTTCTTCCACCCACCTCTGCACTGGTCAAACATGGACAGTTTCTCATTCAGAACGAAGTTAGGTTGGAAGAATGGACCTTAGCCTTGAAAGACTGTGTAAAAAATAAAACCATTTTGTTGTCTTTCTTCCTTTGGCTAAATGTTTTATTGCAGGCTATCCAGTGGAGCAAAGTCATTGTGGGTTTTATTTTCTGTATATATGCCAGGGGCCCACCACTTCTTTTTGACAAGTTCCGCTGGGTTCTCTGAAAATGACAGGCATTGGTGTGTGTGTGTGTGTGTGTGTGTGTGCTGTTTCCCTCACTACTTCTCTTCAGTTTTTCTAACAAATACAAACTGTTGTCTGTGCTACAATTAACCTAACAAAACAGGGCATTAGGCACATTTTTGCTTTTTATAGCCAATTTAATCATCTTACATTAGGTGACACGCTCACCTTCACAGTACTTGTGGAAGTCAAGAGGTGGGAATACGTGGCCCATGGTATTGATTGTTGGATTACAACTCCCTTCAGCCTCTGCCAGCAAAGCCAATGGTGATGGATCATGGGAGCTGCAGGCTGCCAATATCTGGTGTTCCAGTGGTTATTTAACCAAAGCAGTACAGTATGAGGAACACAACTGCCTTTCCATGTTAAGTGTTTTTAGGATGTTTTCTCATTCTGACTGAAGTCCATGACATTTGTACCTGGTTTTCTATAATTGTATTGTCATTTAAACTATGGTACCCAATACTACCAATAAAAGTACAATGTTTTTGTCTCCTTTTTTATATTTGTTGTTTTTGCCTCTGTTTTATTTTGTGTGTTGCCTGGTGTGCTTGAACAGACTAACATGGATATCTCTTCTGAAAGTATTCAATAAATCTTTAAATGCTCCCTAGCTTGGTTGACTCCTGGGTATTTGTGGCAGCTTGGGGAGATCAAAGGGTTGGGATCAAATGTCACCTAAGATTATTTTAGACAAACTCAGTTCCAGAGTTGCTTTGTGCCTCCAAGCATTGAGATGAACAGAAGCGCTGTTGATCTTGGATGGGTCTTTTTCCTTTTTGCCCTTTTTTTTAATAGACAGCCACAGGAAGGATTAATGTACATTTAAAATCATGTTGGGAGAAAGCAGATTGCTAGAGCTCAGATAACGGAGGCTTTTGTGTTTCTAGAGAGACTACTGAATTGCTTTATATGTTAATACATTGTGTTAACATTTTGGACCATTTCAGACGTCATAGGAGCAATCTCTTTGGGGAAGAGAATGTAGGGTACACTGCTGTCTCTACATTAATCCTGACCACACTCGGTTGTCACAGAAGAACCAGTTAGCTGGTTAGCTGGGCGCCATATGTCACCAGATTGTTAGCTGGGAATTTAAGCTGTCAGCAAGCCTGATTAATGAAAAAAATCAGTCTGGTCTTAACCATGGTTAACATTAGTGCTGATGTAATATTTCTTTGCAGAACAGGGAGCATTTGATACCATCACTGCCTCCTCATCTTAATTGTTGCTAACTGATTCCTGCACATACCCAGCTCAGTTAACATGTGCATATGCAAGACTGCTGCATAGCTAATATTTGATTGCTTGTTATGCCACCAAAGATATTGCACCCATGTTATTCAAGCAAGATGTTCAATGATATTGTGTTCTACATAGTAGATACTGTATACAGTATTTAAAAGGGGTTCCAAGTAAAGTCTGTGTTTGGGTAATGGTTTTTGAAGGATTGAAGGAAGGATAGGGACATAGAGAGAGTGTGCGTTTTCCAGAAATCATGAGACTTGGAAATAATGGGTTTAAAAGAGGGATTTCTTTGGGGTAGTTGTTGTAGCCCCTCCCTTTTAGATAGATCAATATATAGATATAGATATATAGATATAGATTTATTGTTGGTTATGCTGTTGTTTTAGCCATAAATACAGTGGTACCTCTACTTATGAGTTTAATCCATTCTGAATGCATGCTCATACGTCGAACAACCCATAAGTAGAGCAGCCGTATCTAAACAAACAAAAAATAAAAAAAAAAAAATTGAAAAAATAAAAAATATATAAGTAGAGCAGACTGCATCTAAAATTTGTAAGGCATCAGTTAAAATGCCAATGGTTTTCCATTCTTAAGTTGAATTGCTCATAAGTAGAGCCGTTCGCAAGTAGAGGTACCACTATATCCACAGATATTTCCACTTTTCTGTCAGTTGGACAATCCCCATAAGAAGAATTGTTTCTGTAAGGCGGTGGTTGTTTTGGATAAGGAGAGAATGCTTACTGGGGCAGAAGGAGTGGAGGAGTTTGATATGGGGAGTCAGGGGCAGATGGGGAGGGGGAGGGGAACAAAATGACTGTGAACCACATCACAGAGACCACAGGAAATGCACAAAAAGGCCTGTGACCAAGAAGGGAGTTGCTTGAAGCATACATTTTCATCTAGAACATCATTTGCAGGAATGTTGGAGGTGTGCTGGGATGTTGGTTTTTTTGACTGTCTTGAAGGATGTGTGTGTATTTGCACGCGTGCACATGTGCGCACATGTATTTGCATGCGCGTACACACACACACACACACAGAGAGAGAGAGAGAGAGAGAGAGAGAGAGAGAGAGAGAGAGAGAGAAGTCTTAGGTTGTATGGATGGATTGTATTGGCCTTTTCCTGGGGGCTCTGTTAACAATGCAGCCCTCCGCCTGGGATCTCTGGGGGGTTTGAATGGGAGCGCAGTGACCCACACCACCGGGGAGTGCTAAAAATAAGGCTTTTCGAAAGCCCAATGTGGCCCTAGTTTCAGGGGCACTGTTGTCAGGACACGAAAGCATACTGAAGCGGGTGGGTGTGGGTGTTCTGCACAGACATGCTGAGTGTGTGATTTCTTCAACACTCAGTGCCTATATTGTTTGGTAAGCGGATTAGAAAACACTGCATAAAGTGGCTTTTCAGGGGGCTGCTTTTATACCTGCTCCTTGCCTTGTTTTGCAAACCCATGATTTCACAGTAGAGTCCATTCAGGCTGTTCAATTCGATTGGCCTTTTCAAGATGCTAGAGGTCACAGTTTCAGATTCACTTATTTCCCAGAGCACTGCTGTTTTTCTTGGGGGTGGCGTGGGGGGGTGGGGGGGTATTCTGCAGGGGAGAGAATGAATTAGCTTCTGAAATCTAAACTCTGGACTGTTTGAGCAGGGGTGGAGGTTTGGGGGCAGCCAGCCTCCTGAGTTCAGTTACTTAACTGCATGGAAAACACTCTGTCTGGCTCGTTCCTCCTAAGATTTTTGGTCACACAGCCGCCGCTGTGTGGTATCCCGTTTTATATTTCTTGAGTAAGGTTGTTAGAACTGTCTTGCCTGGCGTTGCCTCTGTAAAAAATAAAATAGGCTGCAGTAAACAAAGCACTTTCCTGACATTTGAATTGGCTTTGCCGAATAACAATTTGCATATATTTAAATTCAAGGTGTGTTGGAATTTTTTTTTTAAAAAAATCTCATGAATGTGAACAATGTAGAAATTACTTTTATTTTAAAGAAAAATATACTTGGTTCAAGCCTCTAGTACCAGGTTTTTCCTTTGTGACAGACGATAAGAGCTTTCTTTCTGAATTCAGTCCACAAAGACCAATGCCTATTTTCGTGCAAGTCAGCCATTTTCTGCCACAGTGATAACAATGGAACAAAAGTAGAATGCCGAGAGAGAGAGAGAGAGAGAGAGAGAGAGAGAGAGAGAGAGAGAGAGAGAGAGAGAGAGAAATGTTATATGCACACATTTACCATACATGCAAATACAGAGATATCTTCTCTTTATGCCTCAGAAATATATGTCCAGTGTTTCAGTGCACCCTTTTTGATGCTTGATATTCAAGTGTGTAAATTAATGCAAGTGTATGTTGTGACGAGCATACCTCAACTTTGTATTCTCAAGTCCTTATATGACACTATTTTTGAGAGGCCCTTCAGCTAAATGGCAGAGTATTTATTTATTTATTTATTTATTTGATTTATATGCTGGCCCATTAGAGCAAGCAGTACTCGTAAACTCACAAAACCCCACCTAACAAATTACATTCAACAATATGGCAGTCTAACCATATGTGACAAAAATTCATACAAAAAGAGGAACAGAATCAACACGAAAATTAACATGATGAGCATCCAGGAGAATCAGTTGTTGAAGGCAACTTTGAATAATAAGTCCTGCTTTCAGCAGTTTCCTAAACATAAGGAGGGAAGGAACATGGCATTATCTCAGTTGGTAACTTATTCCAAAAATGGGGGGGGGGTCACCACCGAAAAGGCACAATTCCTTGTTGTTGTTGCCTATTTAGCTTCTGTGAATTGGTCCACTTTTAGCAATAATGGACTGAGATGAGCAGTTGAAGCAGGTAGCTGTTTTCTGAGAGAGATGTTCTGACAAATATTGAGGTGCTAAACAATAAAGTGCTTTATAGGTCATTAACAGCACATTGAATTGAGCATGGAATTTAATAGGAAGCTCATGATGGCCTCTCTAACAAAAGAGGATTTTGCTCAACAGTCTGGGACAGACCTGACCTGAGACCAGGAACAGCCGCTGCTAGGGTGGACAGTCTCCTGAAGTAAGTGAGGCCATTTCCTGTATTCGTGTAGTGTTTTCTGAGAAAACCCTGTGAGAAGCTGGCCTTCTCTTATTGCTTTGCAGCCTCCTCCTTTGCACTGAGAAGAAAGCGGTGAGAGAGGCAGCGGCCACTTCCATTTTGTAAACGGGAGACCCGTGGCCTGGAATGGGCCTTCCTCAAGAGCGTGTGGTTGTCAGGATGGTGGAGGGATCTAACTTGAACATGGGTGACCTTGCTCTCCTCCTAAGAGAGGGGACACACTGCCTTGTTTCTGCCTCCCACTTGCAAAAGCAGCTGGAACACACCCCATTTTTATTTGTTGGTTTATCAATAAATGCAGGTATATGCTGCCTTTTCTCTAGTGAGTTTGGGGCAGCATGCATCACTCCCTTGCTCCTCCCTTTACCCTCACACTGACAACTCTGCAAGATGGGTCAGGCTAAAATAGAGCTTCTGGCCCAACGTTATTGAGCAAATCCTTTGGGCAACTCGAATCCGTATCTTCCACGACTCAGTTGCCATATTTGAACCAATAAGGTAATCTGACTGTTATAAACCTGTCCTCTCAAATTTGTTGCACAAGGGCTGCTAGTTCAGGTAGGATTGTTCATCCTTCATGGAATCTGAAAAAAAGACATTGGTTGCATGGAGATTTTGTGTTGGTAGGAGGTGAATAAGAAAAAGATGGGTTAAATCTCTGTTTGTAGGATAAGGGACCTGAAGAGCAATTTGGATACCTCTGTGGATGCCCCTTGACAACTTGAGGAAAGCCACACCTATACAGAGTCAAGTGAAAGTTAATGGAATGAATGAATGGTTTATTTTTATATTTTCATTTATATTCTTATCTTCACTGCAGACATTGGGGATAAGATTAGGCTGGGGCCAATGACATGCGCAGGTCCCAAAAATGGGGGTTCATAGTCAAGACAGACTGAATCCTGGTTCCCTAGATTGGAACCAAACCCTTGGGTGACTAACACCACAGTGACTCATGCAATTTTTCATCTTTATGTGTCTTCCTTCCCTTTTTTTTTTTGTTTCATTTTACTTTGGTGCAGGGATGCATGTGAAGGCAACATGACTCGTTTACCCAGTTCCAATTCAAGCATCGAGCCCAACTCACAGTTCCAAGGGAATAATGGAGAGGTACAGACCTCCAGGTGGGATGAGCAGCAGAAGGTGTTTGCCTTGGAGCAGATCTGTGGAGTTTTCAGAGTTGACCTGGGACAGATGAGGTCTCTTCGCCTCTTCTTCAGGTAAAGAGATGGATCTGGAGATGTTCTCTCTTGGCCCTGGTTCCTTCCTGTGAGTGGCCTCATAAAAACAAAAAGCCAGGGTAAGCTCCCGTCTTTGGGTGTCTGCTGTGTAGGAGCCTGGCTAGAAGGTTCTCACGCTGTAAGGTGTTTCCAGTTTGGGTGGCATGGTGCTTCCGAGCCTTTTTCTTTGAAACAAAACATCATCCTCTGTGCATTCTGAACCAGTGACCCAGGACTCACTATTTTCAGCTGAGGAGGAATGTTACTGAGCTGTGCGGGGGGAGAGGGGATTAGTTTGAAAGTATGCCAGATTCTGTGTATCCAAGCAGAAGTAACTCTTCTTATCAAGCTTGGAATCTGCAACCTGCATAAAACTTGGCTTCCTAAGGCTGGGACTACACATTACCTCAGCCAACATGGGTGTCTGCCAAGGTAGTATGTAATTTCAGCTTGAGAGCGGCGGCTGCTCTTTCTCTTTCCCTTTCTTTCCCCCTGCATCTGGCATCTCGATTCCCAGGGTCGCAAAGAAAAATCTGAAAAGTATAGGCACCAGAGTTATTATAAAGCTGTGGCCACACATCTTTTTTTTTTAATGATAAGCTAAGGTCAGCATGAAAGCCTCAGTCTTTTTGTCTAGCTAAAGGATGGATCACTGTTTCTCTTCACTCCTGAGGGCTTATGGCGTGCTGGGAAAGCACACAGGGTGGAGGGTGCATGTGTTAAGTACAAGGACAACTCAGGGTCTTCTGGACTCTTCATCCTGCTCCCCCTGCATCCCACCCCCCAAGAAGTGTTTTAAGTGAGCCCAGAATCTTTTGAGCAGGTGAGCCAAGAAGGAAGGCTATCTCTTGAGGAAACAGCAGGAATTGCTTCAGTTAAAGGACCAAACACTCGTCACTTGTAAGGGTGTGTGAGAGGAGGGATTACACTAAAAATCATCATGCACTTATGGCCCTCTCAAATAAAGGGAAATGTCAAAACAAATAGGAATATGAAAAGGCAGGCCATTGCCCTGTGTTAGCGCAGCTTAAGCCCAAATATTGTCCTGAGTTTTTGTCAGTGAGGTGGAGCTACGGGGTGGGTGGATTAAGTTTAATATCTTTAAACGTAATTTGGGAGAACTTGGTAGGAACTTGAGGGCTGCAAAAATGCCTTGGGGGGCACATGTTGCTATGTGGTCTACATTTTACCCACCCTAGGGAACTGTACTGTTGCATTTGGCAAATTAAGCCCTCCATACGTTGCATTGATTCAAACGGGCGTAGCCTAGTTTTAGCCTAGACATTTGTGACTAGAATAGGCCCATCTGAATCAGTGGAACCTATAGAGGAGTAGACTTATTAACTCCCCACTGATTCAGTGTGTCTACTTTATTGTGACTCACTATGGGAAGCAACAGGATGTTGGCCTTTATCTTTTTACCATTCCTTAGAGTCAGCTTGCTGGAATATTATATTGTTGTTTTTGTTTACTTGAAGTTGAATAGGAATAAAAATAACTGATAAATAACAACAACCAAAGAATTATGCAACCCTATAAAATATGTTTACAGTACTTGAATAGTATGCATTACTTTCAGGTCAGTTTGTTGCTATAAAGCAAAGCAAAGTGTTCTGTTTATATACCACCCCATGCCACTTCAAGTAGTCTCTGGGCAGTTTACAGTTTTAATTACAGTATGCTGGGTACTCATTTTACTGACCTTGGAAGGATGGAAGGCTGAGTCAACCATGAGCCTACTACCTGGGATTGAACCCCAGGTTGTGAGCACAGTTTTAGCTGCAGTACAGGCATTTCACCAGACATTATGATGTAGGTTAGAGTAATATATGAAGGCCATAATTAACACATACTAATTGGAAGAACAGCTTCCATATCTTTCTTTTTTTCTTTCTTTCTTTCTTTCTTTCTTTCTTTCTTTCTTTCTTTCTTCCTTCCTTCCTTCCTTCCTTCCTTCCTTCCTTCCTTCCTTCCTTCCTTCCTTCCTTCCTTCCTTCCTTCCTTTCTACGGTTGAATGATTGATTTCTTTACTGTCCCATTAGCGTAAGTGCTACTCTTTTCTCTAAACAACTTTTACTTTGTCTTTAAAATCATTTCAGTAGCAACATAAAGAGGCATTATCCGGACAATGTTGTCAGGAGCAGAGAATGGGGAAGTTCCTTATTCTTAGCTGTGGGAGGATCCTCCTACCAGTCTCTGTTGACCTGGGACAGATCTTGAGGTGGCTTCTTTTCCTTCCACACTGTTCCAGTTCTCTCTATTCATGACCCCTTTGCCCGCCTTTTCCCTTTGCCCTGACTTCTTTAACTGCTTATTATAGAGGTCCTTCTAGGGACTGGACTGGATGAGCAAGGAACGTGCACATCCCTTTTAGAACGTTTAGCTCTTTGGTGTTTCTCCAAAGCACAAGTGGTCTCTTCATCGGGACACAAAAAATTAAAGTTAGGGAAAGCAAAGGGCTATGACTATCTTTTATAGGCAAAGCGTAATTTTCAATAAATCTGGTACCTGTTGGACTTTTGTTCCGCTGTTATCTTTTGTTCTCCCTAAATACACCTACAACAAATAAGCATCCTGAGCAGATTCAGAACGGCTTGGATATGAAGATATAAAAATAATAAAAGTTGGGAGAATTTATTGAGCAAAGTTGTTTGGTTTGCTCCTTTTCAGTCCTTAAGCTGTAGCTCTTTACTGCTGTCATTTTTCCAAGTGGTAAATGGTTAACTATGACTTCTAGAAATATTTGTTACCTATTAGAATTCTGAGCAGTGACATGAAAACTAGAAATATTTATGCCGTGCAATGGCAAACCAGTCTTGGCAGCTGGATGCTCAATAGCCTTTCTCAGATACATATCCTTAAGTCTACTTGGAGCAACACATTTCCACCTGATATTCTTTTTGTTTGTACAGTGCACAGCATACCAAGGCTTTGGTTGATTACCATAAACGACCCGATAAGTACTACCAGATGCGAGCAAAGCACCTCTTCTTTGGGTGCAGGGAAAGGGCGTGGTATACTTCAATTTTGTAAAAACTCAAAAGCGCCAATTGTCCCGTGACGTCTCCTAATGAGAGCAACATGTGTTCCGTAGGGTTGGGGGCAGAAGGAAAGAATTAAAATGAAAAGTAACTTCTACATTGGGAGGGGGCAAATATGTTTTCACAATGCAATATGCAAAGTAAGGTTAGGTAATTTACATAATTCATTTTGATATGTGGTTTGGAATTCTCTGAAAATGTCCCATGTCAGTCCTTACAGATGGAGTCTATAGGAAAGTTGATGAACAGAGAGAGAGAGAGAGAGAGAGACTCTTGGGCCTTTTCACACGACCCCTAAGATCCGCTGGCCACTTAAATTCGGACCAGAGATCTTAGGGGTTTGTCGCTGTTCCTGCGTTCCCACCCCCCTCCGCACTCCTGGCTGCGTGAGGGGAGGGAGAAAAAAAGGAAGAAAAGAATGCCGCTCACCTCCGTTCTGCCCTCTCGCTTTGCTCCCAGCAGCATTCAGATCTCTTAAAGCAGCGGGGGGCAAAAAAAGAACAAACAGAAGCAAGGAGAGCCGGGCAGTCACTACCTTATATCCGCATCAGGAATTTTCACCTTCAGAGGGCAGGTACCTGAAAAGTGCGCTGGGACGCGCTTAGGTGGGCGTGGTCGCACTTAATTATCTGTAAACTCTGGAGCTGGTGGGGAAACAATTTTAAGCTCCGGAGCTGGGAGCCATTTGCCGTGGAGTTTAGGGGTCGTGTACAAAGGGCCTTAGAAGCAGAGGAGGAATAAGTAGGGGAATATAGGTTTCACATTTTCGCTGAGGTCTGATTTCTGGAAAGTCAGTAAATTGCCTTGATTTCTTTATTAGGCACTGCTCCTTTTTGAGGACTGTCACATTGCTGAACACCATTCTGGAAACTGCAGCTGAGAACATTTCATGTTGGCTACAAAGCACACATACTTAGCATTCACAAATACAGCCTGTGCTGCCTCTGCTTGAGAATGTCTCGCCCTGGATGTTCTGGCTAGTAAATTCTGCTCCTCTCTCTATCTTCTTCCTTCTTCCCCCACTTTTTTTTCCCCCCTTCAGCGACGAGGCATGCACCAGCGGGCAGCTGGTTGTTGCTAGTAGAGAGAGTCAATATAAAATTTTCCACTTTCACCATGGTGGCCTGGATAAGCTTTCTGAAGTGTTTCAGCAATGGAAATACTGCACAGAGACCCATCTCAAAGACCAGGTAAGCTGTAGCATTCACAGTCGAGCATAGATATGCACCTCTCAGCGCTGGCTACACATTGGTTTTGTGGCTTTCTAGTTGTGGATGGAAGAGACCTGGTGGAAGAAATGGGAGCAGCCTCTTTTCCTCTTTCTCACTTGTTTTTTAAATGACTGTAAAAGGTTGCAGGGCATGCTCTTGCTTTGCTTAATGTTATCTTGTGCTGGGGAAAAGGACTCCCTGGCTTTCTTACTCAGCCCAATGAGAAGCGGAGAACACATAAACATAGGGGTGGATAGGATAAACATGCACAGAGTTGTCAAATCATATGCTTCTGGCAGGAAGACGGTTTGTGTAAACAGAAGAGATTGCAGTGGTGCCTCTACTTACGAGCGGCTTTACTTACGAGCAATTCGACTTAAGAATGGAAAACCGGTGGCGTTTTAACTGCTGCCTTACACATTTTAGATGCCGTCTGCTCTACTTAACAATTTTTTAATTTTATTTTTTAGATATGGCTGCTCTACTTACGAGTTGTTCGACTCATGAGCATGCATTCAGAACAGATTAAACTCGTAAGCAGAGGTACCACTGTATTTCAAAAGACTGCTGTATAATGTATAAATCTGCTGTATAATGTTTCATTTGGCAAAGAAACAGCATACCCTTTAGCCTTTATAGCATCTGCTGCTGCCATGCTTTGGGCCTGATCTTATTTTAATTGCTCACTGATGCTCTCAAAAAGGGGATTTTTAAAAAGGGGAGGCGTGCAGCAGAGCAAATGTCCTCACATTTCCTTTGTGCACCCGCTTTTCCTCCCTGATGGATGCAAGGTCAGGTGAATACCACGCATGTCCCAAGAAAGGGTGCCATTTGGTCTCCAGCACCGAGTACATTTGTTTCATCATCACTACAGTCTCCCTGAGATTAGGTTTGTGCTGATTCTTGATTCTAAAACTTCATAGCAGCCCATTCGGAATATCTCACTTCACTCTGTAAAAAGGCCTTTCAAATGTCTTAATGATATATTTGAAAATATAAAAAAGAAGATCCTTAGGACACGTGGTCAATTTAAAATACTCTTCTCACTGGCCAGCCTTTCCCTCTGCCCGCATCCCCACCCCCTACACCCCCACCCCCTCCTCCTTCTTCCTGCTGTTTTCCTCTCGTTATAGTACCAGGGGGACCTGCATCTTTGCAGAGCAACCTTTTGATTTTTAAATTAAATGTCAGCAGCAGTTTTCACCCCGGAATGGTAAATGTCCTCTTGGATTGCCTGGCACCATTGCTTCTCTCTTCTTGGCTGACAGCAGTCCTTTTGTACGCATCCAATGAGATGTAATTTATTGCATGCATTCCTGGGCAGACGCAAGATATTGCTGCAAGCTGTGTTAACTCTGATCTCGGGTAGGGAGGGGTAGGGAAGGAAGGAAGCCTAACAAAGCAGTTTTGTGTCACTCTGATCCTTAATTGCTCTAATTATATTCACTGGCTTGGGGCAGAAGCCCTCCCAGAAGCCTTCCAAAGCATGCTACTTTGATCACCTGCGTGAAGGTGTCAAGGCAGTGGAAACTGTGGGCAGTCTCCTGCAACTGGCCCATTCTCCTGCTTTGTTGCCCAATTAGCAGCTCACAGATGTGAAGACCTGCATGCAGTTCTCAATCCGCCGGCCCAAGCTGCCATCCTCGGAGACCCACCCAGAGGAGAATGCTTACAAACGTCTCGATGTTTCTGCCTGGCTCCATCATCTGAATGAAGCTGGACAGGTTGAGGAAGAGTACAAGTTGAGAAAGGTGAGTGAGAAGCCATTGGCTTCCTTGCTTTCAGCAGAAGAAGGGCTCTGTGTACAATCTGGAACCGCTGAGTTTATTCTGCCAGGAATCGATTCCTAACACGTAGTCTCTGGAGCCAGTAATGTTGCAGTGACACATGGGAGACTTCTGTTGAAATCTCCACACATCTATAAAATTCACTTAGCGGGTGGGGATGGAGATCCTGAGCCAGGACGAAGATTAAAAACTGTAGAGAGGACACATAGCTTAGAGAGGCAATGTGGGATATACAGTCATGTGCTGTTGTTAGTGATCACAGTGGTACTAATACCTGAAGTGGGAATAGAAGTAAGCTCAGTACAGAGTCAAGTAGTAGTTCTCTGCTGCTGCTGCTGCTGCTGCTGCTGCTGCTTTTTGGGATGCAAGTTCCAGTGGGTTTTCCTGTGGGGTGCTTGGCCAAGATGCCAAGCCCAGCGAAAGCAGTTGAAGCTCTCGGGGCTGAAAATAATTAAGGGGAAGGGGATGTATGCAAGGCTGGTCCGAGTGTGAAGTTTCCAAGGTTGGGGATTAAAGCTGTGACGTGAGAATGATGCGCCAATTGTATAGGCCCTCCCCGGGTGGTGGTGGTGGTGGTGGTGGTAATTAACATTGAAATGAGTTTGATTTATGCCTCCCCTGGGAAAGGGGGGGGGGAGCTTGCGATCCCCCTGAACAAGCACAGACTTGTGGGCTCCTGAATCAAGGCATCACTTGTCAGGAGAGAGCAAAGGGGGTTCATTTTCGGAAAAAGTGACACTTCTTTTTATTCCCCCCCTTCCCCCTCTTTGGCCACCGCACCTTCTTTTTCACCTCCCTGGCCAGGCTATTTTCTTTGGTGGGATAGATGTCTCCATCCGTGGCGAGGTCTGGCCTTTTTTATTGGGCTACTATAGCTATGAATCCACTTCCGAGGAGCGGGAGGCACTCCGGGTGCGGAAGAGAGAGGAGTACTTTGAGATCCAGCAGAAAAGGTAACCAAGGGGTGCCGCCTACTCTGCTGACGTTGGCCAACCTATTGCTATCTATCTGGCTTAAGAGGTTTTCTGAGCGGGGAGTGTTAGACGCTATAATCTTGAAACCTTCCCATCATTCCACTCATCTTTTCACCTTCCCTTCCCCACCAAAGATGTCCCCAATCTGAGTGTGGGTGAGATGAAAGTTACGGATGTGCCTAGAAGACGTATTCTCTGGGGTAGCGAGGAGGAGCCAAGATGTGGCCCTTCGGATGTCATAGGACCTCAAGTGCCACCACACCTCAGGACTGGTAGGGCTGGTGGGAGCTGCGGTCCAGCACGGTGGGGGAAATGCCCCATCTGGAAGGCTGCCCATTTGCCCACTCTGTGCTTCACTGTGGCAGAAGTGCTATCCCCAATCCAGCATTAGCCACCTGATCATTGTTCAGATGTAATGGAGGAAGGAGGAAGGCCGTTTGGCACCTTTCCTTCTAATTCCTATTTGCAGTTTGCTAAGTAGGGTGGAACGGCTGAAGTCAACCAAATCGGATGCAGGTTTCCACCCCACCCCCAGAATAAGAACGGTAAAGTCAGTTTTAGAAATGCCTTGCGTAGACTTACCAGTTGACATCATTACTTTCCAACTGGTGTACCCTAAATAGTCCCAGCAAAATACCTATATAGTATCTGTCTTTCTCCAGATGTCTTTCTGGCAAGTTGTGAGGGGAAAGTAAAAGTGCAATGTACAACATTGGTACAGTACTTTCAAGCCCCTCTCTCTCTCTCTCTCTCTCTCTCTCTCTCTCTCTCTCTCTCTCTCTCTCTCTCTCTCTCTCTCTCTCCCTCCCTTTCTCAAACTATTCCAGATTTGCTGGGGGGGGGGAGTTGTAGACCAACACTACGCTAGGAGAGGCTGATGTGGGCACAGCCTCAATCCGAGCAAGGTGTACAGCTGTGTATATAAGCTCAGGTACTGGCACCATTTTAATTTGGCCTGTTGAGATCTTCATGCTCTTCAGTAAAGCTAATCTTCAAGTCCTTTTGTAATATGTCCCTAATGAGGTGTCTGGAAAGCCAACCTTTATCACCGTGAGGGCCATGCCATTGAGATGCCAGTTTGGCCACTGGCAGTTAACAAAATGTTTTCTCTCCAGATGTTACAATTCCTACAAAGCTGTGGAGTCTAATCAGTCAAGACGTGCAAATACAGCTTCTGTTTATCTCCTTTTAAACAGTCACAGAATAAAGCAAAGCAAAGCAAAGCGTTCTGCTTATATACTGCCCTATACTACTTCAAGTAGTCTCTGGGTGGTTCACAGTTTTAATTACAGTAATGCAGGCTACACATTCCCCCCTCCCCCCAGCAAGCTGTGTACTCATTTTACTGACCTTGGAAGGATGGAAGGCTGAGTCGACCATGAGCCTGCTACCTGAGATTGAACCCCTGGCCGTGAGTACAGTTTTACCTGCAGTACAGGCATTTAACCACTGCGCCACGAGGCTTGTTAATAAAAGCTAATTTTGTCAAAAGTGTGGAATGCTTATGATGAGACAAAGAAGAGTCTGTTACCTCTTGAGGGAGCTCATTTTCTAATGTTCTGCTGACTATATGGTGTAGTTAGACCTTAAGGACCCCTACTAATAGATCGGTCTGAGGAAGGGAAGCAGCGGCTGGGATCCAACAAGCACCTCACTTCTCCTTGACTTGGGCTTTTTGCGGGAATCACCCGCAGGCCGTTCACCAACAAATTCAGCAGTCTTTGTTTGTCTGCTTGCTTCTTGTTCTGTGGGGAATGGGATCTACTCACGTTTCTGTCTGATGCTCAGACTCTCCCTGCCTCCGGAAGAGCAGAAAGCGTTTTGGCGGAACGTGCAGTTCACGGTCGACAAAGACGTGGTGAGGACTGACCGCAGTAACCAGTTCTTCCGAGGAGAGAACAACCCCAATGTGGAAACAATGAGGTGATTGTTTTTGCCCCGCGAGCCCCAAACCTTTTGGTTCCATCCGAACAAACCAGACCCACGACATCAAAAGTGTTCTGGCCAAAATCCTGAATGAGGCAGAGAGCTTTTGCAGACAAGCCGGATTTATATAGTACTTTCAGGTACTTCACTTGCATGATGGGTACATATATAATCCTTAACTAAAAAGCCATGAGGTGAGTCTGTAATATTACCCTCATGTTGCAGTTGGAATGTCTGAACCCAGGGAAGAGTGACTACCTATTATGATATCATCACTTAAAGGAAATATTTATTTCCTCCTTTTACACTAGTATCCCTTCTAGGCCCACAAACATAAACAAAGCTGAGCCATTCCCCAATTGATCAAACAATATGTGGTATCCCAAATGATATGATACACTCTCCTATCATAAATACTCAAAAGACTCAAAACAGTCGCCTTTTATAAAAGATAACAAAGGCAGCTTTAGCCTATCAACAGATAAGGTCAGTTTTGAGTCAGATGGGCCATAGACCCGTGTAGAGTGGTTAGAATCTGGCACCCTGCTCTACAAAGAGGTGTGATGGAGCAAAAACTTTTCAAAAGCTCATTGGTTTCACTGGCTTGGCTCTCGTGTTCAAATGGCTAACACAGGAGGGTTCAATCTTTGTCCTGTCTAGCCAGTCCCTCTTGTTCCATAGAAAAAGCACCTATCAAGCGTGGGCACCCTCTCCATTGTTTTGGGCTACAGCTTTTATCAGTCCTGCCAGCATAGGTCGTGGTTAAGGCTTATTGCCCAATGCATTTAAAAGGTGAAAGTTTGCCTACACTAAGCCTTGGTAAACTCTAGCTTCTGCAGTCCTTTTTCTGCCTTTTCTAATTTACTTATTTACAAGGGTTTCTGGGGTTGTTTTTTTAGCCATCCCCCTACTAGCTGGTCTCTGTATCCTGTAGATATTTTGAGCTGCTGGTCTTTTTCATCCCTGGCCATAGCTGAGGTTGATAGCAGGTGTAGTCCAAAAGTTTTTGCTCAGAGCAGAGCTCTGCTGAAGGAGCCACCTACTCCTCAGAGTCAAGTTTAAAGGGTGTGTATTTGAGCCCAGAAATGGCACGCCTAGCAACCTGCTGATTTGGAAAAGATAGCTCTTTGGATTACAACTCTAAGAATCCTCTGGCTGTCAGAAGGCCAGATGCAGTCTGAGGAATTTCTACAAGTTGTCGTCTAAAAAAGAGCCACTTCTCTAAGCTGAAGAGCTGACAGCATAAATGGATGTCTCTGCAATCCCGCTGAATAATATAAATGGCTAATATTTTTCTCGAAACCAGGTATAATTTTCCCCACGGAACTCAATAGTCGTTTCCTTTTGCCTTTTTGGGCTTTCTTTGATTAGCTCCTTCCTTACGGAGGGATGTTCTGGCAGGGGAAGAGCTGGGCTCCTCCTGCCCTCCCAAGGCCTCCGTCTCACCTTCCCGTCTCCTTTGCCTGTCCTTTTTCCTAGGCGCATCTTGCTGAACTATGCAGTGTACAACCCCGCCATCGGCTACTCCCAGGGCATGTCGGACCTGGTGGCCCCCATCCTCACCGAGGTCCTGGATGAGTCGGACACGTTCTGGTGCTTCGTAGGGCTGATGCAGAACACGATCTTCATCAGCTCCCCTCGCGATGAAGACATGGAGAAACAACTGGTGAGGGGGTGGGGGTTCTACTGCAGAGCCTGACACCCTCTTTCAAGCGTTGTTCTCCCTTGCCGCCGTCACCCCAAACTCACCGGCTGTGAAACCCACTCTGTTGTTCATTTTTGGCAGGCCTGCCCAGCATGTAGACCGTGGGCTACCGGTAGCCCGTGAAGGGTTCAAAAGTAGCCCGCCGGCCATCAATAAAAAAAGTGAGGGGATAAGTTCTCCACCCCTCCCTCCACCATCCCAAGGACCACCACTGCCCCAGCAAAGTTCTGGGTCAGCCAGCCCATTGTCTCAGCTGAGTGGGGTAGTTCAAGGGCCATGGCGCAGTTCCCTGTTCCCTCCACCAGCCAGATGATTGGTGTGCCACTGTCTTGTGACCAGCTGAGTCGCTGGTGCAGAGTGGAGGGGCGAGAGGGGTGAGAGGTGGGGGTTGCAGGTGTGCCCATCTCCTTTGTGCAGTGACATCTCCCTTCTCCCCCCCCCCCCCGGACAATTCCCTCCATAACGGATTAATTGAGTTTCAATACATTCCTACGGGAAACCACTGCTCTACTTTTAACTTACAACCATGTGCTCGGAAGGAATGGATAAAATTTGTCAGTAGAGGTTTTCGTGTAGTAGCCCTCAGGCACTTTGGGCCGGAAAAAGTAGACCTCAGCCTGTTCAAAGTTGGACAGCCCTGATTTTTGGGATGGGAGCCCCCCCCCCCCGAGTGGTCTGAAAGCAATAGCCCTTCCAAACTCTGAGCTGAGCCCTGCTTTCTCTTTGCAGATGTACCTGCGTGAACTGCTGCGGCTGATGCATCCGCGCTTCCACCACCACCTGGTCTTCCTCGGGGAGGACGGCCTCCAGATGCTCTTTTGCCATCGCTGGATCCTCCTCTGCTTCAAGCGAGAGTTCCCTGATGCTGAGGCTCTGAGGATATGGGAAGCCTGCTGGGCTCACTACCAGGTAGGCCAGGCTAGGAGAGGCAAAGGGGGCCTTGCATTATCTCTGTGGACAGGGGGCTAGCCGGGAATGTTGCCACCCCTTTCCAGCCCTCTCCTTCCTATAACCATGGCGGCGACAAACGGAATATCGGCCCAGCCCTCCTCATTTTGGCCGCCTGTTTGAGCTTTTTTTTTCCTACCCACTTTGGCTTGCCTGTATCGTTACATCAGTAGAGACAAAGTTCACCCTGATGCTTCCAGATGCCTTTGGTGCCATCCAGGCTTCTTCCCTTGTTTCTTATGAGGTTAGCTCCATGGCGGAATGGTAGGAGGGGGCAAAGAGGATAGGATTCTGCCTGGCCCAATTTCCTTGGAAGAAGAGACTGCCCTGCTTGCTCAGATTTAATTCTGCTAAATGGCTGTGGTCTGGGGGTGATCTGGGACTCACCCCATACCTCCCCCCCCCAAAAAAAAAAACAGGAAGGGGAAGAACCACCAAAGAGAATGAAGGGGCCTTGTCCCCCCAGACACTGACCCAAAGAGTTGAGAGTAACTCCTGTGTTAAGAAAGCCAAAATATAACACAAGTAGAAGGACCTAATTTTGCAACAAAGGTGAAAAGTGACTGATTATGTATTTATTTCAACAGCAACTGTTTCAGTTTGTCACTCTTCATAAGCCTCTTGAAATACATCTGAGTATTTTGCATGCCAGGATTTGAAGCCTGGCCTTTCCGCTTTGAACCCCCCCCCCCCCCGGGCTCTGATCTGCTTTTGGCAATATGGGCTCCTATATGGAGGGTCATTCTTGTTATTTCAGTATTGTGGAATGGTTTTGCATGCATACTGGCCTTGGTGTGGTTGGAAGCGTCAGACCCCTATATTACAGCAGGGGGCAGCATAGGAACCTACCAAAAGTACAAGGAACTCCTTAGCTACGATTCCAGGCCCACAGATGAAGCTTTGGAAGAAAGGGGACCAAAGTAATTCTGTGATTCAGCACCTTCTTCTGATTATGGCTGGACAAAAACAGTTCAGGAAGATTTGACATCACAAGAGGATGATCATATAAATTCCCCATACTTAGTGCATATGGTAGCAAAACAGGAGGCAAAATCCTGTTCCTCAGCATAATATGTTGTGTGTAAGTTCCATTGATTCCAATGTCTGTGAAGAGTCTCTGTCATCCACTTGAGTTTATCTGGAAGTCATAGCAACTGGACTTCTTTTTCTTGAGAGATTGAAACGTTTCACTGCTCATCCAAACAGCTTCGTCAGTCTGAAAAAGGCTAGTTGTGAGTCCTCCATTTTATAGCTCACTTTGACTTTTTTTATTGATCTATAAAATGGACGACTCGCAACTAGCTTTTTTTCAGACTGATGAAGCTGTTTGGATGAGCAGTGAAATGTTTCAATCTGTCAAGAAAAAGAAGCCATGACTCAATTTCCATGATTCCAATGAGTCTATTCTAGTTGCCACTTACTTTCGTGTAGTACATCACAACTAGAGTCAGTCTAAGGGCCTTTTCACATGAGCCCTAAGATCCGCTGGCCACTTAAATTCGGACCAGAGATCTTAGGGGTTTGTCGCTGTTCCTGCGTTCCCACCCCCTCCGCACTTCCTGGCTGCTGGCTGCGTGAGGGGAGGGAGAAAAAAGGAAGAAAAGAATGCCGCTCACCTCCGTTCTGCCGTCCCGGCACTGCATTCAGATCTCTTAAAGGGGCAGGGGGCAAAAATAGAACAAACAGAAGCAAGGAGAGCCGGGCAGTCACTACGTTATATCCGCATCAGGAATTTTCACCTCCAGAGAGCAGGTACCTGAAAAGTGCGCTGGGACGCACTTAGGTGGGCGTGGTCGCACTTAATTATCTGTAAACTCCGGAGCTGGTGGGGAAACAATTTTAAGCTCCAGAGCTGGGAGCCATTTGAGGCAGAGTTTAGGGGTCGTGTACAAAGGGCCTAAGTCACCTGAACTTATGAAGGAGTTGACTCACCAAATCCCCACCAATTCAATGGGTTTGCTCTAATGCAGCTCGCTTAGCCAAGTAACATCTCAGCCGGTGTCCTGTGGTACCATAGAGACTGATACACTGTATTTGATATGCATGTTCATGGACTGGTACTCACTTCTTCAGGTGCATCCAGTGTATACTTAGAACTGTTTTCCATTGAATCTGTTGGGAAAGCATTGATTTTCCATCAGTCATGGCTAATGCTGATAAGCTTCTATATATTCTTATAACATGATCTTTAATATCTTCTAATACGATGAACAATACAGTCCTCTTTGTCTATTTTGATGAATGTCCAAGTGTGCTCATTGGAAGGTCAATCAACTCAATGGGACTTGATCCTGGATAAGTGTTTATGATTTATGCCCTAGTTCACATTTTTACAAGGTATGAGCTTATCTAGGCATGAAATAGCCTTGCGTATGTGCAGTCTAACGCTTGAAAGCTACTTGGGTGTGTTATATCTGCTATTAACCACTGGTATGTTCTCTGTGTGGATGCACAAATTCACACATTTTGAGGCACATCTGATTCTTTGAACTTTGGGCCTTTTTACACGACCCCTAAGATCCGCTGGTCCCTTAAATTCGGACCAGAGATCTTGAGGGTTCGTTGCTGTTCCTCCTTCCCCACCCGCTCTGCACTTCTTTGTTCTGTCTGCGTGAGGGGAGGGAGAAAAAAAAAGCCTTAGACAGGGACAAAAGAATAAAAGGCTTACCTCCTGTGCTGGGGGAAGTTGCTCCGACCTCCGTTTACTTCCTGGTTCCTCTTTAAGGGCCGGAGGCAAAAGAAAAACAACAGAAAGAAGCGAGGAGAGCTCAGGCACTCTCCGCATCAAAATTTTTCACCATCAAAAAGCAGGTACAAGAAAAGTGCTCTGGGTCGCGCTAAAGTGGGCGGGGTCGCACTTAATTGTCTGCAAAGTCCGGAGCTGGTGGGTAAACATTTTTAAGGTCCGGAGCTTGCAGCCATTTGCGGCGGAGCTTAGGGGTCATGTATAAACGCCCTTTGACATAAAGTCATCTTAATACAGATCATCATCGTTTTTGTTGTGTTCTGCTAAGTTGCTAACAACTTTTGGTGACCTTATGAATTAGTGACCTCCAAAAGGTCCTATTAGTAAGAGCCCTCCTCAACAATTCCAAACTTGAATCCATCACTTCCTTTAATGAGTCAGACCATCTACCATTTGGTCTTCTTTTCCTGCTGCTTTCAACTTATCTCTTCCAGTGACTCTTACCCTGTTCAGACAAAGCTATTCAGCCGGGGGGGGGGTGTTACTGGGTGCACAGAATTTCACATGTACACAATGACTGCACTGAGGAATAAATTACAGCAGAGTTGTATGAGTAGAAATAAAATACATTTGCTTCAGAAATATTATGGGGACATCCTAACTTAAAGAAACAAACTTTCAATCTGATATACCTCATAGAGAGAGAGAGAGAGAGAGAGAGAGAGAGAAGCCCTGGTCACATGACTATTAACTGCATCATATTTTGGTGTGTACTAAAATTGCAGGCGATCATGTGACATTTAGTGCGCAGTTAACGCCCTGATGGCAGGAGTGTACTATGCTTCTTTCTGTGCATCCCGTTTTGCCAAATGCGCATCTTTTCCCTTTTTTTAATCTGCTTTTCTCCGTCGTGCTCACTTATATATATATATGTATGTGTTGGGCCTTTTCACACGACCCCTAAGATCCGCTGGTCCCTTAAATTCGGACCAGAGATCTTGGGGGTTCGTTTCTGTTCCTGCGTCCCCACCCCTCAGCATTTCCTGCTCCTGTCGGCGTGAGGGGGGGGAGGGGGGAAAAAAGGACAAAAGAAGCCTTTACTAACCTGCCGGTGCCGGTCGAAGTTGCTTGCCACGAGCCCCGTTACTTCCTGGTTCCTTCTCAAGGGGCTCTTAAAGGGGCGGGAGGCAAAAAAACAACAGACAAGCGAGGAGAGCCCGGCACTCTTATCCGCATCAAATTTTTTTCACCTCCAGAGAGAAGGTACAAGAAAAGTGCGCTGGGTCGCGCTAAAGTGGGCGGGGTCGCACTTAATTGTCTGCAAACTCCGGAGCTGGTGGGGAAACATTTCTAAGCTCCGGAGCTGGGAGCCATTTGCAGCGCAGCTTAGGGGTCGTGTATAAACGCCCAAAGTGATTTGTTTGTCAATTACTGGCATGTCGGCTTTCTAGTATTACTGCAAGAATTCATGCAAAAGTTTGAGAACATGGCAGTGTATCCTTAGTACCAGAGTGCCTTTATAGTAACTCCTTTGTTTTTCTCTCATCTCTCACTTCCTTTCCCATTGGTCACTATACCAGGTAATTTGCACAGCACCACAACGGTCATGTGACCGAGGCCAGAGAGAGAGAGAGAGAGATTTTTAATAGTTTTTACACATTTACCATTGCATTTCCTAACCCCACAAAATGCATTTGGAAGCCAAAAACATGACACCATTTCCGGTCCTTTTCTGTATTTTGGAGGTTTGCTTGATCATTTGACCAGCAGGGCCATGGTTTCCCCAAATTCCAGCTAGTTCCTTGCTGCTCTGGGACTGCAGCATCTATAACAACCTGTTCTCCAATGAGGTTTTCAGTTGAACCAGCATCTCTCCACAGTAAATTCTCACGCCCATAAAAGGGCCTTAGTCTAGAAAAAGAAGACTGTGGAAGAGTGATGTTTAAGCCTCACCATTGCTGACAGTGCCCAGTGGTGCTGCATGCCTCAGGGGGGAGCAGTGCGAGTGAGAAACTGTTGTGCGTTCCAAGGGCAGCACAACAGAATCAAGAGTTGGGAAGGTGCATTGTGCTTACGTGCTGTGCCATCTTAACAAATGATTGTCCAGGATTTCAATGTTTTAGTGGCAGATGAGAACTCTAGATTCCCCCACCGCCCTTAATTTGTGGTTGAGAGGGCATTGGAGCCCTAATTTTCCTACTCCAAACTCTAACCTCCATCTTGTATTAGGTTTATCTTTTGTGTAGTGTCTTTGCCTTGAAATGGCTGCCTAATCATGAATGAATCACTGCTCCGTTCCATCTTCCCAGATTATTCATGACGGCATACATTTCCTCTGCCATTTTGCTGTTAATTGTCTCTCTCCCCCCCATGCCCCCATCTAAACCAAACATGCACTTGGAAGAAGGATGATGGTTCTAACCCACCCTCTTGAACCTTGTGCTTTTCTGCTTTTGCTGCTGCAGACAGACTATTTCCATCTCTTCATCTGTGTAGCTATCGTGGTGATCTACGGAGATGATGTCATTGAACAGCAGCTGGCGACCGACCAGATGCTGCTGCACTTTGGGAACTTGGCAATGCACATGAATGGGGAGCTCGTACTCAGGAAGGTAAATAAGACCAGTGGTTTTTCTCTCTAACCCCAGAGTGACCTGGAGGCCACACCAGGGAGGTGCGATTTGGTGTCTCTCTTTTGGTCTCCAACTCCCAACCTTCTCCAAGTGTTCCTCAGGCAAAATTCTGGGAGTCCTAGTCCACAGATACACGTACATGCACACCTACCTTTCACTCACCTGGAACAGGACCTACCTCAGTGGCCTCTTTAAAGAATGTGTTCCCTCTTGTTATTGTCCAAAAAAGGAGACTGCCCAGTCCTGCCTGAGAAGCCTAGGTCTTTGTGGAATATGCAGTTCTTTGGGACTATATCTCTGTAGAATCCAATGGGCAGCAAGATGACAACTCCAAGATAGGCCTTGTTCCAGGTGAGTGAAATGTACGGGTTTGTGTGCCTTTGTCTGTGGGCTGGAACCCCCAGAGTTCTGGAAACTGGGGCACAAATGGGGAGGGGAATGAATGGCACAACCGTAAGCCACAGGGATGGGTATTGGACTCATGGTACTTGCTTCCAAGTTGGACTTATGTCACACCAGTGACTCAACTCAGTCTTGACTTGGATCAATATTTTTCAATGGTGTGGGCCGTACTTGGGACTCGGAACCTACCCATCCCCTCCTTTTTTTTTCTGGAGAAAGGAGCTGGTTTTTAATAGGGACTCTGACTTGAGACTTGGTGTCAAAGACTCAGACTCAGGCTTGGGATTCGGACCCAAAGTCTTGCCATCATCCCTGGTAGGCCAAGACCGTGCTATTTCTGTTCATACACCAGACCCTTTGGAGGTGCAATTCTCAATTCTGAGGTGGAAGATTTGTTTCCAGTGAGAGGGGAAACTACGGAATCCCAGGGTCCACAGTAATAGGGTACATGTGGACACTGCCCAGAGTGGCCCTTGGGCCAGAGGGTTTAGCGGTATAGAAATCAAATAAAATAAATAAATGACAGAAGACTGCACAATGACCACCTTTTTGCTGTACCTCATATTTTGTGCTGTGCTCTTTGCCTATGTCGCTTAACATCTAGTATTGTCGTCTCTTCCAGGCTAGAAGTTTGCTTTATCAGTTCCGCCTACGGCCCCGAATCCCCTGCAGCCTTCATGACTTGTGTAAACTGTGTGGAACAGGAATGTGGGACAGTGGCTACATCCCTGCCGTGGAGTGTACTGGCAACCACCCAGACTCTGACAGCTGCCCTTATGGGGGCATGGTGGAGGCGCCTTCCCCCAAGCCAGGGAACGAAAGCAGGAGGGGACTGAAAACAAGAGAGGTTTTCACTTTCCGGAAATGACCACTCTGGATTACGGGCATCTGATGGGTCTAGAAGAAATGGGCACAAAGGACTTGGCACAACTGGGTGCATCGGAAAAAGAGACGATAGGTGTGGCCTGTTTTTCCTTGGATTCCCAAAGGAAGTGAAGATTGGGAGGAAAACCCAGATGACACAAGGGTCTCCCATTGTGGCATGGGTTGGATCGTGACGTGATACGTTTCCTACCAGAGAAGGCGCCAGACTGCTGTTACTGTGGGGTTGCTTTTTACAGTCCAGAAGCTTTAAAAGGAATGCAAAGGGCTGAGCAGGATGATGTGGAGTCATAGGGGAGAGAGGGTTTCTCACACATTGGCCATAGTGGGGAGAAGAAGCTCCTTATGAATATGATCCCATGACCAGCAACACTGACGGCGGGTGAAGGGGCTGGATTAAGATTTTCCCCTTTGTCCCAAACACACAGTCATGCTGCGTGTGCACACGCACATACACATTGTGCTTGAACTAAAACACACAACTCACTGGCTTCTATATCAAGCCATGGTGATCACTTTGAAGAGAGTCTGCCAAAAACAATAATAATAAAATTACAATATTTTGGGTTCTCAAGGGGGAATAACTTCAATGTGTGTGTGTTTCCAGTGCTTGATTACTCTATTTAAAGCCTTCTTGTTTTTATTATTTTCACAAACACACACAGTTTGTTTTCAAGTAGGTTAAAAATCAAGCATATGCTGTTTTGAAAATCAAAATTGACATGTTCACTATGAGTAGAATAAATTATGCAAAAGTATACATCATGCCTTTTTAAATGTTCTATTTTGGTTATCTGATTTGTCCATCCTAATTTGCATGTGCAGGTGTCCCCTCCTCTTTATTATCAATCACAAGTAGTGACACTGAAAGATGCTTATCTTTGTGGATATCCTGGGCTGCTAGAGAGTCAAACAAGTAGATCCTAGATCAAATCTTCCCTCTTCCAGTGTTACTGTCTGCTCCCACTATCTCTGCTTCCTAAATCCACACAAATCTTTTCCAGTGTCACCACCTATTACCTCTGTTCTAGAGTTGGGGACGAAATGAAAAATGAATCACATTTTCTGATGCATTTGGTCAATTCATCAAAATTTGCCGATTTGTATTTGTCATAAATGGAGTCCCTTAATGAATACAGATTGACAATTTTTTAGCAATTTCTGTTTCATTAATTTGTCAGGCTATAAAATGGTCTCCAGGCCACATAGAAACACCAGAGTTGGAGGGAAGCGTTCCCCTGACTCTCCTCTATACTCTCACCAAGATTGGTGGAGATGGGGTTTTCTCAAACCAGTTGCTAAAGGGCAATTTCCTAGGAGCCTCCACGGGTGTATAACTCAAATATTTAAAGATCAATCTTCACCGAACATGGTAGGATTGTAGAGGAGAGTCATAGGAGGCTTTCCTGCAAGTTTGGTAACTTTGGGTGCCGGGAGGGGGCTTTTCTTGGGGGGGGGCTCTTTGGGGGCCCATAGCTTGGATGTCCAAACCCCAATCTGCACCAGACTTCAGAACTTGGAGAGGAGAGGCAAAAAAAATCCTGCATAATGCCGGCCTTTAGATGTGTGTGTGTGTGTGTGTGTGTGTGTGTGTGTGTGTGTGTGTGTTTTATAGCATTGTAAAGGGGAGACAAATTGATTTGTCAATTTGTCACTGAGAATTTGATTTGTCAGCACTGACAAATCATGAATCATGACAGATCACCATTTTTTAAAACAATTGCCCTCTTTTCTACTCCGTACTATTGTTTCCCCTGGGAACATTGGCAGGAAACAATGCAGCAAGATCACTTGAAACACTGAGCTGAGTTTTAGAGGTCTGATTTGAATGTGTGCCCACTGTAGTAAGGCAAAAATAAGTTCTGCCCCCATCAAACCAACATCCCTTGTTCTCCTGAATCATCTCTGAGCTTTTGGGAAAGAAGAGGGGCAAGGTTGTGGTGGCCCATCCTTTCCTCACAGCTACCCAGAGAGTGGCTGTTGTGTATTCAGCATTTGCAGGGACTACCTAGCCTTCTAGGTGCAAGGAAATAAACTGGTGTGGTGCTTTAGTCTGGACGTTGCTTACATTTTATACTGTAACTGAAAGAGGAGCTCATACCTCTTGGATGAGGCTGCTTTGTAAAGTAGTGCTACCTTTGAGATACCTTCACAAACCTGCTTTTTTATATCTGCTCCGGTGTGGCAGCCATTTGCAAAGGAATTAAGTAATACTGTCACTCAGACATGTATCCATGTTTGCGATCTGTGAATCCTGTGCAGGCCTCCATGCTGATAACCCACCGTACCAGCGGCAGCGTGTGAAAGGACCTGTTAGGTGTTTTGCAGTACCACGCTGGTTTTACAGTCCTCATCATGCAGCGAGCACCAGGGTCTCACTCAGCTTCTGCAGGGTTGGCTCACAAATTGTATTTGCCTCCCCTTCCAAAAAGCAGCCATACCATTTCAAAACAAACGGAGTGCAGTGGTTGGATGACAAAACTGAGGAAAGAGTCAATGCCTTTATGCTCTTTCTAGATCTGAACATTCTGTTTCATAGTCATACAATGGAGAATATATATTTTTATTTACTAAACATTTATACTACAGTAATCCAGTTATCGTGGGGGTTAGGGACCCAACCCAACCCGCAATAAAGGAAAATCCATGATATGCGGATGCTGGGTTCGGTTGGGACTGGTGGGGGGCTGTTTGGGGCCTTCTACACTTACCTTAGGCCTGGTGCTGCCCCAAACAGGCCTCCAATGGGCTTCCCGGGCCTGCTGGAGCCCCCAGAAGTAGTTTTGGGCAATTTGAAAGTCACTTCTGTTTTTTTGGAAGCTACTTCTGGGGCCTTCAACAGGCCTGGGAAACCCATTGGAGGTGTGCTTGGGGTAGCACCAGGTCTGGGATGAGCTCGTATAACCTTCAGGAAGGCCTGGGAGACCAAGGAGGATTTGCTCCCAGAAGAATTTGCATAACTTATTGTGCACCGGACAATGACACAAGATGTGAGAGACTGTGTCAGGTTCTAAGTGGCAAAAATTGCAAATCCTCTGAGCAAGGGGGATATTGTGGTATCTTCCAGACAGAACTGAAGAAGGAAAGATTTTAAACCTAGTTAACATAAAGGCATGGCTCTTATTTGGATTTACCAACTTAGGAAAATAGCACAAATCATGTCCAAAAGAAGGGGGAAGATGCTGGAGTCGAACTTTAAAAGCACTCTTGTTGCAAAGGGGGAAGGGGGTAAATACACAGCCGTTTTAAAATCAGTACTCAATGGGTTAAGATCTTGGATAGGGATTCACAAATCTTTGATTTATGACACCATCTCCTCCTGTTGATGGGAGAGAAGCCAATTTCCAAAGCCAAATGGTTGGGAACCCAACAGCAGGAGCTTTTCAAAGGAACGGGCTTAGAAGAACAGTCACTTGGCATGGGTGATCGCGGAGGAGACCCATCATCAACACTCTGTCCTCTATGGGGGACTAAAGAGTTCCTGTTTAATTGCTTGATAGTGGAATTCAGCTGTTTACAAAGGTAAAGAACCGTGTCACCAACCGTCTTGCAGAACAAGCCAGGATAGATAATAAATCCTCATGTCCAGATTCCTCTGCTAGGCTTACACTGGCAGACACGGGGATGGGGAGAGAGTCACCATCTTCCAAATAAGAAGGCTGAGGGGGGGGGGCAAGGCACCAGCAAACCCACCTCTGGTAGAGGATGAGGAAGAGAGAGAGGTTCTACTCATAGGTTCAATTGACTGGCTACTCACAGGCTGGAACCAGGAAGTAAAATCCCCCAAAGGTTGTTTTGAAGATTTTAAAGGTGGGTTAAGCACATCCGATCTCGCTTGATTTCGGAAGCTAAGCAGGGTCGGCCCTGGTTAGTACTTGGATGGGCGACCACCAGGGAATACCTGGTGCTGTAGGCGCCTGGAGTAGGAACTGGCAAGCCACTCCAGTATTCCTGCCAAGAAAACTCCATGGACATGGAGTCACGAAGAGTCGGTCACGACTGTAATGACACAACACACACTCACAGTACTGCAGTCAGTAGAGTGTCTTGATCTCCTTCTTTTCTCCATCTACAGTAGGCAAGAGGGCTTATTGGCCTTGAGTCCTTTGGTGTTCCTCATATGAGATAAGGGAGTAAAACAGAACAAAACAGGTGCCTCCACTCCAAAGTGTCAACATAGACAATCATGAATCTAGGAAAGCTTGTTTAAAGTACCAAGTTTTTAATAGGTGCTTAAAAACTCCACTGAGTGGTCCAGGCAAATCTCTGCAGGCAGCCAATTCCACTAACGAAGGGTAACCACCCAGAAGGCTCATTTTCTTGTTCTAGGTCTCCCAACCTCTCCCAACCTCTCTCAGGGTTTGAACCTTCCTCAGGCGCCTGCCTGGGATGAGCAAGTGACATGGGCAGTTCTCTATGGGAGGAGTCGCTCTCCCATTTATCAAGGCCCTAAATCATTTAGGGCTTTCTATCTTGTCATTAAAACCCTGAAGACAGTGCAGTGTGATGAGGGCCCCAGTTTCCAGAAAGGCATGCATATGGGTGATCCGCTGCATTTGGAAATGCACAGAGTGGACCATAGACACCACCTGGGTTTCCAAGGTAAGCGCTGGGTCAAAAAAAAACCCAAACTGCATACTTCATTCTTGGTTGGGAGAGTTTCCCCCAAAAGGAGAAGGAACTTCCCAACGTACAGACAGTAGGAGCCTTCACCTGGAGGACCTCCATCTTGTCCAGGTTCAACCTCAGCATATTTGTTTTCACCCAGTCCAGCATGACACCCAGGCAGTGCTCCAGGGACAGAACAGCATCCACTGAAGATGGAGGAAATGAGATGTAGATCTGATGTAATCAACATACTGATGGCACGCAGCTCCTTGCTCCCCCCCCATGGCCTCTCCTAATGGTCTCATATAGATATTAAATAGCATGGGCACGATCATTCACCCCTGTGGGGCCCCACATTTGAGAGTCCATGTGGTGGAAGTCATCTCACCTACCCATACTCTCTGAGTGGGAATGGTCCTCCAAGAAGGATCACAACCAAACTACGGTGGACCCCTGACCCCCAACTCAGGAGAGCCTCTCAAAGAGGATACTGTGGTTGAAGGTATCAAAGGCCACTGAGAGATCAAAGAGGACCAGCAGAGACCCTTGCCCTAGCCTCTCTCAAAAGGTCATCATGTAGGGCAACCAATGCTGTCTCCATACCTTGGTGTGGCCTGAACCTGGACTGCACCGGAATGGATCAAGAGCATCAGTTTCATCCAGAACCACCTGAAGCTGGTCTGCCACCACCTTGCTTAAGAATGGAATATTGGCAGTGGTCCTGTAGTTCTCAATGTGATCCAATGCCAAAGTCCCTCCCCCCCCCACATAGGCGTAATGAGTGCCTACTTGAGAGCAGGGGAAGCCCTGCCCTCCTGGAGAGACTCATTACCTATTGCAATGGTCCACTCACTCAGTTGTGACCAGCTTGGCTGATTTTATGAATCAGGCTGGGCAAAGGGCAAGGGAGGATCTGGTGGCCCAGCAGCAATCAAGGGCCTTGTCCACTTCTGTTTGCGTCAAAGGTTGAAAGTCAGCAACACCAGTTGGGCAAGTCTGGACATCTCAGCTTGATCTACTGGCCATAAATGGGAATCAAGGTCCCAGTGGATGCCCTCCACTTTTGATTTTTTATAATGCCACAAATTTGGGACAGGAGATATTAGAGGGAGGCCTATCATTGTGTCCAACCCTGGACAGATTGCATATTAGATTAAATAATTTGGTCTGGTGGTCCTGAGCTTCACTTGTATGGATAGTAAGCTAGGATCTTGTGGCCTTAATCCTCACTTGATAGAGAACATGATATTGATATTTGCTAAATTAGTTTCTTGCTTGTCTGCCATCAGAAATTCTGGGCCAATGAACTGTAGATGTTAAATGATTTTGCACTGTTCACCCAGATGTGACACAAATGTATGGTTGTGGTACTACTGCACAGTGAGAAAATGAGATGGGTAAAAAAGTTGTTGTGAAAAACAGCTAATTTAAGGGCTGAATATCCACCATTTGTCCCTCAGAGATTTCCAGAGAGGAGTATTGTGTTGTAACTGTAAAGCAACCTGTTTCAGGGATCTATTATTTATGAAATTCTTCTGCTCATCATATATACCACCCATCTCAATTTATTTCCCTGCTTCCTTTGTGGACTACAATTTCCATTGTCCCAAGAAAGCATTGGCAGTTGGTTGTTGAAAATAGGAGCTTGTACTGATTTGGCCTTTGTGTCCTTGTGGTGCTTGCAGACCAATTTCTACCAGCAGGAGACGGAAGTTTTGGCATAACTGAGGTGACCCTCAGCTTGGGTATGTATGTGTTTAGTCATTGGGGGGGGGGCATCCCAAGAGCCTCACAAGACCTCCTAGTCACAACGGGATATTGGCTGAGTCAGTAGGAATAGGAGAAAGGAACTGGTACATCCACCAAAGCTGTAGCCAAGGAGAGACTATATTTTTTTTTCAAAAGAAGCTGGACTCAGACCTAATAAACAAAGTGTTTCTAAAACATAGCTAACACAAGTGCAATATTCACGCCCTTTAAGAAGACTGAAAAGGCCAAACCAAAACTTGTCACGCTTTTATTTTGGAATGAAGTGCATACCACATTTTTACATCCTGGGACTAGAATCTCCCTAGAAAACTGGAAAGGTGGGAAGTAGAGTGGATGGGAGGAACAGGTAGATTTCTAGGTGCCTATAAAATACAAAAGGAACCTCCTCATTCAGAATACGTCATGATCTGGTTCACAACAGCAGACTATTTTAAAATATTCCCAGGGAAGGAAGAAAAAGTGACCCACGGACCTCAGTAGATAAAGTATTAGTTATCCTTCTGGCACAGAGGTTAAACTGCAGTACTGCAACCAAGATTCTGCTCATGGCCTAAATTTAATCCTGACAGGTTCAGGTAGCCAGTGGAAGCCTGATTCAGCCTTCCATCCTTTCTAGGTCATTAAATTGAGTACCCAATTGCTGGGGGGAGGGGGCAATGTGTAGGCTGAATAATTCAATAGTCAACTCTCCAGAGAGTGTATAAAGCATTATAGGGCGGCATATAAACAATAAATTTTATAATGTAACTAGAGATGGGCACGACTTAGCGGTATTCCCGTTTCCGTTTCCGTTACTCGTATCCGTTACTCTACGGAAACGGGAATTACTCCACCAGAATTCGAGCTCGAACCGACGAACGAACAATTTGGTCTGATTTGTCATGCTCATTACTTGCATCGCGGCAATCGCGCAATGCCAAGCGGCACAGAAAAAAAGTTTTTAAAAGTTAAAAAAAACCCCGATTCCCGGCCCTAAAAGTAGGCGAAAACTGTCTGAGGGCACCTACCAGGCCAGAAGGGTGTTTTATTTGGGGGGGGGTTTCCCCGCCCCCCTCTCCTTGGCTATTGCTACTGCTGCGCTGCTGGTACCAGGCTGGGAGGGCGCATCCATTTGCCATGCAGTGCGGGGGATCCAAAATGGCGACCGCAATATTTTTTTTGAAATCGTTGCCCAAAACCCCACCAAAGCACCACAGAAACATGCGAAAATTAGCTATTTTAAATGCTTGAATTTTTACAGTAGCAGCAGTGGGTTTTTCTTGCAAAAAAAGGCTCCGTTGATTTTATTTTATTTTATTTTATTTTATTTTTTTACACCTGCGCATTCGCAATGATGGGCTCGCCCATGGGAGTGGACCATGCAAAGTTTTGGAGCCATTCCACCAATCGCATGGCCAGGTTTTGCTGACTGTACCAGGCTGGGAGGGCGCATCCATTTGCCATGCGGTGGGGAGGGGGAACCAAAATGGCGACCGCGATATTTTTTTTTGAAATCGTTGCCCAAAACCCCACCAAAGCACCACAGAAACATGCGAAAATTAGCTATTTTAAATGCTTGAATTTTTACAGTAGCAACAGTGGGTTTTTCTTGCAAAAAAAGTCTCCGTTGATTTTATTTTATTTTATTTTATTTTATTTTATTTTATTTTTTTACACCTGCACATTTGCAATGATGGGCTCGCCCATGGGAGTAGACCATGCAAATTTTCCACCAATCGCATGGCCACTTGGCCAGGTTGACCACAGAGACTTCTGGGATGTGCCAATCGGGCATAAACAGCCTACTAATCGTAGCCCAAACCCGAACCCTAAGCCTAACCCATACGCCAGTACACTGTCCTTCTAAGTGGGTCAGAGAGGCACCCAGAGGTGCACCCCAATACTCACCCTAACCTCACCCGTAACTAGCCTAACCCTAGCCCTTGCGCTAACCCGTCTTAACCCTAAGCCAGATCTACTTGCATTGCACTACATGCAAGTACGTGAGACACAGCGGGTGCAAGGAGTCTGCCAGTCGTGGCTCTGGCTGACTCCTGCAGCTCCCTCCAGGAGCCCGCTACCCCCTCCCCAAACCAGTACTAACGACAACGAAAAAACGAAAAAATGAACCGACTAATTTTTGCGAATTTTCGCAAAAAACGGAAACGAGCCGAAACGGAACCGGCCCGACTAACGACAACTTGAAAAATTTTTTTTTCAAGTCGTGCCCATCTCTAAATGTAACATAAAAACCAGAAATGGGGAAAAAACTATTTTTGGATTATAATTCCCGTAATTCCATAGCCATTCGTATCTGGCTGCGTAGTCCTGGGAGTAAATTCTTATTTTCTCCTTGAACCAAAACAGGAAAAAAAAGTCTGCCATTATCTCATATTCTCAGGTCAGAATTAAGTTTCATAACCAACCACAAAACAACCAAGATGGTGCACTCCTGCTGAATCAGAATGAGCAAATAAAAGGAGTATCTGGGAGGATTTGTATATGTTGAGTTTATAGAGACCTCGGTCTTCTTCATGGGCTGGGCCTCTGAGAGTAGCATAAAGCAGGAATTGGCCTGGCAGCCCGCACTTGCCCTTGTGAATGCCAGTTTGCACAACAGGACAAGCTACAACTGGGGGAGGTGTGTGTGTCTATTGGTTCATGGGTTCCTTGGTTTTATTAACCTTTATTGTGTGACCTTGCTTAAGTAAAAAAATTAAGCAGTACACATAAAATGGCCATGTGTTTCTCAAGTGCTTAGAATTATTACAATCATTACATTGTTTTGATGTCTGCAGTATAGTACTAACTGGTTACAGTTTTAGATTATTAGATTGCTCCACCCAGCTGTAAAACTAAATCATTATCCTCTACATAATGTGCCTGATATTTACTTTTTTTTTCATGTGATCAAGAAGTGAACCAGCAGGTTATATTTCTTGGATCACAAGTATTTGGAACCGTCATTGGCCTGAACCAGGACCAAACAGGAACAGCTTCAACGATAGCTAAAATCGAAACGGATTAAAAAGTGGCCTGACTTCCCACATGAATTCTGCAGACAGGTTCACTGTCATAGCCACATTGCAGATAAGACTATAATTAGCAGCAGCTTCAAAATACAGTCCACGGTTATTATGACTTCTGCCAACCCAAGGTAAATCCCCTCAAATGTCTGTGCTTGACCCTCTCTCAGGGTAAATCAAGGCCTTGACCGCAAGAAGAATTCTCACACTCCCCTGATTTACATCCACACTCCATTTTACATGGTTTTAAATTACGCCAGGAAGTGGTGAGCACTCAAATACTGGAGACAGTCACAAGAAAATTATAGAAAGCCGTCTGTCAGATATACTTTTGAAGAGGGCAGGAGTTAATATAATTAATACACATGAACCAAAGTAACGCCATGTTGATTTTATATAAAATGTGCCTTGCATTAATGCTCCATTGTGCTGGGCAAAAACTGTTTCTAACCTCTGGAATGTTTCTAACCTCTGAGAAAAGGCTAGTGTAAGCAGCATTGCTACCCACGGCCATCAATGAGGCCAGGTGAAGAAAGGGAGTAAGGAGAATGTGTGGGGAGGGTGGCACAGGAATAAATTCTAATAAAGCTACCTGTTGATCGATGAAATTCTAATAAAGCTACCTGTTGATACACTGATGCTGTATGCTCACTCGTGCTTCAAAATGAATGCTTTGGTTTTGTTCAGCTGTGATTCTCCCTTCGACTTCTGGAGGGAAGGATTGCCTTTCCTTTATTGCATCTGTAATAAATGAATCATTATTGGATCTCTGCTTGTTTCAGAAATTATTGGCTGAAACATTGTTCTGAAACAAGAAATGTTTGGTTTTAGCTTGAGCTTTACACTTTGATTTGATTTTCTGCATTGAGCTGGAGGTTGGACTTGATGGCCTTACAGGCCTCTTCCTGGACTTTATGGCCTTACAGGCCTCTTCCGATTCCTTTATTCTATTATTCCATGATTAAGTATTCAGAAGTATAAACTATGTTAGCTCGTTGTTTGATGCTAATTTTTCTTTTCCAAACTCCTTTGGACTCCAGCTGAGAAAGCACATGCCAACACTACGTGGCAACATTTTCTTGCAGGGTCTCATTTGTTCAAATCCCTTTGACTGCATAGTGTGAATCTCTTCTGAACCCAGCATTTCTTCTGTTGCAACCTGGAAGGCCACAATTTATTTATTTATTTATTGGATTTCTGCACCACCCATCTGGCAACAGGGCCACTCTGGGCAGTTTACAACAATAGCACGAGTTTAAAAAGCAACTAGTGATAAAGCAAAAATAAACAGTCAAGAAATAAAATCAAACATAGTTAAATAACAAATTGACAAGACATCTGAAACCAATATAACAATTTTAAAATTATGCACCGGAAGAGTAAAGTCCAGGAACATCTGGGGACCCACGGGTTGAAAACTACTGGTATAGGCGCTATAGTTATGTACTGCTCTGTGGGAATGCCTTCATAAATATCCAGATTTTTGAAGATCATTTGAAAGATCCTAGGGGCCAGGCATATTTCATGGGGAAGGCTGTTCCACACAGACAGAGCAATTGCTGAGAATGCCTGGTTTCCCGTTTTATCTTTACAGACTTCTCTTGGAGTTAACACCCTCAAGAGCCTTGCCCGAGAGGACCAGGTGTTGCAGGCAGTTCGCACAGGAGGTGATGCTCTATTAATAGTGTTAAGGCTTTATATATTGTTGATAGCGCCTTGGAGTTGATGCAGAAGGAAACTAGTAACCAGTGGAAGGAGACCAGAGCAGGGGATATATGTTGATGTTTCCTAGTCCCTGTCACTAGTCTGGTAATTGTGTTCTGGACCACTTAGAGCTTGCATGGCAACCTCGAGGGCAGCCCCAAATACTTGACAGTTGGGTCCCTGTCCTCTTCTTCTCTCTGATGGTTCCTGCTCTTTCTCCTCTGAAGCCAGCTCCCTGACAAGCAAACCAACCTATGCCCTTCCTGTTTTCCAGAGCACTAGTCTTTTTGGAATGCAATAGGTGCATGTGTGCGCGTGATCTATATGTATGTTTACAGATACAGTATAGGTACGGCAATTGGCACCTTGGACGTCAGTGCCATCAAGCGCAAAGGAATTGATCCAATTTAATTTTAGTTCGGCAAGGAAGGCTTCACTAGAGAGAAGATGGCTGAGAGAGATACCTTTCTGCAAGATCCCTGTTGTGTTTCATCACTCACCCTTGATAGGAAACATATTACAGGTTACGCTGGCCATGTCTTCCAGAGGTCATAGGAATAGAGCACCACCTGCTGTCTGTAAGCACAACTGCTGTGTGTTGTTGCATTCTGGACATCCCCAAACTCCCATCTGGGCACCCACCACTGCCAGGTACCACGTCAGCCAATGCATATTCAAAGCATTTTTGAAGGCAGTGGTTGCCGGCATTAGGAACATAATGGTGAATGCTTGTTGTTTAGTATGCTGGGGTAGGGTGGGGGGAGCGAGGGAGGGAGGGGAAGAGGATCTCGTATTCGCTCCACAAGCACTAGTATCCATCGATCTCTAAGCACTCAGGAGAGGATACCACAAACGCATTGCATTCGGAACTCATCTCCCTTGAACCACCGGGAAGGGGGGGGGGCAAAGAGACTTGCGCCTTCGCTGAATTTCTGGTTGATGATATTCTAGCAAATATGTGTCAGATGAACAAGTGCCATTTGGCTTTGCAGCTTAAATGTTGTGGAAGAGAATATTCAAGAGCGATAGAGGGAGCATTGCTTTGTTTTCTAGAGAGGCCTCTATTCACGTATAGGCATCTCTTGATCCTTTTGTGCTACACATCCCTTTGTTGTGTATGTTTTCCCCAACTCCAGCATTATAGGATATTTCGTGGCTTTGTGCTCCCATCCAGTGAATACTTTTCCTGTATGAGACTGTGAGACAGGAAGAGTTTATGCAGATATTACGACAAAATATCCCCCCCCCAAATATACTGCAACAGTCTGATTGTTCTGGTGAAACTATGATGTTTAAGTCTATGAAGAAACAGACTGTAGTGCAATCTATGAATCCCAAGTAGAGCTGCCCATCATAAACTGTTTATGAAGTTCTATGTAGCCATCTATCTTTAAATGCATAAAGTCAATTTAATAACTTTTAACAGCCACTAAATCCTATTAAAGCATTATTTAATGAAAAGCATCGAAATATGGACAAAATCCACAGTGATATTTTTTCCTAGAAGTCTAAAGGGCCCGTGCGCTCCTTCTCCCTATTTTTATTCTCTCAGCAACCATGTGAGGTACATTAGATGGAAAGATCACGACTGGCCAAGGGCCTTCCGGTGGTCGATCATGAAGAGAGAATTTCTTGTTCTGTCTTCTAAGAACTATGCTGTGCTGGCTCTTTAAAACAAAACAAAAATAATTGCTTAATATAAACTTAATCAAATTCTGAGGGTTACAAAAAAAAAATTTGAGGATCAAAAGTTAGAAGCTATTGTTTGTCAGAGAATTAAAACAAAGCTAGCTTGAGAACTTGGCTTCGCCTGGTGACAATGTAAATGCCTTTTCTTTTGACCTTCCCCCCCCCTTTGGACCTGCTCAGATGGGAACTGCACACAAAAACGTTTACTGTACCAGATGTATAAATGGAGTAAATATACATACTGTAATCAGCAATCCCTCTTTCAAACTGCTTGCCACTTTAGTGCTAAAAAAATGCACAGCTGTTTTCTGCTCTGCAATTAATAGCATGTCTGTACTGTCGCATAATAGACAAAGGTTGTTACTTGCTGTGCTAAAAGGAGCAACATATTCAAGAGTTATGAAGTCAACAGACTCCTTTGCTTTTAAATAAAGAAGCATGGTTATTGAAGCTATGTAGTTTGTTCCTACACACTTGCACAAGTCATATCTTATCTTACAGAGGAACCCACACAACTATAGGAACCTTCCCAGCCTTTGTCAGCTTAGGCTTTACTCACTGAGGGACTTCAAAGATAACTCATCCCAACTTCAGAACGTTTCTACATCCTTGAGAAAAAGGATTGTAACAATTTTCTTCCCAGAGAGCATTTGAACACTGAGCATTTTGGTTCCTTGTTTCTTAACTGGTACACCTTTTGATAATTAAATACAAGATTTGTTGAGCTTCAGATAGTCATTTATTTTATGGCAACAAGCACTGAAAGCAATAAATATGTACCATTTGAATATGATACTTCTTGCAGGACCAACTTCTGGGAAGCTGAGATCTTCCATTATTTCAGCCAGTTCTCCAGTTATCAACATGCCTGATTCGAGTGGCCCAAAAAAAAAAAGTAGGATGCATACCGCCACTTTGATTCCCTGGTCTAGTCACCCTGCGATGCAGCTCTTACACACACCTGCCTGAAGAATCCTGCTTTGTCAGCAGCAAAGGACATTTTCACAGGCTCACCTGGGTGTATCATGGAAACACAAGCTTTCCCTGTCTTCAGTCCAGCAAGCATTTCAGTCAAGATGGACTGGAGCCAGCATGGCCAGTCAGGCAATAGTTTTGTTTTTGTTTTGTTTTTTGAGGGGAGGGGGAGCTCAAAGGTAGGAGGTAAGGGGATGATAGCTACACTCTTGAGAGTCATTAAGGCCTTTCAAAACAACAGTGTTGTTGGTTTTTTTGTTATCCATCATCTGTCAGGCTGGATTGTCCTACTGTGTTCCATTTTCCTCTCACCCATAGGCATATAAACCTCTAAAGCAAGCTTTCTCCATTCCCAGTTCTCAACCAGCAGCAGGACTTCAGTTTCAGTTGGCTGTTGCCCAGCTTAGCTGGAACCAGCTCCATGTCAGAAATGAAATAATCCTGAAAGGGACAGACGAGAGGTCAGAGGTCACCAAACATTTTGTTCTGAGACTCTACACCAGGCATGCCCAATGTCAGGCCTGGGGGCCAAATGCGGCCCGTTTTCCAATTTTGAGCGGCCCACAGCCTCTTCTCCCCACCGGCTCAGCCTGTCATGCATCCCCGCCAGCTGGCTCCTCCCCATACCGGATGGAGGCACCAGCTTGCAGTTTTACAGTTTGCCTGCCCTCCCTGCCTCTTGTCTATCCCCCCAGCCACATGCCCAGCCTACCCGCCCCCTGGCTCCTCTGCTGCAGCATCCTCTCTGCCTCCTTACATGTTATAGAGACGTGTCCAAAGTCCGACCCGGGGACCAAATGCAGCTGAATGGTCGGCCCCCTCACACTTTCAGTTTGCCAAATCTGGCCCTTCTTGCAAAACGTTTGGACACCCCTGCTCTACACCTATTTGGAAGTCACTCGTCCTCTATCCCCTTTCTGCCATATTCCCTCTGTGGCCCCACAGGTAAAACCCTTTCCTCCTCACTGATGGACCTTGAAGCACCTTTTGCAAAACAACATTGTCGGGAGTGACCCAACAAGTTTTGCTGCCTGAGGCAAAGCAGGAGATGGCATCATCTCCATTTCCATGTACAAAAGCCAAATGGATTAGCTGTTTAATTTTTTAAAAATAACCACATCCAACACCAGGCCTGTAGAAAAGCTAAAGAAGTAGTGCAGGCTGCGTGGTACTTTCCTCCATCACCTTGTTCCTGCTGTGTAGAAACAGCTCCTCATGGCGACTGCTTAACTCCTTGACTAATGACAGGGCCAGCCCTGCTGATGTGATTGTTTGGCCTAGTATGCTGCTTTTTTCTTCAGGCTACACCAATGCGCATCCACCCACCCACCCAGCTATCCTTCTGGCAGTGGCAAAAAAAAGTCTACCTGTGGCTTTGAATTCTAAAAGCAAGAATTATCTGATTTATCTGATTTTGCTTGTGTCAGCACATAGCAATTTGAATACAAGTACTGGAAGCTCAAAGAAAAGCAATAGATATACTGTTTTTACTATTTATGATTTGTTGACTGCTTTTGAATGTCCTGTAATTGATACTCTGTGGCCAGTTCTCAAACTAGAGGAACAGCCGCAAATGTCGTTTTGCTTTGCTTTAAACTGATTTGTCAGTCTTTGGGTGAAAAGGTGGTTGTGGGGAGACAGGGAAATATTATTAGGCCATGGAGCTCTTGAAATCATTAACCATCCATCTTGTAATAGCAGCTTGGTGCACTGGAAAGGTAAGGCACAGTAGAGCAGTATGTTCTGGGCAGATGGCTATCTCCACAGCTACACATGAACATGCTGTGTGCTATCCCAGGCCCTGTACTCTAACAAATAACTGCTTTAAATTGTCAAATCTTCTGAACAGGAGGAAGTGTCTCTGCTATTTGAGTAGCAGAGGAGGGGCTGTGTAATCAGTAAGTATAGCTTGGAAGTTGATGACATATTGTCTACAAATTGCCCTCAAACCAGTTTTGTTAGTCTCTCTCTCTCTGTGCATGTGTGTTTTCATCACAGCAAGACCACATAAGAGAAGGTCAATGTGTAAGATTTTCTTGACGGATCCAAAAGGCTTAGAGAGGGCTATGGTTCCAATGGGAGGACAGCCGGATCTCCTACGACAGACATGTCCAAACTTTGGCCCTCCCGATGTTTTGGACCACAACTCCTGGAATTCCAAGACTGTATTGCCAATGGCAAAGGACTGTGGGAGTTCTGGTCCAAAACAGCTGGAGGACTGACATTTGGACATGCCTGTCCTAGGAAGCTTGTGGGTGGGGCATGATGGAGGAGCTACATACAGTACTGTTTATCCACAGCACAGAAACTGAAGGCATACTGTCTCCCTCAGTTAACTGAGCCCCTCCTTGGTCTGCCATACACCTCTGGATGTTTATTGAATAACCATACAGCCAGCCTTTCCACCTCAGAGGAACTAAAGGAGCCGACAACAAGAATTCTAGAACAGACAATTAAAAAGCAGGACAAAGTATACTACTAAAAGAATATTAAATATTGCATTAAAGCAATATTTAATGCAAAAGGTTTACATTATAAAGTATGGTACAGTACTTATATACCTTCTCATAGCTTTTAAAGCACTCTCTAGGGAGGTTTACAGTTTAATTATGCAGACTATGCATTGCCTCCCCTCTCTCGACGACTGGGTATTCAATTGACCAACCCTGGAAGGATGGAGAGCCTTCCCTCACCAGTTACCCTGTGGCTGAAAGAGTTCTCAGAATAAAAGTCTAATTACCTGCTAGTGGAAGGACAGCAGTGAAAGGACCTGCCCACCATCCCTCAGAAGAAAGTCCCATAGGCTGGGAGCAGCCACCCAAGAATTCCTTCTCTTTCTTGTCCTCTTTAAGCAGGCCTCTGGCAGTAGTGGTGCCTCAAAAGAAGCTGCTTCCGCAAATCTTAATACCCAGGCAGGTTTATATTGGAAGATGGAGTACTTAAACAGCAACAGCATTTTATAGGCAGAGCTGTAATTAGCATTTGCAACTTTTGCAGCTGGGGCAAGTAAGTGATCTCCCCAAATGAACTTTATAATTCATGTTGTTGTTGTTGTTGTTGTTGTTGTTGTTGTTGTTGTTGTTGTTGTTGTTGTTGACGATGACGATGACGATGATGATGACGACGACTACGACGACATCATCTATGAAGTAATATATCATTTCTGTACTGCCCATCCCATAGAGTTGGTTTATGGAGAGCAGGGAAAACCTATCCTCCATATTGATGCTACTGTACTTCCATCTGGGGCATTTAGGCCCAAGGTCTGGTCTACTGAACCTTGGGCTGAATTGTCTCCTGATGCCTCAACCAGACCTGCTATATTGTCCATCTTTCCTGTAATTAACCCCAGAGGCCTGGCCTACTGGCCACCTGGTCTGATGAAAATTTACCCTGAAAGTCTGATCTATCAAAGCCTTTTCTTATGGCTGCTGGGCCAATCTTGGGAAACTTGGAAATAAGGGCATTCTCTTTACATTTGGTTCCTCTGGGCAAAGCCAGATTTGCCCTGTCCTAGTTGCAGGCCTGTTTATTGCTCCTAACCAACACTACAAATCGTGACCCATTAAACAATGACACCACCAGTGAAGCTGTCGTAGTAAAGAATTTCTATGCTCTCTGTAACTGGTCTGTTCGACAGCCTGCATGCAGCATTTTGGAAATTCTGAACACTTTCTAAAGGCAGCAGCCCAAAGAGTACATCACAATCAACCAAACAGGATGAGACTAAAGCAAATGTTGCTCTTGCCCCATCAGATATCTAGCGAAAAAATGAGTGCAGCTGGTGCAATACTTTTAACTGTGAAGTGCACTCTTTGCCATCAATATAACCTGAGCAACGAGGATCTAGGAGTACATCCAAGCTATCAGACTAATGAGTTTTCAGGCAGCATGCAATCCCAACCGGATTGACTTCTCACTCAGTTATCTGCCTTTCAAACAACTATCTTTGTTGTGTTTTGGTTAAGCTTCAGTCTGTCAGTCCATTAGCGATACCAGATACTGATTTCAGAATGGAAGCAGATTATTTGGGTGAGGAAGAAAAGGAGGAGCAGAGCTGGATATGATCCCCCAAACTCTAAGCATGTTCTCCCTGCAATTCAAGATTTGTGTTAAATGCTGTCGAGAACAGAACAGACCCTGGAAGACTCCAAAAGTCAGTGGTGAAACCAGAGTTCCTGAGTACTGTACCTCTTTTTAAGCTTGGCTCTTCAGGCAGGACAAGGGTGCCAAGTGCCATTCCAGAGGGATGGCAAAAAAGAGACCACAGTCAGCGATATCAGATCCCATGGAGAGGTCCAACAGCACTAACAGAGACAAACCTCTCCTGCTAAGAAGCACCCTGCTTCTTAGCTGTGTCTGACATCAGACTGAGATGTCTCTAGATAAACATAGTGCCCCAACAGTTTTGCCTTTTATTGTTCTTTTGTTTTTGTCTAATACCAAGGAAGTTGCCAAGACTTGGGGTCTGAGTCTCAAGTCTGAATCCAAGTCTTTGGTACCAAGTCCTGAGTCCCAAGCCCCATGTCTGAGTGCTTATTAAAAATAAGCCTTTTGCCCCAAGTAAAGCGGAGGGGGTTGTTGGGTTCCAACAAGTCAATCCCAAGTCATGGGGGGAGGGGGAAGTCAAGTTTGAGTTGAGTCATCAGTATGACTTAAGTCCAACTTGACAGCAAGTCCCTCAACTCAAGTTTCCATCACTGCCTGATACAGTTTGCATTGGCTCTTAATTGCTGTCAGCCATTTGCAAAAGAACACCTATTATTCAGTCCCAATGAGTGTTGAGGCCTCCCCTCCCCTCCTCCTCCTCCTTTTATTTTTAAAGGACTACAAGACAATTTACTGGAAAACAGCTGTAGAAGCAGGTTTGATTCCAACAGTGGTGGTAATTCGTTTGGCAACATTGTGTGCTGAGTGGCTCCCATGTGAACAAAAAAATATATATGCTAGACTTGTTTTGGTGATTTTTAATGCCGACGTAAAGATATGCTTTCATCACCAAGCTGTGCGTGTTGTACACAGAACTTTCCTGCCAGAGTCAACGAGACATCACCCAACCACACCTTGGATTATTGGGTGGATTTTTGTCACCACTGGCAGGAGATATAGGACTCTTAGGTCAAGGACAAATAGACTAAAGAACAGTTTTTATCCCAGAGTGGTATCCAAGTTAAATGCGACCATTTTAGCACCATCCAAATCAGTTTTTAAGTAGTGTTTTTTTAAATTTTATAAGCGATTTTAAGAGTTTTTAATATCTTGCATGGTGTTTTATGTGTTTTGTATGGTTCCTTGTTGAGAGTGTCTAGTGGAACAGCACTCTAATTTTGTTGTGCATATCTTGAATATGCATAATGACAATAAAAACTCTATTCTCTATTCTCTATTCTATTCTCCAGTAGCATGGGGCGGCATTTTCCTATAATGTAATAGATGGGGTGAGAGATGGCCTCAAGGTGATAGCGTGGCTCACCCCTTGCTTTCCAAATGTACGTCTTTTTCCATGCCAAAGCAAAACACATGCTCACTGGGGAAAAGAACTGAAATTCTCAGACTGGTATGTGATAGGGAGGAGCTTGTCTGTCTAATCATGAATGTATGGCCAAAATATCCTGTGTATTGTCAAAAACTCTCCCACAGCTGGATTCTGCAGAGTTTTGATACAATCACAAGCAAGGGCCTGTGTTATCAGTAAGAAAAATGTGTCATTTCCCATCCACCACCCACCCCTTGCTCCAAAACACTGCCCTTTGATGGCTGTGTGTGTGTGTGTGTGTGTGTGTGTGTGTGTGTGTGTGTGTGTGTGTGTGTCGGGGGTGGGGGGAAGCATTATCTCAGCAACATTAGATCAGCTTTGTGGGAGGCAGGGAAGGTTGGACACAACAGCCAAGTAACCAGTATGTTTTCATTCCAGAAAGAAACTAGCTTCATGGGAAAGCAGTCATTCAGATTTAGGCCACGGCCACACTTGGCTGCAACCTGCTTTGCAGCCTGCATGATACTTGCATTCACAGTCAGCTATCACACAGGCCCTCAGTTCGCCCTCAGTGTGGTGTGGTTTGCATTTCAACCCACAACCCCCTCTCTTTTCTGTCTTCCTCTGTTCCTGCCTCTAACGATCCTGTTATTGTCAAGCTGCTTGGTTTTGAAAGGACTGTGCTGTGTGTCTGAAAGAGGATGGCAACATTTCTAAGCAATTCTTAATGTGTACCGAAATAATGTGTACTGAAATACCACAGACCACAGTAATGTGTTTTTTTTAAAAAAAAAATCATTTGGTTGTTTCTGTTTTGCATCTCTTTTTAATTATATTTTTAAAAGGTTTTTCATCCTGAGATGATCCAACATCAGCAGTAGCGATACAGTGACCTAGCGCTAATTAGTGCTTGCATGCCATCAAGCCAATTCTGACTTACAGTAACTCTTTCCAAGGTTTTCCAGGTGGAAGGTATTCAGACATGGTTCACCAGTCCTTCTTCTGGGAGTGCCTTCTGGGATTGTGCAGCTTAGTTAAAGTTCCACAGGCTGGTTCTTTTGCTGGGAGGCAAAGTGGGGAATTCAAGTTCCAACGTCTGACTCCACGGCCCGGTATCTAACTCACTGACCTCTTCAGCCACTCTGTACAGTGGTACCTCGAATGCATGCTCTTAAGTTGAACAACTCTTAAGTAGAGGAACCGTATCTAAAAATTAAAAAATTAAAAATTAAAAAAAAAATTGTAAGTAGAGCAGACTGCATCTAAAATTTGTAAGGTGGCAGTTAAAGCACCAGTGGTTTTCCGCTCTTAAGTCGAATTGCTCTTAAGTAGATCTACTCTTAAGTAGAGGTACCACTGTAGTTGAAAATAGATGTTATCATTGCATGGATCCCTGTTGCCAGATTGTCTCTGTGAAAAAGAGATTTAGAAACATTGTTATTCCTATTTTCTGAATGTGGCTGACCAAGTCCTGGGTGTTTGTGTGCGTGACCTGTCCTTGAAAGTTCACATAGTGAATCTACGGCCTATTTCAGATGAACTTGAGAGTGGCTCCCTCTGGATCCATAAAAGAGATGACAGCATCCTGCAGAAGAAAGACTTTCTGAAGGTTCTGAGCTGCAGTTCAGCCAAAGTCGTGCTGCCAAAACCAAGAGCCCAACCCTTGCTCAAAGGAATACAGCGAGGCATTGATGCAAGTCAGAGATGCAAGTCATCCTGATTTGATTCATCCTCTTGTGTCGATCTAATAACAGTGGCCACACTAGATGGGCTATTTCTGTCTGTCTTCCTTTCCTGTTGTGCTTGCATGGGTAGCATCATGAAGGGAATAGATGCCTTGTGAAAGGCAGAGTGGTTTGGGGAAAGACACCTGAGCTCTTGGTTTTCCACTGGAGCCACAAGTCAATTGCAGTCAACTGCAGTTCTTTGATGGGATCCTTTATCAAAATGGCCCATCTGGACCCAAATCTTGGCAATTGTGTGACTTGTTAATATCCCTGTGCAAGCAGTGGGAAGCTTGCAAGGAGAACCTTGAGTGAAGATAATTATCAGCAGCATCTGTTGGGAAATGCAGATTGTAACTTCTCCATGGATGTAGTTGCCCCAATTCCGTACATTCCCCTTGGCCTACCGTCGTACAAGGTAGATGTCATCTCACAGCAACAGTGCTTCTACTTGTGCAGTGGGAATTGGAATACTCAGTTGTGCAAACAGCAGGAAAGAACTCTGCATGTAACAGACTGTTTGTTATGTGTGCAAGAAAAACAAACAGCATTCTGGTGGAAGGCTGTTCCAGGAGAATTCAGGTGTCTTGGAGTAGAAAAGAATAAAGGATACAAAGAAGTGTTTGACCCACATTTCTCCTATTGCACAACCTGTAAACTGTAATTATTAGGGCTTTATATATATATACACACACTGGTTTTATTGCTGGCTAGCAAAATCTGTAATGAATTATGCTGTAGCAGCTGGGGCCTCTAATAAGGAGCAGAAGGATGTTTGTTCAGGTTATAACTGTCAGGAGGCTCGTCTCCCCGCCCCACCAAAGATGCCAATGGCCAAATCAGTCCTAACGCAATCAGTCACTGTTTCTGTTGATTCACTGTGTTTGAAGGTAGCAGTGCAGAGACAGGTAGTTGCAGAGATATATTATACCTTAACTCTGACATGCCATTCCCTTAAATTGCACAACCACGGCCAAGTACGGAAAGAGAATTCTCTACAGGATTTCAAAACAAGAAAAAAGATGTTTCAGTTTGCTCCCCCTTTGCAGCAAAATGGAATACAAGCTAAACTGGGAGGGGACCTGAATGGCACTACTGATAGCTGATAAACAGGGACATATCACGGCAGTGTTCAGCCTTAAGACCTTCAGTAACACATTCTTTAACTGACCCATCTTGACAAGGAACATCTGTGTTGCAGATTGGTATCTTTCTCAGTGACTTCAAGAGAACCCTATGCAATGCAGAGGAATATCTGTAAGAGTGGCTCTAGTATCTAATATAGTGCCTTTTTACTATTTAAGCTGAACCCTAGCCTTGATATGTTTCTGAGGGGGTTCCCTAAAAGAGAATTTGACAATTGTGTCTGATTATTGGCATGCAGTAGAATTTAAGACAGCTGATACATGAGGGGATGTTTAAAATCTTGCAGCATTTGGTGTGCCACTATACCATCTGGATGTGTTGTCTGCTTTTGGAAACTACAAAAAGTCACTCTGGTTAGTCCTTCAACAGGAGACCACCAGACAATTCCGGGGATCTTCAGGTAGGGCAAGGAAAGAATGGTGACCCAAACCTTTGAAAAAATGCTGCCAGGGAGGGTTAACAATGCTAGGCCAGATGGACCAAGGATCTAACTCAGTCTAAGAAGGCCTCAGGGTGTTCCTATGGTCAATAACTTCCCAGTGGAATTAAGTCCAAATTGACAACAAACAAGATTTGATACTTGAATCCTGCAACAGTCAAGACTAGCAGGTGATGGCATCAGGTAGAAACTGAGATACAAATTGTGAGCTGACTTTCAGTTTAAAATTTTAAATCTTGCAGTGTTAACCCCAAAATGTCCAACACTCCTCTGTGCAAACAAAATTCATTTCAGCTGTCACGTAGTCCACTGCACCCTTCACAACAGCTTCCCGATGACCATGTCAAAGGGACATGAAATATCCCAAGTGTCCAAGAAAAACATGAAAAAAGCTATCACACTGGTGATTTGCCCCCCCCCCCACGGTCGAAACTAAGGACGCGAGACACATTTGTGGGTGAACAAGGGCCAGCTTTATTAAACCAACAAGACTAGGCAAACCATAAACCAGGGAAGACCAGCAAAGGGGGGGGCTTCGTAGTGCGGGGATTACCGAGTCCCAAGTAGGGGGGGAGGCCTGTGCCCAGACCCCCCCCCTTGCGATCAGGCATTAGGTAAGTAAGGGCGACCAAGGTGCGCAACAAGAAAACAGGACAGTCAATCCATAACTGAAGCTGATTACCATCCGATCCGGGCATCGAGGTGCCATCACCTGGCTTGTGCCCAGCCCAGCGGAGGCACGCTTACTGTTCTTCCCCTCCCCCCGCACGCTGTGATCACCTGACCTGCAGGGTACGGAGATTAGGGTTTGGAGCTTCTTGGTGGCTCTTACTCCCCGCCATGTTGCTTTTCCCCCGCACTACCCGCCGCCCATGGCCAACACCGCTGGCCAAATTGGTGGGGCTTCCCGTCCCCCCCCCGTCAGGACGGGATAGGCGAAAAAACCCCATGACCCAGTTTGCCAATCTAGGGCCAGGGGGAAAATTCCTATCCGGCCCCCAGCAGGCGACCCTCAAGTCGTCCTGACAGTTGGAAAGGGGTGGGAGGGAGGGATGCCGGCGTCGAAGGTAAAAGAGGCCGGGCCTGGGCGGCAGCCCGCTTATAAAGTGGGGACTCTCGCGACGTCCCCCGGCCTCGCGAGACTTCCGGATCACATCTCGCGTTAGTTCGGCCGGGGGGGGGGGCAAACGGGCCCCGCCTCCCTAAGCGGCGGCAGAGCAAGGACTTGCCCCCCCCCACGGTCGAAACTAAGGACGCGAGACACATTTGTGGGTGAACAAGGGCCAGCTTTATTAAACCAACAAGACTAGGCAAACCATAAACCAGGGAAGACCAGCAAAGGAGGGGGCCTTCGTAGTGCGGGGATTACCGAGTCCCAAGTAGGGGGGGAGGCCTGTGCACAGACCCCCCCTTGCGATCAGGCGTTAGGTAAGTAAGGGCGACCAAGGTGCGCAACAAGAAAACAGGACAGTCAATCCATAACTGAAGCTGATTACCGTCCGATCCGGGCATCGGGGTGCCATCACCTGGCTTGTGCCCAGCCCAGCGGAGGCACGCTTACTGTTCTTCCCCTCCCCCCGCACGCTGTGATCACCTGACCTGCAGGGTACGGAGATTAGGGTTTGGAGCTTCTTGGTGGCTCTTACTCCCCGCCATGTTGCTTTTCCCCCGCACTACCCGCCACCGCACGGAGCAAGCTTGCTATGCTCCGCTGCCGCCCACCAGGCTGCCAACCTCAGCCTGCAGCCCCCTCCTTATGTCATCCAGAAACAGAGACAAGCCCACCCGTCCGCTCTATACAATTCCTCTCTCTTGATATTAATCCGTGCATGGCCCACGACTGCCCCACCCATCTGAAGCACGTGATGGCAAACCTCTCGATTCAAAGAACGGTGAGCCCGATTTATGGGGGCCACCTCTCCAGGCGTGCCCCATGAGCGCCTAGGCACGATTGTAGACCAGACGACCTTTGAGCGTGGGTGTAACTCCTGCCACTTTGAAAGGTCCCTTTTAATTTCCAGGATCAAAGACTTGCCCATCTGCTTGCCAAGGTCATTGCCGCCCGCATGCACCAACAAAATGTCCGGGGGGCGTCCTACCGCCAATTGGCGTGCCATAGGTAACAGATCGGCCCATCTCAAGCCCCTCCGGCCCCTCCATTCAACGATGGCCACTGCCCCGAGACCAAGCTGTGTTCCCCATGCAGACTGCGCCGCGAATCGAGCGGTCCAATAGATGAAACTGTGTCCTATCACCAAGATGTGCTTCCTCCGTGTGGCCAAGCATGGTTCTGCAATAAAAGAACAGAAGAGAGAGAAAAGAGGGAGGGCGGTGCAGTTGCACCCTTTACAGTGTAGGTAGGGGGCGAATGTACACCTTATAACACTGGGATCTCCATCGACCTATCGACTGTATCACCGCCCTGTTATATCCCAGCGACGCCGCCGTTGACGCTGCCCCTATACGAAAAGAGTGTGACCCAAAGCGTACACCTGAGATACCAATCCTCTCCAAGGCTGCTGCCGTGATCTTCCAAAACTGGTACTTGGTAAGGGGGCTGCCATCCCCGTGGCAAAAGAGGTAGCCCCCCTCTCCCCCTCTTACCTGCAGGTAGTGCCTCATTAGCCGAACGGGGCAGATCTCTTGGAATTGACAGGGACCCAACTCGATGACCGCCCCTTTCCCTCCCTGGTCGGTTTTTGATCTCCGAATCCTCAGCGTGAGACGCTTCCGTCTTACCTCGACGTCTGCTACCTGCAGAGCCAGCCCGGATACATCCTGCTTCCCCCCCGCCACCAATTCACTGATCCTCAAGGCGCCAAAGAATGCCAATGCTGAAGCCGCCCTAAACAAAGACTGCTCGAAATCGTCTTTACACACCACCGCCCACTCACTGCTTAATCGCCTCATGATGTCAGGTGTGATGGGTGATCTGTCATCCGGCCTGGGCCCTCTCTCCCTGCTGTATCCCTCCACCATCTTCCTAACCCTGAAATCCACAGATGTATCCCTGTGGCCCATGGACTTGGCGTGGAAGGCCAGCGCCGTTAGCTTGCCCTGAATGGATCTGGGTGCCAATCCCTTCCTGTACAGGTGGACCACAAACTGCTGGTGATGTTCGACCGGAGGGGGCCAAAGGCGTTGCAGTCCGGCCTCCTCCCGGAAAACCTCAAATTCTTTGACCACCGAGTCGTAGCCTTTCCTCGTCCGTGGGGCGAGGGCCAAGCCTATAGCTCGGGCGGCCTCCCTTCTCCAATCGCCCATACTGCTTCCGGTAGTTCGTCGGGCAGTGGCCGTGCATCCGGTGCCGGTTCCCTGAACCGGGCGATCTGGTGGCGGGAAAGGGCATCAGCTAATCTATTATCTAGTCCCGGGATATGTTTAGCATGAACCACGATGTTAAACTGCAGGGTTCGCAACACGAAGGCCCTGACCAACTGCATGACCCGCTCGGATTTGGCTGATAGTTGGTTTATAATGTGTACCACAGACATATTGTCACACCAGCATGTAACTGACGACTGAGCCCAGTCCTCGGCCCACAGCCACAAGCCCCCCAAGATAGGAAAGAACTCGAGAAAAGTCAGGTCTCTGGTTATCCCCTTGCTATGCCAGCTGTCCGGCCATGAGCCATGGGCCCACCTACCCCTGAAGTATATCCCATAACCCGCGGCCCTGGCTGCATCTGTGTGTACTTGAAATTCTCCCCTTAAAAGGATTTCCGCCCGCCAGAAGGAAACCCCGTTGAATTCCTGTAGAAACCTGAGCCACACCTCAATGTCCTCTCGCATGCCCCGGGTCACCCTAGTCCGATGGTGGGATTTAGTAAGACCCTGCATGGCTGAACATAGACGCCTAGAGAAGGCACGGCCGGGCGCTATGACCCGGCAAGCGAAATTGAGGTGACCCACAATTTCTTGTAGTTCCCTGAGCGTAACCTTATTGGCCTTGGCCAGGTCTGATAGACGCTGTCTGAGATTGTCTATTTTAGGGGTGGGAAGCCTGGATGACTGTTGCCAGGTGTCCAACTCTATCCCTAAAAAGGTTATGATGGGAGACGGGCCCTCCGTTTTTTCCTCAGCGAGTGGAACCCCCAGCTCCGCCGCCATTCCCTCAAATGCTGACAGCAGCCTATGGCACCCGCCCGTTCCCTGCTTGCCGCAGAAAATAAAATCATCCAGATAGTGGGCTGTGCTGACCATTCCTGTCTCGTTCCTGAGTTTCCATCGAGGAAGGTGCTGAAGCGCTCAAATGCAGCGCATGAAACCGAGCAACCGAAAGGCATTGCCCTGTCCATATAGTATGACCCTTCGAACTGGAAGCCCAGGAGTTCAACGTCCTCCGGGTGTACCGGAAGCAAGCGGAATGCCGACTTTATGTCGCACTTTGCTAGCTCAGCCCCTACACCGCAGGACCTGATCATGCGGACAGCTGTATCAAAAGAAGTATAGTGCACCGTGGCCAGCTCCCGGGGGATCGCGTCGTTGACTGACTGTCCCTCGGGGTACGACAGGTGATGGATTAATCTATATTCTCCTGGGGTCTTCTTGGGGACTAGTCCGAGTGGTGAGATCCGCAGGTTCGCCACCGGGGGGTGACTAAATGGGCCTAGGACACGGCCCTCCTGCACCTCTTTGTTAATTTTTTGCCTAGCAACCCATTCCATGCCCCTTAGTGATTTGAGGTTGCGTGCAGTAGTGGGTCTCCTTTCGCTGTCTGCCGGAATTCTAAAACCCACCCGAAAACCCTCCAAGAGTATTGCAGCCGCCTCCCTGTTTGGGTAGTCCTGGAGCCAGCGGCTTAGGACCGCTACCCTAATTGGACTGGGGCCCTTTTGAATTTGAGTGCGAGTTTCCCCCACCCCCTTGGTTGGATCTGCCGGGTGCCCCCTGGTCTTTATTCTGTCCTCTGTTGCTCCTGGCTCTGGCGCAGTTGACCGCTGCATGTGCCGCTCCGCATACAGAGCATTCGTGGCGGAACTTACAGGACCTCCTCCCACACACCCCCGTGCCATTGAAGTCCCAACACACCAGGCGGGGTTGAACCACCTGCCCCGCGGAACCGCGCGGTACGGAGCTAGAAAGGGGCTTCCTAATCAAGTGGCCACTATCAAAGCGGTCGCCCGTAGATGGCCGCGACGGAGTCATCAGCTGGAGCCATAGGGCGGTCAATGGGACATCCGAACGGAGAGTCGGATCGAGTGCGGCCCGCTTTCTAAACTGCTCATCATACATGAGCCAGGCGTGGCCAGGGAAGTCCATGTGGGCTTTATAAATCATATCCTGGTATTGGATAAGGGCAGGGGCGCGCCACGGTTGTGCCCGCGTAATTACGGACATATAAATGGAATATGCCGGCAGCCAGTTCTGCCAATTACGGTCCGGCTTTCTCTTGAGGTGCCTTTCCTTATCCTTCTCGTCCTCTTTCTCCCCATCCTTGCACTCCACCTCGGTATTAAGCAAGCTAAATATATCGACATACTCCCCCCTCAGTATACGGTCCCGGGTTGCAGGTGCAAGGTGCCCGCCCAGAGGGAGCGCCTGGTCGCCATATGGTATGGCGTGGACCGGGACACCGCTAATGCCGGCGTAAGCCTGCTGCTGGGGGAGCCATGGCTGGGCCCCGTAAGGCTGTAGATGGGCCGCTGGGCCTACCCCTGGGGACACCTGGGCTCCCCATCCCGCCCACCCTGTATATTGCTGCAGTGCCTGCTGACCCACCTGGCCCCCTACAATGGCCTGTTGCACCGGTGCATTAAACTGCTGTCCCATAGGGTTAGCCTGTTGGGCCAATGGGTTGCCCTGCTGGTTTGGGGGATTGGCCATGCTTGTCATCTGGGGAGGCCCATTATTACACTGCTGTGGCATGGCACCGAGCTGGTGCATCGGTATGGTGGCGGGGGGTTGGGGTATACCCGTACCGCCCACTGCCCACTGTACGGGCCCTGTTGCCCTGGGGGCCTGTGTGCCCACTGCTCCCGCCGTGCTACTGCAGCCTACACCCAAATTGGCAGGTGGCGCCTGCGGCATATAGATGTTGGGCCCTCCCTGTAGCTGCGATCCCGCCACACCCAAGTGTCCGGCCGCCCCCTGTTCCCCTACAACATTGTCCCACGGCCAAATACCCAATCCCACATTGTGTGACTGCGGCTGTGTTAACTCACCCGGTCCACGGCTCGGCTCGGCCACCTCCTGGTCGTCTGGCGCGCTTGTCCCGCTGCTCTGCTGGGCCTCATGCTGAGGGGGCTCGAGATTGCTCCTGTCCTGTGCTGGCCCCGGGTTCTCAGTGACGTTCGCGTCCTCCCTGGGTTCAGCGATATCGCTCCCCTGTTCCAAGGCTGCCATACGAGAAGAGAGTGCCTGAACCATTTCCCTAACCCTAGCTTTCTTAAGAGATTTGCATGCACGAATAGATTGTCTCTCCTGGCTGGTCCCCGCTTCGGTAGACGGACCCACTCCCCTCGCGCGCTCGCACGCTTCTACTCGTGCGCTCAGTTGTTGGAGTGCTGCGAGTGTGTCGTCGTCCAAGTCTGACTCGGCAGAGGATATTTGTGGTGGGGGCCTTTTTGCTGGGCGTTTGCCCTTAGACCTGGGGTTCCGGTTGGGGGGGGGCATGTCCCAAATGCTGCTGGACTATCCTCGTTTTCCCGATATCCCGCGCAGTCCTTGGTGGCTGCCCGATCCTGCCGCCCCCTTAGTCTTAAGGGCTTGGAGGGGACGCTGTGCTACTTGGCTGGTGATCAGCTTACTGGGTTGAAGCTACAAGTCCTCCGCCCGCACTCAACTCCCAGCTGTTGGCCCGCCCCTATCCGCCCAGCCTGGCTCTAGCCCTCCCCGCTAAGCCGCGTGCGCCCCTCCAAACCGTGTGGTGGAGCCCCAAGGGCTCTGTTCTGAGCAGCCGCCGCTCCCGCGAATCAGCCGCTCCCAGGCGGTTTAGGCCGTTCGCCGGTGCTTCCCCTGCCGCCCATGTGCTCGAGTCCGGCGGGGGCCTTGGCGACAGCCGCCGCCACTCGTCCGCTGCAGCAAGCACCCCCTACGGGGAGGCCGCCTCACCACGCGAAACTTTCCCGCTCCGCCGCCGCTTGCCACGCGGCCGCTTGGCGTTCGGCCCCTACTTCCGGGTTCGAGCTTGCTGGCGCCACGTGGCCACCGACGTCCTGCTGTTCGCAGCGGCTCTCTGCGCTGCCGCTTGTTGTTCCGGCCCCGCTTCCGGGTCGATCGACTGCTGGCGCTTCGTCGCTGCTCGTCCCTCCGCTGCACTCGTCGATAGCTCTTCTCCCTCGTCGTCCTCTCGCGCCGGCGTCGAAGGTAAAAGAGGCCGGGCCTGGGTGGGAGCCCGCTTATAAAGCGGGGACTCTCGCGACGTCCCCTGGCCTCGCGAGACTTCCGGATCACGTCTCGCGTTAGTTCGGCCGGGGGGGGGGGCAAACGGGCCCCGCCTCCCTAAGCGGCGGCGGACCGAGGACTTTGACTCAACTTCTCAAATAACAGCCCCCCCCCCCCAGTCAGAACAGCTACTAGCACAGGTAGTATGTGAACATCTTCATTCAAGGTTTATATTAGTGCTCTCAAATGCACCACTTTTAAATGTAATAGCTACAGTACTCTTAATCTCTCCTCTGGTGTGTGATGTGATTATATACAGTACAGTATATGGCTGCTCTCAAGAGGATATCATTGGTAGCCTATTGCTATGCTACTGTACATGTGGTTAGTTTTTTGTTTTTAAAGGCAACCTATTTAATATATTGGAATGAGTAGTTCAAGTGCAGCTAGCACCATGCATTGCACAGTTTAGGAGCCAAAAGCCTAGGCTGCTTCTGCTCCAGATCCCTTCTTTCTTTCCTTGTATTATGTATAGCTATTCAGATGCTCTTACATTCTCATTCCTACAAGTGTTTCTTTTCTGAGTGACATTCTGTTTTAGAGGGCACCACCTACACACCTCTGCAGTTCCGCCTAACTTGTCTCTCTTACCTAAAGGCCTTCCTTTGACCTCATCGCAGGAGCGCTTCTTCTGACCAAGGTGTCTTTTGACTTGGAGTGGAGAAATATTTTACAGGTGTTGTCACGAATCATGTTTTACAGCTACAACCCGCGGGCTGGTTTCTGTTTTGCTTTGATGTGGAGTGCTGTCATATGCTAGGAATTCACCTGGGGTTAATTTTTAAAGAGTGGCTTCAGAAGAGTGGCCTGCCCATCAGGTGTGGTAAGCAAGACATAGGACAGCCATGAACTTCAACTGCCATGCCATGTGTGTTTACTTAGATGCAAGGCCAACTAGGAGCAATGTGTTTTTAGAAGCACATTTATAATTTGCAGAGCTAATCAGCTTCCAAATATTTACTAAAATAGTTGTTAGTTCAAAATAGGGCGCTAGAAAGGGAGGGGAGTCTGATGCTTCTAGCTTGACCTTACCATTCTATTACTGCATGCTCAAGAGCACAAGAATACACATGTATACCCCACAACACTTTTTTGGAACTTGGACAGAACAGGTGATATGTAACAAATCACTCTTCCTTTCCTTCCATTTATTTAAAGTGGGAATATGATAAAGGTATCTTTAATGAGTAAAACAATGGCCATTATCTTGTTAGAATGTTGGAATGTAAATCAACAAATTTTCAAGCAGAGTGTCCAGTCATGCTGCCTGTCTATCCCATGATTGGACGTGACTGGGTGGTACAACTGGTCACATGCCTGGCCGCATGATTAACAGCTGGCAAAATCTGCAGTCTGCTTGAACCATTCCTTTTATGCACACAGTATTTCACAACACTTTTGCTTGTTATAGAGTAGTGAAAAACCGTGTAATTAACAGTGGACCATGTTTCTGGTGCCATTAAGATAAGGAACTTAATAAAATGTACAGATTGTTTTTCCTTACAGCTAATCTAGAGCCTGAACGTTATTATAAAAGTAACTAGTAATAGTTCCAAAGAATTTTTTTAAAAGGCAGACTACCTCCACAGTTAATAATTTAAAACAACAACACACACTTATCTGTCAATGTTTGATAAGTTATTAAAAATTACTATTTTAGAAACATTTGAATGTTCAAGCCGTTAGCCTATGCTACAAAATCCAGTCTGCTGTCTACCTCTTTTTTTTCCCTTGCATCAGTGCATGCAAATAAAGCACATGGTTTAGTGGAGACCGGTGCCTAAGCCATGTGATAGGCCTCCTCCACCATACAGTGAGACTATCAGATACTATAAAGTTGTAAAGTGACATCACAAAAGGATTGAATCCCTTGTGAAGTTACAGTTGTAAGAATGTAGCTAACCTGGAAGTTGAGTCATGGCAACTGGACTTCTTTTCTTGAGAGACTGAAACATTTCGCTACTCAGCCAAGCAGCTTCCTCAATCTGACTAGATTCTGAGCAGCTGCTTGGATGAGTAGCGAAACCTTTTGATCTTTCAATAAAAGAAGTCTGGTTGCCATGACTCAACTTTTAGATAACCTCACCTGGATGATTGAGAGTCTTCGCCAACAATGTAGCTAACCCTTCATTATAGGGAAAATGAATTAATCTCAGGTCATTTGTCATTTGTTCCTTGGAAGGTCTGAAGAAATCACTGCTGACTGCCATACACATGATAAGGCTTACAAGAATGGTTCCCAGGTCAGAGATTCTTGACTTCTAGTCAGATTTGAGCCCCGAGACCTCTCTTTTATAAAATATGCCCTAGGAAAGAGATAAGCCAACTAAGTGGTTCAAGATTTTGTTTTTTTTTAAAAAACATAATCTTAATTCAGTGCTTTCTCCCCCCCCCCAACAAACTGCTCTGTTTTTCTCCTAGCAAGCTGCCTCAGTCAAACGCACCTATGCGTTTATTCAAATCATTTTTTTTGAGGAAGTAATTGCCCCTGCCTTGGCTTTAACATGCAAAGAGCACACACAGGCCATGAAACCACATTGTCTCTTTTGTTTGCTGAACTGGAATGCTGCTTTAATTGTTTGCTTGACAATTGAGGTTGTACTTAAAAAGGCTGCCGCTGCTGCTTCCAAATTTACTGCCAGCCCTTGAAAAATAAAAAGAGACTCACGTCATATTCATGTTTGCACAGAAGGAAGTCCCATTGTTTCTGATGGAACTTGTTCTTAGATTGGCTGCAATCCTAGGCTTAAGTATAAGTCACACAGCCACTTCTTAGTTAAAAGGAGGGCAGCCATTGGGGAATGAACAAGCTAAAAGTGGCTATAAGGCCATGCCTGAAAGTCCTTCATCCTCTGGGTGCCAGGAAACCGAAAACCAATTAATTGATAACCTTTCCTACATGGCGACAATTGGATTTTTAGAGATGATGCCTTTTTTTGAAGTTCAAGTCAAGAAAACCGTACCTCCCTTCAACCCCTCCTTGTCCTGGCCTTTTGTGTAATCAAAGGGCTTTGGGGGCACTTCAAATAAACATTAATAACTACAATGGAAAAGTCAGTTTCATGAGACCAAGGTGGAACCCCATATAAGCAATTGCTTCCCCCACCCCCCACCCCCCCAAAAAGGAAACTCTCATTTTGTGACAACCTGGCCAGCAGACAAAGGCTTAAAGCTTTGGTTAGATGATTCTATTATACGTTGTTCCAACAGAATAATGCCTACCATGCTTATTAATTTATTTATTAAATATATATTTGCCTTACCAAGGCAGCTTACAATATTGAAATACAACATTTAAAGAAAGAAAACAATGGGTCTACAACTTGGACATAACATCATTGTGTTTAACATCATTAAAACACCACATTTAAACCCAGGGACAACCATTAAAGAGAGGCATCCTACATCATTTAAGGCAATATTACAGCTAAGAACAACAGATATACAAACATCCAGTCAAAATAATGCATAACAATCCACCTCAAAATCACATAGAAGTAGTTGGTTACTGATAATTAACAGAGTTAGCAATGTTATCAGCATTCATAAACTGGCTTTGCAATTTACAAACATTCTCTCTCTCTCTCTCTCTCTCTCTCTCTCTCTCTCTCTCTCTCTCTCTCTCTCTCTCTCTCTCTCACTCACTCACTCACTCACTCACTCACTCACTCACTCATTCACTTACTCACTCTCTGACTTGTGTGTGTGTGTGTGTGTGTGTGTGTTTCATATGTAGCCAAGGCTGAGAAATGAGTTTAGAATATGAGCATAGAGCTGTCCTAGTTGCCTCTCTAAGGCCTCTTCCTCAATCCAGTGCCGAACTGGGAGGGCTTATCTGACTGAAGTGATCCTATGAATTTTGCCTCCTCTGTAATAATTAGTCATGCATCACTTCAAAGGTAGCCATTAATAATATCCTGGGCCTCCTCCTAGTAGAATATGAATCCCTCCCACAAGTTGTTCTGTTTATTAGCTACTATTAATAAAACACTTAAGCACTTCACACACAAAAGACAACACCCTGTTCTCCCGGTGTTGCCTGCTTCTGTTTTATGGGTGGACACCTGAGACAGATTGCTGTTGCGAAGTCACCTCCAGCATCTATCTCCTCCAACCCCCCACCTTTGAGGTATCATCTACTGATGCTGCCTTTAAAAACCAACTAACCAACAAAAATGCTCACATGCTTCAATTTGTGGTGCTATGTAGGATAAGGATGACAAAATAATTATGGCGTTTTCCTTTCTATACATCTTCTCGATGTGATGTTTCCTTGTACTTCTTCACTCAGGATATTAGTATGATGTTTTAGATATTACTGTGTTGAGGGTTTAGCTGAATATTAACAGCTGAAAATGCAATTGACATTTAAAGTAAGAATACAATGATAATTTTCATTGTTTAAGACCACATAAAGGTTGCCAACTTTTTTTTCCTGGAAGAACTTTAACACCTTCACATCAGACAAAAATCTAGTAGCCACAAGCCTTTCCTTGCCGGGAAGACTGGAAAACACTTTACCTGCCAGATTTCTTCCTGTCATTTTTATGCATTCAACCATTCATTAATACATTTTGTTTCTGTGCTACATTTTCTCCAGTATAAGAACCCAAGGTGGCTTACAAACAGATAAAAAGGCAAATGTAAAAAGGCCCAGGAAAAACATGAAAAAAATAAGATACTGTATTAAAAAGATGAACAACTTAAAAACAAGTTAAAAGCACTTTAAAACACATATTTATTTGCTTGTATGAAATGCATGGGTATTCTGCAGCGGAACCGTGGCCTTTTTTTATGGCCATACCACAAAAGAGGGCCAAATGCAATGCCCCCTTCGGGCAGATTGCATGAAAGAAATGCTTGACACTAGGTGCCAACTGAGGTATAATAACTATTTGTGGGTTTTTTCCCTCCCTGGTCATGTCCATAAATGGGAATACTCGTTCCAAATGTGCTTTAAGGGGACACCACTGGAGAGAACAGTCCCAGTGAGAGACAGCCTTGTGAAGAAAGAGGATGAGCAAGGGATGCTTTCTTTCTGACTGTGTCTAGGACAAAAGCTGGGCCATTGCAGCAGGTGCATGGTTTATTCATGGCATGTAGACCTTTTAAGGGGTGCATTACTTCCTCCTACTGAAACCAAACCCCTGGTTTTAAAAATGGCTAATTTTGGTCAAAAAATTTAATTTGAAAGAAAAATCACGATTCTTAGGTACTTTTAGAAATCCACAGTGCAGGTGTGACGATGATCTTGCTCTGAGTAATTAAAGGCACAAAAGGCATGATACAGGTAAACAGTGACTAGAGACGCGAGTAATGTAGGTTGTCCATCTTGGGGGCTGTGTTGATGTAAATGAAGACGACAGGAGAAGGAAGGGCTCAAATGAGGTAGCAGAGATGGTTTTTTAAAAAGGGCTCCTTATACTTTGAGAGGAAAATTGCATCCCTTCTTGAAATGAGTACTAATAGCCAGTACATCCATGGATGTAACTTAAGTTCAAGTAGTCTTCTTCATGTCCTATTACACAATTAAGGAAGGACAAATACATATTACCTGGCTATTGCATGCTTCCTAGAAAAAAAATAGGCTTCAAGTGTTTCTAGTAGCTGTCCTTTCCTTCCTCTTAATAATACTCTTTATGTAGTATTTCCCCTCTCCAGCACCAAAACACCCAGGACCAAGAAATTCAAGGTGGGGGATTGATTGGGGTATTTTTTGTTTAAAACAACGTTCTTAACAAAATGTAGGCTTTTCCCCCTTTCCCCGTCCAGTTGTTATTCTTTCCTTTTTTTTTATAATCTCGCCAAATGTGTTCATTCCACAGGGAAACATATTGCATCAGTTAGTGACTTCATAGCTAATAATGGCTACTCCAGTGTTTTGTCTCAAAGAACAAAGCTGGGGTGAAGCCACTTATGAAGTCATTAATTGTCCCTCATTTTTCAATGCAAGTTCGAATAAACACATTTTGCTAGGTGGATGTGAAAGCCTCCAGGCTATTTTCTTAGCTCTTTTTAAATATCCATCCTGCCAGGAGACTTATATTACCCAACTGGGAGGTGTTTCCTCACTTCTTCCCCAAAACTCTGGACAGATACTTGAGTTGAGTTTCTAAAGTCTTTTTTCACAGCCTTCTATGCTCTCCCCACCCCCACCCCAAACTCCCCTGAAGCTTTATGGGATCTGAAAGGATAATTAACCCAATTGTGCAGGGCCCATTTCACTCAATCTAAACCATCCTTGAATCTATTCCTGGTGTAGTCTTTCTACACACACAACTTTTTCCAGCTTACAGGATGCTGGAGCATATTAATTGATATACCAACTGCTGGGCTTGTAAAGAGTCTTCTGCATGGTTGCCTTTGGGAAGTGAAAAGTTTCCACCAGGTTACTGGGATGCACTCTCTTGTTCTTGATTGCTCTCTGTTTTTCTCAATTCACTAGTAATTAGCTTTGGAGTCCTGTTGGACAGATTAGTAATAAACAAATGCCATAAATTCATTCATTCACTCATTCACTCACTCACTCACTCACTCACTCACTCACTCACTCACTCACTCATTCATTCATTCATTCATTCATTCATTCATTCATTCATTCATTCATATGAGAAACCCTGTGCTGTAAATATTGTGTTCTTTGGCAGATTTTATATTTGGTCCAGAGTGGTGCTGATGTGGGTTTTTAATCTACAGTTCTGTCTCTTTTATAGGCAATGTGGCCCACCATATACAACCTGCCTCTTATCTCCTGCCATATTGAACTCAGGCCTGGCATCCCTGGGCAGCTACCAGGCTCTAACACCCCCTGCCCCTCCCCATGCTAATAGGGCACAGTACTAAAGCCTTACCTGCCCCCTTCTCAGATTCTTCATTTTACAGTGGTACCTTCTATAAAGGAATTAATTCATTCCAAATGAAATTATGTTAAGCAAATTTTCCTTTATACAAATTTCCCTTAGGAATGCATTGGAGTAATCCCGTTTTTATGTTGCACGGATTCGACCCATAGGCAATTTTGTTAAGCAAATTTGCCCTATCCCCAGAATTTTTTATATTGTACAGATTTTTTGTTATACAAGGGTCCATTGTGCTTACATTCTGAGCAGCATCTGATAGTGGGACCAGGCCATGCTTATATTCCCACAGGGTTCCTGACTCAGTCCTTCAATGGGGCACTGTGGGAAATTAACATTGTAGCAGAGCCAGCCGACCAGCACCATGACTTGTGGTGCTACAACGCAGCCAGACTGAGTGCATTACACCAATTGTCAAAACAAGGTGCCAGCCAGTGGACATTTAGCCTAGCCTTCTCTTCTTGGTCTGGAATTCTCTGCCTGCAGCGGAAGAGTCAGGAACCTAATGGACAAATGTAGAAGCATGTATTCATGTGTCTCTCCTATCCCATCCCAGGTAGCAATGGAGAGCAAGCATTATGGCACTACCTTAAATATATGAAGGCTTGTCATCGTATCAAGACTCTTTATGGTCTTTGCTTTAAATCAAACTGACCATCACCAGTTCTTGACACTTTTCTTGTTTGTCAGACTGTCACACACACACACACACACACACACACACACACACACACACACACACACACACACACACACACACACACACACACACACACACACACACACACACACCACCCTATGTGAAGCAGGAGTCACTTTCATCATTTCATGGAGGAGGGCTTTGAGTCAGCATCCTAAACCGCCACAGGCAATGGCCCGGTGGCTGTATGGTGTCCTGGGAATGTCGATTTAATTCCCTTTCCCGTTGCTGCTGCAATATCTTTCAGGTCTTTCTAGTGACACGAGGAGCAGAGGAGCCCTGTTTTGACGCTAATAGAGAAACATCTCTGTTCTTGTGGAGAGGTAACTAATGGCTCCCACTGGGACTTAATGATCATTGCATACTAATCACAGCGAGCAAGGGCAGCCTTGGAGAGTCCGGGCTGTCAGCAGGTGACACAAATACTCATAATACATCCCAGGCTTCTAGTCGAAATGCTGATAGTAATAATATGTCCGTAGCAGTAGACAGAGACACTTCAGCTGATGTAAGATCAACAACTAATTGCACAGATCCTGCAGTTGTCTTGCTTTCCTTTCATAAGGTCTCTCTTGTCGTCCTGTGAATGTGACTGTAATATTCAGTGACAAAAACGAGCAAGATACAGACTTCTGCATCTAGAACTTCTTCATTTCTTGATTGTGGAAATTATTATTATTTATTTCTTAATTTTATACTCTAAAGTTTTAGAAGGAGTACTAGGCGAGATTTTGGAGTAGGAGGAAATACTTTAACACCCTACACATGGCTAGGCACTAATGGTTTGAGAATTACAATGATTGTGTGAACTATGAAAGCAAATGTCCCTCAATGTATTCAGCTTTTGGCTTTTCTTGACAACAATCTGGGACAGGATTTTGATTAATTGTTTTAACATAATACATCTGCACAATCTTGGCCTTAATTAAATATTTCTGGAATTTGATGCCTCTGAGAAGTCTTATTGAGATGGAATGTCAAAGTTTGATATAGGCTCCATCAGATGTGGGCTCTTTGGAAGAACTCTCATGGTGACATCTACTTTGTTAATTATATGTTAACCTTAGTCAATCTAACCCAACCTTGTTTTGTGGACTCACACCTGTCCTTTGTTCTCTTCTTCAGAGAGACAAGTCAGCCTCCATGAGACATTTTCTCTTCGAGATAACAGATGCTCAGTAGACCATCTGATGAAACAACAACAACAACAACAACAACAACAACAACAACAACAACAACATCTGTTCCTCTCAACAATGCAACCAGGGGCCAATATTCTGTTTGCAGTCATGGAGCATAACATATTGTTGTCTCAGCATTTTGTAAGATGTCCCACATGCCATTAAGTAAACTGGAGATTGCCCCATTGCAGTTAATTGGACACCCATTGTTCTTTATAGAAGTTGCTGGTGGATACCACCTTGTGCATGTTTGGAAAAAGCCCAAGCGCTTATGAAATGGATGGCTGCATGTGTAGACCAGGGCAAAGAGGAATTTAGATATCAGCTCAAATCCTCTTACACAACTTTATGCTATACAAGGAGGAGGATGCAATCATCATGTGATCTTAATATTATATTTGATTTAATTGCGAACTTTCTAACCTCTCTTCAGGCTCCACGGCTCCCTACAGTTTCTTATGGACATGAGGAAGCCTTTGGGAGTCTTAGGGTTGGGGGAAAGACTGTGATATGGCAGCAGGTTTTGGAAATCAACAGCTAGGGACCCATGGGACCTATGGGCGAGCGATAGGAAGCTTTTGGTAAGCTTTCAATAAGATAAAATAAAATATTACTATCGTGGGATGGTATTTTTCTCTTTGCCTGGCAGAAAGTTACACCAAGAAGATTTCAGCCAGTACGCTTTCCATATACTTATCCTATATCTAGTGATACCTATACAGCACTTCTCCTTAGCTGGTAGGCCTTGCCATGCAAAGACTGATTACCTCAGATGGCAGATAGTGGGGGGAGGAAGTGCAGCCATACAGACACTATAGTTATCCCCCCCATACCATATACAGTGGCCCCTTGTATAACAAACAGTTTGCGTAACATAAAATCTGTACAACATGAAAAATTCCAGAGAGAGGGGAAATTTGCTTAACATAATTGCCTATGGGGAGAATCCGTACAACATAAGTAGTAGGGAAAGGGGTGCTCCTGTCAAAGGGGCAATAAAACCATCAAACACCGGAAGTCCCGCCCCCTTACCGGAAGTCCCGCCCCTTACCGGAAGTCCCTCCCCCTTACCGGAAGTCCCTACCTTCCGCCCCGCCCCCTTACCCGGAACCGGAACCTTCCTGGGCCCTTTGACCTGGAAGTGACGTCCTCTTCCGCCTGACCCGGATGGGGAGCCTTGCCCCCTCCCCCCGACACGTCACGGGGTCCCCCTACCCCCCCCAGCAGGCATGCCCGGGCATGCCTGCCCCTAGGGCGCTGCCGCTGGCTATGTGTTGCCTGGGCCTGTATTGCTGCGTGTGCGCATGCCTGAGAGGCCTTTATAAGAAGAGGGGAGTGTTCTGCGGTGCCCACCGCCGCCTTTTCCGCTTTTCCTGAAACCGACTGGCCCATGGTCCCCGCCGTCCCGTTTATGTGGAGAAAGATGGCGTCTTCAAGCAAGAATGGGTTTTCCTCCAGCTTGCCTAAGGACACCCCGGACTCACCGCCGAAAGCAGAGAGCGTGGACTCCCCTCCGAAGCCCGAGAGCCCGGACTCTCCGCCAAAATCCTGGACCCCAAAGATAGAGAGGCAGCGGTTGAAACCGAAAAGGCGTCTGCACCCCCACATGCACCACGGGCCTATGGGATTTTCCATGCCCCTCTGCCCCCTAAACACCCCATCGCGGAAGCCCAGCTCTGCGCCCAAAAAGCCGCCCAAGCCTGCCCTTCACGCTGAGGAGACCCTGTTTTGGTCCGATTCAGATGATGGTTATGACCATGGAAGTCCACCACCGAAGAGAAGGGCCTTAAGGCGTTATGTTAGCTCAGATTCTGACAGCGACCTTGCAAGCGGCTCTAACAAGGAGAATGCTGCCCCTGATACGGAGGACTTTCTAAATACGGTAAGGCCCTATTTTAAATCTAAGTTCATATTGTGATACTGTGTCTTGTGGCAAGGCTGCAGGTGTTGTGCGGCTTTAGAGTTTGGGGGTGTGCTATGTATCTAATTACGTTGAAGTTTCCTTTTATAATTAAAACCAGCCAATATTTATGTTTTACAGGCCAAAGATTTGCCCCCAAAGGTAACCCCAAAATCCCCGCGACGCAAGAGAAGGGCTTTAAGGCGTTATGTTAGCTCAGATTCTGACAGCGACCTTGCAAGTGGCTCTAACAAGGACAATGCTGCCCCCGAGTCAGAAGAATCTTCAAACACGGTAAGGAGCTGGCTGTCGGTGTTTTAGAGGATGGGTGTGTGTTAGGCATTTCATTACTTTGTAGCTTGCTTTGATAATTATTTTTTATTTGCTATTTGCAGGAATTACCCCATAAAACATTGAGCAGATTGCTCCATATAGACCTGCCAGAAATTAAGGCGAGAAAGAAGCAATATATGAAGAACATTGTGCATACAACAGTCGCTGTGATTATTAAATATTATATATCATCATATCAGAAACAATCTTGCGATGGCTGTCAAAATAATTTGGAAAACCAGGAATCGCATTCGTGTATAACCTCAACCATTGCATCCATATCAAGACTACTTGGTTCTCTTTGTGCCAAAATATGTTACAAGACTGTCATCCATACCGTCATCTTAATTGCATATTGTTGCAATAGCCTGATATTGACAGCTGAAAATATTAATGAGATATTGACGCTTGTATCTAAAATTTCCAAGGCAGAAAAACCATATTCATTCCTCAAAAAAATGTTAAGACAGACTGACCCCTTGCTATTTCAAAATATTTACTCTGTGGTCACTGCTAGAAATGTCAGTGAATTTATTAAATAAAATGCTCTTACACATATTATTTTCTTTCGTTTTTTATTGCATTGCTTTTAAAAAGTTAGCCATGCGGGTTCTTTGACAAGCTCTCTGGATGGTGTCGACTGTGAGGATTCCACATGCAGCCAGGCTGGTCTCTTGAATTGTTTCTTGCGTGCAGCATCAGACCCTGGAATAGCCGGGTGTTTAGAGGTCTCTGTTTGTAGGGGGTTGACTTTCAGGTTTTCTAACTGCTCTCTAACAGATGAATTACCCACAACAGATGTGGGCACATTTAGTTCTGCCAATGCTTTAAGAAATACATCCCAGCCTTTAGGGCGCTTCTTCTCAGAAAAATAATATTAGATTGGGTGGCCCCTTTAATCAGGTCGAGAATGTGAGACCCTGGTAAGGCGTTCCCGTGATACACAAAGGTGCCTCGCTGATCCCAGCTAGAAATATCCTGATGCTGCTTTATCTTGTTCAGCAAAATTTCAGCATTTTTCTTAAACCTTCCGGGGATCCCTTCTAAAACTTCTGGAACAATTGTATCACTCTCAGGCTGTGGGGATGTGGAGGGGACAGGTTGGGAGGTTGGGGTTTGGGGGGATGCAGACATTTTTTCCACATCATCATCTTGTTTGTTTAGTGCTAAGTAGCGCTGTAGAACCCCTGTGTAGAGTTTTTATTTTTTCATACTCTGACAGGTCAGTCCTTAAGAGAATCTCCCTCATCTCGCTGTCAAGACGTCTCATGGTTGTGGTTCTAATATTTTCTGGGACACCCCGAAGCTGATCTAATTGAGCGCTGGGCACTAGATATAATTTTTCAGCATATTCCATTACTTGTTAGTTAAAAGACCCGTTATTAGGGGGACCGCGATGCTTAGCAGGGGGCCCAGAAAACCTCCGTTTTGCTTGACAATGTATTTTCTCCTTTTCAGGGAGAGCCTCTTGTTACCCAGGCTTTTAATCAGAGCACGTTTTTTTCCTTAAGACCCCCCCACCTGCTTGGGTGTTAGGGCAAGATTACCCTTTAAAGTATTCAGAGCAATTTCTGAAATGGCTGTTACCAAATCATCCGAGGCACCGCATAAAAATGGCTTTTTCTCTGGCGCAGGGGCGCCTTAATAAGGATTTTTTAAGAGGGGAAGATTTCGCCGTATACATGCTGACATGTTGGTGGGGAGAGGCGCTGTGACCAATAAATAAAAAAGAATCATCGGGAACCCTTTTTGTTCTTTTTCACTGTATACACAGCAGGCCAGTCAGGTGGGAATAGACCCGTTCTCAGTCTGCAAGACTCAGGGGTATTTGGGTTTAAATCCACCAGCAGATAGCCATGGGGTTTTTTGGTAGCATCTGCAAAAGCCTCCATGAAAAACGGAACATTTTGGGGGTACATTTGCCGTGCTAACATAGCAATTTGTAATTTATCTCTTGGGTTTTTAAAAAGCACCATATATTTAGCATTTAAGCTGATGGTTCTGTTGCTTTTACCACGGCAGAAAATATTCTGTGTAAGAAAAAATACACTCACATTTCTGTGGTGCACATATTGCGTGAAGAGTTTTTCAACCTCCTTATTATCAGCAGCACAATTCATCAAATCGTCTATAATTAAGAAGTTTATTTTATCGGGGGGTAACAAGACATTATCAGCAAAGTTTTCAGGCAATCCTTCTACAAACTTAATAAAGGAATATTTACACAATAGGTCTTTATACAGAGGCTGCCAGCAACTGTAACACCATACAACATTCTCAGGCATTTCAGAAAATACATAACGCGCATTCTCCAACATGTTTTTTACAAAGAAGGTTTTTCCCACAACCACTGGGTCCCGCGAGAATGGCTGAAAAAGGATGGTTCCACAGAGTGCTCCTCTTAGTATCCATAAGGGACCGTTTTAAATCCGTCCGTAATCACTCTTTTGTCATACACTACTTTTTGTGTTTTTCTTAAAGTTTTAGTGTGGATGAGCCACTGTCGTTTATCTCTCACAATGCCCGGCTGTTCTACAACTATTTCACGAGGAGGGTTATCTTTCTTGTCTGAAACATAGGCAAACACGAGGTCTTGAAGCGTGTCAAAATTAATTTTTCTCACTGTTTGCCACATTCAGTGTGATCCCTTTGACTTTCACACAGGCACTGCCCCCCGACAATGTGTAAGCGTAGCTCTTAGGGCCTGTTGAAACAAAACGAGTAATGTGCTCCCCCTCTGGTATCTCGCTGGTTAAGTCACCCAGATAATCCCCCAGAGGGGGATTCCAATCGCCCTCCCTGTGAACAAAAATAACAGAGTCTGTATCATGGTACAGGGACCCTGTCCTGCAGCCGGTCCAACAGTTTATAAAAGTTCCAAACGGGCATATGCAGTTGTGAAACAGGCTATGAAGGGGTTTTTTCATACCTGAGGTTGTCATTCTGTCTGTGTTATGCTTCCAGGTTACGCAGGCCGCATCATCATCAAGAAACTCACACATGGAAACTGAAAATGTTTCTGAGAACAAGAGATTGAAAAACCTGTCTGGGTCCCTTACTACCTCTGTGTTAGGGAGGTTTGTCCTCTGGCCAAATTTTCCCCACAGTGAGTTTTAAAAACAACTTAGCAATCTGCCTCTTTGCAGGGGTTCGGCTCTATTTTTTTTGCGGCGTAGCAACACCCCCTCTTTTTCCAGGTAATCTGCTATATATTTATCTTTATCAGCCTCTGTGACACACCAGTGGGGAAAACCTGATGCCTCCTGTTTCTGCCGCAGGTGTGTCTTCATATAATCAGAAAACAAATCACCCGATCTCTGAGAAAAATGCCACACTTCAAAGATTTTTCCAACCCTGTACCCCTTCTCTATAGCAACATTCATCTCTATAGTGCACCAGGTCCCTGTTAAAGCCCGCTCATCATCTGAATGATTGCATGGTTCTAGCTGGCGGAGTTCTGCACATGTAGAGCACAGCACAAACATGAGCTTTCCACCTACCCTCGACGGTAACACTGGGAAGAAGAGACCTCTTGGCGGGTAAACTTTGGCTTTTATCAACCCGAAATAATCTGTAGGAGGATCAAAGTTCTCATGGACTATTATCGGATGTCCAAGGGGGTACTCTCTGTTTTTTTGTACATGGGGATAAAGGGACGTGAAATCATAATAACGAATCTCCTCCCCTCGCCGGCTTGTAGTACAAACACACTGCATTTGTACGTCCACCAAAGAGGGCATCCCTCAGTTCTAAGGGCTCTGGAAACTGTGCGGTGGCAAGGAAGTTTTGGACTTCTTTGTCAGTTTTTATCATGTTTTTCCACTCATGCTCCCATACTGATCTCACTTCATAACCCATGCTTTTCAGGATTGCTGTCCGCTCCTCAGTAGCATTATGAAGCTGCCTGTAAGTTTTTACCAATCAAGGGGTTCCAGTCCTCTGCAGGGTAGCAGAGGGGGCACCCGTGATAAAAACAACCCAGAAATTCCAGACAGACTGGCTGACCATTTACTACAGCATAGCCATCAACAAAATATTGACCCACCTGAACCTCGCCACCATTTAAGGCATGCTGAATCTCTAGCTTTTCTTTATGTTTAAGGTACAGCAACCATTGGATGGCAGGTGTTGAGTATCTTTTGACCTGGTGGTGATAATTATCTGCAGGTGGTATCGCTATGGAAAATCTTCCGGCATAAATTTGAACCTGTACATGGCTAGGCTCACGCTGGCCAGAGTTAGGTATTGGAGGGGGTCTATGGCATAATATTCAGTTTCTTTTTTTTTCACAATCTTTTTTTAAGGTCAGCGTCATGATTTCGTGGCGATATTTTGTACAAGCCTGCACCAGGATATGTACATCCTGCTTGCAATAATGTGCTATCTCTTTTTTCATGTCGAATGTCTGCATTTTATTCTCTTCATACCATTCTAAAAAAGCTTTCTGCTCAGCAGGCATCATGTACTGCACCCCGTAGTCTTCTGGCGGGGGCAAAGGCCCTACATAATTACTATTTTCAGGCCTGTTAAAATAGTGTGTGGGAAATATCCTTTGCACCCCGAAAATCCGAGCGCTTTCGGAAGCTTAGAGAGCCCGATGGGCAAATGGCTGAGTGAATCCATGAATTTTATGCCTAGGCCTTTAACGGTGACACAGAGGAGTTTCCCACCTTGAGCTATGATATCTACATCCAGTTTTTCTTTAACCAGCTGGTTAAGCATGAAATAACAGTCATAACCTTTGGAATTATGGGCTATGAAAGTAGTACCGTTAAAACGATTATCTCTAGTGAATGTCAATATAAAGTCTGCTATGCACGACTCTCCTTTGAACTCCCAAGTCCGACCATAAGGCCAACGTCTCACCTTTTTCTTAGCACTCCTTACACCAAGGATCTTCTCCTCCTCCACCTCCTCCTCCTCCTCATCCGTCTCAATCTCATTCACCTCACCAGTAGCAGCATTTTTTTCAGGGAGCACATTCATTTCATCCTGAAAACATTCCACAGTTTCCCCACCAAAAGCCTGCAAAGTATTTGTTTTTATGTAATAAATTCAATATCTGGACTGTGTTCATCTTCACATGTAATCAAAGAGGACGTTTCTGCTGTGATTAATTTCAATCACGTTGTCAAATACCCCATATAAAATCATATTAATAGTGTTGGGAAGGGGTACAGCAAATCGGATCTCGGCTCTGAGGTTGCCTGTTCTGATCAGAGAATAGTGATCAGAGCAGGCCTGATCAGGGGTGAGGTCAAAAACATACAGTGTGTACCCCTGCAAAAATTCGTGACGGTTAATAGCTATGTCCAAATCTTTCATGCTTCTCCCCGTGGCTTTGGCCAATTGCATGTATTCACGCACGCATAGGTTGTCTCGAAAATTAGGCTGTAGAGGCTTTGATGGGGTCTGAACTCCATCCACATACAACGCTACAAAATTGACGTTGTAGTGTTTAAAGTTGAAGGGGTTTCGTGTGTATTGACCGCTGAATGCCTCATTGTCAACAAAGCCTATGACCAGTTTCTTAGGCAGTTGCCCCAAAAAAAGATTTTCTTGGTTGCAGACAAGACTCCCAGCAGCTATGCTGAAAACTTTCATTCCAATCCGCTCAACAGGATACTTTGCATTAGAGGTAAGAAGCGCTTCAGTGTGCCCTAGACGCACACCGGGGGATACTTTCACTCTTTTAACAAACAAAGCTGCATTTAAAATATGTACTGTATAATTTGCATTGTCATCTCCACTCATCAAACAGAACGCATCCTTGCTGCGTGTGAGTTTGATCTTCACATCTACACCATTCAGCAGCATTTTGTCCTGGAAAAATATATCGCTGTGTAATGGCCCCATGAGATCCCAGGTCCGGCTACCTGCTGTCTGATGTGCTCTAGATTTAAAGCCCCAGTTTCCCTCACCAGCGGCTAGGCTTGTAGATTCCATCGTTTGATAGGCATCTTTATAAAAACCACCTGCTGCAAATTGTGTACTCAAGGCATCGGCGCTGTAGTTCAGTAGCAGTTCTAAAATGGCTCGGTAGGGATAACAGTTGTGACTCTGACTGATCAGCCTATCGCCGAGGGTAACATCCAGCTGGCTAAACAGCGAGGCAATGGGGTAATTGACCAACCCCCGTTTTGGCGGCATCAGCCATGTTTGAACCATCTGCTTTTGTTATTTTGCAACACAGAAAAAGAAGCGAATGACTGAGGTCTAAATAAAATTCACTCGCCCCTGTTATATAAAATTCCACAGGTGCATTAGGGCTTAGGGCTGACAGAGGCGGGACTTCAACGTACATACTGCTTTCCACGCAGGTTTGTGTTGGTGATATTTGAAAAAGATCCAGCTCGGATTTGGTACATTCCTCAGAGGAGTTATGAATGAATGCCATTTTAAAATATGTCTCTTCCGCTGTGTTTTAGTATCTTTGTTTTGCGGCCTCCTCTCCTCTTCCTGACCTGAAGCTTCTGAATTTTTCTACCACGGATACCCCTTCTTTTTAGGGGCTGAGGTGCTCCAATATGTTGGTGTGAGATGCTTTTCGTTTAACTCCGCCCCTTCTTTTTAGGTACATGAGACCCGAACCTTCTTGGGTTCTCACCTTTTTCATAACATGACTCACTACGTCTCCAGCTATGTTGTGCATGGCTGTCTTAACATGAGGTTTAATAATCTGAAACCCCCTCCTCAAAAGAGGAACAGCCCTTCTGAAAAGTCCACGAAAAATGCCCCCCAGACCTGCACCATACATGTTTACAGCTCCATGGAAACCAGGTAGACCACGGCCTGCCTGGGCTTTGTAGTAGGCCCTATAGGCATCTACATTTCCATAATCTTTAACGACAACCATTTTTGGATCATGCAGCTCTCTTTTGCACGCTCTAAAAATAACCTCTTCTGGGTCGAACGTGTAACCTCACGACAACTTTCCCCCAGTTGAATGGCACGTGTTGGTTCTGGTCGGTCTTTATTTCAATGCTTATTGTGTTGATGTGGCTCTTGTTCATTAACATATAATGCGGCTTATCGTAAGTTATGGTGACACATTCATAAGTTTCTCCTCTGACGGGTATGCACCGTAACAGGGGTACAGAGCTGTCTCCTACAATTTGGTGCTCTATGATATCCGTATACAGGTACATTGCGCTCACCCCTCCGGTAATGTCTGCAGCGTGGTCTATTTTATCGACAGGAACATCGGGTGGTAGGCCCAATAGGTGGGCTAACCCCCCAGTGGCTGAGAATTTGTATGTGTTTTCCCCTATGAATCTAACTTTACCCTTTACAGGGTCGTAGACAAAACGTATTTTAGGCGGATCTATGGCGACTTTTATATTGTCATTCATTTCATCCAAAACAGATTGAATGCTCTTGTAATAACCTCTGTGTAGTAGAAAGCCCCATTTAGTTGCATCCTGATAAATGTAAAACATGGCATTTTCAGTCAGTGTGTACCAGCTGCGGGGGTACTGAATTTCAGCCAGACCAACTTCCCATGCACCACTCAGATCTAAGGGTTGTGGTAGCAGTGTTGTAAAATTAGCATTTGTATTTTGAGGAAATATTTCCTTGCATGCATTGCTGGGGAGTGTGATGTAAAATCCGTTATCTCCCATTTTCCAACTCTTCTATATAGGGTCACAAATTTCAGAGGCAGCCACCCAACTGTTGAACTTACTGGGCCAACCTTTCCATTTCACTAAGTGAAGTTTTCTTGAGCCACGGCCTTTTGTGGCCAATACCTTTTCAATTCTATACACCCGGTCTTCTCGGGGGTTCACTTTTTGTAGTTCTTCGGGATAGAATGTCCCCACAATAGCATCACCATGGTAATCTGTTAACAGGTATACGGGTCTCTTTGCTTTTTTGATAACCTGATCCACTATAAATATCTCTGTAGTGAAATTCTGTTCATAACCCTTATCGAACACCCCCTTTATTTTTGAAACCCTGACATGGTCTCCTTTTCTGAACAGCGGCCTCTCCTCTTTCGTTTTAGCAGAGGTCCCATAGATTGTTTTCCAGATGGCCAAAGAGTTGTGAGGGGTCACATCTACAGGCCTAGCCTTGATAGTTCTGTGCATGCTGTGATTATAGCTTCTTAGGAACTGAGGTAATACAGCCATATATTTGTACGTATTATTGGCTGTGAAATACCGCCACATTTTTGTTTTTAAAGTTCTGTTAAACCTTTCCACAACACCAGCCTTGACCTCATTATTGGTGACAAAGTGGTGTATCCCATGTTTCTTTAACAGCAGGCTTACAGGCTTATTTAGGAACTCTAACCCTCTATCTGTTTGAAGCGTCTCGGGATGTCTATGGTTCTGTTTGAAAATGGCCGCTAAAGCTTTGGACACCTCCCGCCCCGTCTTGTCTTTGAGAGCCACAGCCCAGGCATATTTAGATAAAATATCAATGCATGTTAATATGTACTTGTAGCCCCTGTTGTACTCTGAAAATTGCTGCATATCTACCAAATCCGCCTGCCATTGTGCATCGACTCCTGAGACAATAGTCTTGTTTCTTTTAAAATGTATTCGGGCGGGCTTATGGAGTGTATAGGCATCCTGATCAGAAAGCCATCGAGAAACATCCTTGACCCTTAATGATTTGATGCGCTTTTTTTGCCTCACTAAATAGAGGGGTAACACCTCCAAAACTTCCTACAGAATCCGGTGTATAATATATATTTTTTAGAACATCCCCGTGGTCAGGCATCTTAGCAGCCCACAGACATATGAACACAGATTAAGGGGTTAAATAAACTTTATTCACAAGAGAATAAGGCTGGAGCATTTTTTTTAAGATTTCAAGGCTTTACCAGACTTATAATATGTTTAATATTTGCAAATAATAGGACGGAAAAGGCTATTTTCTAAGTTTAAACATAAAGACAGACATTATTGAATAAGCTGTTATATTCTCAGAGTATATGTTGAAACCACTTGAAGCGGCAGAATTTTTTTTTTTTCACATGCTATGACTTCTCGGCAGATTCTTTTTCTCCAGCAGAGTGTCCTGTTGAGAGAGCATTAAACAGCCTCTTAGTTTTAAATTTTTGCAGCCCCCCCCCCCAGCCCCCGAACGAGAGTTATAAACAATTTAATGAAAAAACTCACCTCGGCCGCTGAACCGCTCTCATAACCCTCATCTGCAGAAGTCCAAATATCCTCTTGTGGCTCCTCTAGAGCCCCAGGTTCGGAACCATCTGAGCATTCACTCCCCAATTTCTCTTTTGGTTTCTGCCATCCTGCTCTTACCCCATGAGGACAATCACACTCAAGATCGGACCAAAACAGGGTCTCCTCAGCGTGAAGGGCAGGCTTGGGCGGCTTTTTGGGCGCAGAGCTGGGCTTCCGCGATGGGGTGTTTAGGGGGCAGAGGGGCATGGAAAATCCCATAGGCCCGTGGTGCATGTGGGGGTGCAGACGCCTTTTCGGTTTCAACCGCTGCCTCTCTATCTTTGGGGTCCAGGATTTTGGCGGAGAGTCCGGGCTCTCGGGCTTCGGAGGGGAGTCCACGCTCTCTGCTTTCGGCGGTGAGTCCGGGGTGTCCTTAGGCAAGCTGGAGGAAAACCCATTCTTGCTTGAAGACGCCATCTTTCTCCACATAAACGGGACGGCGGGGACCATGGGCCAGTCGGTTTCAGGAAAAGCGGAAAAGCGGTGGTGGGCACCGCAGAAACACTCCCCTCTTCTTCTTATAAAGGCCTCTCAGGCATGCGCACACGCAGCAATACAGGCCCAGGCAACACATAGCCAGCGGCAGCGCCCTAGGGGCAGGCATGCCCGGGCATGCCTGCTGGGGGGGTAGGGGGACCCCGTGACGTGTCGGGGGGAGGGGGCAAGGCTCCCCATCCGGGTCAGGCGGAAGAGGACGTCACTTCCAGGTCAAAGGGCCCAGGAAGGTTCCGGTTCCGGGTAAGGGGGCGGGGCGGAAGGTAGGGACTTCCGGTAAGGGGGAGGGACTTCCGGTAAGGGGCGGGACTTCCGGTAAGGGGGCGGGACTTCCGGTGTTTGATGGTTTTATTGCCCCTTTGACAGGAGCACCCCTTTCCCTACTACTAACATAAAAATAGGATCACTCCATTTTCAATGCATTCCTATGGGAATTTGTATAAAGGAAAATTTACTTAACATAATTTCATTTGGAACAAATTAATTCCTTTATACAAGGTACCACTGTACATTTATTTTGGACATTCCAAACCATCTAATGCCTCAGATGTATTGCAGGACGCGTTCCCAAGGCTAGTGTTGAAGTCAGATGGAACTGCTGGTCCAGGCAGCTTCTGCAGAAGGATTTGTGTCTTGTTTGGCCATCTGTGGTAGCAAAGTATTTTGGGTCAGATGTACCTTGTAAATACTAATAGGTATGTACATACCATGGCTCTTAAAAAAACTAACAGCTATAGTGATTTATGACTGACATACAGTATTCCACTATGAAGAACGTGTGTGTTGATTTGCTTAAAATTAGTTGTACAGTAGTTCAAGGATAGTGTTGGTGATGGTTTCACGACCCTCTGAGGGCAGTCCCTTTGCTTTGGTGATGATCAAAATATCAGATTCCTACAGCTTGTTGGATTTTACCCCCTTCCTTGTATTTCCCCTGAAAGCCACAGGAAACTCAGTAAGGGGCCTCCTATTAGCCTCCCCTTAAAAGAGAGAGAGAGAGAGAGAGAGAGAGAGAGAGAGAGAGAGAGAGAGAGAGAGAGAGAGAGAGAGAGAGAGAGAGAGAGAGAGAGAGAGAGAGAGAGAGAGAGAGAGAGAGAGAGAGAGAGAGAGAGACCAGGGCTAGTGACGGTGGCGCGTATCTGTTCTTGATCTCCAAGAGAAAATGACAGAGGCCCACACGTGTCACTCAGGAAGGAAAGGGCAGGTGTGACCTCGCCAAACAAGGCTGGCTACGGTCAAGATGTCATTAACCGAGGGAGGGGGGCAGAATCTCTCCCACAGCACTTGGCGACAGCAAGCCAGGCGGGGAAGCGGAGGTTCTCTCTCTCTCTCTCTCTCTCTCTCTGCCTCGCGCGGGAGCTGAGCGTCCGGGCTTTCCGCGGCGGCTCCCGCACCTCCGCCCTCCCTTCCCTTCCCCCTCCACGCTGATCTACGCGGCTATCAGAGGGGCGGCCTGCGTCCGCCGTTTGTTAGAGGCAAAGCCAGCACGCCTGTTTCGTGCCCGCACCACCACCACCCCGTCCCCAACTACTCGAATTGCCAGGCCGTGGGGAGGTGTGCAGAAGGGACAGACAGCAGTCCGGGCGGAGGTGCCCGCACAGGCGCTTTGCGGTGCTTTGCACCATGACGCAACCCGCCCCGAAGAGTTACAGGTGTTGCGTAAGGAAGGCGCCGCGGCGGAGGCAGGCCTTGGTTGCAGCGGGTTGGGAAGAGAGGCCGTGGGTCTGGGGGCGCCCTATCCAGAGAAGGGAAGAAGGGCCAGGAAAGCGCAGTTAGGGGTATTTCATTAATTGGGGGGGGACAATAGGCAGTGTATAAAATCGTACATTGTGAGGGCAGAGTTTGCTCAGAGTTCCCCCATCCCTGCTTGCAACACTAGGACCCACAATCACGCTGTGGAGCTGAAAAGTGGACATTCACGACGGAGGGAAGGAAAGCGCAGGGGCGAACACCCCTCACAGGGGCCGCCCCAAGACGTTTGGCTGCCTGAGGCAGAGCAGCATGTCCTTCCCCTCCCCCCTTCAAGGTCGGTCTATCTAGCATAAAATGCCAACCAAGTTATTCTACCATAGAAAGTAGAATATTCTATAAGCATTTCTCATCCCTAGCAGGAGACCACCCCCTCCATGTAAACAATTTGCTGCCCTTTCAGGATATCAAAATCAGCTGCCTGAAGTTGGGCTTTCATTTTGACAAATGGTAAAAGGCCAGTCTTGGCTTTCATCCATGGCTTGTGAAAAAGAGGGTTGCCTTGGATGGACCTTGTATACGATCTAGTAGGCCTTTTATCATGTTCTTATTTGTTTGTTTGTTGCATGGCTTTTAGTTTTTGTTTACATGCACCAGTGGCCACTTGACACATTAATATATATATATATATATATATATATATATATATATATATATATATATATATATATATATATATATATATATATATATATATATATATATATATATATATATATATATATATATATATCAGTGGACTTGGGAATAATATAAAGATGTCTTTTTTTGCTTCCAGCATACATACATACTTAGAAACAGCCATAGACATCCCATTCTTTTATCAGAAACCAGGTAGGCTTTATTGTGCTCATGTGGGCATTATGATGTCTTTGCCTCCACTTCCTCCTCTGGTCAAAAGTTGTGGTCAAATAGACCTTCAAATAGCAGAATTAATTTGCATGCAAGTATCATATGAGCTGTGCCTCTTGGTTCTTTGTTTATGTGCATCAGAAATGAAATAAAATCAAACATTATGGAACATACAGGTTTGTAGTTCAGTCCTTCACATAACACTCATCAATTCATGGTTCCTTTGCAGTGAAGTTTAAACAGATTTTCCACATTGCAAAGCCCACTGCCGCACAAACCCATTCCAGAGTGACTCCTGAAGGTGACATTTTCGCCAGGCCTCAGGATTTGGCCCCCAAACAAAAGTTTGATGCATGCATCTTCTGGGCCTCATGTTTTTTCTCTGAAATCTCAGGAAAGGGAATGGTGCTAATCTGGCAATCATCTTGTTTGAGATTCAGTTTATCCAACTATACTTTACCAAGAGATCTGCCAGTAAATAAATATTTTTGCTCTACCTTTAGTTTGGAAAACTGTGTTTCTTTTCTTTTTGTAATATACTTCCTTCCCTTTGTGTGTTGTAACCTTCAGTCTCCAAATCTCAGACAGGCAGGCCCTTGGTAGCACTAAATCATTGCCCTCTAAATTAATCATTGTTCTCCAAACTATGTATCTGTGACACACACACACACAGATACATACAGTTTGCAATTGTTAGTAACGGGCATCGTATGGGTACAAGTTTTGGCTTTGAAATCCCAGTCAATGGGTCGCTGCTGTCCTAGCAACTCCATTCTTGGTTGTCATAGGCTTCATAATAGACCAAAGGACTCTCCATGTCAGTGGGAGGGTTATTTTTGCACAGAGCTTCCAGAAGCAGTATCACGGAGTTCCAGGCTTTTGTGCATCTTCCAGGTTAAGCAGGGCCATTGAGGCAGCCATCCCGTCCCTGTAGACTGCTCCTGTGACAGACCAAATATTTTATTTATTTATTTATTTATTTATTCATTGGATTTCTATACCACCCATCTGACAGCAAGGGAAAAGGCCAAATTATTTTTGTTTCGTCCACAAGAGGTGTGAAGGCAGCTCCTTCCTTCTGCTAATAAGAAACAATGTAGTTGTGTGACACATTTACTCCTGAACTTGGAGTTCCCAGGATTTGGTGTACATTTATTATTATTATTATTATTATTATTATTATTATTATTATTATTATTATTATTATTATTATTATTATTATTATTATTATTATTATTATTGTTTGTTTGTTTGTTTGTTTGTTTGTATCCCCCAAATGATCCCCAACAGCATCTGGAAACCTTGACAACTACCTAAAGGCTTGCCTGGACTCTGGGCCTCGTGCCAAAGTTAATAAATCTGCCTTATTTCTAGTTGCTATGCGCTACAGAGGCCTGCTGAACTCCCCCGTAAGACCTGTCTTGAGTGACAACTGAAGAACAGAAAGCCTGAGGGACACTCCCGTGTTACAAGATCCCATCGCTCTGAGGGTATACCTGAAGACAAGGTTTCTTTGATTACCATCATTTTGCCAACCTCTGTTTCAAAACAACTAAATTCAAAAAAATGCTTCAGTGTGCTATAGATCAGGCAAAGTCTCTCCCCCCCCCCCCAAAAAAAAACAGTTGCTTGGAAAAACGGTATATTGAATAGCACAATGTAGAGACTTGTTAGCAGCTACATGGCTAAACTCTCCGGACGGTTTCTATAAAGGGAGTAGAATCTTGATATCTCAGTACTGAGGAGTGGGGGTGGCGGTGGGGAGCATGTATTGTCCTAGGTGACAGGAGACACTTGTCGATCTCAGAATTGCTAAGCCAAGACTAATGTAACATCATACTCAGGGGTGAAAAGATATTAAATGTTACAAAAGACTGCTCCTCATTTGTTTATATTGGACCCCACCGGCAGCCTGCATAGTTGAGTGCTTGGAGGTGGGGGTGGCAACAGGGCTGTCACAAGAATCAACTACACTTCAAAATTTACCACTGTACCTCTGTCTATCCTTCTGCATTGGTACTGCTATTTGCCACTCCTTATTCATATTGAGAATTTCTGCCAAGATGCCCTGAGCACATTCAATCTTGCCTGATCTTGGAAGCTAAGCAGAGTCGGGCCTGGCTAGTACATGGATGGGTGACCACCAGTGAATACCTGGAGCTGTAGGCATTTGAAGTCGGAACGGACAAGTTTTTCCAGTATTCCTGCCAAGAAAACTCCATGTACTTGGGTTCACGAAGAGTCGGTCACAACTGTAATGGCACAACAACAAAATTCACATTGTAAAAAGCACATTTTTCACCATCAAAGAAGAGTTTACCTACAATGCAGGCCTATGGGTCCATTCTTTATTCACCCAGTTTCAGGTAGATTTCAAGCCCATTATCTTTCCTTCTCTTTCATTCTTTCAGTCTTCTTTTTTTTTGCTTGCTTGCTATGGTTTATTTGCCACCTTTCTCCCCAAAGGGGGTCCAAAGTGACATAACAATGAAAACTATATGACAATCCCAGGTTTAAAATTTAATTTTAAATATCACACTACAAAAACAATTAAAACATTTATCAACATTAAAGTCACCATTAAAAACTATTTAAAAGATTTTTAAAAAGTTTAAATTTTAAAAAATCTAGTACAGTATTCCCGAAACACCCCAGTGCTGCCAATCGCTTAAGAGCTTTGCCTGAAAAGCAAGGTCTTTGTTTGAAGATGGAAAGACAGGAGGGAGGAGGCCAGCTTAGCTTTACCAGGCACTGCATTCCAATGCCTGGGAGCAGCCACTGAGGGCGTTTACACACGACCCCTAAACTCCGGGGCAAATGGCTCCCAGCTCCAGAGCTTAAAAATGTTTACCCACCAGCTCCGGAGTTAACAGGAAATTAAGTGCGACCCCGCCCACTTTAGCGCGTCCCAGCGCAGCTTTCAGGTACCTGCTCTTTGGAGGTGAAAATTATTTGATCCGGTGTAACGATAGTGAGTGCGGGGCTCTCCTTGCTTCTGTTTGTTGTTTTTTGGCTCCCGCCCCTTTAAGAGCTACTTTTACAGAGAGGAGAGGCAGAACAAGGTGAGCGGCATGCTTTTCTTTCTCTTTTTCTCCCTCCCCTCACGCAGCCAGCAGCCAGGAAGTGCGGAGGGGGTGGGGACACAGGAAGAGCGACGAACCCCTAAGATCCCTGGTCCGAATTTAAGTGGCCAGAGGATCTTAGGGGTCGTGTAAAAAGGCCCTGAGAATGCCCTGAGAAGCCTTGAACACGTATGGTGCTGGGGGAAAGACTATATTTTTAAAACAACAGATCAAAATGCAGGTGTGAACAAAAGAATATTACACCGGAAGGTGCAGAACATGTGGTTTGTTTAAGTATTAGATCCATGCAGTTTCCTATAGAGAAGTGATATTCATAAGCAGGGCTTTTGTTATTTGTGAAGGACTTTTCAGCAGGGAAAGCTGTGTATGTCTGTAGAAACAGCTGCAGCTTCACACATTTTTAAAAAAATGATTGCACAGCTTTTTTGTCTGAAAGCTACAGTGACCACTCAAATTCAAGTGACTCTGTAGCACTTTTCAGAAACATATCAGTTTAACTATAGATTGATTAAACAATAAGGAAGGAGGTTGGGGAGAATATTGGCTACAAGCTCAGTCCAACATGGAATTAAATGTGCTTCAGTTATTTGATTTCAGTGGGCACAGTAACAATAATTTTGTGGTGGTTAGTAGCCTCTGCATTTTTGTAATCTCATCAGCACAGATAGCTAGTGCCAACATTCAGTATGTAACCAACAGTGGCAGATTTTAGTTCAAACAGGAAGGCAGAGGACATGTTAAAATTGTTTTAATACACATTAAATAGGCACAGAGTCTGAAAAAGAACACATTTGATTTTTTAATATGTTTTGTATCCAATTCAGCACATTTTTATGCAACAGCTTGAGCAGATCTTTAGAAATCTCTCTCTGCATCCTAAATATTGGGGGAAACCTGGATACGATTGTGCAAGTGTGTGTGTGTGTTTCTGTTACATATTTCTCAACTTTCCATTCTCAGTCACCTCAAAATGGTGTACATTGCTCTCTTTATCTCTACTTAAATTCATTTGGTTGTGCGTACTGCACACTATTTATATTTATAATCTACCCATAGATCTTCCATAGGCCACTGCAATCATTCCTGTGAAAGAACAGAAAGATCTGTCCCAAGACTGATTCAGTGGTTAAATGCCTGTACTGCAGGTAAAACTGTGCTCACAACCTGGGGTTCAATCTTAGGTAGTAGGCTCAAGGGGCGTTTATACACGACCCCTAAGCTCCGCCGCAAATGGCTGCAAGGTCCGGACCTTAAAAATGTTTACCCACCAGCTCCGGACTTTGCAGACAATTAAGTGCGACCCCGCCCACTTTAGCGCGACCAAACAGCAGTTTTCTTGTACCTGCTTTTTGGATGTGACAAATATTTGATCCGGTGTAAGGATAGTGAGTGCGGGGCTCTCCTGGCTTCTGTTTGTTCTTTTTTTGCGCCCCGCCCCTTTAAGAGATCTGAATGCTGCCGGGAACAAAACGGAGGTAAGAAGGCATTCTTTTCTTTCTTTTCTCCCTCCCTCAGGCAGCCAGCAACCAGGAAGTGCGGAGGGGGGTGGGGACAGAGGAAGAGCAGGAACCCCTAAGATCTCTGGTCTGAATTTAAGTGGCCAGCGGATCTTAGGGGTCGTGTAAAAAGGCCCAAGGTTGACTCAGCCTTCCATCCTTCTGAGGTAGGTAAAATGAGTACCCAGCTTGCTGGGGGGGGGGGTAATGTGTAGCCTGCAGACTGGAATTAAACTGTAAACCACCCAGAGACTTGAAGTGGTATGGGGCAGTATATAAGTAGAACACTTTGCTTTTTTCCCTTTTGTCAGAATACTGAATTTTCATTAACTTGTATTATTTTCTTGTTTGCTTATTTTTATTACTCTTGTGGCTGTGTTTCAATTCTATCCTCAGCCATAAAAGTGGTACAAATTTTGAACTAGAAAAATGGAACAATTTCTAATTTTTGCTGATTCTCTGACTAAAGAAATTCCTGAGTACATAGGCCAGCATTTGCTCCTTAGAGGGAAACTGGGATAAATGTGCCACAATTTTATATACATACATTGTTTAATTCATGTTGAATTGAAGGTGGTAGCATTGGCTTGCTACCCTGCATTTTTCTGCCACTAAGTATAGGTACTTCTGGGGACATACTGAGTGGTGAAGTTTAATCATCCTGAGGAGGATGACAGAAAATGTATGGAGAAATGCTTTCCTCAAAACAAGATGGAATAATATATTCATGCAACCTTTCATTTTTTTTATTTTTTTTGTTTCTGTTTCACAAAGCAGTGCAGTGCATAACAGACTTTTGGTGATCTTCTTGCTAATTGTTATAATTCTAGGCAGCAACGCCAGTGCTGTTGGGATATGTGTACCTGGCCCCTTGAAAGATTAATGCCAGATGTCATTATGGGTCAAAGGTGACATGCTCTTACAAAGCACAAGGTGACCTGTTGTTTTTAGAATCTGTACACGCCACCGTCTAGGAGAAAGTGATGTGTTCGTTGCATGATTCATCTGGTTTTCCAACTCCAGCAAAAATGTATTTTAAAATTGTTAATAGAATAAGCTTTTAAAATGTGTTTCTGGTACATTAAAACTTTTCATATTGCCTGTGTATTTTCACTTGGTTAATTAGAAGCATCTTTCCCACAATAGTTTTCCTTTTTCAGACAGGAAAATAATTTTCACATTTTATGGGGGGGTGGATTACTGTAGGGGAGAAAAAAAACTACTGAATAAACCAGTTGACATTATTCCGCCTTTGCAGCTATCTAAGTTTTTGCAATTTGAATCCATGCCATCTGATGATACAGAGTCAAAATGTCTTCTTATATCAATCTCAGCTCAGCTCAGCCTGCTTTGACCCTTACCACCTTGGTCCACATGTTATACATCAAACCATCACATGGGGGTTGTTCACAATCTTGATCACTGCTGCCATTTAATTGGCCAGTTCGTCAGCTGGAGCACAGTTATTGCAATCAAACTTGTCTTGAGTGGCTGTAAATGTCTGCAGACCATCCCTCCCGCTAGATACTCCCACCCCCATTTTCTGTCAGAAGGACACACTGGGGCACACCATACTTGCTACTAATGACAGGCACCAGAAAGATAATAAAAGTCTGCTGAAAAGTATATGTCACCCCAAGCTCCTGCCATGGGGGAAGAAAATTGATTACACCAGGTTGTGCTGACCTTTTTGTACTTGAAAAATTGCTAGTCGTGAGTGATTTGGCCAATAAAATAAAATTGATTCAGAACAGAACAGGGATGGAATTTGTGTCTCGCAAAGAGAAAGTGGGAGAAGAAGAAAATGGGAGAGAAGTAGAGTGAAACAGAGTGAAATCTAAAGTGTGCTGTTTATGTACCACCCCGACTTTCCCTAGCTATTAGTTTTTTTGTTATAACTTGCTGCTCATTCACCCTTTTCTGTTCCACCTTTAATCCTCTTGCTCTCTTATCTTCCATTGTTTTTATTTGATTTAGTTTTGCTTATTGTGTTTACTATATTACATTTTGTGTGTGTGTGTGTGTGTGTGTGTGTGTGTGTGTGTGTGTGTGTGTGTGTGTGTGTGTGTGTAGTGTATTTTGTACTTGTTAATTTTGTAAACAGCTCAGAGTGGCCACTGTTGCTAGATGGCGCAGTATAGAAATCTAATAAATAAATAAATAAATAAATAAATAAATAAATAAATAAATAAATAAACTGTTAACTGGAAGCTTGTGTTGCTGTAGCACCTGCTGCCAAAGAGATACAAATGATGCGTATGGATCTGGCCAAGATCACATCGAAAAGAGAAAGCCACACCCTGGGGAGGAAAGAAGCTGCAATCCAGAACAGTGGACTCAATGGTGAAATATCTTTGGCCAGTAGGTTTAAGAAATATTACCCAGGCTTTGAATACAGGTAGCATAAAAGGGCAAGTTTTCAGGAGTATGATTTCTAAGGGGATGGTGGAAAGAGGTGTTGTTCTCTCTCTCTCTCTCTCTCTCTCTCTGTCTCCCTCGAACTCAGCTCAGAACCAGATCAGAGAAAGAATTAAGGGTAGGCAAGGACAGACCCATCCTATGTAGTGATTTTAAATTAATTACGCTTTCAATGTTTACATATTTCCCCTTTTGCTTGTGTGGAGTGGAGAGAAGATACTAGAAAGAGAAATCAGGGTTCCAAAATATTATCAAACCTAGAGTAAAGGCATAATGTGCATACCATTTGGTAGATATACAGCAGTTTCCAGGATACCTCAGGCTCTTTGTTGCATGTTTGTTTAATTTTCCTTTTAGTCTGGGTGCTAGATGCTGAACAATAGCTGCTGATATGCCACAACTTGACATGTTGTGTTGGGGTAAACTTTTGAATTGATAGTCTATTTAGTTTGTGAAGCAGACAAGGACATAATTGAGTGAGTAGCAATGGGAAATAATACATATTCATATTATCTGTGGGGGCCCTTCCTTCTTCTTGAATTGGCCTTTCAATCCCTGAGGTAGGTGGTTATTTTTAAATATGTCACATCTAGTCTCAGGGAACACCAATGACTGCGGAATCTTGGGCAGTAGTGAGTCGCCCAAAACTTGGAGAAGTGCCTGGGATCTGAAGAGAGAGAGAGAGATGCTGAGTTCGTGAAGCCTTTCATAAGCAGCTGGAAATCCCTCTCACTGCTACCGAGTGCCTCTGAAACTCAGCACAACAAAAAGGGGTGGTCAACTCCTCTTCTTCCAAGCCTTGTAATAAAAGGAAGAGGGTTGCCCATGTCTGCTCTCTGTACTTCAGAGGCTTGGCAGGGACAACAATATTTTTCATTGGCTCCAAAACCCAGCAAGGGGAACCCTGTTGTTGTTGTTGTTGTTGTTGTTGTTGTTGTTGTTGTTGTGTCATATAGTTGTGACCGACTCTTTGTGACCCCATGTCCATGGAGTTTTCTTGCAGGAATACTGGAGTGTCTTGCCAGTTACTCCTCCAGGCGCCTACAGCACCTGGTATTCCCAGGTGGTTGCCCATCCAAGTACTAGCCAGGCATGACCCTGCTTAGCTTCTGAGATTAGGCAAGATCGGATGTGCTCAGGGCATCTAGGCAGCTTGTAGGGGGAACCTGATAAGTTCTAAATAGCAGCAACTAGCTCCTATCTGGGCTGGGACCATAATAGATACCCAAGCTTGCCTACCTCTGATGCTGCTAGGATCAATGGGAGGAAATCAGTCATCCTAACCGAACCCATAGAGCTATCCTATATCTTCACTCATGTCATAGTTCTCCTCTGCGCACGCACACACATGCATGCATGCACACATGCACACACACATTTGTACTGACAGCTGAAATCTGTCTTTCTTGGTGTGTGCTCAGCCTCTGACTCAGGCACTGCTTAGAGAGAAGAGCCCCATTTCTTTGCTGAATCACGTTGCCCAGCAATTACTTCTGCCCTTTAGCCCACCCCTTTTGTGAAGTCAGCAGCACCTATGGCAATGTAATGGGAGAATCAACAGCCTGTTGTTGAAGGGCTTAATTTAGCAGGCCAGCCATTCAAGCACGGAAGTAAACAGTGCACCACAGTGCGTAAGCAAAGGCCCAGGAACGGGATGAATCAGCACCACATTAAGCCTTGGCAGACTCTGGAGAGGCCAAGCTGGAAAACAAGACAGGTAGGCCAAGCTTCAATTTGCTCACATATGAGCTATTAACTTGGAATATGTCAGCCGCATATCAGATGTCAAGAGGAAGTAATTAGCCAGGAGTTGGGATTTGCATTTGGCTTGGGTAGAGCTTTCTATTTTTGTTCTTGTTTTTCTTTTCTTTTTTAGTAGGTCATTTCCACTACCACCCACTTTTGCTTGTTTTATTTGTTTATTTATTCATTCATTCATTCTGTACATTTTGTGGAGCAAGTCTATCAGAGCAAGTAGCTTTACATTGAATGTCCTCAGTGCAATATAGATGCTGCATCCTTATATCCATTGGCATAGTAAACCCCGTGGGAATAAGTTAATTATGCTTAGGACTGTACAGTAATGTCAAATTCAGAATTTCTCAAGATGCATTAATAAAGGGGGTGGTTGGCAGATCCCCCCATGGTAATAGCTACAGTTCCTGTACTATCCAGCTGGAATGGAGAACTTTATTTCAATAGTTTGGATAGGTTTCAGGATGAGTAGGAACCAGCACTCTTGTTTATGACATCTGTCTCAATGAATAGAAAACACCATAGCCAAAGTAGGGAGGAAGTTATAGGTGTGCTTTGTGTATGAAACAACAAAAGTTTATTTGTCTAGTGATTCTTACCCTTTCACCTTGGATCCTTTGGGGGAGAACAGCAAGAAAGAAAAGAAAAGAAAAGAAAAGAAAGAAAGAAAGAAAGAAAGAAAGAAAGAAAAAGAAAGAAAGAAAGAAAGAAAGAAAGAGAGAAAGAAATTAAAAGGATTATTCTTATATATAAGGGTATTCTTACAGTTGCCATGTGAGAGGAAGCAGGCTGAAGGACAGCAGCTTTGCCCAAGATCAATGCATAAATCCAAGCTCAGCAGGTATTCCAGTCATAAACTTGGTTGTTTACACAAGCTCATTTTTCTCAATCCCCAGTGAAGTTAAATAAGTGGACATTCTTCTCTAATAATTCCCTGTACTTATATTTAATTTTTTTTTGCTTTAGAGATTTATAAGGTACCTTTCTAAAAAGAGAAACCAACAAAAACCCCTTGTAGATACATATATACATACCCAAACCAAATGTTATCAAATCACAGCAGAACATGCAAACATACAAAAACAACCTTGACAACTGAAAAGAGCTGTGGGGTTTCATTTCAAGCCATCCATTCTACCATCAGATCTAAAAAGCAGAACCACTAATAGCAAGATATAACAACAAAACAATTAGCTTTTAACAGCAGCCTGGATTCTTTTTAAAAAAAAACGTTTCAAGGGCTTTCCCTGAAAAACAGGAAGTCACTAGATGGGCCTTGATGTAACCATTCCTTGAAATGTCCCTGTCTGTGATGCTCACCAGCCAGTTGCCAATTCTTGACCAAGCATATGAGCAGCCATCTCCATAAGTATTTATTTATTTATTTATTTATTTATTTATTTATTTATTTATTTATTTGTTTGTTTGTTTGTTTGTTTGTTTGTTTGTTTGAGTTTTTTTACCGCCCATCTAGCCCTAGGGCTACTCTGGGCAGTTGTACAACATCAGATCACATACCAATAGATAACATAACATAGATCTGCAGAGGAGATCTTTATTTCAATCAATCAACTTGAACTTTGGGCAGCTTTATAGTGCTTATAGGGGAGCCCTTAATAACTTGTTATGCTGCAAACCTCCCAACTCAGCATGACTGATTTCCCCCCCAAAATCCACAGTTGTTGCTGATTCTAACTATAATATGGTTTGAATGGAACAGTTATGGGGACAGTACAGTTGTATGTCTCGGATGTTTTCATGAGCAGGGATGAGTACCACTAAGCATACGTAGGCTTCAGATATCCAAGGTGTTGGAAGAGCATGTCCAGTTTTCCACTATTACCATCTCACAAAAGGAACCCCCACACAGATGTGTTCTGAGCTGAACCACTTTCAAAGGCACAATGAAAACCAGATGTGCTTCTACGCCAAATTCATGGGTGGTCACTTTCAACTGGGTTTCATTTCGTTCAAGGCAAAATGAATAGCAACTTTCATTGGTAACAGACTTTCTGGATGCTAAGAAATGAATCAGAATGATTTAGGACTCGGCCATTTATTCAGCCATTAAACTTTGTTGGTCATACTGTACCGAGAGCCTTCATTCAGACCATTCTAGCCTCCCAGAATGCCAGCGCTGAAACGGCTTAGCCTAGACTCTAGACTTAACCATACCAGTGTAGTTACCATCCAGTGTCACTAGATGTCCTCTGTCCAGTTTTGCCTTTAATATATAAGGCCTTTTGTTTTTGTTGTGTGGTGCCAAGTCAATTTGGAGTTACCCTTCCCAGAATTTTCAAGGTTGTAAACACTGGGACATATAGTTTACCCTCCCTTCTTCCGAGGGCACCCCGGGACTGGGCAGCTTTTCCAAAGCCACACAGGCAGGCTGTACTCACAAGAGGCACCATAGGGAATTGAACTCCTCCCAACCATTCGCTCCACATCCAGATTACCTAATTCATCGATACATTCAGATCGAGCCTTGCTTTGGGTGAAATGTGTGGAATGTGTGCCACAGCTTAACGCTGGCGCCATGATACTGGTCATTCAATAAAGGGAGAAAAACTTGCCGTTGGATGTTGGTGGGAAAGCAATACCGTAGCACCTCTTAAAACAAATTTAATTCGCTCTGCGGGTCAATTTGTTTTAAGAAAATTTTGTCTTCCAAAATGCAGTTTCCCATAGGAATGCATCGAAAATGGATTAATCCGTTCCCGAGGATATGGGTCACTTTGTCTTATGAAAATTTTGTCTTACGAAAGGCAGTTTCCCATAGGAATGCATTGGGAATGGATAATCTATCCTGGAGGCTAGAATAAAGACAAAAGTAACTGAGTTCTTTCCCCCCTAGTTACATGGGGAATATTTTTTCTTCTTGCAAAGCATCCTATCGGGAATTTCTTTGCCATGCAAAGCATGCCTATTCCCGGAAATTTTTTTCTATGAGCTTTTTTTTTGTCTTACAAGGCATTTGTCTTAAGAGGTACTTCCTTGGTTTTTATTAATCAATGTTAATTTTTTTAGAAAAACCTAAAAGAACAGTGGAAAGTACAGACTGCAGCACTGGAATGGGGCAGCATTATGGACTATTCCTCCTCCAAATGCATCATTAATCCTCCTGCTATCTACTTAGAAGGAAGCCCCTCATAGTTTGCCAGTCTTTTTTTGCATTTAGCCGTGTATATGCTATTTAGCACTGTAGCCTCAAAAAACAAAAACAGGACATCACATGCTCAAAAGGCTAAAATCCTACAACCTTAGTGCATTACTAGAGTAGACTCAGTAGCATTACAAGTTCTCTCTACCCAAAACCCAAGAAAAATCAAATAAAGGGCTTTTTGACAGCTTCAACTCTGCCATGCAAGAGTACACAAGCATTTGCATCATGGTGCGAAAGCTGGTGAATTGCCCTCCTAAACTTACAATGGGGGCTTGGGTGTTAGTTGGCTAGTATAACAAAAACTGTACCTTTATTTTCAGTTTATTGGGGGACTATTAATTTATTAACTGTGAACAATAGCATCCAGTCTTTCCATGACTCATGTCAAAGGCAGCTGACAACAATACAGACTTTTAAAAATATATATATAGCACTGTATAGTATAGTCCATTGGCTATGATAGGATTTTAAGTACGATACTGAAGGCAGGGAGACTTGCTATGCTTCAAACAAGGTATACATCTTTTCTTGGGAGAATAGTTTTGGTTTCCTGCTAAGCTCATTCATTCTTCATACCATCAAGAGCTGTGGTCCATTGTGCTTGGAACAGGGCAGAGGCTATAATTACTGCATACTTGACATACCCCCAGCTGCCTGAGTGGGGTTTTTAAATGGACAGTTATGCTTACTGCTTTAAATATTTTTTTTCGGCATCACTTTTGTCTACTCTGTTTTAGTATAGTATTTGTTTCATCCTTTCCAGTACAGTATTTGTATACTTACGTCTTTTAGCTTTACATAGTTGTCTTTTAATGATGTAAGCTCCCTTGGGTCCTTATTAGGAGAAAGGTGGGATAAAATATTTGAAATGAAATGAAATGAAATAATGCATTACCAGAGTCCACTACCACCCATTTCCAAACTATGGACTATGGCCTTTCTAAATATATGATAGATTTTTAAAAAAAAAACCTGTAACAACCCACATATGAATTTGCAATGTTTTTATACACCACATAGCCAACTTAAAGAAGAAAAATCACTTGCAAATAAGCACTTGCTTTGTGACGTTTGTAACCTACAAATTAATGCAGATCTGATGAACTGTAAAAACTGTCTGATTTTGCTTCCTTAAATCAGTGGGTCCATTAGTTGAACATTCAAATGTATACTAGCGCTCTAGCAAATACGCAGCATTTGCACCCCAGTAAACCTGATGGAGCAGATCAAGCTACACGGATAGACCAATGAGAAATTGCTGACTGCTGCTAAGGGCGGCGGGGGGGGGGGGGGGAGTGTCCTTTGGATCCAGATCAGCCTTGGTGCTGCTGGATGGGTCAGAGATCTGGGGCATTGCCTTCGGTTTCATGCCCAAGGAGCAGCAGGAGAAAGCTACAGCAACTACAGAAGTAGCTTAGACCCGTGGAGAAGGTTAATGCTTCATGAAATAATGGTTGAAGGTCCAATGAGAGACCTTTCTACGGGTTTCAAAGTTCCTAGCCAATGGCACAGAAAAGTAAATGCACAGCCTGGAATGCCTCTGTATAAGAAACGTTCAAGCCATTGATCATGCATGTTACAAGCTTGAACTTCTTCATGCTTGTGAAGCATACAAAATCTGCTGTTTAGAAAAAATGTGGTGAAGAGATATAGAACACAAATTCATAGAAAACTAAGGGCCTTTTTACACAACCCCTAAGATCCGCTGGCCACTTAAATTCGGACCAGAGATCTTAGGGGTTCTTTGCTCTTCCTCTGTCCCCACCCCCCTCCGCACTTACTGGTTGCTGGCTGCGTGAGGGAGGGAGAAAAAAGAAAGAAAAGAATGCCGGCTTACCTCCGTTCTGTTCCCGGCAGCATTCAGATCTCTTAAAGGGGCGGGGGGCAGAAAAACAACAAACAGAAGCCAGGAGAGCCCCGCACTCACTATCCTTACAGCGGATCAAATATTTTTCACATCCAAAAAGCAGGTACCTGAAAGCTGCGCTGGGACGTGCTAAAGTGGGCGGGGTCGCACTTAATTTCCTGTTAACTCCGGAGCTGGTGGGTAAACATTTTTAATCTCAGGAGCTGGGAGCCATTTGCCCCGGAGTTTAGGGGTCGTGTATAAACGCCCTAAGAAAGAGTTTTCAGCACTCATACAGCCTGGCACTATACTACCATAGGTGAAATGGCTTCGCTGGAATTGCAGCTGGACACCAAGCCCTGTGAAAAAAAAAACAGAAAGAACTGGAAATGTATAGCCTTGAGGGGAGATGTGAAAGCACCTTTCTAGTACTTGAAAAGGTATCATACAGTGTCAGGATCTATTCTCAATTAACCCAAAGTGCAGGACACGCAACAATGGGCTCAAATCACAGGAAGCCACATTCTGGTTTAATATCAGGAAAAACGTCCTGTTAGAGCAGTGCAGCAATGGAACCCGTTACCTCAAGAGGAGGTGAGTATTCCAGCACTGGAGGCATTCAAGCAAATTTTAGACAATCACCTGGCAGATACACTTTGATTTCCCTGCCTTGAACACAGAAGGGGTTGAGCTTAGTGGCCTTATAGTGGCCAGCTTCATGAGTCTATGATTCTATGAACCCTGTTGCTTAAAATAGTAAGCTGTAACTAGAGTAGGCCCATTGAATCTATGGCCTCACCAAAACCTCACTGAGCTTTAGTTGCAATTTACTCTGCTAAGCAACAGGATTTCAGCCTCTGACACTTTTGGTTGTGATCCTATATTCATTTATCTTGCAGTGAACCTCTCACAACGGTACTCGCTTCTGCGTAGAGGGGGATAGGATTTCAATGAAATGAACAGACCTTGTGATAATGTACTTAACAAATTGTATTATTATATGGTTGTACAGTAACTTCCTTGAAATCTGCTGTGTCGCCTGAAAAATCACGACTTAAATGTAAAACCAAACCCAATAAACATAGTAATCTCTCTCTGTCTCCTGCCTTTTACGGGTTACTAACAGAGACGATGAATCCAGTTAACAAATCGACATTGCTATTCATGGGTGGTGTGGTAGCATGGGCGAGGTATTCTTCAGAACAAGGGAGCACAAGAACATCTCACAAACAAGCGTGCTTTCTTGTGTCTCCCTGGGCATTCTAAAGATGTGGTCCTTTGAATATTTATTTAGGCATTCTAAGTGTTTTTACTAGGGCTTGCCTATCAGGAAATGTACTTACTTGACTTGGGGGACATGTGGCATTTCAAGTGCTGTTGTACTCCTACCCTTATCAACTCCAGCAAGTGTAGAGTTTTTTGGGGGGAAGACGGCAGCTGCTGGCAAGCAACACCTAGAAAACGATATATTCCTTCCAACCCTTAAGCTTCTGCAACTGGACACAATAATGTATTCAGCATGTAAAGGAGCTCACTTCAAGAATAGGCAGGCATAAGGACCATAGCACAACACCTAACTGGTCATATGTGTCAAAGGCTGAAGTTTGATACCCTTTGCCTTTATATGGGCCCTACTGAACTCAGCGTCACTTGTTTCTGAAGATTGGATTGACGGTGAACTAACAGATGATAAATCAATGCAGTACCAAGTATCAGTCTTTTTCAAGGAAAACAAATAAATCTCAGTCACCTGAATTTTGTGCTTACATATTATAAACTGATAATCTCAATAAATATAATAATTACTACTATCGCTCTCTCCCAGAAGACTTATTTCCTCTGTGTCATCCGCCTTGCCATTCTGCTCTGAGTCACAAAATAATACATATAATAGCCTCCTGAAAGGTAGGTAAGCTCAACATTTTCTTCGGACTCCTCTGAGATTGTGAACATGCTGGCCAAGTTATAATTGATTCATTCAGATTGCCAGCCTCTAGATTCCGGAAAATCACGAGGAGAGCATCAAGTCTAGTGATTAACCCAATTAAAGCCAACATTGGGAAGAGAAATCCAGAGCTGCTTGACGTAGTAAAGTCTGTGTGGAACTGTCTTGCTCACCAGCTTTTATAATAAATATTTTAAATATTTAGACCTTGCTTTTCATTATAAAATGTAGCAAAGAAAAATTCAAATGAAAAGGCACCCAACCACAACAATAAAAACATACACATGAAATGCCACAGTTTGGGGTACTTTTTCAAGTGTGGGGTGCCATTACTGCTTCAGCTTTTCCAATTAAATCTCATAAAAGCATAAGAACATAAGAAGAGCCATGCTGGATCAGGCCAAAGGCCCATCTAGTCCAGCTTCCTGTATCTCACAGTGGCCCCACCAGATGCGTCTAGGAGAGCATGAGACTAGATCTCTGTCTCCTGATACCACTCCCCTGCGTCTGGCCCTTGAAGTACCCAAAGTAGTGTATCTCTTTGGCTTTCTCACTGGCTGGCTGAATCAACCCTCTGAGTATGGTTTTAAGTGGAAGGCAAAGGATCAGCTCCATCTTCAGCTTTTGGAAGACTGCCCAAACATTTCTGATTCCCTGTCATTTGAGGTTGAAGATCCCGAGAACTGAATTTGATTTTAAATTACAGTACACATTCTGTTTTAGTAAGTGATTTGTGGCATTCTCCATGTATAAGATCATATTTTTGTCTAAAATTGTTAGACTAAAAATTGAAGGTCATCTTAAACATGGAAGTAAGCCAAGGAGAAGAACTGTGTGGTTGTGAAACTGTAATTTGGGATTGCAAAAGTGGAGGTTGTCTTACACTCGGGGGTGTCTTATAGCCACAAAAATATGGTAACAGTATTTGGAGGAACGTGATAGCTTTGTAACGATGGTGGCCAGATGCAAAAAGAGGCTCCAACATCTGTAATATTTATTTATTTATTTATTTATTTATTTATTTATTTATTTATTTATTGTTTGTTTGTTTGTTTGTTTGTTTGTTTGTTTGTTTTAAGAGGATTTTTACCCTGCCTTTCTCCTTGGAAAAGGACCCAAGACGGCTTATATTAATGAGGTATAATATACAGGTCAGTACAATTAAAACATGTTCAAGTATAGAGAACAGGGAATTAAGGAACATTAGAGCATTAAAAGACAACATTACATTAAAGCTACAAGAGAACACGTGAGCAGTTAAAAAGAGAATAAAATTCCATGTAAAGTTATGAGTGATCGAAATTAACATTGAAAACATAGTAATGTAATCACACAAGATTATAAGTGGTTATAAACACAAAGTCTATGTGAACCTATAGATTCCTATCAAAGACACATAATCAGTAGTCCATAATTCAGGGACAACTTGCCTCAAAAGAAAGAAAGGTCTTTGCTTGTTTCCGGAAGGACAACAGAGATGGAGCAGTCCTGGCCTCTAGTGGGAGGGAGTTCCCGAGTCTGGGTGCAGCAGTCAAGAAGGCCCTTTCATTGTGTTCCCACAAGAAGTACTTGTGAGGGTGGCAGGATGGAGAGAAAGGCCTCTCCTGATGACCTTAGCACCCAAGCCGGTTCATACTGTGAGATTTGATCTTTGAGGTAGCTTGGACCCAGGTTGTACAGTGCTTTGTAAGTCACGGTCAGCACCTTGAATTTTGCCCGATAGCTTATGGGATGTTAGATCCTTGTTGTGTTGTTACAGTTGTGACCAAATCTTTGTGACCCCATGTCCATGGAGTTTTTCTTGGCAGGAATACTGGAGTGGCTTGATACCAGTTGGTAATTGTTCAGTATTGTTGGATCTAAAGAGGGCTTTTTTTAACAGTGGTTTTACTATTGCCTCCTTCAAGCATCCTGGAATCCTGCCCTGTTGTAAGGAGGCATTCAATACTCTTCCTAACCAGTCTGCCAGACCTTCTCTGGCAGCTTTTATGAGCCAGGAAGGGCAAGGGTCCAACAGACATGTGGTGGCCCTCATCTCCCCAAGGGTCCTGACCACATCCTCAGGCTGTAGGACCTGGAACTCATCCATTAATACTGGGCAGGCAAGGGGGACAGTTTTACTTATAGGCTCCAGATCAATAGCAGCATCCAGGTCAGCCCGGATCTGTACAATTTTGGCTGTAAAGTGTTGTGCAATTTCTTCACAGTGAGTTACAGAATGGTCTGTGTTATCCACCAGTGGGTCAGCATGTCACCGCCTCTTGACTATTCATAAAAGCTCCACTGGGCGATTCTGTGCTGAAGCAATGGTGGTAGAAAAAAATGATTTCTTTGCTGCTTCCACGGCCTTGGAATAAGCTTTCCAACAGCCTTTCACTGTTTCTCTATCTGTTTCAGTCCGGGTTTTCCTCCAACACCTTTCAGCTCTATGGACCACCTTTTTCATATTTGCCAGTTCCCCAGTAAACCAAGCAGCCAGTTTGGTTGTACTTTGAGGAAGGAGACGTTTAGGGGCAATCGGGTCATTGGCTTTGCTCATTTCCCCATTCCTGAGATCAACCAAAGATTCAATGGAATCACCCGTCAAAGAGGTGGGAAACTACAAAAAGGGCAGCTACAAAACCATCTGGATCCATCAACCTTCTGTGATGAATTGGACTTCCACCCCTGCCCAGGTTCTGAGTTCCTGTCAGCCTAAAGCAGACCAGATAATGGTCTGTCCAAGACAATGGGACTACATGGAAAGTCCCTTTACCCCAAGGTTCCCAATATCCATACCAGGGCAGAAGACCAGGTCTAAGGTGTGGCCTGCAGAATGAGTAGGGGCAGACACCATTTGAGTGGTTGTCATGGAGGTCATGAGGTCTTTGGAAACCCCTGACAGAGCTGTCTCAGCATGGATGTTGAAGTCCCCCAACACAATGAGCCGGGGGGGGATTGCAATAGCACCCCTGTTATCAGTTCAGTTAGCTGAGGTAGAGATGTTGTGCCTCGAGGAGGGTGGTAGACCAAGAGGACTCCTATCTTGTCCCTGGCTCCTAATTTTAGGAACATACATAGAAAGATGGGCACAAAATGCTAAAATCATGTTTTGTTTCATTTTTCATTTCATTTTCATTTCTTTTTTGTTTTGTTTAAAATGGATTTTTAAAAAAATGTTTCATTTTTGTTTCATTTCATTTTTCATTTTGTTTTTTATATGTTTTATGTGTTTTATGTGTTTATGTGTTTAACTGTTTCTTTATGCATTTTATGTTTTTTTTTACTGTTTTTCAAGTGCATTGGGGGGGGAATGGCATGGGTTTTTTAAAGTTGTTTAAAACTTTCAAATCCAGGGACCTGGGGAATGTGACATCTAGTAAGAGGGATGGAGTTACAATAGACTATTGCCACTCCACCATCCTGGTCTTGCCTGTTGTTCTACAGAGAAACCTGGAGGACAGAAGTGAGTGAGATTAACACCTCTACCCTCATCCAGCCAAATCTCTGTGATGCAAGTGAGATCTGCACGTTCTTGCAGGATCAGGTCCTGGATGATTGTTGATTTCCCATTCACTGATCTAGCATTCAACAGCAACATTTTTAGTCCAGGGATCTTGTCATCAAGGTTTATAGAACATTCTAAATTGGTAGATACCTTGAGTTACCAAAACTCTGTAGTCTTTCCTTCTTATAAAGCGTTGATGAACCTTATGATTGCCATGTCTTCCTTTACCAAGAACAGTAGAAATAGGTTTTCCTTCATTGCCTTGCAAAGTCTCTTTTCCATAAAATGACATATCCCCCAGGTACTTGCACAACAATCTGTGGCAAAAAGCAAGCACCCTTTGGGGGAGGGGGACGCATGATGGGAGCAATGGTCAGTCTAGTTTGGGCTCTTTTCCATGCAGTGAGAGGGATGAAGATGCTTCCCTTCTCCACCCTTAAAAGACCTTTCATGGGGACTTTAAACTTCCACAGCAACCATCCATGCACTGTATAAAATGACAGAAAGGAGAAACCCCTCCCACAAGATGGTATATTTCTTCCCACAAGATGGTATATTTCTCTTACTGCTTGGCTTGTGAGTTATTGGAACCTAGGCAGGAAAAGCCAGAAGAAGGACCCATTATGAACTGGCCTATCCCATATCCCTCTTGGGCACAACAAACTGGGGAATGAAAGGAATGTGTAGGGTCCCTTAGAATTGCTCTCCCCTCCCCATGCACACACACATATACAATTGGACAAAACATCTTCCTAGTCTTTCCACCGTTTATCTGAATTCAGAGTGATGTGTGCAGCAGCTTTTTCATCCCAAATCTTTGTCCTCCCATAACATTCTTCCATCAACTGAATGGGAAATCTGAAACATTTATAAATGGTGGGACTGTGAACCATTCATGGAGACCCTGGTCTCTTCACCACCAGCCCATTCTGGCTTCAGCTTTGCCATGCCGATAAGAAGAGATAAGAAGATTTATCGGACAAGGATCTGGCTGCTTATCCCCACCTTTTTTCTGACATCACCCCTGTTGCCGTAGCAACAAGATGTGATGTAACATGAAAAGGCTTCCGGCTCCTCCAGGGAAAGTCCAGGGCTGGCTTTTCTAAGCAGGGATGGTCCTGTTTCTATTAATAAAATGAGGCCTGAAAAAAGGAGACCGCTCAGGAGACCCAGCCAGCGTGGCTACTGTAGGACATATCTGTGGTGCGTGGAGGTGTGTGCATTTGTTTGCGCATCAAACAGAATGTGGGTCAGTTCAGAGAGAGCCCCGCATTCGACATGCCACTCAAAATGCCCAGGTGGTAGGCAATCGTGTGCAGTGCAAGCTTCTGGTGGTGGTTCAGTGGGACTGAGGAAATCATTATGCACGGTTGCCCCATTTAATCATCCAAGGGGCAACCTTCTCCTCCTGCCTTATCCGCAGTGAACAGGTGTTCCAAGGAGTGGCAAGCGGGAAGCTACTGCTTACTTAACCCTCTTGGCTAGGCATTCTCCCTCCTCTGGCCTTGCCTTGCCTTTTTCTTTTTTATGCTGGCGTTTTGCAATCCTGCATCCAGATGTGCAGTACAGCCAGTGCAGCAGCAGCTACGATCGCCTGCCCCCCCCCTCCTTCTTTCCAGTCATTGCAAGCAAATAGATTTAATTGGTTGAGGTACAGTAAGCTTGGCGGTGATTAACCTTCTCCTTGCTGGATATGTCTTTACCCATCCCTTGCTCCTAGCAATGAGAGAATGGGCCCGGGAACCAGGGGTGGGTGGCCGCGGTCCGATTGCCAGGGCTGTGTGTGTCCAGGGGACCCTTGCGTGGCCCCTCCTCCTCGAGTAGATGGGAGGTTGTGGTGGCTTCATCACAACGGCCTCGCTGCCTGGCTGGCGGGCGAGAACGGGAGTAGAATAAGGAGTTAACATCCCCCCCCACACACACACACACTTCCCAACCCCGGCCATGTCTTCCTAGTGGAAGGGAGCCTCTCTACCCTCCACACAAATCATCTGGTAATAGGTTTAGTGTAGGTGGCACACACGGGAGACTGAGCTAAGCAGCTTTATAGCAGAACGTACCGAAGCTACAAGAGCAGCAGGCGCACATCGGGAAGTTGGGGCGGGGTGGTGGTGGCGGCGGCGGCAGCGAGTTCCCCAGATTGTCAGCTAAACCTTTCCAAAACATCAAGGGCGCTGTGTAATCTACTGAGAGGATAAAAGCCACCGGGCGCCCGCTGGGCTGGGGACGAGCGCCGCGCAAATGGCCGTCCATGATGGGCATGTCTTTCAGGCTGCCAAGGCGGGGGCGGGGGTGAGCGAGCGGGCCTGGGCGGGCCGAGGCGGAGGCAGTTCTCGGCTCAGGCGGCACAGGAGAAGGGGGCAGCCCTCGCCGCCCTGGTCCTCCTCCCGCCTCTGCTCTGGCGAGGGGGAAGGACCCCCCTGTCCCAAGATGGAGGAGTGGCCTGCAGAAGGACGGGGTGGGGGTGGGGGGGGGACGAAGGTGACTGCCGGGGAGGGGACGGGGGCTCCCTCGCGTTTTTGCTGCAGCGGTGGCTGTGGGATTTAAGCGGGGATGAGCTGTAGCAAACCTCTCACCTACCTACCTACCTACCTACCCGATTGTATTTGGGGGTGGGGCGCGCACTGCAGATGCTTGGCGAGTGGGACAAGGACCTCCCCGTGAAGCTCACCCCCCCCCGCGTCCCCACTCGTCCTCTCCAGAAGCCCCAGGGCTCGCTTCAGTGAGGAGAGGGGGGCGAGGGGTCGACCAGATCGGCTAGGAAGGCGGGCACTGCAGCGGCTCAGAGGGGGTATTCCTGACACGCTAGTCTCATTTAACAACCTGAGCCAGAAACCGTGTTAAAATGGCTCAGCTCAGCCCTGAACCATGGCCTCAGCTGTTTCATCTGTAATATGGGCATGCTAGCAATTGCCTGCCATATATAAGGTTATGACCAGTAGAACAAAGATAGGGTACCATTTGTGCTTTATGTACTCAGGAAAAAGTCCTCAAGAAATATCAAGAGGCCAGATTTGTGTTATCTTGTGGGAAGCTCAGAGCCTGCTTTGCACAGCTGGGATGTTGAATCAGGGGGGTTGTGTGCTCTGAAAGGAGTCTGTTGCCTGCTTTCATGTCTTAGAGCAGCCTGATGGAGGCTGCCAAGAAAAAATCCTGCACAGTGGAGGCTCTGACATCCAAGCTGCTTCAAGAAGAGTCCCCTATATTCTTTATGTAGGTCAAGGCTGTGGAAAACATTTCATGCATATGTCTGTTGTGCTGCACATATGCATTTCCTCATATGTTTTCAAGTGGCCTGCAGGGCTGTGGCTGTAAGGACACCACTGACCATTCCTCTCCACTGGCCCGCAGAGCCATGAAGAAACATTCCAGATGTTCTGTGCTGTGTCATCTAGAAGGCATGGCAACAAAAATGCCTGTGGAACCCTCCAGCTAGATGCCTCTAATGTGATCCATCACAGGTCATTTTATCCAAAAACTAAGGAGACCAGCATGCACTTGTTGATTTCACCCAGTATTTGGTCTGTATCAACTGGCGGTCTTTACCAGTGGTACCAGCCCTGTCATGAGGGAGAATGGGGCACCTTTCTCTCCAGAAATGGTGGCAGATCCTTAGCCATTTCTTGCTATTATATGCTGTCAGGTTGCCTCCAATCTATGGTCACCCTATGAATGAACGAGCAATCTCCAAAATGGACTGCCTTCCACAGCCCTGCTTAGCCATTGTAAACTCAAGCCTCTGGCTTCCTGTAGGAAGTCAACCCATCATGCATTGGCCTTCCTCCTTTAATGTTGCCTTTAACTTTTCCCAGCAGGGCTGTCGTTTCAAAAAGACTCCTGCTTTCTCACGATGTGCCCAAAGTAAGATGGCCTCAGTTTCCAACATTTTTGCCTCCATAGATTGTTCGGCCTTGAGTTGATCTAGGCCAGTGATGGTGAACTTTTTAGAGACTGAGTGCCCAAACTGTGAATCGAAACCCAGTAATTTTTCGCAAAGTGCCAATACAGCAATTTAACCTGAATACAGGTGGCTGTGAAGGGGCGATGTCAAGTGCCCACAGAAAGGGCTCTGAGTGCCACCTTTGGCACCCCTGCCATTGGTTCACCAACACTGATCTAGGAGCCACTTGGTCATCTTTCAGACAGTCCAGGGTATCTGCAAAGCTCTCCTCCAGCAACTGCCCCCCCCCGTCAGCTATACCCAGTGTGGTATAGTGGATAGAGTGCCAGACTAACCCTCCAGAGAAGAGGGTTCAAACCCCCCACTTGACCACAGAAGCCCACTGGGGAAGTGAAACTTGTAAAAACAACTCCTTAAATATCTCACGTACCTTGAAGACCCTACTGAGGTCACAGTCGATTCCTTTCCTCCATCCTGCATTTTGTATCTACCTGGTCCCTCTGCAGCCACATCAAGCCCTTATTGAGTTTGCTAAGAGTCGAAGAGAAAGAAGAGCTTCTTCACCCAGACCATTCTTTGTGCCGGTGCAGCTGGGTCTTCATTTAGCTTCCGGGGACCCTGCTCTCGTGCTCTTAGCTGCTGAGGCAGTAAATTAGATAGGCCAGGTGGGTTCGTTCTCTAGCCCAGCGCTGGGGAATCTTCAGCCCTCCAGATGCTTTGGGCTGCAACTTCCATAACTCAGAGCCTATACTGCCAATGATAAAGGGCTGTGGAGGGCCAAAGTTTTCCCACCCCTGCTCTAGTCCCTTACCCAGGAGAACAGGCACTTTTACAACTGGGCCAGCCATATTTGATTCCTACCCATCCCATCACTGATCTGAGAGGGCATTAGGCCACACATGTCCACCATATAACATTGACCCTTCCTTGGTGCAATTTTTAAAAATAATTGTCAGAATCTAAATTTTTCAGCTCCCAAAGGACTTCTTGGGGGTGGTGGGGAGGGAGTGGGATGGCCGTTCTTGCTTTGGGGAAGTTAGGGGGGGGGACCTTCAAGCCCTCAATGCTGGAAAACCTGAAGTCAAATCTGAAAGCAGTTGTTGCGGCTCTTCAGCTCTCTCTCCCACCCCCTTTTTGTTTATTTGTTTGTTTTGATTTTTACTACCATTTATTGACTTTGTGTGGCCTCTGGCAGGTTCTGAAGGTGAACATTGGGTCCCCAGGCCACCAAAGGTACTCTGCCCCAGGCTAGACAAAATGCCTTTAGCTCTCCAAAACACCTCCAGAACATTTCCAGAGGCCTTTGCCGTTGGGTGGTAGCTGAACGTGTCTTGAATTCTAGCAGTTCCATCTCCCAAGGAAGCTCAGTCTCCTCCTCCTCCTCCTCCCGAATCCAAGCCATAGTTGTTTGGTTAATAAATAGGAGGATTGGTGAAAGAGAACAAGCATTGTTTTTAAATAAAAGAATGGAGACATCTCACCACTGCAGTTGGCTCCGCTGCATCCTCTGAACTGATCCTGATTTGACAGTTCCTATTTCTCTAGCATGGTAGCATTTAAGGCCCTGTCTCTGCCTTCTTCAACCAATGAAATCAGCCTTCTCAGGAGCAGGATATCAGGGAGAGCAGGGAAGACAAGGCCTCGCGTCTTTAGAAGCTGTGCAGTAGAAGAAAGCTCAGTAGGTATAGATTTTCAGTCATTACATTTACACAGATGCTGTCAAAGGGCCTTTTCACACGACCCCTAAGATCCGCTGGCCACTTAAATTCGGACCAGAGATCTTAGGGGTTTGTCGCTGTTCCTGCGTTCCCACCCCCTCCGCACTCCTGGCTGCTGGCTGCTTGAGGGGAGGGAGAAAAAAAGGAAGAAAAGAATGCCGCTTACCTCCGTTCTGCCGGTCTCGCTCTGTTCCCGGCAGCATTCAGATCTCTTAAAGGGGCGGGGGGCAAAAAAAGAACAAACAGAAGCAAGGAGAGCCCGGCAGTCACTACTGTTATATCCACATCAGGAATTTTCACCTCCAGAGAGCAGGTACCTGAAAAGTGCGCTGAGACGTGATTAGGTGGGCGTGGTCGCACTTAATTTTTTTGTAAACTCCGGAGCTGGTGGGGAAACAATTTTAAGCTCTGGAGCTGGGAGCCATTTGCGGCGGAGTTTAGGGGTCGTGTACAAAGGGACAAAGTGATTAAATTCAAAGGAAAGAGTTGGTGATGCCTTTATTAGGCATCTTAAAAATAAACAACCCATAAGCACAAGCCTATCAGGTTGGTGACCAAGGTTCCTTGGTTCAGAGCAAGTTTCCAAACAGGGCAGCAGAATCAGCCAGGAGCCTTCTTTTTCACCTGCACATCCTACATGTAAAGGTTTGTCCAGCATCTTTTAAAATGCAGTTCAAACTCTGCGGTGGGCAGTTTCTTTAATCATCATGGCAAAATGCATGCAGCCTAGTTTAAAAGATACTTTTTTTCTAAATAAAGAATAATAGCCTTCAGCAGAGAAATAAAAAAACAACCACCACCATGCAAGTTAGTTTGCTTGGTACCATTCTTCCCAAACTGTCTACTTACTAGCTTAAGGGAGTACAGGTCCAAACTCCCAAGTCAGTTAAGATAATCTTGGAGAAGCAGTACAGGTGGAATCCTGCTTTTGTCTTTTTCTCACCTACCCAAGTCAGGCCCTGCTACAGGAAACTGGGCCTTCCAGGCAGGCATCATTTTATTACACAACTCGGAACAAGGGACCTTTGACTCCCCCACCCCTCTCACCTACGTTTTACAATTAAATCTCTTACAGGAGTAAAGGAATAGAGCAATAGTCCTACAATTTGCATGCGGAACTGCATGGATCTATTTTGAATCCAGGCCTTTGTGGATGAAAAACAGTGGGAGATCAAATTAAAAATTCTGTATTATACTCTAGTCTTATTGGCTTACAGAAGTGTTCTGATAAGAATAACTGGATATGTTTTGGTTGTACAGTAATATGCTATTGTTTATTGAATAACATCATCATCATCATCATCATCATCATCATCATCATCATCATCATCATCATTCATCATTATTATTATTATTATTATTATTATTATTATTATTATTATTATTATTATTATTATTATTATTATTATTATTATTATTATTATAGGTGCTGTCAAGTCAGTCCTGGCTTATGGTGGCCCTTTTCAGGGGTTTTCCAGGTAGACGTGATTTACCATTCCTTTCTTCTGTGGGACTCTGCAGCTTGCCCAAGGCTGCACAGGATGGCTCTTCTCTCAGGAGGAATAGGGTAGAATTGAACTCCCAACCACTGGCTCTGCAGGCAGCTGCCTATCCCACTGAGCTATCCAGCCAGCTTGTTTACTAAGGACAAAACCAGATCTATTTGGAAAGTACTGGATAGCCATTGTTCTGAATTTGAAATGCATTTTAAAACACTGAGCTGACTTTTAAACAACCAGGGTGATAAAAATAAAAGATGCAAAAATAGTTGAATTGTTCTGCACAGCTACTACTGTTGCAAACATGAAGGGTCAGTTGCCAGATGTGTCGGTCTTTCCATTCCTAATTCAGTCGCAGATGCAGGGGGGGAAGCTCCACTTCTTTTGTTCAGCTGATGCTTCCTTCTGTCTTTTTCCAGGCCTGTTTTCTTAGGAAGCCCAAGTATGAGTGAAATGTAGGAGATAAACTGCTTTTCTGAGGGTCGAACATCATGAAGGGAAGCAAAGAAAGAAAAAGACAGGTATATGGATTTAAAAAGAAGAGGAAGAAGAAGAAGAGGAAGAAAAACAACCTTGAAAATGAAAATCAATGGGATGCCACAAAGTAAGAGGCACACAAAGAATCCCTGCTCTAGGTTGCCAAGGCAAATCTGTCAATACTGTATCGAACACACACATTTGACTTGCAATTATTGTCCCTTTCAAAAATGCAAGCAGCTCTTCCGCCTCACAGATCAAACCCAACGCTTGATGGCTTCAGATATTTAAAGTGAAAGAAGGGAGGGGCACAGCAGGTCCGGTAGTGAACACAGCCAACTCATGCTATTGCAAAGAACTGCCCAGCCACCAACCTGAAGACCAGCTTCCGGAGGGTATCAGTGGAGCAGATCCAACCAGGAATCTAGTGTCAACCAGTCAATAATATTTGGGATGCCTTTGCTATTAGTTGGCAAAATGTACCATGATTTTGAAGCACTGGGAGTGTGGGGATTCCTGGACAAAATGAATGTTAACAAAGTGGGTAGTGTTACTCTGAGTAAAATGTCCAGGAGAAAAAGAGGACATCGTTCCTGCACCTTTAATGGTTGTGTGGAAGACATTTCAACAACTGCAGCTTCCATAAAAAACTATACAATAATTTCCTCTTGTACACAACTATTGAAGATGATTGTATTCATTTCCCCATCCCCCATCTCATTTAACTTCTTGGTGTCAAGGGCAACAGAGTATGAGATGTACTTGTCCAAGAAGGCAGCTAGCACATTAAGCCAGAATCTTCTGAGGCATAAAATGACAAATGCAGGCTAATACCTCCTAGTCTCTTCCTTGGTTTAATTTTGTTTGTGACTGCTATCACATTAAGAGGAAAGTATAGCCTCTTTCTAATAATAATAATAATAATAATAATAATAATAATAATAATAATAATAATAATAATAATAATAATAATAATAATAATAATAATAATTGATAAAATGATCCAAGAGAATTGTAAAGCCCAGAAAACTAATTTATATATTACTTGGATTGACTATAAAAAAGCCTTTGACTCAGTACCGCGTAGTTCGATTATTAAGTGCCTGGATGTCATCGGAATATGTAAAGGTATTGGTGCCCTAATTGAAAATGCAATGAAGAACTGGAAAACAGAATTGTTGGTCAGGGAAGAAAGTTACGGATTGGTTAACATTACATGAGGGATTTTTCAAGGTGACTCTCTGTCACTTCTGCTGTTTACTATTGCCCTGATTCCCCTCTCAATAATTTTGCAGAAGACAAATTTAGGGTACCAAACTGCTAAAAATCCAGGGGAAATTTCTCATCTATTGTATATGGACGACTTAAAGTTGTATGGAAAATCAGGAAAATGAAATACACTCACTGACCAACACAGCCTGAATTTTCAGTACTGTTGTTAGTATTGAGTTTGGACTAAACAAATGTGCCACTTTGGCACTGAGAAAAGGAAAAATCACTGAGAGTGAAGGAATTGAAATGCCAAATTGACAAGCCATTAAGCATCATCAGTTTGAATCCTATAAATATCTGGGCATACTGCAATTACATAATATCAAACATGGGCAAGTGAAAAGTGTGGTCAGTAAAGAATATATCCAAAGGGTTAGAAAAATACTAAAAAGTAAGCTGAATTGTGGTAACACCATCAAGGCTACTAATAGCTGGGCCATACCGGTCATCAGGTATACCGCTGGTATTATAAACTGGACTCAGATGGAGCTAGATAGGAAAACAAGAAAATTTATGACCATTCACTATGCATTACATCCACGGAGTGATGTTGACAGGCTGTTTTTACCTAGAAAACTAGGTGGCAGAGGTCTTTTGCAAGTGAAGCAGACAGTTGAAAGAAGAGAAGTATGTATTGGCAGACTATGTAAAAAAGAGTCCAGAGCCAGCATTATTGGACGTTAAGAACCAGGAGGTGTTTAAAGTAAAGCAAACAAAGGGTCAGTACAGAAAAACAATGACGCAAATACGATCTGATAGCTGGCATAATAAAACACTGCATGGGCAGTTCTTTGAAAAAAATCAAAGGAAAAGTAGATGAAGAAAAAAACTGGTTAGGGCTCACCAATGGAACAGTGAAAAAAGAGACAGAAGCCCTGATTTTTGCAGCTCAAGAACAAGCTATTAGAACAAAAAGCTATTAGAACAAAAAGCTAGAATACAAAAATCAGCTGAGTAACCCACATGTAGACTCTGTAAAGAGGCTGATGAAACTATCGACCATTTATTGAGTTGTTACAAGAAAATTGCTCAGACTGATTACTAACAGCATCATAGTGTAGTTGCTGAAATGGTCCACTGGAATTTGTGTCACAACTCTCATCTGCCCGTAGCAAAGAACTGGTGGGATCATAAGCCTGAAAAAGTGATTGAAAATGAGCATGCAAAATTATTTTGAGACTTCCAAATACAGACAGGGTTTTGGAGCATAATACCCCAGATATTATGATTGTGGCGAAGAAAAAAGTGTGGATCATTGATATTGGTATACCAGGTGATAGTAGAGTCCCAGAGAAACAACTTGAAAAAAATTACCCTATATCAGGATCGGAAAATTGAACTTCAGAGACTCTGGCATAAACGGGTACCGGTGGTCCCAGTTATAATCAGCATGCTGGGTGCAGTGCGTAGAAGAAATTGGAGCTGACAAAGTCACCATCAGTCAGCTGCAAAAAGCCACCTTACTGGGATCTGCTTGCCTAATTCGCCAATACATCACGTAGTCTTAACGGTTGGGAAGTGTTCGACTAGTGATTTGTAATGCAAAATCCAGCGTAGTTATCTTGTCTGCTGTGTGATGATGATGATGATGATGATGATGATGATGATGATGATGATGATAATAATAATAATAATAATAATAATAATAATAATAATAATAATAATAATAATAATAATAATAATAATAATAATAATAAATCCCAGTTCCTGTCAAGACCCCAGATGGTGGTGGTGGTGGCCTCTTCTTCACTCAGAGGAAGGGCATTAAAGAGAATTTCGAGGGCAGACAATCAGTGATGCCTGATCTATGGATTCCTGCCCTGGCATGGGCTGGGACTAAGTGACCTTGGAGTGCTTTTCCATCTCTACAGTGCTGTCATTCTGTGTACCACCCAGAAGGATTATAACAGGTAGATTTGAGTGTGTGGGGGGGGACGTGGGTTCAGAGATCTCTGCTGGCATGAAACCGATCAGTGGGCATTATTGTTATGCGCTATCATGTCATTCCCAGTCTACAGTGACCCAAGTAGGGCTATCAAAGGCTATAGGATGTTCAAGGAATGGTTTGCCTTTGCCACCACCCCTCCCCAAGGAGTTTCTAAGTGAGGATTTGAACCCAGTTTTCCTGTATCCTAGCCCAGCACACTTATCTACTACCACATCTGCCTGACTGGCATTAGTGCCCCCCACCATACATACAACGGAAATTATTAGGAACCATCTTATGTATGAACATGAGTGACTGAATCCTGTATGTGACTTGTTCCACTTGCTGTAGAGATGATTGCATTTGCATTTATATATCGCAGAGTGGGGGTGAAATAATAAAAAAGAACAATGTATATTGGCTATTTGTCACTATTTGTAATGAGCAGTAAAACAGTATCCATAAGTAGGGTGTGATGAGAATACCATTATCATGATGTTAGCAGCCGGCAAGGATCATTAAAGCTGTGTAGCTGGGAATCTTTCACCAAAGAAACAAAAAAAAAAAAAAACACCTTGTAGAAATATGTTCTCATTCAGACAAATGTGTAGGGCTGAAAACTAGGGCAAACAGCCGGGTGGGAGTGGGTGGGAAGAGCAGGGCTTTTGCTTCATTTGAGTGGTGCTGCAGAGAAAGGAGTTTGGGCAGATGAAGCATGTTATACATTTTCCTCCTACTAAACAACTCCTAAAGGTGCAGGAGGCTTTTCTCCTTTTGTAACTTGCCATTCCACTGTCAGGTGCTGCTGACATCCTAAACATACTTTTCTGCATGTTCAGTAGCTATCAGTACAATGGGTACAATGTATAGGAGTGAACTTTAACTGTTCTTCTTGTGAGCCGATTAACAGTGCATCCCTTGCATGTTCACCTAAAAATATGTTCTATTGTGCAAACATAATTTACTCTGCAATATATATGCTTAAAATTGTTAAGTAAAGGCAGTGTATGACTGCAAGGAGACCTATCAGCTGCAGCAGCAAACGCTTGCAGAGAGAATTTAGGTAAAAATTATAGAAGGAACAACAGTGTCATCACTGGAAGGGTCTGCTATGAAGACTGAACATTTACTTATTTTATTTTATTTTGAATATTTTACCCCACCTTTCTCCTTGGAAAAGGACCCAAGGTGGCTTACAATAAAGAAGGACAATATACAGCCCAGAATATTTAAGACATATTCAAATTAGGAAGAGAGAATTACAAGAGGCATCTTTAGAACATTAAAATGTAACATTAAAGCTACAAAGAGCACACAAAAAAAAAAAAAAACTCATTATGAGAGGTGGAAACTAACATGGAAATCACTGGTGCTGTTATGAAATCAGTCAATGCAATCATGTATGGTAATCAAGACAAAGGTCACATCATAAATAGATCCTCTTCCAGATTACATTACTGAATATTCAAAGAGGCAAGCCAGTGCAGTAATGGGACAATGGAACTACCCTGATGTCTGTTGAAAGTCCAGTTTGCCCACAAAATCTAAGATCCAACACATTTCACACTTGACTAGGTTACAGCCATCAACTTTCTCTTTCTATCCTCTCATCCAAAATTCCTACAAGTAGCATAAAATGCATTCTGGACTTTAGGAAACTGTTGGAAGTGGAACCATTGGGTGAGACTTCATGATCACAAAAACTTCAAGATAAGGGGATACACAAAGGATGGGATTTGGTTAAGCATACGATTTTGAAGGTTCAGTCACAACAGTGCCTCCACGAAAGGAAAGGAGGAGGCATCTAAAGAATCCGGGTGGCTGCATAAGATATTTGCAAGTGAGCCATAATTTAAAAAGGGGCACATACACTGATCAGCCACAGCATTAAAACCAATAACAGGTAAAGTGAATAGTGTCAATTACTGTATATTTTTAAAATGACACCTGTCAAGAGGTGGGATATATTAGGCAGCAAGTGAAATGCCACTTCTTCCATTTCATGTCTTAGAAGCAAGAAACGTGGGCAAGTGAAAAGATCTGAGCGACTTTGACAAGAGCCAAATAGTGATGGCTAGATGACTGTGTCAGAGTTTTTCCAAAATTGGGTGTTTCTGGTATGCAAAGTTTAGTGTCTACCAAAACTGGTGCCAAGGAAGGACCATCCATGAATTGGCATCTAGACTGCAGATTCCCAAAACTCACTGAGGCCAAGGCTTGCATGCCTGGTCTGAACAGAAATAAGAGCAACAGTCGTCCAAATTGCTGAAAAAACGTAATGCTGGACCTTGCATTACGTTAAAGGATCTACTGCTAATGTCTTGGTACCAGATACCACAGGACATGTTCAGAGCTTTTGTGGAGTCCATGCCTCGATGCATCAAAGCTGTTATGGCAGCATGATGAGAACCTACTCAATATTCGGCAGGTAGTTTTACTGGTTGGGTTGATCAGTGTACAGGGAATGGAAAGAGGATCAAATTGCCAAGAAAAAGTATATATGGTTTGCTGATGTTTATAGGAAGAAGGGCACAATAGCTTGAGCTCGGAATGAGCTCAGACTTGTAAAATGAGTTAAACATAACAGAGGGGGCTTTAAAAAAAACAGCTGTGCTTGGAACAAGAACAAGAAAAAGGATTTGATACTTATCTGTGTGGGGAAGATGGAGAATTACTAATAAGCAATAGGAAAGAAAGGCAGAATTGCTGAACACCTACTTTCCCCCAAAAGACAAATAGCACTCAGCTTACTGCAGGAAGAAGGAAGGAAAGGGTTTTGTTTTTGCCCAAAATGAATTAAAATGTGATGCTGGAACACTTGATTACTTAAATGAATCCAGGTCTTCCTAGCCAAATGAAGTGCAGCCAAGGGTACTAAATAAATGTGCAGGTGTAACTTCAGAGCTGCTGTCTAAAATTTTGGGAATTGTTAGAGAATGGATGAATTCTCTGAAGACTGAGGGTCTACAAAAGCCACCCCATCTTCAGAAAGGTGAAAAAATGGTCTAGAAGGAACTAATGCCTTAATTGCCAAGACCCAGCAATTGTTTCTCAAATACCTGCCATGCTAGGCATATATTAACCCTTTTCTTGATTGAATCACAAGTGGACTAGATGTGGTAGTGGTGGGGATGTAGTAGATGTAGCATATCTTGATTTTGGGAACACTTTTGACAAGATGTCTTATAATATTTAGGCAGACAGGTTAGTAAAAAAAACAATAACACAGATGGTGCTGCTGTTGGATGGATATGCAGCTGGTTGATGGACTTCACCAACCATTTCCTGTAATCCCAGAGAGGGATGGCAAGTGGGTTGCTGCAGTGCCAAGTTTTGGGCCTCAACATCTTTTATAAATAAATGAGAGTATAGAGGGGGTGATGATCAAATTTGCAGATGACATCAAACTGGGAGAGGCAGTTAGTATTTGAGAAGACAGAATTAGGATTCAGAATTACTTTAACAAACTGGCGAACAGGGTTGAAATAAACCAAGTAAAATGTCAACAGTGAAAAATTTAAAGTGCTACATTTGCGCAGGGGGGGGAAAAAAACAGATGCACAGATGTATATGATAGATGGCACACTGAGGCAGAAGAAGAATAAAAAGAAGTGCTTACATCAGCAAAAAGATACTGTTCTGATCAAGAGAAGTAGTACTCCTTTACGCTGTTTCTGACAGACCTGCCAACATAATTTGGCAAGGATATCTGGAAGTTGAATCATGGTAACTGGACTCCTTTTCTTGAGCGACTGAAACATTTTGCAACTCATCCAAGCAGCTTCGTCAATCTGAGGAAAGTTAGTGGTGAGTCCTCCATTATATCGTTCACCTTAATTTCACATTGCTCTGGTCTGAATAGGCTAAGTTGGACAGTGCCTTAAATAGGCTCGTTAGATGGACAATGGCTTGAGTAACTCATTAGGTGGACAATGGCCTAAGGTGCATGAAAGTCCCACATATGCAACCCTCCCAACACCCATTAAGTATGGGTCCCTAGATATGGTCTTGCTGGTGGAGGTGTGAAGTTCCTCAGACTGACAAAGCTGCTTAGATGAATAGCGAAACATTTCAGTCTCTCAAGAAAAGTCCAGTTGCCATGACTCAACTTCCAGATACACTCACCTGGATGACTGAGAATCTTCACAGACATTTTGGCAAGGATACTGACAAGCTCGAATATGCCCAGAGGAGGATGAGGACGAAGAAGAAAATTCAAGGACAAAAAAAGAAGAAGAAGCCCTACAAAGAATGTTGAAGAAGCTGGACATGTTAACTTGATGAAAAAAAGACTGACAGGTGATGTGATACCATCTTCCAGTATTTGAAGGGTTACCACGTGGCAGGTGCAAGATGCTTGTCTTTCGCAGCCCCAGTGGGACAAAACCTGAAGCAATGATTTCACATTTCAGGAAAGGAGAATTTGACTAAACATTACAAAGATCTCCTTAACAGTAAGAGCATTTTGCCAGTAGGACTATTTCAGAAGACACTGGACTTTCATCTCTTGCAGGTTTCTAAACTGTGGTTGGATGGCCATCTGTCAGGGGTACTTTAGCTGTGGATTTTCTGCTTTGTCAATCATCCTTGGCGTTCCTTCCGATCTACAGTTCTATGATTCTATTATTTATTTATTTATTTATTCATTTATTTATTTTGAATATTTTACCCCACCTTTCCCCTTGGAAAAGGATGCAAGGTGGCTTACAATAATGAGGGACAATATACAGCTCAGAACGTTTAATCTGAATGCCTGTCTAGAAAGATGAAATTGAATTACAATTTAAAGTCTTTAGTAATCATTCCTTCTATCTACTGAATTGTCTAATGCCAAATATCCAGTCATACACTTACACCAGCAGAAATGTAATGGCATAAATCATAGTAACGGCTCATATCTGGGTTTCTGCTCGTATTCATAGTCCCATGCCAAGACAGGCTAGGAATGCAAGTGATGACTCGTTAATGAGCAGCAATGCAATGGTGTGATTAATGCTGTTACACTTACACTAGGGTAAATTTACAATGGGATTCTGACCAGCATTTAAGTATGTTTTTAAGCATTTCTTGATCACATGTGTTGAATGAGAGCAGCCCATGCATTCATAAAATACAGTATTTCCCTAGCCTACTAATGAAATGTTAAATGTCTGAAGAGCTGTCTTCTCTATAAGATATGTCTTTTTTTCCCTAGGAACAAAAAAGATACCTTTAAGAAAAGAAACAGGAGGGAAAACTCTATGTATCTGGTTCACGAGCCACCCAGGTACTGTGAAAGGAGACAGCATTAGAGGCCCCATTATAATCATTACCGACAAATCATGTGCAATCAGTCTAGGAAGTGAAGCCAGAGGAAAATCCTGCCAAAATCCATATTGTCAGATCTGGCTTTTTTAGCAATTTGAACTCTTTGAAATTGAATGATTATAACACTGAATGGTGGTCTCCAAGATGCAGCTTCTGCTTTTCTGGGCTTTACTGGTGGCCTCTTTTATTTTCACCTAAGGCAGTCGGTTCTCTCTCCCCCCCCCCCAACCCCCCGCTGCCCACTCCCCGCCTGCCACTTCACACAAATAATCTGAGTAAATTAATTTGGGCGTTTAAAAAGGTATAAAGGCAGCTCAGTGTCTGGCCATTTTTATGCTTGGCTGCCACTGAAGAGGAAATATTGAGTTTTCTGAGATGCAGACGTACATTTAAAGTTCAGGGGACAGAAGGTGGGGTGTTCGTGCAAGGAAACAGGAGTTCCTTCTTAAGGAAAAAAAGACAAGATAAAAATATTTTAAATAAATAAATTGAATGCAATGTTTTTGTCCCCCCCCTTTCTCTCACAACTTGCTATATATGAATTTTTGATTTCTTGTGCACTTAAGCTGCCCTCCCACACACACACACACCAAACATGTATGGTGCTTTAGCATGGTTAAGGGGAATGTCTCCCCTCCGTTCAAAAGGGGTTTAACAAATTCCTAGAATGAACATGGTTATGCAAATTTAGCACTGCTTAAGGGAAGGCACTGTTTGTTTTACTTCAAGAAAAACACTGCCACCACTTCCTCTGTGCAGTCTACATATCAGCTGCTATTCACAATGGATAATAATTCTTATATTAAGCCCCGTCAGGCCCCCAGGGAAATCAAAATTGTAATATCAGTTCGCTTTTTATTGGCTCAGCTCTGTGACAGTGCAGAGGCAGGGCCTTTGTTCAGCTCATTGCCAGCGGTGTGTACAAATGGGGATATCCGGCAAGGTTCTGTCTGCACTGCTTCCAAGCTCAGCTAAGAAGGCTCTTCCTCTGCTCCCAGTGAAAAACAATTGTCCTCCTGAATGCAGACAAACCACCGGCTGTTGGTTCTTTCCTGCTTCCGTCTCCTTGATCCATTTGATTTGGTGATTTGATAAATGCCACACACACTCATGTGTCCTCTTCAATCTAAATCATACATCAGATGCCCCCTCTGTGACGTCCTCTCTGCACTATGGATTAGGTGGGATAAGGCAGTGGGTGGGGCAATGCCCCATAGTTTCTAGCAATCCTTATTATGTTACAACATACCACAGCTTCAGAGAGCTTAATGAGTGTTGTACATTGTAGAATCAATCAAAGGTATTTGGGTGCCTAAGGCAGGTATCTCCCAAAAGGTAGTCCCTAGCTGTGTCTGTCCAGTCCTCCAGCAAACCAACAGTGTATGTATGTCACACTCCTCTATCATCTTAAGAGACACACAATCGGTTTGATGCCATAAAACAGTCAAATTCTACAGAACAGAACTCAGGGGGGGGGAGCATGCAGTTTCACTTTGTGCCATGTTCAGCATGGTCCTGTGCATGTTTACTTGGGAGCCATTCTAATGAAGGCTTACTCCCAAGTTATTGCGCCGAAGGTTTTGGCCTAAATGCAATAGCCAGCCCCAACTAAAAGTTTTGAATTAATTGATGAATTAACACTTACATACATCTCATGTGTTGATCAGATTTGCTCTGTCCGTTGGTTCAAGGCTGCTGTGGTTGAACTGTTTGAAACGCCTTGCATTCTGCTGTCTTCCAGGGATGCCATAAACCTGTTGCCTTGGGGCACATCTTGGTGTTCCACAAGGACCATCATTATCTTCAATGCCAGTGCAAGAAAATGTTGGGTCAAGTCCCCTGGAGATCTGTCTGGACTGTGGAATCATTCAACGTACAGATGATGTCTACCTTTGTTTTTCTTTTCCTTAGATCTAGGTGTGGCAGAAACTTGTGAATGTGTCTTTGTAACCAATGATAAGAGCTAATAAACTGCAGCTCAACCATGTTTAAAACAAAGATAATGATGGCGGGCAATCAAGTGACCCAGACGGCTATCCCTCTTCTGCACGGTGCTGCGATGTTCCTCTCAAGGGTTTGGCTTGCAGCCTGGGACTTCCCCTTGATCTGGCATTTTCCACTCAGTGACTGGAGTGTGTCTCACTAGCTTATGTTGTTACATTTACAGTAGCTGTTTCTGCAAGATCAGGATCGTGTCACTGTCACGTTGGTTTTGACCACTTCAAATTAAACTGCAGTAATTCTTTTTACATGGGGCTACCGTCAGACTGAGCCTGAGAAGATCCAAATTCAATTCCCTACGAAGACAGGAACTGACTCAAAGAGTTCAGGGATATCACTCTTTTCCAACCTGACCTCCCTGACTTATTTGGGAGGGGAGGGAGTAGGGAGAAAGAAACCCAAGGCAGGATAGCTATGTCATGAATAAATAAATAATATGGCCATAAGCTGCAGCTGTTCCAGAAAAAGTCTGGTTTTGTGCCACTACCAAGAAGTAAACCTTCCTTTCCACAAGCATATACATGTTGTGTTGTGGGGGGAAACCCACCCCTCTCTTTCTGAGCATTTCTCAAGGTGCTGTTAATGACCTCTGAAGCACTCCATGGATAGTGTCCAGAATATTTCACAGAGCTCCTCATTCCTTATGAATACTCTAGAACAGGGGTCCTCAAACTAAGGCCCTGGGGCTGGATGAGGCCCACCAGGGTCCCGTACCCAGCCTGCAGACAAGTGCAGACACCACCACCCCCATTCAGTGGGAGGGGGTGGGCGCGGGCTCACTGCAAAGACCTTTGTGCCACCTGGGCTGCCTCTTCCTACTCGTGGCGCTTGCGGGTGGGTGCTCCAGAGTGGTGCGGCCTCCTCCGCTGCTGCTGCCACCGCAAATCTTGCAGGTGGGCAGATGCTCAGGGGCCAAGCGGCCTCGTCTGCCGCTGCCACCACTGTTGCAGGCAGGCAGGCAAGCGGCAGCTCCGAAGCCGCACAGCTCTCGCCGGCACCGCCGGCGCCGGGAAACTTCACCAGCCCAGGATCACAGATGCTCAAGGAAAAGTATCCCAGAGGAGGAGGGGGGACATCCTGGTGAGAGCTGCATGGAGGGCTCCGTCTTGCTACTGCCTGGCAGCAATGGCAGTGGAGAGATGAGATGGGCTGGAGTGGATGGGGTGGGGGGAGGAGAGAGAGACAACGAGGAAGAGGAAGACATGCACAAACCTGTGAGACTCTGCTGCCCGCTGCTGACCACTTCCACCAGCCTGCCTGCCCCTACCTTCTCAGGAAGGCGAGCAGGTGCTCCAGGGCCGCGCAAGGCAGGCAGGCGGGCAGCCATTCCCCAGGTGTGCAGCCTCCTCCTCCTCTGCCCCTGATTTTACAGGCCTGCTTCTAAGCTCAGGCTCTTATACCACCACTCGCTATCCATGGATAACTGAATCCGTGGGTGGCAAATCAGCAGATATGGGGATCATACTCACCCCAAACAATGTCTCAGGGACAGTGAACTGGCCTGCTGCTTTAAAAGTTTGAGGACACCCGGTCTAGAACATTCAGACTTCTTGTCACTGTTTTTCTGCTGAGGAAAACTGCAGAGGTTTTATTTATTTATTTATTTATTTATTTATTTACATTTATATTTTTGCTTTATGGTGGTTTCTGGGTTGTGGGACTCTCTAGAAGAGGTAGCTAGGCACACATCAGTCATTGCTTTGAGACACCTGTGCAAAGACCTGTTTACTTTGCAGTCTCTGTTTTGTTTCGATACTTTGGAGCTTTAGCTATTTTAATTTGCTTCATTGCTTTGATTTTATAACAAGTATTCCACTATTTGTGACTGCCCAGCATTGCTACTCACGACAGTGAGGAGGAGCGATTGCTTTGAGAATGACTACAGTCAAAGAAGATTGGACTGACTGATCCATTGGTCCAAAGAGTGAGATGGTCTGACAGACACAGAAACCGTTATCAAACTGAGGAACTGTAGGCCTAACAGGAGGAAGCCAGCTCCTTCATGACCACACAGAGAAACAGGCTATGCTCTGTGAGATGATTAACATGTTTCAGTTTTGATTGAATACATCTCCACTGATCCAAGCGGCCTACTCTAATGTGATCTATCACACTAAGCAATAGGATTTGGGCCACGACTGTACATGCTTAGCAGCTGTGTGTGGGCTGAAAAAAATAATAGCCAGAATTTGTGATACAGATAATACCAAAACAATTCTTCACAAGAACAAATGGATAAAATATCAGCCTTCAGATGTTGTTTGCCAGTATTTCCCATGATGGCCAAGTTTAGGCGGTGACCAGAAATGCCTTTGCACAAATAACACAACTGTGCCACCTGTTCCTGTTCCTAGAGAGCTCTGATCTGACCAAGATGACACAGACTTTAGTTACATCTTGGCTGGCTTTCTGCAACACACTCTATGTGGGGGTGCCTCTGGAAAGGGTTTGGAGACTTCAGCAGGTCCAAAATGCAAGTCAGACTGGGGTTGTTCCCAGGGATCACATACAGTATATCACAGAAGGGAGTACACCCCCCTCACATTTCGTAAATGTTTTAGTTTATCTTTTCATGTGACAACACTGAAGAAATGACACTTGGGTGCAATGTAAAACAGTGAGTATATAGCTTGTACAACAGTGTTGTCCCCTCAAAATAATACAACACACAACCATTAATGTCTGAACCGTTGGCAAAAAAGTGAGGACATCCCTAAGTGACAGTGTCCAAATTGTGCCCAAGTAGCCGTTTTCCCTCCCTGGTGTCATGAGACCTATTAGTGTCACAATGTCTCAGGTGTGACGGGGGAGCAGATGTTACCACTTCTGCTCTCACTCTCTCATACTAGTCACTTGAAGTTCCACAGGGCACCTGATGGTAATGAATTATCTGAGGATCTGAAAAAAAATTGTTGCTCTACACATAAAGATGGCCTAGGGCAGTGATGGCGAACCTTTTAGAGACTGAGTGCCCAAACTGCAATTCAAAACCCACTAATTTTTTTGCAAAGTGCCAATACAGTAATTTAACCTGAATACAGGTAGGTATGAAGGGGCGATGTCGGGTGTCCACAGAAAGGGCTCCGAGTGCCACCTTTGGCACCCGTGCCATCACTGGCCTAGGCTGTAAGTAATTTGCCAAGGCCCTGAAACTGAGCTGCAGCACAGTGGCCAAGACCATACAGCAGTTTAACAGGACAGGTTCCACTCAGAACAGGCCTCGCCATAATCGACCAAAGAAGTTGAGTGCCCGTGCTCAGCGTCACATCCAGAGGTTGGCTTTGAGAAATAGATGTATGAGTGTTGCCAGCATTGCTGCAGAGGTTGAAGGTGTGTTTGTGTGATCCTGACAGTGCTCAGACCATACGCCACACACGGCATCAAATTGGTCTGCAGGGCTGTTATTCCAGAAGGAAGCTTGTTCTAAAGATGATACACAAGAAAGTTTCGCTGCAGACAAGCAGGCTAAGGACATGGATCTCTGGAACCATGTCCTGTGGTCTGACGAGACCAAGATAAACTTATTTGGTTCAGATGGTGTCAAGCGTGTGTGGCAGCAACCAGGTGAGGAGTCCAAAGACAGGTTTGGTTTTATGAGAGGCAGCTGTGTTAGTCTGTGCAAAAATTCCAAGCAAAAATCAAAACAAAAACAAAATAAAAGACAAAAACATGTGGCACCTTAAAGAATATTATATTTTAATGTAAGCTTTCATGGACACATCCACTTCTATATGTCTGAAGAAGTAGACATGTCCACGAAAGCTTACATTAAAATATAATAGTCTTTAAAGTCAAGTGTGTCATGCCTATAGTCAAGCATGTTGCTGGGAGTGTCATGGTGTGGGGTTGCATGAGTGCTGCCGGCAGTGGGGAGCTACAGTTCATTGAGATAACAGTGAATGCCAACATGTACTGTGACATCCTGAAGCAGATCATGATCCCTTCCCTTCAGAGACTGGGCTGCAGGGCAGTATTCCAACATAATGACCCCAAACACACCTCCAAAACGACCACTGCGTTGCTAAAGAAGCTGAGAGTAAAAGTGATGGCCTGACCAAGCATGTCTTCAGACTTAAACTGCACTGAACATCTGTGGGGCAACCTGAAATGGAAGTTGGAAGTGTGCAAGGTCTCCAACATCCAACAGCTCTGTCATGTTGTCATGGAAGAGTGGAAGAGTGGAAGAGGCTGCCCCAGCAACAACCAACGGACCCAGTGAGTCTGGTCCTTCTTTTTGTTGTCTATAGCTCAGCTTCCATGTTTGTGTAAACCAATAACCAGACATGACCCCTTAAATCGTTTGGGAAAATATTTTGGCCACAACTTTATTGGTTACGCAAAAGCAGTACTCTGGCTGAGTCATTGGGTTGGATCCTACACATCAAGGACCCCGCCTGCTCCTTGATGACGCTGCGTTCTACAACAAACTCTTTCGGAATGCCCCCAGCAGGTCTTAGTGGTGGGTTCCCCTTGGGATGTCCACCCCACCAGCCCCCCATGTCCATTATCCCATCAACAGGTCCCCTGAGGGGTGTAGACCCCAACATTGACCTGTATCAATGGATCCTTCCAAAGGCCATTGGCTGTCCCCTCGTGATTCAGCCCCTGGCCTTTTTCAATTTACATGATCTGGTCATTTGTTTCTCCTGAGTGCAGGTTCTAGGCTGCTACTTCAACCATTAGGATCCATCCCAATGCCTGTAAAACTGCCACAAGAGCCGAGCTGTGCTCAGTTCCTGCCAGAGCACTGCTAATGGCCTCCACCCATTCCTTGTTCCCCAGATCTCATGGGTGCACTCCATCCTCTCTGTACATCTCTGGTGACCTGGCTGCGATGGCTGGGTGTCGCACCCAGAGGGCCCCCCCCAGCTAGTTACTAATCGCCCTATGGTCTTGTTAATCTTCCACTAAAAGGGGATGTAAATAGTTAATAATACAGTATATTGATCCTTAAGCCTGGATGCGTAGGTCACAGCTGTGGCCAGGAGCGCATTTGCACAATTAAGGCTAGTATGCAAGTTATGCCCCTTTCTTGAGAAACCAGATCTGGCCATGGTGACACATGCCCTACTGATGTCCTGGCTAGACTACTGTAATGCACTCTATGTGGGGCTACCGATGAAAAGCCTCAGGAAATTTCAACAGGTCCAAAATGCAGCACCCAGACTGCTGACTGGGGCGGGTTACAGAGATCACATTACATCCCTACTAAAACAGCTCTGCTGGCTGCCAATCAGCTATTGAGCACAATTCAAGGTGCTGGCCTTGACCTACAAAGCACAAAATGGCCTGGGTCCTAGCTACCTCAAAGATTGAATCTCACAGTATGAACCAACTTGGGTGTTAAGGTAATCAGGAGAGCCCTTCTCTCCATCCCACCACCCTCACAGGTACATCTCGTGGGAAACCATGGAAGGGCCTTCTCAACTGCTGCGCCCAGACTCTGGAACTGTACTGTATATTATCCCTCATTCCTGTAAGATGCCTTGGGTCCTTTTCCAAGGAGAAGGGCAGGGTAAAAATACTCTATAATAAATAAATATATTTGTTTAATTATTACATTATGTAAAATGAATTGAGGGTTGGCCTGTTCTACTAGTTGTACTAATCCTCTTAAAGGGGCGGGAGGCAAAAAACAAAAACAAAAAGAAGCAAGGAGAGCCCAGCACATCTGCATCAAATATTTTTCACCTCCCAAGAGCAGGTACAAGAAAAGTGTGCTGGGTCGCGCTTAGGTGGGCGGGGTCGCACTTAATTGTCTGCAAACTCCAGAGCTGGTGGGGAAACATTTTTAAGCTCCAGAGCTTGCAGCCATTTGCAGCGGAGTTTAGGGGTCATGTATAAACGCCCTAAATCTCTCTATCTCTCTCTGTAAATTTTAAAAAGTAATTTATACAATTGGTGGGGTGGGGTGGGGTGGGGTGGGGTGGACAGTGGAAAAATAAATCGCTTGTAGGTGACTTCTGTCCTTCCCCTTCCTTTTTGGTTTTCCTTTTGTTACCATGACCTGATAATCTCAAGTAAGACCTGAGAACTAAGTAGGTTCTTAAGGCCCAGCCTAATCTGATAGATGCTTGTTCACTAGACTCAGAAATAGCCTTCAAGCATCATCAAGCAACCATCAGACCAGAATAGCTTCCAAATTTAATCTGGACAGCTTCGGGGAAACCTGATCTCTTCGGAAGCTCCTTTTCCAAGTTTACAGGATGCCTTCCACCAAACAGGGAGGTGGCCGCCAGTGGTCTTTAAAAGGCAATTAGAAGAACCCACCAAAAAGACAACGGTATCAGCCGCTCTACTAGGCATGGCACCTCCGAGTATTGGGAGCGGTGTGGATGGGCCTGACTCCGTAGAGCCCGACAGGGACGTAGTCCTGCCTCCTCTCTCCTGTTTAGGGCCTTCTCTGAGGCGCCATCTGACTGACTGGCCTGGCTCAGGAACCTCGTGCTAGACAGGCTAGACAGGCCTTCTGATCGGATCGAGCACGGCTGCCCTCGTTCTAATGGGCTTTTGGGGGCTATTGAAAGACGGTCATAGGCGACCTAAACGCTTTCGGAACAGGAAGCTCTTTGGAGGCGAGGTGGGAGGAAGTGTTCCTGAGCGTTAATAACATACGACCGTGAGCACGAGAGAAAGGAAACGCGCCCGGCTTCACTCGCCCGGGCCCGGGTTCTTCTCGGTGCAGGGGTCGGTCTTAACTCCCTAAAGGGGGCGAGTACGGAGTCCAAAGCGAGGAAAGCGGGCGTTTCGGGCTGGCTGAGCCCTCGGTTGGCCTGGGTGAATCTCTAATTGATAAAGGCGCCGCTGGAGGAGGGGGAGCGTGGGCCTCTAATGGAAAGTATTCCGTGTTTGTGGTGGTGTCACGAAACAGCAAGGCTCCGGCGCTGTTTCACACGTGAAAACGCGTCATCAGCCCTTGATGTTACCTGCACGGACGGAACAAAAACCCCGCGCCTCTGAGTTTTCGCCGGTGTGAAGTCCCGCGTGTGTGTTTCGCTTTGGGTCACCGAATGGGCTCCCTCCCGACCAAGGCTTTGCTGCCTCGGGGCAAGGCTAGGCGGTGTGCTCCGTGCCGGCTCAGGGAGTGCCCTGGTTTCAGAACAGGCGAAGAGGGAGGAGAGAGGAGCTCTCAGCCTGGCGCAGGAAAGGGACGGGCCGCGGATCTTCCCGGAACGCCCGCCCCGCCGTCAGTCAGCAGCGGCTCGGCCGTGCTCGCGGTCCCAGCGGACGGCGGCAGGAGCGAGCGAGCGAGCGAGCGAGCACAGGAGGAGGAGGAGGAGGAGGAGGTGGAGGAGAGCGGGAGCGAGCGATCGGGGCAGGCTTTCCTCCCCCTCCACAGCGACACACGTGGCGGCCAGCTCCGGCTTTATTTGCATTCCGGAACGCTTAACCCTTTCCGCTCTTGAAAGGCGACGAATTCCACTGGAAAGAAAAGAAAGAGAGAAAGAGAGAGAGAGAGAGAAATGACCGATTTTCTGCATTCACACGGCGTGGGGCGTCGGGAGGTGGGCGGGCGCGCGGGAAGAGCCTCCTGTGCTTTGCCTCCTCGAAGGAATTTTGGCCTCGGTCCCGGGATTCCAGTCTGGAGGAAATCCCTCGAAAGATCCAAGCCCGGTGGCCCGGGGAGTGGGAGGGCGCTCCCGGCTTCCACACGGATCTTCGGGGAATTATTCTCACGTGCGCGCGAGCGCGCCAGACGACCGTGTTGAGTTTGGATCATAATAACGAAGCCGGATCAAAACTAAAAGAGGAAACATTAAACTTGTTTCTCCTCTCCCTTCTATTTCAGGACAGCTTCTTGAACTTGCCCTATAAATTAATTATAATGATTCGTCGCAATTAATCTTCACCACCTCGAGGCTCCTTTTAGAAATACACACCATTCCCAACGCGGCTTACATTCAAGGAAAAACCTGCACCACGGAGGTTCCGGAGAGTTCAATCAAGACTCCGCTGGAGAACCCGCAGACTGTCATTCTCGCTTGCCGGGTTCCTACAAGGAGAATTTTGTTCATATCGGCAAACTGCCGAATATCCAAAGGGAATTAATAATAATAATAATAATAATAATAATAATAATAATAATAATAATAATAATAATAATAATAATAATAATAATAATAATAATCCACTTGCTCAGAAGAACCCTTCCATATCAATGCAGTAATCTCTTCTCTGGTTGCCTCTTTCTGGAATGTTACACTCGGTGTTGCCCGATCGCAGCATAAGACTAAAATCTGAGTTACCCAAAGAGTAATCCAGACCAAGAATGGGAGCATTTGCCATAGAGAAGGGTCGAAAGGAGCGTGGACTTGTAGGGTTTAAGCCTGAGTAGACACATATCGATTTCAGTATTTGCTGAGTGGAAGTCTCCATGCGGAGGAACAAGACGGAGGAGGACGAACTGCCGGCTTCTGTAGTTCTTCACCTAGAATTCCCTCCTCTTCATACAAAGATGCTGTAATGGCTGTTTAGCGGGACCCGTTCCATTCTTCTGCGTTTGGAAACAGAACCCCCCCCCCAAATGCTTGTTTAGAGAGGATACAGAAGAGATCGCTTTCGGTCTCACCTTATTGAGATAGCGTCTACACCAGGAATGTCCAAACTTCGGTCCTCCTGATGTTTTGGACTGCAACTCCCAGAATTCTAAGCTTAGATGACAAAGGACTGTGGGAGTTGCAGTCCAAAACATCTGGAGGGCCGAAGTTTGGACGTGCCTGGTCTACACACATGTAGCTACTTGTCCAGCCCGCTGATGTGTCCGTGGACTTGGGACCCCGATTTTCGGGTGACTTTGGCGCCGGAGGGTGGGGGTAATAGGGGCGAGCAGAGAAGAGAGGATGTTGAAGATCACGATACGAAGTCTACTTCCTTGCAAACAGAACCAAAAAGGAAACCCAGCATGGATCTCAATCGCCTGCGGGTCTTGTTTGGCAGCCGGTGGTATGAGCCACGAAGATTAAGGGACGACGGTGGGCGGGAGGCGGGTTTCCAACCAATGATCCAGCATGTAAACGAGTCCCTATCTAAAGCTCAGGTTGCCATGGGGTTGCCACCCTTGTTGTGGCGAGAGGGGCCGGGCATGAAGACGGACGTCACTGTAACTTTCCCCGTCCCGGAAAATTTATTTATTATTTATTTATTTATTGCATTTCTATACCGCACCCTTTCCCGGAGGGACTCTGAGCGGTTTAGAGGACGCGCCGGGTGAAATCCCCCCTTTCTCAGCTGACCGTTCAAGGTACAGGAACCCATGAAGGCGCCTGGCACACTCAGTCCAAAGAGTCACTTTTCAGTGGGGTTGCTTAATATTTTGTAACACACACACACACACACACACACACACACACACACACACACACACACACACACACACACACACACACACACACACACACACACTTCCCATTTGGCTCGGGATGATTCGGTTAATCCGCGCTGGTCACGTTGCCTTTTAACGTCCCCCTTCTGTCCCCGGGCATCTTCTGGGCTCCGGCCAGGGAGGACCCGAGCGGATCCTTTCTCCTGGCCCGCTTCCCAGGTGTGAGTTGGGTTTAATCCGGTCACGCCGGAGGACGCACTCGGATTTGCGGCATCTCCGCGTCAGGTAGGGACACACACACACACACACACACCCCTTGGAAGCGGGGAAACGCGGACCTTTTTTTCCTGAGGGCTGCTCCGAGGGCTGGCCCGATTGCAAATCCCACCAGCTGGCTTTCCTGAAACGGAGATTTGGGGCAACGAAAAAGTGAGGGGCGGGCGGGAACAAGGAGACATCTCGCCCTCGGAGCCTGTGGAAGGCTGTGGATGCTGCCCAATGGCCTGGGTGTCTTAGTCATTCCCCAACCCCCAAATTTCACTTCACTCGGGCGGCTTGAAAAGGAAGTGCGTCCCGCCGCTTTTCCCGGCTGAGGTTTCCTGCGCGATGTTGTCCACGGTCTTCTCCGGCTCTCCATTCCTCTGTGCGCTGATAGGGTGCCTCTGATTTCAAGCTGCCCGAGGACGGGTCCACTTGGCTAGGTAGTGCTTTCCTTGCCGGCAGGTGAAGGCACCGCGCCCGCTTTCCCCCACTCTCCCATTCCAATCCCACGGTTTGGGCCAGCCCTTCCCAAAATAAAAACGGAATCGAAAACGCACAGCCCACCTACCCAAGAAACACGGCTCAAAGCGGGGCGAAACAGACAGAACACGCGAATGCGTGGCGAGGAAGGCTTGGATCAGGCGAGTGCCCTTTCAAGCTCTCCAGTCGCTTGTTCGGTCGGGACGATTCGACCGTGAAGCACAGCCTCCGGTGGTTTAGTCCCGACCACCACCAGATGAGATCCGCTGAATCCACGGGACTTGCCTAAGCGTCGCCTTCACACAGTTCCTTCCTTGAGTCCTCTCTACCACCGGCTGAACAGCTGGGCTTTTCAAGTTTTTTTTTTTTACCAGCGGCTTGGTTTCCTCCCGTCTTTACAAGTAGGCTCGTACGGGAAGGCGGGAAAACTCCCTCTTGGCGAGAAGGGAGACGCAAGGAGCGATAGCTACGCTGGATTACTGCCTAACGGAAAGCGGGGACGTGGAAGGTTTGTGCACATGAATACACACAGAGAGGTCCCTGAAGAATGCAATTCGCCGTGGCATTAGGGACTCGCAAGTATTTGAGCAGGCGGGAAATGTCGCCTGGGCCTTCCGATTATCCCGAACTAGAATCTAAATAATTTGTTGCGTTTCGCGAGTGCAGAATACCGTCGCATAGGGCTCTCGCCACTCCCCCCACCCGCCCCCGGCCGTCCTGTTTCTAATCCTCACCCCGCCTCTGGGGAGAATCAGAATGGCTGGGGGGAACCTTTCTTTTTTTTCTCTTTAGTTTCTAGAGCTCAATGGACGTCAATAGGGGGCGCACTGGCGGGCAACTGGGCGGGCAAGGTTGGTTGCTAAAAACCTTGGTTTAGTCGCAAGTATGTGTGGCGGTGTGCGTGCGTGAGCCACACACACACACACACAAGCACGCACGTAGGCACGCACACACACACAAAGAAGGGATTGTGTGTGTGGGGGGGGGGAGAGAACACGCACATACATCGAAAGCAGTAAACGCTATCCTAGCCCTCCGCCTTCCTATGACTGTGCTGCTCAAGGGCGTCGATGGCTAAGGAAGAACGAATCCAGGCATCTTCCCGCCTTGCGGAACCGAATCGAAACCCTGGCGGGAGAGGTAGCTGTTTTCGGTCGGCGCCTTCCTCCGCCAGAGCGGCTACATTTTCCAGAGGGGTGGGGGAAAGGGACGTCCTTTTTGCCAACGCAGGTTTGGCGTCGCCTGAAGTCAGGCCGCCGCGCCCCCCCCTGCCGCCCCCCCACCGCCCCAGGTAGTTTACTCCTCGCATATCACCTGTACTCGAGTTTTCAGCAACATCTCTCGCATTTGGCTAGGAAGGAAGAAGGAATCCTTCTCGGTTGAAAAATCCGCCCCTTTCACTTGGATGAAGGCACTTCTTCTCGGAATTGAGCTCCTAGAACTGGGGCGTGTGGACCGGGGATTCCCTGCCCCACCCGCTCCATCTTCCGAGGTGTAGCTAGGGGTTGGAGCGTCAGGGGACAAAGTCAGTTTTGGCGCCTCTCTCCTGCCCCCCCCATGTCTGACCTACCCAGCAAGGAGGGGGGCAGATCCTGGGGGAACAGTGGTTGCAGCCTCACCCTGCAGCCCTGATTTGGAAAACGGCTGCCCAGAAAGAGGCTTGCCGCGACGGCTCTGGGGCTGGGGCGACGGCTGTCTTCTCGCCTTGGCCCCGGGCTCCTCAAATGACTCCGCAACCCGCGCAGTTACGCTATCCCCCTCTCGTTTCCTCGGCCAGGTCTGTCCCTTTTCCCGCTCTGGAAGTATCCTTCGTGGATGAAACTCGAATCAGGGTCGTTTCCCCGCCGCCTTTGTCCTCTGCTGCTCCCTGTCAAGGAAATGGGACACTCCGCTCGCCCCCACTGCCTGGCGCACCATTTCCCTGGAGCAAATGCGTGGAGTGGCCCCCGTGTTCTGAAGAGGCTTCTTATTACTCCCCTTCCCGCTTGGGTTAATGAATGTCAGGGAGGAATCGCCTCGAAAAACACCACTTGATTCTTGTTTGCCCCTTACGCTGCCCAGCAAACAGGTGGAGACAGAAAGAACCCCCTGCCAATAATAGACGAAAAGGGATTCCGGGTCTACACCCCGATCCTGGGAAGTCCCTCTCCCCCTTTATCTTTACTGGCATCCCGATTCCACATCCGCTCCACAGCAGGTGTATGTGTGTGGGGGGGTGGGGTGGGGGGGGGGGGGGTGAACCCTGATTACCATCCTCTTACCAACCCTAAATCCGTCTCCTGTCTCAGTTTTCCGGGTCACACGGATTAGGTGTTCCGCACCGTGTTACCAATACCTACCGGGGGTTTAGCCAAGAAGCTCTACCAACGCAACCTCAGCTCAGCTCAGCTCAGCTCAGCGCGCGCGCGCGCGCACACACACACACACACACACCTTGCCGGCGTTATTCCTTTTCCCAGCTCACCTTTCTCCGCTACTTCGGCAGCGAATGTTTCTCCCACCCGCTCCCCCCAACTCTTCCGCGGAGGTTCCCGATTTGTTTCACATCTTCCGCGCCCCCCCCCCAAATAAACACACAATGGATGGAGTGAAAGGGAAGGCGCCTGCCCAGAGGTGAATTCTCCTCTTCAATCGCGATTTGGAAACGGTTGTGAAACGGAAAGCACTTGGAGGCCAGCCTTGAGAGAGGGTGATGGGTGGGCGGGCAGGTGGGTGCGTGGGCAACAGGGCCCACCGTCTCGAACGAAACTTTGGGGTCCAAAGAAGTGCAACCCTCACTCGATTGAAGAAGTTGCTCCTTCTCGCGCCCAGCAGCAGGTCTTCTTTTCCTGGGGGAGACCAACAAGCGGCCAGGACGGCGGCACGTTTCCACCTGGCTCCGAAGGAATTCTTTTGAAGCATTCGCCCACTGTGGTTGGGGTCCCTCCCCCAGCCTCGTTCCCCGTAGGCCCATGCTCTTTCTCCCGTAGCACTTGCCCTGCCGCGTCCCCCCCCCGTCTAAGGGTCTTGCTGGTAGATCTCAAGGTTCGTCTCCCGTGGCAGAAGGATCCCCACGGGGTGCATGGTGAGGTGGCAGGGGAGTGGGGGAGGAGGAGACGGCCGGACTTTGGAAATGGCGATCCCACGGGTTGGGGTGGGGGGCGGGGAACTGCTTCTGGTTCGCCGCTCTGCCTTACTGTCGGAGCACGACGTGGACAGCTCGGCTATGCATGCATACATGCGTGCATGCGCGCGCGCGCGGCGGGGATCTTGGTTGCTTATATTGTAATTGTATGGCGGATAAGCGAGTCGGGACACTGGAGAGGCCTTCAGTTGCCTGTTCTGCAAAGGGCTGTGCGAAATCCACCAGGGTGGTGGACTTCAAAATATTGCGGCAGGGGGGAGGGCGAAGGCGGTGGGGCGAGCAAGGAAGCCGCCCGATCCCCTCTCCGAAGCAGAGGCGCGCGCATGCATGCATGCGCGCACACGCACACACACACACACACACACACACACACACACACACACACACACACACACACACACACACACACACACACCACAGCGCCTGCCATGGGAAGAAGGGAGGGGGAGAGGCAAGTCCAACCCTCCCGCCTCCTTTACGTTCCCACCTTTCCCCTCCCCCTCTGTTGCCCGCCCCTTGGCCGCGCTGGACCAATCCTCTGGCCTCTTCTCCCTTTGACAGGCAGCGGGGCCCCGCCCCTCCTGACGTCTCCGGCAGGATTTGCATGAGTTGCGCTGCTGCAAGAGGCTGCAGCTCAGTTGTCTGGAAGGGCGAAGCCAGCGAGCGGGCGGCTCGGAGCTCTCGGTCTGCCTGCGAGACGCGACGGACGCCGCCACCCCCCCTCCACCCACCCCAACCTTTTGCCGCTTTTCTTCCTCTTCTCCCCCCCCACCCAGACGCGCACACCCCCCCCACCCCAGCCCTGGAAATGGAGCTGCCGGCGGTCGGGGAGCACGTCTTCGCCGTGGAAAGCATCGAAAAGAAACGGATCCGGAAGGTGAGGGAGCGGACCCGCCGCGCCGCGCTGGAAGCTGAAGGGTGGAAGACGGGGAACCTTTGGAGGGCTGGTGGTGGGCTGGGGCAGACAGGCGGCGGCATCTCTCCGGAGCGTGACCTTCCTTACCCCCCACCCCACCCCACCCCTGTTTTCCCCCCTCCTTCTGCAGGGTCGAGTGGAATATCTGGTCAAATGGAGAGGATGGTCTTCCAAGTAAGTCCCGGGCCGGGCACTGGGTGCTGCGCCGTCTTGAACGCAGGCGGCGGAGTCTGAACATGACCGCCGCGAGCGCTTCGCCAGGCTTCACAGCAAGCTGGAAAAGGACTCCGTTTTTTAACGCATGCAATGCATAGAAACCGGGCGGGAGGAGGAGGAGGGGGGGTGCGCGCGATGTGCATTTCTTTGGAGGGAAAGGACGAGGCCACGGCGGCGGCCGGCAAGGCGGCCGCTGATGTTCAGCAGTTGCAGAAAATGGCTCCTTTCCCTTGGAAAAAAGCAGGCTCCATATTGCAGAACCGAGCAGCACAGAGATCGGCCGGGGAGAGGAGGGGGGGCGAGGCGAGGCGAGGCGAGGGGGGTGGAAGGAAGGGAGGAGAAAACCCCCTACTAATTAAAAAATAAATAAATCCCCCGCCGACTTCTAACCGCTGGATCTGACTCTGGAGTGGCGAGCCCAGTGTCACTCGGTGGCTGGCCGCCCCACTCGCCCAGAGCTGCAGTTTTAGCGCCACCGATTTTCCCTCCGTCCTTCCTATTCCTTCTGGAGCGACAGGGAGACAGAGGGACGTGAGCTTTGGGCGGCTGGAAGGGGTGGGTGGGTGGGTGGGTGGGTGAAGGGAGCGGGGCTCAGTTGGATGCAGAGATGGCGGAGGGGGCAAACTCGCCTCCCCCTCCCCCGCTTTTTGGCTGGATTCCCCGAGGGGAACGGTGGTGGGGCTTTGAAACCCTTCCACCACAACGTGGATGGAATTCCTCCGGAATAATAACTGCGCTTAGCACACGGGATTCGTTTCTGCGCCCTCCAGCATCCAGCCTCCCTTGCTTTGCTCCTCTGCCCATTCCCCCCCCCCCCAATCTGGGCAACGTCAGCCTTGAATACGCACTTTGAAATAGGTCCTGGGTAATGGGAAGCGGGGGGGGGGTCACGAGGGCGGCGACTAATGTCGCCAGTCTCTGAAATGGCTCCTACACGCCGTTCGTCCGGGGAGAGGGGGGTCGTCATAAGAACATAAGAAGAGCCATGCTGGGTCAGTCCAAACGTCGTCGCTGTTATATGGAGAGGTGGAGAAATCTTGCTCCATGTAGCGAAGGGGAGTCCTTGATTTTAAATCACCCCCGCCCTTTCCTTTGCCAGATACAACACGTGGGAACCCGAGGAAAACATCCTGGATCCCAGGCTACTGATCGCCTTCCAAAACAGGTGAGAGCCGTCACAGCCATGGGGAGGGGAGCAGCGGCGCGGCGATCGGGTGGGCTGGACCCTCCTTGCAAGGACGGGGGAGTTTGGGAAGAGCGCCTGCGGCCCGCGGAGGAGCAAAGGCTTTGCCCCGAGGGGTGGGTGGGTGGGTCGCCTGGGGGGTGGGGGGCGCCTTCCCGCGGCGGTGGCTCTCCCGGGTCCGAGGGAGCGTGGCAGTCCCGGGCATGTTGGCGGAGGTCCACTGGCGCCGTGGCGGGGGCTTCCTTTCCAGTGTCCTGGCCGGCTCGTCGCTGCAAGGTTGGTGGGCGCGTGCACGTGACGGCGAGGCTGCGGCTGGTGCGGCTTTCGCTGCCCTCGGCAGGTTCGGCCGGCTGGCCCCGGAGAGGAGCTGCAGGCTGCAGGACGAGCCGCGGAAGGGGGCTCGGCTTTCCTCGTGCCGTTGGCGGCGACCAGGTTGCGGCGGGCCATGTGCCAAGCGCAGCCCGATGGGAGAGGAGCGGGGTGGGTGGGTGGGTGGGGAGAGAGCGAGAGACGGGTATGGAAGTGGAGGGAGCTCCCTCCTTCCACACCCGGTTGCTCTTCCCTGCTTGGGTACCCTTCGTTTCCGGCGGGGTTTTGGCGCAAATCAAAGTCCACCCTGGCGGCCCTGGAGACGCGAGGCCACAGAGAGAGGGTGTGTGTGTGTGTGTGTGTGTGTGTGTGTGTGTGTGTGTGTGTGCTCGTCTCCCTCAAGGACCGCGCCTGGCGTCTGCTTGCTCCTCAGCTGCCCTCCACGCATCTCCGGAGGGGAGGCACCGCCGTGACCTTGGGGCGCTGGGCCTTGCAAAATGTCAGCAAGGAGGTGGGCAGGGGCCGAATCGTACCTGAACAGCTGCGGGCGAAACGCGGCCTGGAAGTGACCTGGCCGCTGGCCTTTGTGTCGTTTGGCCTTGTGTCCCGGGTGCCTGCAAGCAGCCCTGGTCGCTGGGCGGCCAGGGGGAGGGGTTGGGATGCCCCCTGGGTTGGGCACCGCTTTAGATCGATCTCCCACCCGGGTTCCTTGGCTGATGAACAAACCCGGGGAAAGGTGCCCCCTCCTCCCTCCCTCCCTCCCTCCCTCCCTCCCTGTAGCCAGCGAGAGAGGGGCCTTTGAGGCAGTGGGGGAGGGCCCCCGCTGTGCATCCTAATGAGGTGATTAACGTCCAGTTCCACTCCTGCTTTCCTGGAGGACTCCCGGGCCCCCCTCCCGCTCCCTGCCTGGGTGGGAAGGTGGAGGCTAACTGGTGCTGGTTGCCAAAACACTACAGGGTGGAGAGCAAAGCGTTTTCCCCACCCCACCCAGCAGGTTGGTCTAGATAGAATTTGCTGTCATGCACATGCACGTGGAGGGCCAGTGTGCAAGATCCCCCACCCTGTCCAAAGGCGCCTTGGCCCTTGCAGGCAGCTGCTGAATTCTACTGCTCTTGCTGTGTTCCTTTTTTTAAGAGAAGTGAAAAAGTCTGAGTACACCACCACCACCACCACCCCGGTGTGGTAGGGGATGCCAGTAGGAGCATCAGTTTAGAACAGTGATGGCAAACCTTCAGGCACTCCAGATGTTTTAAACCACAGCTCCCATAGTCCTTTGTTATTAGCAAGCTAGGCTCAGAATTCTGGGAGTTGTGGTCCAAAACATCTGGAGTGCTGAAGGTTTGCCACCACTGGTTTAGAAGGTAGCAATCCTCTTTACATCTCTGTTGTCCTGAAGTAACCGTCCTAGTCAATTTTATTTGGACAGGAGCTCTCATTCATCCCTTTGGGTTCTTCCAAGCAGAGGTTTATAGCTAGGCCCTGATCTTGTTTACAGTGGTGAGTAAATATGTAGTCTTTTGGGGGGGATTTTTAAAGTCCCCCCCTGCTAAGGTTTATTACAGTTTTCACTCAGTACAGTGGGACCTATTCCCAAGTAAACATGTAAAGAATGGAGCTATAAATGTGCTTAGTACTACAATCTTTATATTTGTTTTGATATCTTAAACTGACAGCTGTTGACAGAAGAGCAGGTAATTTGCAAATCGAGGTAGAGCTGTCCAAAGATATAAGTGCTTTAATTTGAACCTAATTTAAAGCGATAGGCCTGGGGACTTGGTCACATTGATTCAGTAGTTATGCTTCTCCAAAGGATAAGACTGGCTGATTTTAAAAGCTGCTCAGACCTCCATGAGAACTAGTAACATTTTAAAGGCTTGCCTGCCTAGCCCATCAGAATAATACCGACAGTTCTTGTTTCAGCAGATGTGTGTTATTTTCGTGCCAAAGGGTTGCTTCAGTTTTCTGTCATTTCCTGACTTTGAATCCTTCAAAGTCCCTGTTGACAAGTGTGTGATTTCAGTTTTAAAACAGTGCTAGTCTACAGTCTTTCTTGATTTTTTTGTATCTGTGAAGTAAGGAGAGGTTTAGGGGTTGCACTTGGCGATAGACTCATCATATTGCCCAGTTGTTTTGCTGCAGCAGAACAACAGATTCCCTTGAAAGGCCTAGAGAGGAAGAGCCTCCTTGCTTGACTTAATTCCTCTTAACTTCACAGCCGTTGATCTTGTTGTCTTCCAAGCTGTAGGTTGTTTAGGAGCCCAGCTGTGCTCAGTGTAGTAGTTTATTCCCAAGTGGGTGTGTATAGGATGAGAGATGCTGCTTTGTGTTCCTGTGTGAGCAGAATCATAAAGGTCCGCCTTCCCCTCCTCCCATGCCTGTTGCTCTGATCCTCTGTTGGAGATTCCCTGATCACATCTCTGTTGGTTTTTGCACGATTTTTTTTGCAGGGAGAGACAGGAGCAACTAATGGGGTACCGCAAACGGGGACCAAAGCCCAAGCCTCTGGTTGTTCAGGTAAGCTTCAGTTAATGTTTCTGCTGTGCTTGGGCTCACAACGAAAGAAGGGGGCAACTCGTGGTAGAACTGGTAGTGATGAAGAGGAATTCTTACAACCCATGTTGGGTTGTTTTTTTTTTTTAAAAGAATCTTTATTTTTGGCTGGTGTTTTTGTTTGCTTGCGTGTTTCTTTTTGTTTTTCCTAAAAATGCCTGCATCCTTGTTGTGTGACTTTCCCAGGGCAGGAGAATTTCACTTTCGTTTCTTCCTGCTCTGGGAAACTATATGTTTACACATATGGATGTGGATCAATAGGCATAATTTATACATGCACTTCTAATTATGAATGCCGGAGGGGACCCTTGTGGCTTTGCAGTTACACCGGCATGGGATTTCATGGGATCATTTGGCCAACCTGTATGAAATAATAATTCTGAATTAAGAAAAAGAATAAGAAAAGGACATGAGGATCTTCCTTAGATGTCCTTTACCGAGACCTTTATGCTCAAAAGAGATTCCTTGGTGGGATTTGTGAAAGAAAATTACTGGTAGTTATTTGCCATCTTGCATTTTTCGTTGGGTAGCACCTCTGAGCAAGGGAATACTGTTCCTGGTTTAGTGGTTATGAGATTTTGCACAGCTGCCTCCATCTTGGCTGGAAGCAAGCAACTTGGAGACAAAAAGGTGTTCTCCTGCAGTTCCCACCAGTGTTCTCTGTTTGCTTTCTTTATCACACCCCTCCTTTGGCTCTCCACTTATGATTAGAGATGGGCACGACTTGAAAATTTTTTTTTTCGAGTTGTCGTTAGTCGGGCCGGTTCCGTTTCGGGTCATTTCCGTTTTTCGCGAAAATTCGCAAAAATTAGTCGGTTCGTTTTTCGTTTTTTCGTTTTCATTAGTACTGGTTTTTTTTGGGGGGGTAGCGGGCTCCTGGAGGCACCTCTGTGGGGTGGGTGCCTCCTCTGGCCCGCTATAAAGGGAAAGCGGGCTCCTGGAGGCACCCGTGGGTGCCTCCTATCCTCACCCACTAGGAAGGGGAAGCAGGCTCCAAGAGACCCCTAAGGCTCTCGCACCGCCATGTCTCACAAAGAAGGGAATCGTACTTGCATGTAGTGCAATGCAAGTAGATCTGGCTTAGGGTTAAGGTGGGTTAGTGCAAGGGCTAGGGTTAGGCTAGTGACGGGTAAGGTGGGTTGCACCTCTGGGTGCCTCTCTGACCCACTAAGAAGACAGTCTGTGACGTATGGGTAACGAGTCAAGGATTAGGGTTAGGGTTAGGGGGCTAGGGCAGGTTTTAGGGGGCTTTTTGGCACATCCCAGAAGTCTCCATGGCCAAGTGGCCATGCGATTGGTGGGATGGCTCCAAAAATTTGCATGGTCGTCCACTCCCACATGGCTGGCCACTCGGCCAGCCCATCATTGCGCAGGTGTAAAATAAATAAATAAAATAAAATCAATGGAGGACAGAGGAGGAGAGGAGAGACATTTTGTTGCAAGAAAAAACCCACTGCTACTGTGAAAAATCTGGCAGTTTATAAATTTTCGCGTGTTTCTGTTGTGCTTGTGTGTTTTTGGACCACGATTTCAAAAACAATATTGCGTTCGCCACCCCATTTTGGATCCCCCGCCCGCACCGCATAGCATGGCGAGTCCGGCTGCCCAGGACGGGGGGGAGGCGGGACCCCCCCTCCAGAAGCCACCCCTCCGGTAGGTGCCCTGCGCCCTTAGTCAAGCAGGCATTTTTCCGCCTGCTTTTTTGGCCCGGGAATGGGTGGGGGGAGAGTTTAAAAGTTTTTTCCTGCGCCGTCCGTGCCGCTTGCTTGCGCTTTAATTGCGGCGGCCTGTGGCGAGACTGGGCTTTTTGCTGGCTGCGAGCCTGTGGCGAGTCCCACCAGAGCAGCCCAGGATGGGGGATGGGGGGGGAAGGCCGGGGACCTCCAGAAACAACCCCTCTGGTAGGTGCCCTGAGGCACGGCAGGCATTTTTCCGCCTGCTTTTTGGCCGGGAACCGGGTTTTTTTAACTTTTAAAAACTTTTTTCCTGTGCCGCGTGGCATCGCGCGATCCCGCGATGCAAGGAACGAGCACGACAAATCAGACCAAAATTGTTCGTTCGTTGATTAGAGCTCGAAGTCTGGCGGAGTAATTCCCGTTACCATTTCCGTAGAGTAATGGAACCGAGTAATGGAAACGGAAACGGGAATACCGCTAAGTCGTGCCCATCTCTACTAATGATCTGTAGATATAGATATAGATAGATGCCCTTGATGCCCTAAGCACATCCGATCTGGCCTGATTTCGGAAGCTAAGCAGGGTCGGCCCTGGTTAGTACTTGGATGGGCGCCTGGAGTAGGAAATGGCAAACCACTCCAGTATTCCTGCCAAGAAAACTCCATGGATGTGGGGTCACAAAGAGCCAGTCACGACTGTAATGACACAACACACACACACAATTTCATGTGTTAGGGGAAAGACCGAGCAAAGTTGTTAGACTGGGAGTTAAAGCATTGTGTAATCATGGTTGCTGTAAATGTTTGAATATTGTACATACATGCTTAGGCTTGATAGAACCAGAAACCTGGGAAAGTCACTTGGGGGACTATAACTCCCACAATCCCCCATTGTGAGGGGTGCAGATTCTGTGAGTTGTAATCCAGAAAGTAAAAAATCCGGGCTCTGTTTTTGAATGATGACATGAGAAACCTTTCTTTTGACCTCTGTCATAAAAATGGGCCTTCTCTCTTTCCCCTTCTTTGCAGCTGCCGTCTTTTGCACGCCGCTCCAACGTCCTCACTGGCCTACAAGAGCCGGCAGTGGAGAACAGACCCAAGCTGGACCTTGGCAGTTCTGGCAAAAGCCAGCAGCAGCAGCAGCATCAGTATGAGCTGAACAGCAAGAAGCACCACCAGTACCAGCCAGACAGCAAGGAGAGCAGCGTTAAGCACCAGTCTCACAGCAAAGGGAAGTACTACTACCAGCTGAACAGCAAGAAGCATCACCACTACCAACCGGACCCCAAAATGTATGAGCCCCACTACCAGCCAGGCAGCAAGGAGCCGCAGCAAGGCCAGGCCTGCTTGGATCACAGCAAAAGCCCCTTGATGTCCCAGTCTGACAAGTGGTCCCACAGTTCAGCCAAAAGCTTGGTAAACCCAGCAAAGAATCTGGGGGGCAGCCCGGAAGGAAAGGTTGGGGCGGAGAAGAACCTCTCCAGTGGGACGGGGCCGCCCCCGCTGCCACCTCCCCCTCGGGATGGCGTGGCCAGCAATGGGATCGGTGGCAAGATGAAGATCGTGAAGAACAAAAACAAGAACGGACGCATTGTGATCGTCATGAGCAAGTACATGGAGAACGGCATGCAGGCGGTGAAGATTAAATCCGGGGAGCCTCACAAGAAACGTGTGGCTGAGGACAGGACTACAAAGAAAGGGTCTGAGGAGAGGCCGCAGGAGGCCTGGAAGAGGGCTGGGGAAGAGAGGTGGGCAGGAAGTGACCACAAAGGGAAGCCTGGGATGGAGGCAAGTCATGTTCCGGCTGAACTTGGGACCACCGTTGTGCAGAAGAGTTCAGCCTCAGGCAAAGAGCTCTCCCTTCCTGAACCACAACCTTTGCAGCTCACCACCAAGCCCAGCCACCAGGCCCTGTGGCCCTTGGGGTCCAGCTCACCAGGCCATAGCTCGGCCACTACCGTGGGACTGAACCTCTTGCCCAGTGGTGGCGGCTCCCGGAAACGGTGCCTCTCGGAGCCTCACGGGGACCGAGAGGGCGGGAAAAAGCGCCTCACTTCCCGGAGTGTCAGTGCCCCCACCTGCCTGAGCCCTCCTCCTCCTCCTCCTCCAGAGGTGCCCGAGCCACCCACCCTTCCTCCGTCCCAGCCAGAGGTCATCCTGCTGGATTCAGACTTGGACGAGCCCATAGACTTGAGGTGCATCAAGGCCCGGGGGGATGGGGAGCCTGGCCTGGTGCAAGTGAAGCCGGAGGCCCCGCCGGCGCCCGCTGACAAACCAGGGCCAGAGCCTCCGAAGCCGGCGGAATGTTTGGAGGCTGAGGAAGAAGAAGAAGAGGAGGAACCCCTGCAGGAGTTCAAGCCTTTCTTTGGGAATATAATCATTACAGACGTGACAGCCAACTGCCTGACGGTGACCTTTAAGGAATATGTGACCGTGTGAGAGGAGGCTCTGGCGCAGGCTTCCCTGCACTCTCTCTTGGCAGCCTGGCCTCCTCCCTCCCTCCCTCCCTCCTCCCTCCTCCTCCTCCTCCTCCTCTCAGAGAGAGTAACTCTGGGGCACCACCCACCTTGTCGGACAGGCAGGTCCTCCTGAGATCGGACCCCTCCCTGCCCTGCTGGTTGTGAGATAAAAGAGAGGGAGCGAACGAAGCAGCAGGCATAGGTGGGGGTGGGGGTGGGGCCATAGGCGGCGTCCACTACCTCCTCAGAGGTTGGCCTTCGGTAGCCATCTCTCCCCATGAGGGGCCCATGGGGCTTCAGGATGTGGTGAGGGTAGCCATTAACTCACAGAGGGGGAATGACATAGTATTATATTTTAACAGTGCTAACTTGTCGAGTGGTTCTTGCTCCCATTTGTATGTGGTGTTGCTGGAAACGTATTGTTTGAGCTGAAAGCAGGCCTCCCCAGGCGGGCCATGCAATTATATTTATTTGTAGGTATTTATATAACAAAATATAAAAAGCCTAGATTTATGGAGTTCCCTAGATTTGCCCTATATATATATATAATTATATTGAATACACATATATATTATATATATATTGAAAGCTATATCAGAATATTTTCTTTTCTTCCCTTTTAAAAAGCTACCCCCGGTGTTTTTTTTTCCTCCTTGCCCTCTTCCTTTTCATAAAAATTGCAGGACCATCCTTTTCCTCTCGTATATATTTTTTGATACTGTTAACACATGTTGTTTTAAATGAGCAAAATAACGGTAATAATAAGAATCATTATCTAAAGCTAAACAACCTATTATAAAAATCTGCTGCTAGTAGAAATGTCTAAACTATAAGCTTCCAATTATTATGAATTGCTTGAATGTAAATATTCCGTGGAGGTGTTGAAAGTGCATTTGTTGTTCGGCAGCGGGCGTATGGCTGTGTCCCAGGGACCAGCCATCAAGTTGGGAGGCCTTGGCACCGGGTGAGCACCGCTTGGTCTTTCAGGGTGGGGGGGCATTGTTGGAAGGTGGAGGAACAAAAAACTGTGTGTCATGCGATCATTGCAAAGGACTATAAACCTTTCCAAAAACGATGGGCAGTTTTGAGTGCGTTCATTGCAACTTGGGTGCCCAATTGGGTCCTGCAGTTGTACTTTTGATAGAACCGTCATGGCTCTGGGTCTCCTTTCTTCATAGGTTGGGACTGCTTTGGAAATAGTGCTTCTCCAGTAGTGGCCCAGATTAGATTAGGAGCCAACAAGCAAGTGCTAGTAGATGGTCGCAATCCACCTGTTCTATTGTGGTTAGGAAAGGGTTTCTGAAAAGGGCGCAGAACAGAGGGAGATGTCAGACCCATTAATGTCTGTCATCATCTGACAGCTTTGGGTGTAGCTGGATGGAGAATATATTTTACAGAGGCTGCAGTTGCACTAGTTGGCCACTAGGCTTCATATATAGTGTCAATCTGTTCATTCTCTTGTTTTGGAAGTCACGTATAAATACTTGAGGAATCTTGAATAAATCATTAAGGTAAAATGATTTCTAAAGGAGCTCCCCCCCACCCCAACCTTCTCCTATCCATTTAAAAGGGTTAAGTGAATGGATTTTGGGGCTTACCCAGAGCTGTTGGGTCCCAAGTGTGGTATAGCAAATAGAGTGATGGACTAGGACAGTGTTGGTGAACCTATGGCACGGGTGCCAAAGGTGGCATTTGGAGCCCTTTCTGTGGGCACCCGACATCACCCCTTCATAGCCACCTGTATTCAGGTTTAATTGATGTATTGGCACTTGGTAAAAATTAGTGGGTTTTGAATCACAATTTGGGCACTTGGTCTCTAAAAGGTTCGCCATCACTGGACTAGGAGAACAGGATTCCCATCCCCAGTGGGCTATGGAAAATGAGTGATGGAGTGGATCTGGAAAAACCATTCCTTAAATATTTCACTTACTTTGAAAGCCCTATTAGGGTCCCTTTAAGATGGTTCTGACATGACGGCACAGAATAAACAGAACAGCAGTTGAGTGTGGCACCAGATTATTACCTGGGCCTCCCGGAGCCTGCCTCAGATGTGTCTAACCCTTTATCCAACCACAGCCAGTGGATATCTACCCTTCATGGAAAACAAATAAACTTTGTCCTATGTTGATGTGCCCTATGGGGAAGAAGAATGTGACGTTCCGGAAGGTGACTTGGCTTGCTGTAGCACAGGCATGTCCAAACTTCAGCCATCCTGATGTTTTGGACTATAACTCCCAGAATTCCAAGCCTGTATTTCTAATGGCAAAAGACTATGGGAGTTGTGGTCAAAACATCTGGAGGGCCAAAGTTTGGACATGCCTGCTGTAGCAGAATCATGAGAAAGGTGGATTGCTTATCCTATTTGCTGTTTGTCATGGGAAGATGAGGCTTAGTGATGTTTTACAAAGCTATGGTGTCAAGAGTAACTCAATGGTTCTAGATCTAGAAAGAAAGGGTGACCCTGAGAACCATAGTGTGTGTACAGAGATGATGCTGGATCAGGCATAGGGAGGCATTCTGACCAGCAGAATGTACCTTTTGTCAAGCCCAGCATGGCCTGCACCGACTGCCAGTGGCTCACTAGTTTCTCTTAGGGCAATGCTATCTAGAGATACCTGGGATTGAACCTGGGAACTTCTGTAAGCAAAACACAAGAGCTCTGCCACTGAGCTTCCACAGATCAGCAGAAGTTTCCCGTAATCTGCTATAAGATCTTAAAAGGATAGGATAGAAGTAAGATACAAGTATGAACCATTTTTTTCATTTTTCAGTGGTTGGTTGCCACTGGTGGACAGCCATACCCATCTCTTGTTCTGTAGTCAGGGTGCTGCCAGGGCTTCATGCCATGATTGGTAGAGAACAAGAGATGGCTGGTTAGCTTAGAATTCATTGTTACTGGTCTGATGTTGCTGTTTTTTCTTGTAAACCACAGAGGCATCTGGCTGTTAGGCAGAGGATGCTTAGGGTGTTCCTTCCTCCATTAAATAAATCATCTTCTGTTGTATGGCTTGCAGACATTATCAGTTCTTCTTCCATTGTTCCTATATCAGCGAGAACATTCACTAGTTGAAGTAATGGTGCTAGCTAGCTCCCTTCTATATTGTCAAAAACATAAGCTACTAATTAAGACCTAATTAAACTAAAATAATTAAACTACACTAATTAAATGTTTTAAATAAGCGAGAAATAAAAATAAATCTATTTTTCCTGGGCACATAAGCAGAAAATGAGACTGAATGCCCAAGAAGCACGTATAGCATTGGCCAGCATGAGTTTTTCACTCTTGCTAGCAGGTATCTGAGAAGGAACTGAGGAATCACATATGATTGTAGCTGCACAAAGCATTTTTAAAAAATATACAGAGAAAGGATAAGTCTGAAATAAACAGGTTTGCATGTCTACATGACCTGTGGCTTAACTTGATTGACAAAGCTGCCAGAAGAAATGCAAGACGTTCAGGAAATGTGTTTTTTCTTAAACAACTGTTAAACCAAAATGGGGTGAAAAACACATTTGGATGATTGCAATCACAGTGCATTCCTGCCCATCCTTTATTGACAAGTAAGCCCCACTGAGTTAAATGGGACTTGCTCTGGGGTAAATATATATAGAACTGCAGCCGCAGAATCGTAGCACTGAAAACATTACTGGTTTCTTCCGGTGAAAAAAGCATAACAATGTCGAAATACAGTGCAACTTGGCTTTTCATAGCTTAGGCACTGAGCCACACTTCCTGTACTGCAAGCATGTCAGCGACTGTGAGATGAATCTTCCTGTTTCTCTAGTAACCTTAATTGTATTTAATCACTTTAATCATTAGTGGTTAGCAGTTTGTGCAAAATGCATTATCACCAGTGTATTCCAAACAACCTAATTGCAACTTGTCCCTGGCTCTTGCCAGCTCGGTGTTCTTGCAGGTTGCTGCCTCCCCTGCCCCACCCCGTCTAACCAAGGCAGCGGTTAGAGACATTGCTAAAAGCACTGCACTTTGGGGCATGGCATCTGTGTGCAGGTTTTTTGGAACACCATTTCCTGCTAGCCCTCGCTTGCTCGAAAGTGTGCAAATAGCTGACTAGCAGCTTCAGGTGCAGCTGATCTAGCAAGCAGACAAAACGGATGGGGCCCGTCCACTCTTCAAATAGCGAGGAACGGGGTTGTATTTTTAGGCTGTGCGCTGCTTGGTGAGCTTTGCATTGGCAGCAGCTGGAGTTTTGTGACCGTGCAGAAGAGGCTAGGCTCATGCTTGGATCCAGCCGTCTCTTGTCCATGAAATGCTTGGGGACCAGTCGAGAGGGGCTTGTGCTGGTGGACCAAGAACCCCTTTGTTTGCAGCAGGGGGTGGTGGTGGACCAGATTGGGAATCTGGGACAGGGGGCTGGATCCAGGCTTTGTCAGGTGGGAAAAGGGACATGAGTCATCTCAGGTGAGTTTCCGTGACAGGAGTTCCATTTCAGATTTCAGAGTTAAGCAAGGTTTAAATCTGGACCTGACCCTCCCTACTGCCTTTCCAGAGGGTGGAATGTAGATGCTTTCTATCAGTGCTTTTTGTTTCCATTATACCTGGAGGCTCCTGTAGGTAGTCCTGAGCCACATGTTTAGGAAGGTCCTTTACTTAAGCACCACTTACCCAGGATTCAGATTAGCTTTGATATTTACCTGCCCTAGGACCCACAAGCACAGTCGCTTTGAAAAGATGCTTTTTGGCAATGGCTTGAGACTAGCCATGGGTCTCACTGTGAATGAGGTAGAGAGGGTGGCTCATTTTTTTAAAGTTCTAGATTGGGTAGTGCCTATATTGGGTCACCGAAAAGTTAGAAGCAAAGGGAAGCCTTGAAATTTTCCAGAACGCTTAATCAGGCAGAATGGTTTAAAACTCAGTGTTAAGACAAACGCGATGTGATGCTGATGGCACATGAAGGTGGATGCCTAAGAAGACCATGTGAGGGCCTAGATTCTATGAGATGTTGGTGGGATACTGATTCACAGGTTCTCTCTGGCCTCTAGAGAAAAAGCCCCCTTGGCTATTCTGGGCTGTAGAGCAGAGCAGTGGGCTTGTATTCATTTCAAAAGCAGAAAATGATTCCCCCAATAATGAGAGAGAAGTGAGAGATCTTGAGGGTGTGAGATCCCTGCAGAAGCACCAAGGGCCTGACAGAACGTCCATTAAAATTTATTTATTTATTTATTGGATTTCTATACCATCACTCTGGGTAGTGTTCAGTCTCCTTCTCAGTGTAGGAACCACAAAAGCCTTTGCTGGGTAGAAACATCATATGAGGCAGTGTGCATATACAGTAGATGTAATTCATCCATCTGGAACAGCTAAAAGGTACTGCCTGCCTGGGACTTTGGAAGACTCCTGGAGCGAGCTGGGCTGGAAGAGGCAGCTTCTTCTAGCCAAAGAGGTTTGCTATGTTCATTGCCGCTCTTCTTCTTCAGCAGCTTACAGTAAGCTCTGGCGGAAGCATAAGAGGATAGAGCTGATATTAATAGTGTCCAAGGGGGGCAATTCAGCAGCACTTGGTTGTCCCCATTGCACCTGTGATGAAGAAGGCCTTCTCAAGCACCGTCCAGGGGGCTGGAGCCCCTCCCTCTTCAGCCCCTCCCTCACCAACCTGGCTTAACAATGTTCAAATATGAAAGTAGAGTTTGGAACATGGGTAGCATTATATAAATAAGGATAGCAATTTTTTTCCTTTTAAGGAGTTTGCTTTTTAAAAATTTAAAAATGCACAGCATGTGGATGCTATTCTTCTGTAACAAGTCACTTTTCAAAATGGAAAAGTAACAATAACAAATATATATTATTGCAGTTGCGGGGCAGAGATGTAAGATCACATCTGCTCAACTAGAGTCGGAGTGAAAAACCTCCCTGAAAATCCTCAAGGACTGTATTTTTCCATGTATAAGATTATATATTTTACAAACATTTAGGGACATCTTACACATGGAAGTAAGCCAATGAGACAACCGCACAGTAGAGAAACTGTTATTTCTGGTTGGAAAATTGGGGGTAGTCTTATACATGGGGTGTCTTATAGAAGGAAAAATACAGGAATTGTTTTAGAAACTCATCATCTCAAATACTACAGCCCTGTTACCAGTGGTTGTATTATTCTGGAATATGATGTCTTTTTGTTGTCCTCAAATGTAACAAGTAAGACGTGACTTCCCAGCTCGATGCAACATAAAGGCACAGAAGAATTAGGGCGCTTTTACACGACCTCTAAAATCCGAGGCATAGGGCTCCCAGATGCGACGCTTAAAATTGTTTTCCCACCAGCTGCGCACTTTAAAAAAAATTATGACCACCCCCACCTAAGCGCGCCCCAGCGCATTTTAAAAGTACCTGGTCTCCGGAGGTAAAAAAATTTCTGATGCGGATTGTAAAGCTGTGAGTGCCGGGCTCTCCTTGCCTTCTGTTTGGTTTTTTTGCCCCCTGCCCCTTTAAGAGACTGGAATGCTTCCGGGGCTGCTCCCACTGGCAGAGCCTGCATTCTTTTCTCCCTTTTTTGATCCCTCCTCTCACCGCAGACAGGAGCAATGGCATGTGGAAGGATGGGAACACAGCAAGAGGAGCAAACCCCCACGATCTCTTGTCCGAATTTAAGTTGCCAGCAGATCTTAGGGGTCGTGTAACAGCACCCTTACTTTACCTTATTGTGGCTCCTCTTTTATCCAGACCTGGCCCACTCTACTTGCTCGATTGCCACCAAGGGTGGCACCAGGGAGCAGTGCACATGCGAACAGATGTGTTGGAAAGAGGGAGAGCTCAGTTGCCTCTGTTGGGCTGCTGTCTGTGAGGAGATCAGGCATGCTTCCAACGCAGGCGGCATTTTCTCCGCTGCAGGGTGTGAATCTGTGGATGCCGAGGGCACTCCTCCGTGACTTCCATCTCCCTTTTCTGGCACTTCCTCTTTCCTTCTCAAGTGAAATAATGGGATGGATTGTCCAAATCCATTTTCTCCCATGAACATTTGGGCAACACTGTTTTCAGCATCCATCATTCTACTATCCAAAATCCGATGGGTGGACTTTTTTTTTAAATAGACACACATGTATTTAAATGAGAAAATTTGGTTATGAGTTTATTTACAAATTGTCAACTATCATTTCGAATGACCATTTAAATTTTTTGATGCCCAGAAAGCCAAACGTCTCCTGTGTCAAGTTGGTATTGAAAGCTCAGGGGCAAAGTCAGTACAACTATTGAACGCACTGTGTGCCTTTCATTGCCAATTGTTTTCCATTCATCAGAAGACTGGTATCAGCTATTCAACATGGTGATGAATTCAATTTCATATAAACAACAAATCAAAGCATGCTGCTTATATCTTTCCTCATAGCACTTAAAGGATTTTCTGGGCAATTTACAATTTGTAATTATGCCAGCTACTCATGGCCTCTGCTCCCTGCAACCTGGCTACTCAATATACTGTCCTTGGGAGGATAGAAGGCTGAATCAACCTCGAGCTGGCTACCTGGGACTGAATCTGGTTCGTGAGCAGAGTTCTGGCTGCAGTATTGCAGTATAAACTCTGTGCTATGTTACTTCACTTAGTTCTAGAAATAAAACAAAAGGAATAAATTGAGAGGAGTGTCTTTCTCAACAAGACACAGTTAAAATGGTTAAGTCTGATAGATTTTTGCAGCTGGTGTAAATTACCTACTGATGTGGGTTTGTACCAATTAGAACTTTGGCAGAAGGAAGGCACGCTACAGTCAGGCAAGTAAGTGGGATTGCATTTGGGTGGTTGGGCACTGAAAAGGCAAGTTTACAAAACGACAGCTTTGTACACATTTAGAAAATTTGGGGTGGGTTTTTTTTGTGATTGCAACTTGGCCTGACACCTTTCATATTTTCCAATAGAAATAAGTGCAACAGGACTGTTTTCACTTGGATCTCTAGTCTAGAAATATGAATTGGGAGGAGCCGCACCATGTTCCTGCTTCCCACATTTACTGGTGTATTCAATATGTTTATAAGCCATTCAGCTGACAGTGCCCTGGAAGCCTCTTACCAATATACACACAAACAAAAATAAAATAAATATATTAGCTGAACAATGTAAAAAAAAAGCATAAAAGCCACCCATGGAATGTCAATGACTTACATAAACACAAACTAAACATTAATTACTGAATGCCTGTTGAAAGATGAAGGTTTTTCACATACTATCTGAAGCGACCAGTGAAGATGCTCTTGGGAAGGCATTCAATAATATTAGTGGTAAAAGATAAATCTGTGATGTATTGTATGTTCCTGCTGCCGTTGGTTGAGCCTGCTTTCCATCAAGCTTTATATCAGAGGGAGTCTCCAAAAAGGCTTGTTGCTTTGTGTGCATTGTGACTCTTAAGACACAAAGAAAAGTCTTTTAAAAAAACATTCTGGTCGCAATCATGTGCATATAAAAAGGGTTTGTATCATCATCATCCCTAAGAGCCACAGTTACTTCCAGTCCAAAATGGAGCATTTTACATCTAAACCCAACACCCTTAATAAGGGGAGGAGCAAAGACAGACACATGCTTCAGGTTTCCAGTCTCCTCTGGCTTGGACGGAAGAGAGATTTTCTGCTGCTGTACAAAGATTGTCACAGGTGAGTGCTGGAAAACAACTGTACATCAGCCAAAAAGAATGGCATGGACACAAGAAGCAGTGACGCATGGGCGTGTGTCAAGAATTCTTTCTGTTGCCATACCCAGGTAAATTAGAGTAGATGGTTACATACAAGGAATCACAGTACATTCTCTCTGTGTGCTCTTAGTGTGAGTAATTAAAAAAGCAAACAAAAATTTCCATTTGGCTTAGGTCTCGGGAACCTCCAGCCTCTGAGCTGAATCCAGACTTCATTTGTACCAGACCTTGTTTGCAGGCTCTGCTCTGGTAAGTTACTGTCTGCTCCCTCCACTATGGAGCTGATGGGTGTTTTGTTCAAGCTGGCTGTTCTGGTGTTCTCCCACTATTGTACAGTGAATCAAAAGTAGGGGTTACATTTTGAATCCAGGCCACTCTTGCTTCTGATCACACCTACTCCTGGAATGGGACCCTATCGGGGCTGATTGTTTTGACATATATAGTGAAAGAAGCTGGCTGGTTTAGGTATCTGGCTACAGATCCTGAGGTGGGCAGCTCGATTCCTCACTGTGCCTTCTAGAGGAAGAGCCAGACTGTATAGCCTTGGGCAAGCTGTACAGTCCCAGGATGCTCTAGAAAACCTTGGAAAGGGTCACCTTAGTTGGAACTGACTTGACAGTATGAAATATTACTAATAATGACACAACTGTGAAACATCAGCCCTGTTTTATCCCATTAAACCCCATGGAATGGAGGCATGCCTAGGTGTTTTCAGAATTGAATTCTATGTGCATACTTCAGGATGCTTCATGGTTATGCACAAGGGCAGCTTCAGCATGTTTTGGTGTTCTGTGTTTTTTTTTAGCACACATCACCTGCAAGAGTAGGTCACACAACTGCTTATGTAGTCATCCATCCATCTTCCAGAGCCCAATGCAGCTTACTGGGTGGATGGGTCAAGATTTGTGTCAGTGCGTAGGCTTTGGGTTACCAAAGCCAATCAAAGCTATGATGCTTGTCCATTGATCAAGGGGGTGAGGAAAGTGTTTAAATAGAAAATATTTGACGTAAAACAATTCCCAGTAAACTAACTGGAACTACACAAGTTAGTGAAAGTCAGTAAGTAGTTCAGGATATCTGTGAAATGATGTACATTGGGACCAGGTCTTCATAAATACTCTTGCTGACAACACATTGATGGTGTGTGTGTGTATGGAGAGGGCATGATCACTGCATCAATACAGAGTACTAGAGTCAGAATCTCATGATGATACTTGGATTCCTGGGGTCAAGCCTGGTCATGCTCATCTCACAAAGAGTGTTATGGAGCTGGAGATACTGCAAAGAACTGCCCAAAATTCTCCTGGGCATGGGTGTACCTTCAAGATGAGGTTAGAAAGACTGTATGTTTTGGGTACCTCGATATGGAAGGGAAAACAAAACAGATATAATAGCACAGGGACAGAGCATCCATTGACCATTAAATATTGCTGTACAGTAGGACCCCTGTATCCACTGATTCATTATCCACTGATTCAGTTATCCACGGTTGGCAGAGGAAAAATAAATAAATAAATAATCCAGCAGCCGCAAAGCAAGCTACTGTCACAAAAAGCAGCTGTAAAGCAAGCTACTGTCATAAAACAGCAGCTGTAAAGCAAGTTACTATCACAAAACAGCACTTTTGCGGACATATTGGCATTCTCTCTTATCCACGGTTTTCATTATCCACTGGAAGGCTTGGAACCAATCACCAGCGGATACTGGGGTCCTACTGTACTACGTTTTCCCTAGTTTCTCAGCATTGACTCTCCTGGCTAGGAAGAAAGAAATGCAGTGTTTTTCCCCCCTATATAAGACTATATTTTGGTCTAAAACTGTTAAGACTAAAAATTGAGGGTTGCCTAATACATGGAAGTAAACTGAGGAAAGAACTGCATGGTCGCAAAACTAATTTTGGTTTGGAAAAGTGGGGGTTGTCTTATACATGGGGCGTCATATAGACAGAAAATATGGTAGCTAAAACAACAAGAGTTCAGGAACATCAGGAAGCTCCCCATTTCTATGCTCAGATCTAGGCTTGTAACAATACTGTATATTCTGGCTAAATAGGTGAGTTCTATCCCTTTCCTACAGAAGGTTAGTGTTTGGATATATCCAGTTAAACAGCTGAACAGTAGTTCTGCAGGAGCCAGAGAAAGCATTTCTGGCACTGCATGGCTGATTTCCATGAAATTGGCTGTCATAAGACATTGTGGTGGCCACATCAACCAGTAACCTGTCTAATATGGCTTTCAAGGTGGACTAGACACATTCATGGAGGTCAGCTGATGCAGAAGCTACAGGCTGTTATGGCTATATAGAATCCTTAATTTCTGGTTAGAAATTTAATTGTCATTGATCACTGGCTATGTCAACTGCAGCTGATGGACAAGAGGTCCCAAAACATCTGGAGAGCCGCACAATCCCTTTGCCCAGGCAAACAACACTAAACTGAGTACATTTCTTGACTTTTTTGAACATTTGACACAAACTTATGTTGCAAGGTAAACTACTATTGGAGCTGCAGTTTGCCTTAAGACCTAGGATTTCAGGCTCATAAAAAACAAGTCTAAAGTCTTCCGCTGTTCAAGGATTGAGTTTCAATGCCTGTGGGTTTACACTATGCTTCTCCATGTATCTGTGTGCCAATGACACAAGTGTGTCTTTAGAGGAGTCCAAGAGTCTCAAAGCAAGTGCCAATTAAACCTCGTACTTATTGCAACATTGGAGGCGATGTAAATTTTTCTTTTCTGTTAGCTGAATGCTTAACTCAGGTGGGCAAGTGTAGCTCTCCCCCCATACAGTTGGCTTGCAGCTACCTTAAGCATTAGCTAGCATCTCCAATGGCAAGGGATTAGGGAAGCTGCAGACCAAACAAATCTGTTCCCTAAGATGTTCTAAAAACAGAAACATATATTCAGGCTCTCCTGTGCACCATAAATCCTATCACAGGAACAGGAAATTCCTGGTCTTCCAGATGTCTCTTAATTTCAACTTCCATCATTGATGGACCATTGCCTCCACTCTCTAGAAATGAGGGGCACTGAAGTCCTGAAGGCCACCCATTCCTGATGGCTGCTGTGCTGCCTTAAGCACCTCTCTATGCAAATTCAGTGGGCACCTTTCTCCCGCATGTTTTGTTTTGGAACCTGAAAGCATTTTGACTCCAGAACCATTGATTTCATTTCATAGACAAAGTCCTTCTGATGTCTAGATCCACAAACTAAGACCTGGGTTTTTTTCAATGGTTTTCAGTCTTCACGGGTTTTATTGGCCTGAGTGCCAGTCTCTCCTCTCTCCTGAGTGCAATAAAATACATGTCCTCGTGTGTGGATGTTCCACCTACATTGTTAATCCTAGAACACTTCTTAATCCCAGGCATACTGCTGGGCCAACACATATGACAGCAATTTGGCAATGACACTGTAGGGGGAAGGCACTGAAGTTGACATTCAGGGTCAGTGCATAGGAATGCAAAGTGCACTATGGCGTGGTGCTACCAACCCCAACCTATTGCTGAAGAGGCCTTGATGAGACGAGGGTTCAAGGCTGTGTTTAAGGTGACATCTTGAAGCAGCTCCCATTCAGTGCTCACACCATTCAATCATGCTTCAAGGAAACTTATCAGTAGCTACAACACTCTTCATTTGGAAGGTGATGTCTAAGGAGAAAGGAGAAGAAAGTTCTGATTTCTCAAGATCCAGAATTAGGAGAAATGGGATTGACATGCTGAAGAACTAGCACAAGAGCAAAAGGAGGAAGTAGGGGGTCTAGTCAGCTGCCTAGATGCCCTAAGCACATCTGATCTTGCCTAATTTCGGGAGCTAAGCAGGGTCTGGCCTGGTTAGTACTCGGATGGGAGACCACCAGGGAATACCAGGTGCTGTAGGCGCCTGGAGTAGGATCTGGCAAACCACTCCAGTATTCCTGCCAAGGAAACTCCATGGACATGGGGTCATGGAGAATCAGTCATGACTGTAACAACAACAACAACAACAACAACAACAACAACAACAACAACAACAACAACAACAACAACAACAACAACAACAACAACAACAACAACAACAACAAGGGGGTCTGGTCAACACAGCAAAGTATGCAAGCAGAGAGAACATATGCTGGATCAGCTCACCTACTTCAACAGGGATAAGAGAACAATGAGAATAGGCAGCCTAGTCACTTGGTGACCAAGATATCAGCCTTCCTGGCCCTTCATCCTTTTGATGTTATAGAGACAATATTCTTGACTGCTCAAATTTAGTCCCCTATTCCCTTCTTGATCATACCAAGGCTACTTTGTTTTTTTTTTAAAGTTTCCATTTTTAGAACATATATATTATATGTTTACCCTGCTATTCCAAGGAGCACAAAAGAGTGCTTATGGTTCTCTTGGTGCAACAAGGGCATGAGCCTACATTATTGCTAGTGCACAGATCCCCTGGTTTGGTTTAGAGGATGATTTGGTCAATTGGTTCAGGTACAGAAAAGATCAAGCGCTGAAGGCATAGTGCACAACAGGCACTTGCCAAGAAGGTAGCTAAATCAAAGATAATCCTTTTGGGTGGACAGATTTTAGTGGAGCACCAAGGCTCCATACAGTCAGTCCTCTTGAGTATACTAGTCATGGACACCATCACACAAGACCTGTGGCAGAATGCTCTCTGGACCATGCTGTACACCAGTGGTTCTCAACCTGTGGGTCCCTAGATGTTCCTGAGCTGCAACTCCCAGAAATCCCTTCCAGCACAGCGAGTGACGGAGGCTTCAGGGAGTTGCAGTCCAGGAACATCTGGGGACCCACAGGTTGAGAACCACTGCTCTAGACGAACAGTGCCATGCTTGCTACTATGGCTAGGAACAAACAGCAGTGGAAAGTTCAGGCATGGAATGACTGCATCAGCTTCTTTGGACTTCTCTGAAACATCAAGAAAATTGAGTACCTGGAGACTGTTATCATCCATAGAGAAAATCAAATGAAGGTGGATATCTTCCTGTATCTTGGCTTCCCATTTCCGAGGTGATGGTAACATCAATGGCAACATGCGAACAAGGATTAATGTGGCCTGATTTTAGTGGTGAGAACGCATGGTGTGCTTTGTGAAAGACGAATGCCAAACCATCTTAATAAATCTAAGATTCACAAGACAATTGTCCGCCCTGTTGCACTGTATGACACAGAGTCCTGGCCAGTAGCAATGGGTGTATAGAGCCACCTCCATGCCATGGAAGGGCATATGCTCCATTGTATCCCTACTCCACCACATCACAAATGATGCTCTCCAACAGCAACTACATGTGATAGAGAAGATGAGAGAGAAAGAGAACTTTGCTGGCATGGACATGTCCCTAGGGAAGCAGCTTCCACTGTTGCCCAAACTGCTGCCCACCTGAAATTCAATGGCGGGTGACCAAGTGGGGCACTGTCAGCAAGGACATGCAAATTGTCAGCCTCCACCCTGATGCCACAGTTGATTGAGCACAGTGGCATTTCAGGGTGCGAAGCGTGGACCCCACACTTGCAGGAAAATGCTAAGCAGAAGAAGATCATGACCAACCCTAAGGAGGCTGCTGAAAAAGTCTGGAACTCAAGTAACAAGGACAAGATGTGTAGGGCTGCTGGGGGGGGGGGGTTCAATTGCCATTTTGAACACGAAAGGCATATGAGCCGGTTCCTTTGCACTACAGTAGCCTCACAAGCAGCCCTTGCCCATTTTCTGCCTTCACCAAAGGCAGGCAGGATCTCTAGGGGCTGCTTCCCTCTCCAAGCAGTCCTCAAAAAATGCTATGCTTTTTCTTTGGCAACAATGATTGGACAGCCTGCGTTTAGCTTCTTGGGCTGCACCTACCAAGATGGTGACCCCACTGCCTTCTGCCTGCCTCTGACCCTGGGTCCCAAGTAGACCTCTTTCGGCCGTGGAAGCAAGCTTAGTCCCTCCGCCAAGGGAGGCAAGCCATTCCCTCTGGCCCTTGTGGAGCCATGGGTATGTGTGCGTTAATGCTGTAGAGATGTCTCATGGTTGATTAAGTTAAACTAATGAGCAGATATAATGGTAATGTAAGAGTAATGGTTGAAGGGAACTGTAAATTATTTATATAAAATGGAGGGACATAATGGATTGGATATTTAATGTAGTTCTTTGCTCAGACATATAAGAATGTAATGGGTAATTTGAAATGGGTGCTTCATGTTTACAATATGATTTGAGTGTGTGAGGTGATCTTTATATGTGTGTTTTGTGAATAAAATAAATGTGTTCCTTGGCACCAGGAATTACACATGTACATGTGAACACAGACCCAGGCGTGCAGTAAGAAAATAGAGAGATCCCCCCCACCCCACGTGTGGAGCCTGTGAACAGAAAGGAAACCAGACAACTCAGGACAAGGTCCAGTGCAGCAAGGGGAAGAAGGGTAGGCTCGTGCACTATAAATACATTACAGTAACACAGGATTGGGCTCAACTGCTCTTAATTAGCAAACCAATTGTGGAGTGGTGGATCAGGACCCTCAGCAGTAAAGGGATGCCAATGGGATGTTAGCTGTGATCTGGCTTTTCCTTGCTCATTTCAGATGTCCAGACTTCTGAACAGGTTGAAAGTGCCTGAGACCTTTCACCTCTCATCAAAGTCAAACTGACCTCTTCAGTCCATACAAATCAGTCAAGGTGATGCTAATTTTCATTCAGAATTTGGGATCCAGCTGAAGAATGGCAAGGAGGAGAGCGAAAGGACCAGTGTAATGGACACAATTCTTTTCCACCCCTTTAAAATAAATAAGTCGGCAAAAGAAATATGATGCCCTATTTGTAGAATAGTTTTCAAGACGATTTTAAGGGGCGATTTCATTTAAAAATATTGATTTCGTTGATCTACCATCCAGTCTACAGAAGCAGGTGTGAATGTGTGTGATTTTTTCCTTAGAACTCCAGGACTGACTGGGTGTCCATGATTCATGACTGTTCCCTATTAATCAATAAAGGAATGACGACAACGATAACAATGATGATGAAAAAAAAAAAAAACAGAGTCACACCTCATCTGTGAATGCTCAAAGATTCTACAGTCATCACAAAGCTAGACTTGACAGAGTTGCAAAATGAATACATTGATCATGATGCAACAACAACAACACAATGTTACATAATAATAATATTATTACTTCCAGTATCTTGGGTCCCCATTTCCAAGGTGCAATATTTTGTAACATTATTAATAATAATAATAATATTACAAAATCTAGCATAGTACTGTGTGATAATAATAATAATAATAATAATAATAATAATAATAATAATAATAATAATAATAATAATAATAATAATAATAATAATTGGCCAGCATCCAAGAATCCATAGGAACATCAAGGACAGAGGGTGTCAGAAAACAACCAAGTGAATCTCTTGTGGGACTTTCAGATTCAAATGGATAGACCTTGAGGGTTAAGCATAATACAACAGGCATAACAGTAAGAGAACAAAGAGAAACATGCATAACTGGCATTGCAGTTTCAGGAAATGCCAGAGTTGAAGACAAAGAATTGGAAAAATTAAGATAATATAGAGACCTCTGTGTGTGTGTGTGTTGTGTCATTACAGTCGTGGCCGAATCTCTGTGACTCCATGTCCATGGAGTTTTCTTGGCAGGAATACTGGAGTAGTTTGCCAGTTCCTACTCCAGGCGCCTACAGCACCTGGTATTCCCTGGTGGTCTCCCATCCAAGTACTAACCAGAGACCTAGCAATAGAATTAGCTCACTTTTGGATGCAACATATTTCCATGGTCCCCATTGTCATTGATATTTTCGGAACAATGCCACAGAAATTTATAAAATATAATCAGCTGGAGATCAGTCAGCAATATTGGAAACAGCATACACATTACACCAATAGTTAACTGACACTTTTATTATTATTATTATTATTATTATTATTATTATTATTATTATTATTATTATTATTAGTAGTAGTAGTAGTAGTAGTAGTAGTAGTAGTAGTAGTAGTAGTAGTAGTCGTCGTCGTCGTCGTCGTCGTCGTCGTCGTCGTCGTCGTCGTAGTCGTCGTCGCCGTCATATGGTGATGATGATGCTTCCACCTCATGAGGTTGGAAAGTTGACTAAAAATGCATAATGTAAATGAGTAAATAACTGTTTTCTCTATGATAACAAAATGCATTGAGCAGACAATAAACAAACACCAGATCTGAAATATACAAGCTAATGCAATTACTCTAAAGCAGAAGACACCAATTACAGGAAGGTCCTGGCAGCTGGCAGGAGCACTGAGAGACATCCTTGTAGGATTGTTGTGCTCCTCAATCTTCTTTGATGCACATTGAAGTCGCTGGGTCACTGGCCTGACCTCATGGAGCAGCACTTGTGGAGGCACAGGAAGGCATTTGTTCAGGGTTCCCTGGCTATTTGTCTTTTGAAAGCAAGGTGCCTTTTGTTCCTTTGAAAGAATAACCTGCAGAGGATGAAGTCAGCTGGCTTTTTAAATTAAATCACACAATGTCTTTATACTAGGTACATACGAATGTGCATGGGTAGGTATATTATGTCCCATCAAATTGCTTCCAACTTACAGAGGCCCTATGAATTTATCAGCTCAAAAGCTCCACCATTAACATGCTTGCTCTAGCAAACAAAAGATTGTGGCTTCCTTTATTGAGTAAATTCATCTTTTACTTTGTTTTCTTCTTTTTCTATTGCATTTCCAAACATTACCATCTTCTCGTGTCTTCTAATGATAGATGCAAAGCATGATGTTCCATGCACCCTCTTTATTCCTCTTGTGGAAGTCCTTGGCACCCACAACATTCTCTTTCTTATCATTCGTTCGTTCGTTCGTTCGTTCGTTCGTTCGTTCGTTAGTTAGTTAGTTAGTTAGTTAGTTAGTTAGTTCGTTCGTTCGTTCGTTCAAAATATTTCTGTTCCACCTTCCCCCCCCCCCGAAAGGACCCAAAGCGGCTTACACCATAAACCAGTATTTAAAAGCTAAAAATTAGAAATATACAAATATGTAAAAATAATTAAACACGTATTACATTAAAATAATAAATAAGATCAATAAGACCTCTTTCAACAAAATTTTTCAAAATCAGTACTTCTTTTTCCCTGTCAACTTTCCTCACTGTCCAGCGTTCAAATCCATACATAGTAAATAGATAGACCACAGTACTGGTGATTTCGGCCTTGATCTCCAGCACCACATGCTTCTACTGCAGCATCTTATTTATTTATTTATTTATTTATTTATTTATTTATTTATTTATTTATTTATTTATTGTACTTATTGACTGCCCGATTTTCCCATAGGTAACTCTGGGCGGTGTACAATACGTCACCATGACAGCAACTGCCCAACTATAACCCCAGTACATACCCAAATAAAATAATATAAGGAAAACATAATAAAGTACAGCCGATATGCAAATATAATATAAAAATACTAAAAGATAACAAAGTAAAATAGACCTAGCACCACCAACCAAACAAGGTCAGATCCAGCAAGAGAAACTGGTGCCAGCAGTTTTTTTTTTTAAATCACAATCACAGTCACAATAAGAATGTGCTCAGAGGTCCCCAAACATATTCACTTCATGGCTGCACTTCCAAGTTGGAATCTTCAGATTTGTTGGCTGCCATCTCTGAATTGATGACTGAACCAATGAACAAAAAACCTTTAACAATTTTATTTCTTTCCTGTTGTCCCAAAGTCATGCAATTCTTCTATAGAAGAGATTTTGTCGCCATAATATTCTGTTGCTCTCCTGCTTTTACACTCTCTATTCTCCTCTTCATTAGGTGTCATTTCAAGTCACTGGTGCTTTCTGCCAGTAATATGATGTGATCTGCAAGTCTTAGATTACTGATATTTCTTCCATGAATTTTCACTTAACCTTCAACTCAGTCTAATCAACTTTCCCATATAATGACTGAAATCCAGTAGTAAGGAACAACTAGAGTAAGCCCATTGAAGCAATGCAACTTGCAGAAGAATTGACTCATAAAATCCTCATGGATCAATGGGTCTACTCTAATTGTAACTTATTATTGAATTTCAACCCATGTGTTCTGCAAACAGACTGAACAAACAGGGAGGTAAAGTATGCCCCTGTCTGATGCCTTTTTTCATAGAAAACCAATCTTTACTGACAGTGGCATCTTTTCCAGAGTATAGCTCAGTGGTGGTGAACCTTTTAGAGACTGAGAACCCCAACTGCTATTCAAAACCCACTAATTTTTGACAAAGTGCCAATAATGCAATTTAACCTGAATGCAGGTGGCTGTGAAGAGGCGATGTCAGGTGCCCACAAAAAGGGCCCCGAATGCCACCTTTGGCACCCATGACATAGATTCGCCAACACTGGTATAGCTCATGCATGAGGACAATTAGATAGGAAGACACACCCATTTCTTTGAAAACAAACAGCCTCATCATCCAGAGAGCCAAAGGCTGTGTTGTGTAAAACACAGAGTGATTATCTTCTGAAATTCTTTGGAATGGCCCGGAAGTCAACAGATGTTTGGCTATGATCTCTGGCACCTCTTCCCTTCCTGCATCCACCTTGAACACTCAATCCATACGAAGTAAATATTTTTGTTGCAACACCTGCAGCATCACTTTGTTTGGACAAGAAATTATTGTAATGGTGCAATAGCTATTGGCCTAATTGGCACCTTTTTCTTGAGGATAAGAATTTATACTGGATGTTTCCAATCTGTGGGCCACTGTTCTATTTTCCATATGTAATGGTTGATGGGTTTCCAAGGGCTTTTACAGCAGGTTTCACTTCAGTACCTAAACTCCTAGATAATTATTTATAAAATTTATCTTTTCCTTTAATCTATTCTGTATAGTTCTTCAATATATTGTTTCCATTTTTCTCTTTATTTTTTCCTGGTCAGATATTATTTCCCCCTCAATATTTTAAGTATTCTAACCTTGATTTAGTATTCTGCTTGCCAGTTGAACCTTATGGACAAAATCGGTTGTTTTCCTTTTGTTGTTGCTGTTGTCTTTTTAAAAATTCTTTACCATGTTTATTATAATAGTCCTTTCTGCTCCTAGCTGGAAAGTTGCATTTAGGTTTCTCACCTCATTACTCTCATGCCTTGTTAACAATATTAAGAATTTTATCTGCCATTCCAAAGCCTTCCCTTTCTTTTGGTCACAAGAATAATCTTTTTGCATTCATGCATGGTAACAGCTGTGGCTTCCATCCACATCTCTTTGGCTTTGTGGTCTGTGGAGGTGAGGGCTACAAAGCTTTAAATTCTCCAGGAATGTTAGTCAAATTGCATTTTGGCACTGTGATTGTTTTATTGTTCATCTTGATGCTAGTCTAGTTTTTGATGTTAGCAACTAATGGCCCATAGCACAAATAGTTCCTGAACTCGTCCCTGCAGCCCTCCCCCAAAGGGTACATTTCCTCTTCTTCTGTTTCTAGCTACATAATTTATGTGATTTCTGTACTGGTCTTCTGATGTCATCTATGTATATAATCATTTGCTAGGCTGAACAAAATGTGCTTTTGCAAGAAACAAACTGCAAGCTTCACAGAATTCAGAGTCACCCTCTTGCATTGTTGCTGACTTACAAGCCAAACTCTCCAGTGATATTTGGTTATGATTTATGCCCTAATTTTGATTGTTGTCCCCTAAGATTATAAACAGATCCATCACATTTCCTCCTGGATAATTGCATGACAGCTTTCAAAGTATGTTTCCTTATGATCTCTAGTTAGAGCTCTAGTTTGGGCATACACAGAGATAGGGTTATATTGAGAGAGGTTTTCTATGAAGTTTGACTGATACTATGTAGTCAACAGTTATATTATAGCCACAACATGTGTTAGAGCTACACTGTTTCTTCTGGATTTGTTTTTCCAAAATAAAATAAAAATGTTGCCAGGATTCTGCTACCAAGCACAGAATATAAGGATTTTGTGGTCAGAATATGTTTGCCCTTGTAGTCTTTTGCTTGCAGTTACACAAGCTAGAGGTTGTCCGTTGGAACACCGTAGAGATTTCTGCTTGTGCAAAAATTTAACAGATTTCCCCTTGTGCAAGCAGTGGGGAAACCACATGGAACAGAGCACTTTGTATATGGTTAATAAGCAGCAGGATAGGGCTTAGTAATTATTTTAATTCTAAATGGCCTACTAGTCCAGTCTACTCTACTCCCACCCAGTAATATAATATTTAAACACCCCTTTGTGTGTGTGTGTGTGTGTGTGTGTGTGTGTGTGTGTGTGTGTGTGTGTGTGTGTGTGAGAGAGAGAGAGAGAGAGAGAGAGAGAGAGAGAGAGTATAAAAACTGAAAGGCACCTAGTTGCTGGTATGCACATAGAGAAACATGCTTATAAATGGGAGTATAATTCAAGATAATCTCATGTGCATATATAGGTGACTTTCAGTTTTTTTTAACCCTGTAGTTTTATTAGTGGCAGTGTTTTTCATACTGATCTTTATTCTTTCCCAGTTACAGACCGAGGCTCTGTCAACATGAACAAATACTGTAGGATTTGCTGTGGTTATAATATACGTCGAACCAAAGTACAGTGGTACCTTATATAAAGGAATTAATTCATTCCAAATGAAATTCTGTTAAGCAAGTTCTCCTTTATACAAATTCCCATAGGAATGCATTGAAAATGGAGTAATCCCATTTTTATGTTGTACGTATTCTCCCCATAGGCGATTATGTTAAGCAAGTTTCCCCTATCTCTGGAATTTTTATGTTGTGCAGATTTTATGTTATACAAGCTTTTTGTTGGTCCACTGTACTGTATTCTTTTCTGATTACACTTTGTCTCCCTTTGTTCCCTCTGCTGTTGAGGAGCTCTACATTTGTCAAGTTTTACATATTCAAATGGACTTATTCCCATGAGATGAGATGAGATGATTCATTCTTGAAGAGACACGGAGTATGTCTGGGAGTGGTGTTTCAGTGGTGCATTGTAGGCAGCTAGGGTGTGATGTTCAGAACTGTGGAAACACCTGCATTTCATTCTCCCATCGCTCAATTGTTCTCTGAAGTCTTTTTTTACATAGTTGAGATTAGCCCTACATCATTTTATCCCAAGTGTTGATATACTACTTTTGCACTAAATCACCCCCAGATTAGGGGGGAAAAAGAATAATAATTGCAAAGAAAACAGAAACAGCAAAGGGGGCTGTTACTTTGATATCATCCATTGCTTAGGGTTGCAGGATGAAAAGATACACCTGCTTAAAAAATGTAGGTGTTTTTTTTTTGCTATATTCTGGAATATTCTTCTCCTTTCTCCTTTCACTCAGCTTAGTTTACTAAACTTTACTGAAGCACAATATTAAGATGGACTGTGTTCTTGGTTGTTGAAGGATGGTTGTTATATGAGCTTCGGTCACACAGTTACAGCGTTAGGGTCTGTCTTGCCTCCGCTTAGCTGAGTTTCCCCTCCCTTTCTCTTTCTCTCCTGTTTTTGGTGGAGTCATGCAAATACCAGCTTCTGTCTGCTGGATGTCCTTCAGATGTTGGTGGACAGCATCTCCCTAAACCCCTTGTTAGTGGCTGGGTGGCCTGGAGCCAATGTGAGCTGCAGTTCAGTGACACAGAGGGCTTCATGATGTAAAGAGCATGGTTGTAGGACAATTAAGTATTCTACAAAGACATGGACATGCTGGTGGATCTCTTTTTTCTTATCAAAGTGCTGAGCTTGTCTTTTAGTAGAGCCATGCTTGCTGCTTCAAGAACATGCAAGCTTTTGAAATGCCCAAAGCTCTTTGTGAAGCAGGATGGAAAGTAGTCATTTCTCTGCTCTGTGCAGAACGCAGACGGGCTCTTCAGTGTGTGCATTAAATGAATGCATAAAATTTGGGGCAAGTTTCGGAAGAGACAGGCTGAACCGTTTCTGCAAAAAGAGAGGAAGTGCTGTGGTATCCTCTGTTCCCCACCAAGAAAACTTACTCATTGTGGCAGCAGCTTTTGCAGGCAATATCTTCCTTTATGTGACACACAGTCAGCAATAGGAGATGCTACACTATCATCATCATCATCATCATCATCATCATCATCATCATCACCACCACCACCACCACTGTCACTACTACTACTACTACTACTACTACTACTACTACTACTACTACTACTACTACTACTACTACTACTGGTAGCGGTGGCGGCAGTGGCGGCGGTGGCAGTGATGATGATAATGATGATGATGTAGTTTTTACAGTGAACAGCATTATTGCTGTGGTGAATGAGATGGAATAACACATAAGAGGATGCAAAGCTGGAAGTCGCATCACTGTTACCACTACCTCTACCACCATTACTTTTACATGCATTTTCAACTATGGTTGGGCTATAGTTGAACTATTTATCTCCCCATTTGACATGTAAAGAAGGCCAGACATCTTAGGCATTCAGAGGACCTGAATCTCTATGCTTTTTGGCGATGAATTCCAAAAGCATCCCTAGATTTGATGAACATGCCAAGGACCATTGAATCACTCAGTACCACCAATTCACCAGAGCCTTTGCAGAAGGCAGAATGAGACCTGCTGCTAATGGATTTCATGTTCCCCCATCATCATCCTATCTGCTCTTGCCTTTGGTATCTAGTTGTTGGAGCAGTTCTGTCTCTACTCTGAGGAAGAACTCAGGGCCCTGCCTGCTGAGAAAGGTGGCACCTTATGCCAGTAAATGTCAGCCTGCAGTGGGTAACTCTGAATCCATTCTGTACCTCTAGTTCTGCTGATCTTTGTCTCCATGGTGTGACATGGATTCCATTGAAGGACCATCCTGAAGTGCCCAGTTAATTAGCAGGATGGTCAGGTTATTTATATGTACATAAAGTAGATTTTAAAAGCCAACCACTATTTGCCTGCATAAGGTGATGTGCATAAAGGTGTCATTTCCATGTCAGGGCTTGCATTTGCTGCAGAAAAGAAAGGAAAAAATCCACATTGAATGGCATCAGAATGGCAGGAGAAGATGACTGAAACAAAAAGGAAAGAAAGAGGAAAAAATGTGAAGCCCAAGAAAAAGAAATGAACTGGTGGCAACCTTTAGATATGGTGTGCCACACTAAACCTCATCCAGCAAGACCAATGACCAGGATGCCTGGGGGTGAGGAGTCTTACACCTTGACTTCCATTTTCCAACATATCTGAACAGCGTCTGCTATCCACAAAACGTTTCTGCTTTTTTGATCTCATGGCCTATCTTTGTATCATCTCCTGAGCAACATCTTTGGAAAGATGTGCATACAAAACTTTCCTATGTAGGAACATCACAGTGCTTCTGTACCCTCCGTTTAGTTTGCATTTAAGGCAGGTTATCCTATTGTATGTTTCTAAGGTGTTAAAGGAGCCCCATGGACTAGAAGGCAAGGTATACATCTTTATGGGATTTTTCCTCTGTGTGGATTGTGCAAATATTTTCTATTTATTTTTATTTTTAGAAGGCCGTCTATTTCCCACTTTTGTTGCAGTGAGCATGGTGCCTCCTGATGTCAAAACGGGAAAAGCCCAAGTGTCATTTAAAAATAATAATTGCATAGAGTTTTTGCCGTGCTGGGGCAAGAAAATGGGAGACAGAGAAACAAGCATTTTTTTTCTTTAATGGAGCATGGAGCACTATGGAGCATCATCAAGTTCTTCTATGAATGGAAGCAAAGTATGAGAGACTGTTATGTCTACATTACATTGTCTAAAAACATTGGAGTAATGATCTACATCAGATCTATTTTTCCCTTTTCCCAAAAATGACACCCACTCCCACCCCTTAGATTACTACAAAGCACTGAGAAGTCAGAGTGTGGGTGTCGTTTTTGTGAGTGTATATGCATTGCAGGGACATGAAAAGAAAGGCTGCAATACCCAGGGGGCAGGTTCTTTTAATTAAAACCTAATGGCAGCCATTAGAAAGCTGCTTAGGAGTTGGGATGCTGGAGACAGATGAGAAGGCAGACAAAGGTGCAAAATGAGGGCAATTTATCACATGGGTCAAGCTGCTTCTCCACAGCTGCCTAAAGCACAGTGTTCTACCCCTGGAATATACTTGCATATCTGCCCAAAAGGCAAAGCAAATGGTGCAGTTTGGAGCATACACACAGAGAGACAGACAGACAGACAGACAGACAGACAGACACACACACACACACACACACACACACACACACACACACACACACACACACACACACACACAAATTAAAATGTTCTAGGAAAAAAATAATTATGTGAATATTGGCTTTTCTTGCTGCATCAGTTGCTGCTGTTCTTAGTTATACTTGTTTTTTTTTCTTTTCCCAAGTTTTTTTTTATTTGGATAAAATAAAGACAAGGCACAAACAATACATAGAAGGAATCTACAAAAGAGCAGGAAGAATGACAGGCTCCTTGAATAGATAGATAGATAGATAGATAGATAGATAGATAGATAGATAGATAGATAGATAGATAGATAGATAGATAGAGAGAGAGAGAGAGAGAGAGAGAGAGAGAGAATATATAGATATAGATTATATATTTAGATAGATAGATAGATAGATAGATAGATAGATAGATAGATAGATAGATAGATAGATAGATAGATATAGATATAGATATAGATATAGATTCAATATATATATATTCAATGGAGAACCTGTTGCTGAAGCACCTGATAAATACCAGTATTGCTATTCCAAGCTACCAAGACTGAATCTATAAAAAGCATAACAAAAATATGTGAAACAGGATAATGGTCAGCACACTGTAACTGTTCAATATACATACCCAAGAAGGACATGCCAAATATTACAGTAAATATAGGAGCATTGCAATTATTCCTTGTTCAAGCAAATTGACAGCCATGAATTTACGGCAAATACCTTTACCATAAATGGTGCAAGAAATACCCAATATTCAAATGGAATTTTTTAAAAAGAAGAAGAACTATAGATTGTATATTTGCAATTATAGGGTGGCCATTGGAGGATACCAAATAATTTCAAAAGAAAATTACTTTGTATTTGGTAGATTACAGTGAAATTTTTAGATTATATGGATCATGAGCAGATACAGATTATTCTAAAAAGAAATGGGCGTGCCACAACATCTGATTGTTCTGATGCGTCACCTGTATTTTGAACAAGAAGCTATTGTTAGAACACAGTATGGAGAAACAACAGTGTCAGCCAATTACTCTTCCTGTCTGTTCATCATATATGAGGGACCTATCATAATGAAATCTGGGTTAGATTTAGATGATGTAGAGGTGAAAATTGGTGGAGAAAGCTTCATTGATTTTAAACTTGCAGCTGACGTGTTGCTGGCAGGAAACAGCAATGACTTGAAAAACTGCTGGTAAGACTTAAATAAGAGAATACTAAAGGAGGATCCTAAGTGAACATCAAGAATATAGATTACAGAACATAATAACTTTACAATTGACAATTTTAAAAAATCATAATTATTAAAGATTTGTTATGCTTTTTTTCAGTCCAAACATAGGTGACAGACAAGAAAGCAGAGGAGTGAAACCTGGAAAGGTAGCTATGAAAGAACTAAAAAAATCCTCACATGTAAGAATATGTTTCTAGAAGCCAAGGCCAAATTATATGCTATGGTATTCCCAGTTACTTTGTACATGAAAGCTAGATGACGAAGAAGAGTCAAGGAGAAAAATTAATTTGAAATGTGGTGCTGGAGAAGAGCATCACAGAGACCACGGGCTGCCACAAAGAGAAATAAAGGGGTTCTAAGTCAAATCAACCCTGAACGCTAAGAACAAAAAATATCTAAACTGTGGCTATCAAACTTTTTGCATATTGGTTGGACTTCGACTTCTATTACATGTTTATGCTGTGAGAGACTGCTACAAGTTTAGAAGCTAGTCTAGTCATTTGCTGTCACAGACAGAGTCATGCAACAGGTGAGTGATGGCAAAGGCCTACACTAGTGGCAGTGAATCTTTGGCACTCCAGATGTTTTGAACCACAACTCCCACAGTCCTTTGCCATTGGCAATACAGGCTTGGAATTCTGGGAGTTGTGGTCCGAAACATCTGGAGTGCCAAAGATTCACCACCACTGGTCTACACCAACATCTTCACTTGTGTCAGTTTACCACTAAACCTTAACCCCAATGGAATTACATTGATGCATGTTAATAACAGGTTTGTGGCTGTCATGAGAAGACAAGGATTTAGTTCTGCAAAATCTGTGTGGGGCTGGACAGGGCCTTTGGAGATCACTAATTCATAGAATTACCATATGCCAGAAGTGACGTGACAGGACATAAGAAGAAGAAGATTTAGTGGAAAGCTGGGCTTACTTTGGACAATGTTTCCTCCATGCTTGCTTCCCCCTGGAAACTCCATCAAGCCCCGTGACCATGAAGTCTTAACAGCTCTGGGTAACCGTGGCTCCATGCTCATACGCTTTACCTAGTACACACGGCCCTCCCTGTAATTCCTGCTCTCCTGGAGCAAGGTCAAAACAAAAGCATTTGGCTGCCTGAAGCAAAGGACAAGGTAGAACCACGTTCTTATTTCATGGACAGAAACCAGTTAGATGGGGAGTCGACTCTTTCTTTAACACTGAGCTTAGGAGAGGTTTTGGCATGGCCAACCCACCCACACCCCCTCCACCCAGCCATGATTATAGTTCCTAGAGTCCTTCAGCCAACATGGAAATTGGCTGTAGGCCCATATCCTCTTCTCTCTGCACTGCTTTAAAAATAAAGTCAGATTTGGAATGGTGCCACTTTGATTTTGCTTTATGCATGCAAACATCCCGAAATGACTCCTTAGCCTTGAGACTCATAATGCCTCTTTTGGGCTGGGTTGACCATGTAACTCTTCTGAGCCGTCTCCAGGTACCCACTAATTTGGGCAACCATGATATATTAAGCAGGCAAATAGAGAACCTGGAAGAGATATTTTTGGGACTACTAATATTCTCAGAAGCCCCCCAGCAAGTAGGACCATTGAGAAAGCTGCAAAGACATCCTCTCCCCACCCCCCACGTAGCAACACTTCATTTCTAAAATGAGAGACACCCAACCACCCATGTTCACTTGAGAGAACCTTATGCCTTTAATTGCCATATCCTAGCAATCCACAGAGCATGTTGGCTGCCTCTACCTTTTTGATCGGCCTATAAATGTATTTATGGGGGGTGTCTGATTTCTCACTGTCATGGAATGAGCATCAGGCTCATAAGAGCCAGTGAAACAATAGAACACATGCCACATAAAAGAAGCCCTTGTGGGTTTTTTTCCTTTCTGCCAACTGCTTCACTTCTCTTTTGTTCTTATTGTTCTTTGGTGCGATTCATTTTTCAGTCTTCTTTCAGTTTTGTATGCTCATACAGTTTGTTCTGTCCTGATTCACTTGTGTGATCTTGATGAGAAGTAGAAGGAGAGGAAGGACTAGTATGGTATAGTAGTAGATGGACCAGCAAGTTTAAACTGGGCAAGCTTGAATTCAGATCCGCAATAACCTGTAAAACTCATTTTAAATTACCATGGCCCACCTGTCAGACTAATCAACTTTTTAGACTAGTTGTGAGAATGGAATAGATCAGTGGTTCCCAACATATTATTTTTACATGTGTAACCCTTGGTAGCCTATTTCCCTAAATTATACCCCCTCCCAACACACACACACACCATTCTCTAAAATACAGTAATACCTTGGTTGAAGAGTAAATTGGTTTAAGAGCATTTTGCAAGACAAGCAAACATTTATTCTAAATTTTGCCTTGATCAGCAAGCAATGTCTTGCAATACAAGTAACTGGAGTAGGTCACATGATCACAAGTGGGCCAATCATGGCTCTCTCCTCTGCTGGATTGTGGATGATTGTCTGGAACGTTCTGTCTCAGACAGCCTTCAAAGCAGAGGGAGGAGAGAAGAATGGAGGTCTCCCTTCCACCAGCCAGGAATGTTTTCAAAGGGGAGTGCAGGTTAGGGTTTCATTTTTCTTAATATTTTTCTTTAATTTGTTTTCAACATCATTTTTCCTATTTCAAACCATTTCTAGTCATTGGGTATATGGCTACAAAGTGCATTTTATTATTGTCACATTAAAAACACAGAGTAAGATCCAGTAGTTACTCCCAAGCAGAGCATATTCCGCAGCCAGGTACCTAAACTATGGTGCGGACCTGGACATCTAGCCAACTTCTTTTTCTGAGTTTTGCCATTTTGTATGTACATTATGTGGTCTATGAGACCCCCCAAATGAATCATCTGACTTTCCATTATTTCTTATGGGAAAATTTGCTTCGATATAAGAGTGCTTTGGTTTACAAGCATGTTTCCAGAATGAATTATGCTCGTAAACCAAGGTATTACCGTATCAGAATCCCATATACTGTATCTGCAAGCGAGTCCCATACTGAATGAAGTGGGACATACTTTTGAAAAGGCCACAGTTTCCATCATAGGATTTCAGTCTTATTTCACTCGTATAAAGCCTTGGTTATAATCATGAATTGGGAAAGCATGTGCATGAATGTGCTGTAACATAGAATTGCTGGCTAAGATACTAGTGTAGTGCTCAAAAGTCTGGGATTCAGCAGCTTTGCTACTGTGGTACCCGAGGACAAGGTGACTCACAGATCATTTGACTAACCAAACATAAGATGATTTAGACTTTGAATTAAGCAAGAGAATGGAAGGCCATTCAAAACATGTCAACCCACAACTTCTATCATCATCATTCCTCACTGTTGGTTATGCTGGAAAGGTCTAATAGGAGTTGTAGTCTAGCATCACGCAGAGGGCCTAATATTTCTCTTTGCTAATCTGAATGTTGCAATCCCAATCTATTTTGGATTAGGAGGTATTTTGGAAGATACATGTGTGGGATCAGGCAACATGTTGTGTATTATAGACAGCTTTCAGCAATCTGCTATTTTTCAGGAACTTGGCTGTAGCCCCAGCCCCTTGATGAGAATCTAGTAACCTATATTTCTGTCTTACCTAACAAACCTGTTTTCCACAATCAGTCCAGCACATATAATTTTAAAGATGTTTTAATAGACATCTTCAGAATATAGAGCTCCTCCCAGGCACCTCCAATTAAAAGAGCTGTCCATGAGAAAATTAAATAAAAATGCTGCATTAAACACAGAGAGAATACAGGAATATTATGCATCTTTAGTACTGTTACTGAATCCACAGCAGATGAATAAGAATGATGCAAGTGATTTCTTTAATAGGCCGAGCCTACAGGAGAAATTTGAAAAATTAGGATATCATTCAAATGTTCATTTAATTCAGTAAGTCAACTAAAAAGGTGAAACTAATATGTGAGAGAGAGTCATTACATGCAAAGCAAGATACAGTGGTACCTCGGATAACAATTGCCCCGGATAACGAATAATTCGGGTAACAACTGCAAATTTCTGGGTATAGGGCTTCCTCTGATAACGAATTTTCCCTATGGGCTGCCTTGGATAACGAATCGCAATTCCTAGGTATAGGTCTGCCTTGGAGAACAAATTTTCTCTATGGGCTGGCTTGGATAAGGAATCTTCCTATGGGCTGCCTCGGATAACAAATTTTCCCTATGGACTGCCTCAGATAATGAATTTCCAGCATGCATCAGTAAAAAAGTTATCCCAGGTGAAATTGCATCTGTACCTTTAAAGTGCACTTTTGAGCAAAAAAACAGGTGTCTGTGCCTTTTTCCTAGGCTCCAGAACAGATTAAACAGTTTCCCATTCATTCCTATGGGAAACTGCGTTTCAGATAACGATGTGTTTCGGATAACAACTAACCTCGGAGAACGAATTACCGTTGTTATCCGAGGCACCACTGTATGTCACGTCTAACTTTGGTATAATTGTGATGATTATGTAGTACAGCTTATGAAAATCCCAAATTCACAATCTCAGAAAATTAGAATATTACATGACATCAATAACACAAGGATTGGAAATAGAACAATATCGGACCTCTGAAAAGTATAAGCATGCATATGTACTCAGTACTTGGTTTCGGCCCCTTTGGCATCAATTACTGCCTCAATGTGGTGTGGCATGGATGCTATCAGCCTGTGGCACTGCTGAGGCGTTATGGAAGACCAGGATGCTTCAATAGCAGCCTTCACCTCTCCTGCATTGTTCTGTCTCATGTCCCTCATCTTTCTCTTGGCAATGCCTCATAGATTCTCTATGGAGTTCAGGACAGGTGAGTTTGCTGGCCAATCAAACACAGTAATCCCATGGTCATTGAACCATGTTTTGGTACTTTTGGCAGTGTGGGCAGGTGCCATGTCCTGCTGGAAAATGAAGTCAGCATCCCCATAAAGCTCATCTGCAGAAGGAAGCATGAAGTGCTCCAAAATCTCCTAGTAGACAGCTGCGTTGACCCTGGACTTAATGAAGCACAGTGGACCAACGCCAGCAGGTGATATGGCTCCCCAAATCAACACAGCCTGTGGAAACTTCACACTGGATTTCAAGCATTGTGCGTTGTCTGCCTCTCCATTCTTCCTCCAGACTCTCGGTCCTTGGTTCCCAAATGAGATGCAAAAGTTGCTCTCATCAGAAAAGAGATCTTTGGACCACTGAGCAACAGTGTTCAGGAGTGGCTTGACAGGAAGAATACGACATTTGAAGCTCATGTCCAGGATTTGTCTCTGTGTGGTGGATCTTGATGCACTAACTCCAGCCTCCGTCCACTCCTTATGGAAGTCCCCAACACTTTTGAATGGCCTTTTCCTGACAATCCTCTCCAGGCTGCGGTCATCCCTGCTGCTTGTGCACCTTTTTCTTCCACACTTTCCCCCTCCACATAACTTTCTACTGATGTGCTTTGATACAGCACTTTGGGAACATCCAACTTCTTTTGCAATCTGTACCTTTGGGGGCTTTCCCTCCTTATGGAGGGTGTCAATGATGGTTTTCTGCACAATTGTAAGGTCATCAGTCTTTCCCATGATTGTGATTCCTACTGAACCAGCCTGAGAGACCATTTAAAGCAGGGGTGTCCAAACTTCGGCCCTCCAGATATTTTGGACCACAACTCCCAGAATTCCAAGCCTGTATTGCTAATGACAAGTGACTGTGGGAGTTGTGGTACAAAACATCTGGAGGGCCCAAGTTTGGACACCAATGATTTAAAGGCTCAGGAACCCTTTGCAGGTGTTATGGATTCATTAACTGATTACAGTGGGATTTTGAATATTAAACCTTTTCACACTATTCTAGTATTCTGAGATTGTGGATTTGGGAGTTTCCATAAAATGTACTCCATAATCATCACAATTACACCAAAGTTATGTTTGGCATACCTCACTTTGCATGTACATATATTAGTTTCACCTTTTGAGTTGACTTACTGAAATAAATGAACTTTTGCACAATATTTTAATTTTTCGAGTTTCACCTGTATATCTGGCCCCACTCTGAAGCAAAGTTACAGCTGTGCTGGGCTTGGGTTGCCTGACTCACATTCAAAGGGAAACAAAGTGCTGGCTTCTTTCAATATTACTCTGCTTCTTCATTCATGCTGGTGAGTTGTTTCTGTTTTTCAAAGGTATGATTTTGCTTATCCCTACCTTCTTTTAAATCAGAAAACTGGCAATGGTCCCTAAGACATCTATGTCACCAAATGGGGTGGACAACCTTGGACCTATGACCTACTGTAAGAATCTTCCAGATGATGCACAGACTGCAAAAAAATACAGTAAGTACAGTAATACTTGGTTTACGAGCACAATTTGTTCTGGAAACATGCTTGTAAACCAAAACGCTTTTATATCAAAAGAAATCTCCCCATAAGAAATAATGAAAACTCAGGTGATTCATTCTGGGGTCTCATTGACCACATAATTTACATACAAAATGGCAACACTCACAAAAGAAGTTGGCTAGACATTTACATCTGCACCATGGTTTAGGTACCTGGCTGCGGAAACTGCTCTGCTTGGGACCAAGAACTGAATTTTACTCTGTGTTTTTAATGTGACAATAATAAAATGCACTTTGTAGCCATACACACATGACTAGCTGCTCCATGACTATTTTATTTTATTTATTTTTGAATATTTTACCCTACCTTTCTCCTTGGGAAAGGACCCAAGGTAGCTTACAATAATGAGGGATAATATGCATCCTAGAGAATATTTAAGACATATTCAAGTTAAGAAAAGGGAATTAGAAGAGGTGTCTTAGAACATTAAAAGGTAACATTAAAGCTACAAAGAGCATGCAAAATGAAAAGAAAAATCCATTCTGAGGGGTGGAAAGTAAACATGGAAACACTAGTGTGTGCAGGCTCATCTTCCTGCATCTCATTACTAAGGACTGTTCATGAGGCTGAGAGAAAATTCAACAAACCTCTGTTTATCCTCCCCCCCCCACCGCACACCATTGCCCAGCTTGAGAAAAAGCTCTGTGCACAGCAGTTAGAAAACTGTATGTAATATCTGAAATACATTATACATCCATGAAGGCCTATGTAACAAATGCATGGAGCCCAATCATACATGAAGTTAGGTGTCGATGCTATGGTGTTTGAAATTGTTAGATGTCTATTCCACCTATACCGCAAGACCTGTATAATAAATGGATGCTCACAATGAAATGACACATGTAGCTGCTTAAGTGCACACACTTAATCTGTGACATGGAAAGTAGTGATTGTCATTTGCTTTGTTACTCCTTTGATGGGATCAATATTTCCAATAGACCTTTGTGTAAAGAAAGACCACAACTTCTCAAAATGGTTCTGGAGCCTCTCTTTATCTCCCTCCATTTAAAAATTATATCTGTAGGTCAGCAAGACAAAGGATAGAATGTGCAGGTCAGAACTCTGATCTAGGCAAGCTTTCCCTGAATTTTGGACTACCTATTATGTGACTTTTAAATGAATCTATCATACATGATCACATAGACTTTGTGTTTATAGACTTTGTGATTGCATTGATACTATGTTCTCAATGTTAGTTTCCCTCACTCATAACTTTTACAAGGAATTTTACTCTCTTTTTAATTGCTCACTTTCTCTTGTAGCTTTAATGTAATGCTGTCTTTTGATGCTGTTGGGTATCCTTCAGTTCCCTGTTCTAATTGCTTGAATGTGTCTTGATTGTACTGGACTGTATATTGTCCCTCATTATTGTAAGACACCTTGGGTCCTTTTCCAAGGAGAAAGTTAGGGTAAAATACCTTAAAATAAATAAAAATAAATAAACAAAATAGGTGAATACTACAGCCTACTATATCTCTGAAGAACACACACACCTTCATTTGAAACAGAGGCTTCTTTGAGGAAAGACTTTAGGGTTGAATTCCAAAGCTCTCCTCCATGGCATGAACAGGAGAACACTGAACGAATTCTCCTCTCCTTGAGACCAGAACGTCCCCAGTCTGTAATTACCTAAGTACACTACAGGAACGAAACCATGTCCTCCACATTCCTTTGGCATTCAATTCGGCTAACTGTTCCAATGAGCATGATATTCTTTGAGATTTTGATTATTATCGCTTTATATGTATAGATGCTTGACAAAATACTGAGAGCAATTTGTTATTAATTTTAAAGCCACTTTGTCATCCTGCCAGAGCATTCTCATTTGTAATAACATATATGAGACTTTATCATAAACAACATTCATGTTTGGAAAAAGCTATTAATTTTTGACATGCAGTATATCTTGGCTGGTCATTTCGTAGTTACTTCCCCAAAACTATACCTTGTAAAGCACCACCAATCGATGCATAATGGTGTAGTTAAGCTAACACTCTGGAACAAGTTTCTAGATATGGGCCAATGAACCTAAGAAGAATTACGTTGCAGTCCTAGACACGCTTGCCTGATCATAAGCCTTATTGAAAACAATGGGACTAACCTCTGAGCAGACATGCAAAGGAATGCACTGTTAGTGTTAGAGGGTGTTTTGCTAGTGTACTAGCCTCAGTTGCTGGATGACTGAACTTCAACCAGCCTAGCAAGGAACTGATGCAATAGCCAGAATGGGCAAGTCTTGGTCTCAGCTCCTCTTCTTTCTAATGAAATATATGCAGTGGTGGTGAACCTTCAGTACTCCAGATGTTTTGGACCACAACACCCACAGTCCTTTGTCATTGGCAATACAGGCTTGGAATACAGGCTTGGCATTCCAAAATGTCTGCAGTGCTGAAGGTTCACTACCACTGGTCTAGGGGACTGCCTTTCTTCAAAATTGGCACAACTGCCAACTTGTGAGAAGGTTACCTGTGCTGTTAATGTAGGTGAACAGCTTAGCTAAAAGGGGAGGCCACCTCTCAATATCAATGGCCAAAACCTCAGCAGAGCACCGGGAGCCTTACCATTCCGAAGAGCTGGAATCAAGTTTATAATTTCTGAAGCAGAAACAGGTGGCCATCCAGGGGAATTAGAGAGAATCCCATGTGTGGTGTTTGTAAGAATGTTATCCCCCAAAATATGATTGAAATGAGATACCCATACATCTGGTGTAATGGAGTTGCCAATCTCAAAGGCTCCCTGTGTGAAGCCTCTTTCTATCTGCTTCCTGAATTTGGGCTCATTACCCTCAATGAAGGCCTGACCCAAAGGTTTCCAATTAGGAAAATAAAAGGCCTTCTTTTTTCCTCTAAGGAGGGATTTATATTCTCTCCAGAGGTGTTGCAGGAAAACTGTAGCTTCATCAGAACCAGTATGTTTCACCTGTCTTGTTGCTCTGCCCAGCTCTTTTTTCTTGATTTTCCATTCCCTATTGCAGTGTTTTTCAACCTTTTTTGGGCAAAGGCACACTTGTTTCATGAAAAAAATCACGAGGCACACCACCATTAGAAAATGTTAAAAAATTTAACTCTGTGTCTATATTGACTATATATAAAGTAATGCTCTTGAATAGGAATCAAATAAACACAAAGAAAGTATTTTATAATTACTTTATTATGAAATAGTAAACAGAAATATGAAAAATTATAAAATACTTTATTCAGTGCGCAACCTGGGCCTGTTTGGCTGAAAACAAAGCTGATATTCTTCAGCTTTTCCAACGGCACACCAGGCAACATCTCGCGGCACACTAGTGTGCCGCGGAACAGTGGTTGAAAAACACTGCCCTATTGAACCAGGGCCATTGAGCTTCAGGTATTCTGTCTGAGTGTGTAGTGGTCAAATGTGGTCTAAGTGCAAGAACTATATCCAGATAAACCTTGCAGATGTTCTGGGTTCCAAGAAGAGCCCGTTGCCAAAGCTCTTGGTATTTATTGGTGCTCAGCATGTCTTCTACTGGCATCAATATGGTCTGTTAATGCCCCTGAATTATTTTGTTGGAACTTTAAAGACAGTGTTGGCGAACCTATGGCACGGGTGCCAAAGGTGACACTCATAGCCCTTTCTGTGGGCACCCTACATGGCCCCTTCACAGCCACCTGTATTCAGGTTAAATTGCTGTATTGGCATTTTGCAAAATATTACTGGGTTTTGAATGCAGTTTGGGCACTCAGACTCTAAAAGGTTCTCCATCACTGCTCTGACAGAAGGATGGTCACTTTGTGGCCTGTAATTGATTGCTAGGGAGTATACATATGGGAACACAGATGAAGATCCTATAATATAATCTATAACACTAGCATCACATCGATTAAAAAGGTATAATAGCCATTTGAGTTGTCCAGGTGAGATCCATTTAGGCATACAAGATGGAATTTGTAAATCATTTGAAAAAGGAAGTAACTATACTTGTTGATTACCTTATCTAGAGAAATTCGGGAAGTGTTTTTATCCTCTCCAAGATCCAGGCCATCAAATGAAAACTATTTCCGATTCTGGCATTAAAATCACCACATATTATAAAAGGAAGGTTGGGATACTCTGAAAGCAATGTATCTAGAAGGTCCTCCAATTTGACCCAAGCCTCTGTAGCAGAGCCAATTTTTCTCGGTGGGAGATAGACATTGACACAGATCAAGGGACCTGATTTACAGCCATGTATTATTAGAACCTGCCAATAGTCAGAGTTTAATTGATCTATGTCTGTTCCCTTCAGGCCAGTAGCAGAGGAAATTAGAATGGCCAGGCCCCCACTTCCTTGGCCTGAAAGTTGAGATTTTTTTGGGTTGGCAATCCCTATGTCCTATATCTCTGTAAACTTAAAGCGTCTCTTTTCAGGAGCCAACTCTCTTGTAGGCAAATGCTATCAAATGACAGCAGGTACTGGATAAAATCTGAGTCAACCAGTTTGTTCTTCCATCCTGCAATATTCCAAGACAGGAAGTTCAAAGGTTGACCTTGTAACTTATCTGATGTTAGTCAGTCTTGAGAAAGGGCTGCTAGAGGGGAATATCTGTTGTCCAAGTTCCACTCAGAGTAAACCTGGAAGTTATGGAGTAACTAGGTAGGTGACTCTTCCCACTAGATATTTGATAAATTCTATTCTGATGGAAGACTTGTAACTTATTTGGATGACACCCATCCTTGGAGCTTCTCTTATTTGAGTTATCTGGTTGTTAGATTTGCTTACAAAACCACAGGGTTGATTGGAATATTATTGGGGGCAGATAAAAAAGGTGGATACACTCCCTTCCCTCTAAAACAGGCCTGCCCAAAGTCCGGTCTGGGTGCCAAATCCGGCCCGTCAGGCCATTCTGAGTGGCCCGTGGCTGGCTGGCCCGCCCCTCCCCCCTCCTTCACCCCATGTTTTTTTTTAATCTTCTGCCAACACTGACACCGCTGAGAAGCTTGGGCAGACGGGCAGTCTGCTGGCACTGCAGGGGAAAGTGTGGGGGTGGGCAGGCCAGCGGGCCTCTGTCACCGCCAAGGAGCTTTGGGGTGGGCTGGTGGGTGAGCCGTGGCCACCGCTGGGGAGCTTGGGGTGGGGTGCAAGGTCGCACAGATCACCTCTTCCAAGGGGTGACCTGTGGCCACGGCTCCCTGTGCTTCCTTTGGTCCCCACCTTCCTTCTTTCCTCCCTCCCTTGGTCGCCACCCTCCTTCCTTCCTCTCTTGGTTTCCACCTCCCTCCCTCCCTCCCTTGGTCCCCACCTTCCTTCCTGCGGGTGGGGTTGCAAGGGGTCAGTGGGTGGGGCTTATGGGTCAGTGGGTGGGGCTTGCAGTGGGGTGGCAGGGTCGGGGAGCAACCGGCCCCTGACACATTCTCAGTCACCAAATCTGGCCCTCCTTACAAAAAGTTTGGGCACCCCTGCTCTAAAAGGAGTGGGTCACCGAGATGACTGGGGCCTTGCCCCTGCACCTAGTGTACTCAAGGTTAATAGAGAATTCAGTTGTTCTATCTGATTTCCTGTGGGGTATTGGAATCCTTTTAGGGTTTACATCATATCCAAATTCATCAGCCATTTCCTTCCCGTCAAACATATCCCTTTGATCTACAGCATAAGACTGTCTTTGTTTTGGGTGATCTTAGGGTGTTTCATTTTACAGTTGACTTGAAATTAGGCCTAGGGTGTGTTATATGTGTTCCCTATTTGAATGATACTAACATATCCTGGAATTTATACATTAAGCTCCAGAAATGATAGGCATGACCGGTATCTTTAAACAAAAGATGGACCCTCCCGCTCTGCATTTCAGTTTTTATAGGCTACATACATGAGCAATGCATGTACATTAAGGAATCCCAATCTTTACCCAGAGTGTCCAAAATATCCTGTGTTACATCCATGTTAGTTTTCCATGTATTGTTTGACCTTCTTAAAGGCCAGTTGTATACGATACTATGACTCACAGTATTAGATGTTGGTACTGTAGACTGTGGTTTCTCTCCTCTGGAATCTACTTCTGCAGGAAGTTGTAGATAGGGATTTTCCAGCAATATGTTGTTCTGATCTATAGAAACTGTAAGTGAGGGCTGTAGGCCATTTACATCTGAAGTGATACCCTGCCATTCGTCAATTGCTACAAGATCTACATTAGAGAATGTTAAGTTCGAGTCCTCAGCAGCTTTTCTTCTGTTGCAGTTATCAGCCTGAGTTCCTGGAACCTTTTCAGGATTTGCAGACATCCTTATGTCTTCCAACTGCTGTAGGAGATGCTGTTCTTTTTGAGTTAGGCAGGACTTGGCCTTAGTTTTTCCTAATGTATCAGTCTCAGCTTGGTAGGTGTTTGGATCTGGGTTAGAAAGTGTTTGAAAAGGGGCTGCTGCCAAAATCCCAGTTTTTATCAGGGTGGCTATACATTGAAGTGTTGCTTTCAAGTCAGAGATTTCCTGATGTAGACCATGTACCATAATTTGTCGAAGATGTTTTGATTTGCTTTTGCAGATAGGAAGCACTAGTCACGTAGCTGAGTGTATATAATGTTGATGTCTTCATTGTCAGACCCATGGGATTTGTCTGCCGGTTCTTCTGTAGATTTGTCCTTTAGATCAGGGCTTGGTGGATTTGAATGTTTGCCAGGTGAGTCTATTAACAGGATTGATGACCTTTCTTGAAGTCCTGGGTCCATCGACCAATTGCCAATTGGGAAGCCAGTAAAAAGGTCTTCAAGAGCATCATCTGATGTTCACATTCAAATCTTGATTGTCTAAAGTACATGGGGTACTTGATGCCAATTCCCTTGTGAGACTTTGCCCAGTGGAGGTGGAGTAGTCATGATGGCTAATAGAGGTCAAAGGCACACAAAAGTCTACTATTGCTCTTTGTCGTTGTCTTCTGGGGGCATTGTTGGGCCCATTATTAGACACAGAATAAGTTTTCTGGGCTCTAGTAGCAACCATTAGTGCTGTTATGAATACTCTTAGACCATTCCTACAACCAGGAGAGTTAGAGCCTTCTGCAGATAGTGGTGTGGTCTCTTTCTTTTGCAGACCTCTGCCTTCTGTGGTATCAGGCAGCTCGGTGACTCAAGCAATTCTTGGCATTTAACATCCAAATACTGTAACTCTTAGATAACTCACAGTATAATGGTGGGATTCTTATATGGCCTTCAGACTTCCTAGAGATGTTCTAGATCCTTTTCAAACAGATGTTGCTGGTAACCCCCCCCCCCGAGCAAACTCTGAGCTTCTTACTCCTTTTAACCAGAAGCCCCAGAGTCAACAAACTCCTCTTTTAGTAATATAGTAAAAAAAAAAAGCTTCTTTATAAAGAACAAGCTAAACAGTTAAAACAGGAGTGCAGCTTGACACAAACACTCTCTCCCTCCAACCGGAAACCATAATCTCCCAGCTTTCTCCAAGCGCCACTCAGGGACTACCACCCTCTTTCCTGAGAGAACTCCAGCCTCCCAGACAAACTCTGCTTTCATCGAATATTCTACCATGATCAAATGGGTTTGGCAATCATAGTGTGTCTTTAGTGATCAGCTTATTTTTAGTTTAACACAGTTCTACTGAGGAGCCCTGGGTGGCTGCTTTCCTATACTGCTTTGAAAAGCCATTATTCTATATTATTATAGCAATAGAGTCAAAGGAAGCAGGCACCTTAAGTCATATATTCGTTATACTTCCTACTAAATTTGTACTCTTCGCCATCCAAATTTTGACTCAGAGAGCATTACCAACCTTCCGCATTTCAAAAACTTCTCAGTGTTTCACCAGCACCATAGCTGTCTGGATCTAGGAGTTGCCAGTACCTTCAGACCTAGGAAATGCTACTATGTTACACTACAAGGAGACAAATACACAAAGATAAGGACCCATCTAAACAAGGATCCTGACATATCTTCTTTTAAAACAGATACAAAAAGTGGCCCCACTGTTCTTACCAGTTCCAGTGAGAAGTTAAGACTCATTTATTCTTGGGAAAAATGTTATTACATGCATCTCAATCAAGAGATGGAAATCATTAAAGTGTGAACTCTGCAGCACAAGGCGATTAGAATCGCACTCCCTTGAGGGGACAGCTCCCTTTAAATAACCATCCTGACACAATTATAATCCGTGGCTTCCACCCAATCTGCATTTTAGTTAATCCAAATCCCTGTCTGGGATTAACGGAACTGTTATACGCATGCCCACTCTGCCCCATTTATTTCGACAGGGGATACTCCCGGGTAGCCTAGTATTTATCAATCGATTTCTACCCAAATACTCGGCCACTACAGAAGTAAAGAAGGGGCGCAGCATAATTGACAACTAGGAATAACCAATTGCACGCAGTGCGGCAACAGCTAGTGTACAACCAGCCTGAGCTGCGGAGAGGAGGCATCAGGAGAAACCAGGAAATCCGTCTGACATGGCCGGGGTGGTCGCGTGGTCGCGCAGCCCTGCAAGAGGGGCCCACGTTCCGGAAGCCGACACTCTCGGGGAGAGGCGAGCCGTGAAGGCTCCCCCCCCCCCATCCTCCGCCGCCCTCTTGGGAATGTGAGAGGTGGGCGAGGAGCCTAGTATGCAAGGCGAAAATATTACAGCTAATTGCTAACTGATCTCGGTGTGGAGCCCAAAGCCTCTGTTTTAACCAACCCACTTCTTGATAGGCGCCCCACTGGAATCGAAAGCCATTTGTATCCGAACCCAAACACTATGAAGCAGATTCCGGTGGCGTCCGAGAGCACAAATCATTAAGCACGTTAAATCTAGAACCTCACGCCAGAACAAAGAGATCGCAATGAGTCGGACGTCCCCGTGCTGGGGTACCAAAGATGAAGGATTGAGGAAGGCTTCCTTCTAAATCTCCGCCGTGCGACCAGCTGATAAATGTAAAGCGCTCTGTGCAGAGATCTTGTCTTCCTTCCCAGCCTAAGGATTTTATCTGAGTACAACTGCATCTTCTAGAGCAGGGCTATATTAAAAAAAAAAACAACAGAAGAAAGAGACGGGAGGGAGTGCAATTCATCCTTAGACGCAATCTTGGGTGGCCAGATTGAGGATTCGAGACCGCGGCCTCTCTTTCTGTGCCTGCGGGCCTTCAGGCGGCTTCCTCTGCAGCACGTGGCCCTTGGGCATGCGCAAAAGCAGCCCAAGCTCCTTTGACTCAAGGGCATTCTGTAGCTGCCCTTGACCAGACTAGTTACCGAAGAGCTGGATCGCTGCCGCTCTCGGTGCAGGCCGGGCTTCGCCGGAGCAGGTCCCGGGTCCATCATCATCTGACGGGAGCCCTTGGTTTACTCACGTTCTCATTTTGGTTATGGTCAGAAACAAATGAACTGCGTTTTCTCTGCCCGAGGGATCGGACGAGACCCGGGCCAACTAGCTCAGGGTAGTAGTGGGAGGCGAAAGAGTTCCCCGCACCCACATAATTTTTCTCGGCTCTTCCCACTCTTAGCCCTCCCCCCCCCCCCCCAATAAACCAGGGCGATAAGTGAGAGAGAGCGGGCAGCACGGAAGTTCCGCCAAAGAGATCTGGCGTGTTCACGGGAGAACGTGGGAGATGAAGGGAGGTCCTTCTGGTCCTCGAATCTCTTCTTCCAAGGGTTCGAGCCCCACCACACCCCGGGTGTGGAACCCTTGGCTGTATAAGAGGTCCTTTTAACCGCTGAGCGGTGTTGGCGGCACAAATCCCTCCCGAGAGTCACTCTGAGGAGGCCGCGGCGTGGAGCCGAAAGCCGCCCGAACCAGCAGTTCAGCGCCCACTTCGACCATCCCGACCAGGGAGAGAAGCGTCCCAGCTTTCCAGGGGAGCCTAGCCTTGCAAAGATCCGATGTGAGCGCAGGCTCAGGGGGCCGTGGAGTCTGAAAGGCAAGGCAAAAGCCAGCTCCAGAGCCGGGTAGAGCCAGCCAGGGCAGGTGCTTCGGGAGTAGGTCCCCCTGTCCACCCTCGGCCCCCCCCCATGGCCTCCCACGCCCCCGTTCGTTCGAAAACATCCCTCCCCGAAATTCCGAGCCCATTCTTTGCCTTTGGTGTCTGTTTAGGCTGACATCGCTGGCAAACCCGACAAAAAGGCTCCCATCAGCGAGGAAGGCCTCCCGGCGCTTGTCTTGGCACGCCTGCCTCCGTTCCTGCTGGGTGAAAAGATTTCCTCTCGGGCCAGGAGGACTACCTGGTGAAGAAAGGAAGGGCTCAGTTCCGTCCAGGAAGACCCGCAGCCAAAGCTTCAACAGGCCACGAAGCTCACTGGTTGACTTGGGAGGCCCTTGGTCCCTCCTTCTCTTATACCCGGGCCTAACCTAAACCTTCAGATTCGTTCTGAGGATAACGGGATGGGGCGGGGGCGGGGAGTAACCGCTACCTTTGCCTCCTTGAAGACCAGAGAGGAAGGCCAACTCTATCAACAATGAAGGTCGGCGGAGCCAAAGGGCCTTAAAAGAGCAGCTCCAACCTAGGGGTGGTATGAAGGCCGGGCCTCCGCAAGGTTTCGTCGTAGGCCCGTGAGTGACCTCAGGAAGATTTGTTTTCCCCGGAGCCCCCGTAGGAGAACGAGGCGAAGCCCTCCTCTGCCGGAAAGATTGGGGTCCTTCTCTTTTAAGCAACAGGAAGAAAGTGGCGGTGGAAACATCAGCCCTCCTGGTGCCTTGGACTACATTTCTCTTGGCTCTTTTGTGAGACCGCGGAAATCCAGCCTTTGCAACAAGGGAATGGAGGCGGTGGCGACTGAGAGCCTCCTTCCCAAGGACAGCGTCCACGGATAGAAAGCCCCCTTTGCTTCTGTTCCCCGTTTTCGGGTTGTGGCAGAGCGCGACCTTCAAGTAACTCAGCCACGGGCTCCTGCAGGCTGAAGGTGTTCCTTCCATAACTAAGAAGAGTCCCTAACCCTGTGTCCTTCCCAGTTGAACTAGACGCAGTGTTGGCGAACCTATGGCACGGGTGCCAAAGGTGCCACTCAGAGCCCTTTCTGTGGGCACCCGACATCGCCCCTTCACAGCCACCTGTATTAAGATTAAATGGCTGTATTGGTACTTTGCAATAAATAAATAAATAAATAAATAAATAAATAAATAAATAAATAAATAAATAAATAAATAAAAAGTGGGTTTAGAATCGCAGTTTGGGCACTCGGTCTCTAAAAGGTTCGCCATCACTGAACTAGAGTAATTAAGAAATGCCTCCTTAAGAGAAAAAGCCCTAGCACCAGCCTAAGGTCTTAAACCCCGTCTAGCTCCACGCCTTGATTCTTTCTAGTCGTTCGTGTAAACTGGGCAAGCGACGCCAATTTTCACCAGGGCTCCGCAGGGAAACGAGTGATCTGGGGAAACTCCGGCTGAGTTCGGTGCGAAGTATTTCTCAATAATGCCTTCAGGTATAGGGACGGATCTCTCTTTGGGCTTTGCGGTTTCGGGCAGATGACCTATGGATCGGGCTGCCCGTGGAGGTAGCTGAGCTCGGACCTGCAGTGATATCACCAAACCCCAGCTGGATAGATGAGTGCAGGTCGAAGTCCTCTGGAGAGGGATGTGCTAAACGGTATGGGGTGGAGAAGGAAATGGCAGGAGGACGGGACCTGGGACAAGTGTGTATGTGTGTGTGGGGGTGGGGGTGGGGGGTGGCAGCCCGCCTGGTCCCACTCCATCAGCAGCCCAGCCACCCTCCGTACAAAGCTTCTCCCACCCTGCATTGCAACACTCCTAGGGACCTCCTTCCCGTTTTCCTTCTGTGCAGGCAGCAACCTGCAATGCAGCATTGCAGACGCCCCTCTCTTTTTCCGTTCAGCTTTCCACTATAAAATACACGTCCTTCCCACCCCGTCCTTGCATCCACCCGAGATCCAGGTTTCTGGTTTAATTTAGACACTCCACCCATCCACCCACCCGCAAGGTTTCGGCCTTCTGCGGAGGAATTCTTGAATCTCCGCTGCCTCCCTCCGACTAGCTAATAAAGGCGACCATTTCACAACCAGGCGAAAAGGAGAAAGCAGAAGAGCCCGCGCCCAGTGGTTGCCGCGAGTGTGCGTGGGTTTTTGTTCGTATGCCTGCTTTGTTTCGGTTTTTAAAATTCAGAATTGGTCTGCGCCACGTCTGGACAGCATTGGGAGAAGACTGGTTTGTAAAAGGAAGGGCTGACCGGTAATAGAGTCCGGTCATGCCAAGGCACATGAAATAAGCCGTGTGTTTCGTTATGTTTTGACAATAAATGAATAAATAACCTTGGGCAACTAAGCGGTCGCGCAAGTGGAGCCGTTGGGCCGGTTTGCTGAGGGAAAAAGAGGCCACATCGGGTTGCCACTTGCCAGGCATTCTCCTCTCCGGGACTCAAGAATGTCTGCTGGGAAGCCTTCCACTCTTTTCCGCCCCCCCCACCCCGTGCCGTCCTCCGGACCCACAAGGATGGCATGACGGTAGTGGGTGTTTGTTTGCAATGGCCTCCCCCAACGGCCTCCCTTTGGTCTTTTTTTTCCTGCCCAGCGTATTTCACGCCCCTGTTTTCTATAATGCCTGTGACGGGGAAGGGGAAGTGTAGGTGGTAATGGAAGACTTGACTGGGACCAGCCGAAGAGGGGCTGGAACCCTTATTCGCCGCGGCCGCGGCCGCCGCCCTGTCCGCCGCCGGACTGAAAACCCAAACCAGCCGCTCTCCGTAAATGGAAAGCGATTGACTCCTTAGGGGCGCTGAAGGCAGGATTTTTCTCGGGGCTTTCCTACGGCCGTTAAAGTGGGTTGCAGATTTCTCCTTGGTTTTGAGCAGTAGTGTTGTAGTCTTAAACGGGAGGGCGAGAAGCTCATTGGGACCAGCTCCCGCACTCTCCGGCTTTTGTGAAATTGGATGAGGTCGCGTCCTCCAGGGGGTGCAGAGGCGCCCAGGTTCTTGGGTTGGCCCTTCCCGCGCAGGGACTGCTCACCGTTGGTTCTGTTCCATTCCCTTCCCACCTCATGGACAGAAATTGTCTGGAAGTGGGAAGAGACTCTGTGAGGGTTTTATGTGCTATCGAGTCACTTTTGCTTCTGGCGACTCTAACAGGACTGTCCGAGGATGCGAGATGCTAAAGGGATGATTTGAACAACATCCGAGTCTTTCCAGGGGCAAACTGGGATTCAACTCCGGTCCTAATCCGATGTCCTGCCCACGATCCCTGGAAGCAGCTGAGCCTTATTCTTCGTTGCTTTGGCTCAGAACTACGGAGTTTTTTCCAGGGGTGGGGTGGGATGGGGTGCTATCCAGAGGAGAGGTCTTTTCACTCAACTGTAACCAGGCCGGCCTGGTGGAGAGGGGGCGGTGGCAAAGCGGAGTTGGCCTCTCAGGGCACATTTCGGGGTACAGTATCTGTTTTGACCGCAGGGAGCTTGCCCAGACAAAAAGTCACCCATCATTCCAGATTTAGTAAACGGAAGGTATCGCGTGTGAATATTATGTGCCTGTTTGTTGAGAACAACCCGGTGTTGCATCGCAGCCAGCATTCGAGAAGATAACGTTTATGGCCCCCGCTGGATGGGGCAAGGGGGATTCTGGGCGTTGTGGTCCCAAAGGTTGCCTTCCAAACTAGGAACGAGGCGGACAACCGCGAGCAAGGGTAATCCGCACCCCCGTTGACTGCAATGCAGCAGAACTCAACCGAAAAACTGCTGCGGCGGGTGTGTTTGTGGCTCACACACCTGCGGATTGGAATCCACTGGTCCGAAGCCGTCCCGCCTGTTGCTCCGGAGTGCGGAGAGAAGGGCGCCTTGGGGGGAAAGCGTGTGTGTGTGGGGGGGGGGTGGGATTTCGGTTTTCTGGCCAGAAAAGACCCCCGCGGTCAGGCGCCTTCATTCCTCTTAGGAAAAAAGCTGGAGAAATACAAAATGGCGGGGCGAGGGGGGTGGGCGACTCGCAAGGCCAGGAGGTGGGGGTGGTGGTGGCGGGAGCGCCCTTCTTGCTGCCCCGCCCCAGCTTGCAGGCACGCGGCCCCCGGCTGCTTTGGGAGCCCCCTCCCGTCCCCGCCGAAGGATCGCCAGCCTGCCTGCCCCTCTTCCCGCCGCCAGTAGTGCCTCCGAACCGATCGCATCCTAAAGGCTGAAAAGCAACAGAAAATGGCTGCCTACTCGCACTCCGGCTGGGCTGGATTCTCCCGGAAGGAAGACGAGGCTCTCTGGGTAGCGCTCTTACTCTTTCGCGCCCTACCGAAGCCAGCCGGCCTTGTTAACCCCCAGGCTGTTCTGGGGGAGTCAGCCCGGGAAAGGTTTATATTTCCTTCAGGGGCATTTGCAGTGGGGCAAGAAGCTATCACAGCTGCTCGCCTTGCCGTTGTTTCGCGGGTCCACCAGTCTAGCCCACTTCCCCCAGAGATGTTACGCCTCGGGACGTCCCAATCAGCTCCGCTTAATTCCCTTCTCCCTTTCCAAGGCTCTTTTCAGCGCCTTGGATGGACCGGAAGGGGTGTCTTCCTAACTTTGGTTGTTTCCCTGGGAAATTCTGCCTGGGGCTGCCACAGTCCGGGGGCGGCGGCGGCGGTGGGGGGGGGGGGGGGGAAGGCAAGGCAGTACCAACGAGAGACTGTCCCTGAGTCGGTCCTTCCACTGGCATTCTCTGTCAGCTCTCTCTTCTTGAGACCACTCAAAGAAACCTCAGCAGACTAGTCCTAGATATGTTTCCTTGGGAGTAAGTCCCTCCCTGTGCAATGAGGGTGACTCTGACCTTGAAGGTGTGTAGCTTTGTAGTCAGCAGGGCAGACTCGGCTGTCCCAGGGCTTCTCCTACAGGCCGCTGTGGTACCTTCACACACACACACACACACACACACACACACACACACACACACACACACACACACACACCTGTCTCTGAAAAGCACGGTTACCGAGCTAGGGTTAAGGGATAAGGGTTGGATATATTAGCAATAGTGGAGAGGAACCAGCGGTGACCGATATCAGAATAATGAAACCTGGAGTTAAATGAGCGTGGTCTTGTTCATGTGAACAGGTCTGTCCTGGTTGGAGGTAACCTTACTAGATAGAGAACAAAGTCTGTCTCTGCCAAACGGACTTCGAACCGGTTCTTAACGCCATGTCCCCCGCCCTCCGCCAGATAAACGGAAGGGGACCCATTCCTTCCCTGGACTCCGGCAGAACCAGCAGTGCGTCCTGTGTCACTATAAAGGCCACCAGAGTTTTTGGATTTTGTTTTGTTTTTGGCATAAGCTTCCGCGGACTGTGGCCCACCTCTTTTGGTTTGCCAACGCCAAAAGGTTATTCCAAGTGAACCTTCTCAGTTTTTAATCCGGCTTCTCCTCTGTTCCCTTACGACCGGGAGGCAATTTGGAATCTACTAGGAATGTGCTACTTCCTCGAGTATTTTGGAGACCAACATTCCCCGATAAGGACTTGATGTTTAAAGAAATCCCAACAGCTTGGGAGAGAAATCGCCTGCTTCTTTGCTTACTCCCGATCCCCGAAGTAAGATGGCGGTGGGATGGCCTACTTCTCAGGGGCGCTGTGAGGAAAAAATGTTATCACACCCCAACTCAAATTACATTTCCTAGGAAATAAATGCCGTGGGTGAACCAAAGGGTGTCAATTTTCGCAACACCAAAGGCATGCGGCCATCCTGGGGATGACTGAAACCAGAGGGGAGACCGACTGCAAGCCACCAGATGCGAGAACAGGACTGAGCTCCCAAAAACCAGATGGGAAAGTGCCCGGTCTGAACAGGCAGCGACCGACTCTTGTTGGTCGAGATACCTCCCCTCCCGTCTTGCCGCCGCCGTCCCTCTTCGAGATGTGGCTGTATTTATTCTTGCCTCCCAGCCAGAAGCCAAATCCACCCTGGGAAGCCTTTTTAGGGACTGGTATGTCACCCGGGATTAAACAGGTCAAGAGGAGGAAAGTGACGCTGGGCAAAGCGCGGGGCGCCGGCGCCGAGGGTGGGAGAAGCAGTTCTCGGGAGGCGCTGATGTCAAGGGTATAAAAAGAGGCCAGCTCTGGATCGCCCACCGTATAAGGCAGGGGGAGAGGCTGGGGAGCGCGGCTGCCTGCCGCAATGGCGGGTGCGAGCGAGCGAGCGAGCGAGCGAGAGAGCTTGCGGGCAGAGCCGGGATGGGATAGAGGAGGCTGGCAGCGCTTAGCCCACGCCTAGGGCAGCCCCAGCACGGCTGGACGCCAAGGGGACAAATCCTTACGGGGCTAAAAAGGAAAACATCCGGAGGCCAGGGAGCGAATGCGCCACATGCGTCCATGCCCGCATTTTGAATGTCCCCGCTTTCTCTCACCCACAGAAAGATGCAAGCCTTCCTAATTCATCTCATTTGTCACCTCAGTATTATAAATGCTGTTACAGGTGTGCATTCCTAAAAAGCATCTACCTGTCTCAAAGAAATAGGGTAGAGTTCAATGGGACCTGCCCGTGCTCAGCCGGCACAGGATTTGCCCTGGAAAAGTGCTGCCTGCCCCAGCTGCCATTTGCAAACCGCTAGAGTAGTTTTTCTGGCACCTCTCTAAAAATGCACAGCTCCAGATTCCGTGGTTACTGCCAGTCGTGGCGTGGGCATATCTAGGTTTTTGTTTTGTTTTGTTTTTTTGTTTTGTTTTAGGCGAAGAAAGAAGTGGAGGAGAGTGTTGGGTCTTGGGACTGGTTTGCTCCTTGATTCTTAATCATATCAGTGACGCTGCCCTATCTTGTTTATAAGGCTCTGAGTGAGCCAAGGCCAATTATTTCATGGTAGGACACATAGAGGAAGAGATGTATGGAGAGGGGTACTAGGGAGGCAGAAGATGAAGAGAGTGCTCCTAAGGTGTGTATTTTGTCACATCAGTGGCTCCGTGCTTCGTCTCAGTGTAGTCCGGCTGGGTATTGTTAAAAGCAATCGTTACACTGCCTATGCCCTTCATACTGACCTTTATATCGACAAGGGCGATAACAGGAATTCAGTTGTTGATGCCAGCGACTCGCGAGGGTGACTGCTGCAGGGAAAGGACCCGTCTACCTTCGTGTTTATTTCATAAAGCGTTTGGGGAGGTGTGGATGTTTCCTGGGAACAGGGTTCACCTGGATGTCAATCGGAGTCCAGAATTTTATCGCAGAATGTCAGAGATTTCTTTCTGTGGAACAGGAAAAGAAGTCCCCCCCTCCGGATCCTGCACTTCTGTGAAAAGAACGGAGAAACTGGAGGGACTGGACGTTTTCCCCTTCGGTCGGCGGTCACCTAGGGCAGAGGGAGACAAATGGGGACAACTCCTGACAGGCTCAGGTTTAATGAAAACCAACAACAGTCCAGGAGGACTGTCTGTGAGACTGCGGCCACATACAAAGGAAGGGGAGGGAATGCTGAATCTTGGGAGTGAGTTGACATTAGGTGAACGGCGCCAATGTTGTTCGTCTCCTTCCACTCCCCAAGACACATTTTGGCCGGATAGTCCACCTAATCTGAGGGCGGCCTTGAGATGGTTATGATAAGAGGAGCATTGGGGACCAGACTTATCTAGAACGAAAACGATTCTGTTTCTGTGCCAAGCAGAAAAGGGTTACATAGCCAGCTAGGGGGTTGGCAGCTGTCATGGTAGCTCGCATTGCAAGTCCCCTCTTGTGGGCTTTCGTTTTCCCATCCGGGCTACCACACTTGGTTCTCCCTTACTCAACGCACTCCAAGTAGACCCTATCCGCTGCACCTGCTGCCAGGGGCAAGGCCTCAGCTGCGGCCGCTGGGCCAGAGTGTCAGCAAATTGCTGAACAGCTGGCGCCGCTCGGGGGTTGGAAGCTCCAGCTTGCAGCCTCCTGAGACTTGAAAGGTCGTGCAGCACCCCGAAGGCAGAAGACATCGGGGCTGCTCACTCCCAGAGCAGTGATTCGGAAACCCCAGACTAGGGAGAGGAGGTGCAGCACACCAGTCGGAATCGCGGGAGGCCGGTCATGGTGCTCCCTGGGTTGCCAGGCAAACCGCTCCGATTCCAGCCTACAAATCTGACGCAGTGACCTACATTGGGAGTTAGAAAAGAAGAAGCTAGTTTAGCTCCAGCGGTGGGTGGGTGGGTGGGTGCAGGGGGGCTGTGAACAAGCACTCAACAAGGAAATCTATGGTGGCAGGCATCTCAGGCTTCCCTCAGTTTGAGGGGTACCGACAAGTGGCAAACTAATCCTAAACCGACCCATAGGCCAATATTCAGAATGTGTTATAAGGCTGGCTCCCAGTGTTTTATAAGGCTGGCTCCTAGCTGCAAATAGATGCTTGAGCACAAGAAAAGGAAGGTGGTGGATGCTGTAGATGTGGGTCACACACACCCCAGGCTCGCTGAGGAACTTGAGAACCCAGGTGGTCCACCAGAGGCTACCATGGGCCTATTCCCCCTGCTCCTCCTCAGCCTTGGAGAGGCCCCGTCCCTCCCACCACCATTCCAGACTCTGTTCTTCACAAGGCCAGGAGATTCCTTGTTCGCCTGGTGAGGAGGAAAAGGAACAAGAACCTCTTGATCCCTGAGATTAAAAGTGAAGTTTATTTGTTATATCACGATGTATCTTCTCCAGCCTCTCTGTTTTCATCTTGTAAAACTGGTCTTGCCTGGGCCTCACCTCCCCACCCACGTTATATTTGCTTGTATTTGTTTCGTCCAGGACCAGCAGCAGTTGACAGAGAAGTTTCTGGGATCAAAAAGATATTAGCTTGCGGCCCAACACATGCTTACTTGGGAGTAGGTGCCACTGGTGCACTGTTAGTCTTACATGTCACAGAAGGGATAGTTTAAGAGCTGGGACGTCTTTGAGGGTTTTTTTTTTTTAGAAAGAGGATATATAGCTGCCTTTCCTTACTCTTGTCACAGGGATTATTTCACTACCCAGTAGAGCACAATTCCCAAGCTGTATTTTCTGAAGTAAGCCGGGCTACCTCCAGAGAGAGGCAGCTATCCAAACAAAACCCCAGAGAAAACCCAGGTTTCCTCCATAAACCTTCAGTGTCAATGTAAAGTTTCTCATAAATAGGCGATAACCCTCAGATCCATCCCATAGTTATTTAGTGTGCTTTTCTCTTTTCCTATGAGAGAGAGGGCTACTGTGGTGTACAGTAACCTTGGTGACCCACTGCTATCCTTCCCCTTGCCTTCCCCTTGCCATAGATCTAAATGCATGTCAGTTTCCTTGCCCTTCAAAGGAACATGGAAAATGTCCTCTTGTTGTCTATTCATGTTGTCTAATCAGCCACCGGTGCTGGGTGGTTTTACTTCACAGCTTTGTGCAGAACTGATGTCCTGAACACCTAAAGTTCCACAGGACAGCCTGCCTGGTTCAGATAAATTCCCAGGCCTTCTCAAAACAACCATGGACTCCTCCAGCAACTCTCATAAAGCGGAAGATTAGTAATCTAGGGGTTCATGTTGAAATTGGAGGAGCAGAGGCAAAATGTTGTAGACTCCCTCTCACACATTATGGTTGAAATAGCACGTTTGTCCTCCTGGTTGCCTTCCCAAGACTTTGCCTGAAAATGTGTGAATGCCACAGACAGTCGTTCCAAGAGTTATTGGTGAGGGCATCTCACTCTTTCCTGCCATGTCAAGAGCAAGAAAGCCCTTCTTGTCCATAGGGCAAACCCAGGAGAGAATTTCCTGATCTCACCTTGGGTCCCTCCACCCACCTCGGGACACACCCTATCCATTCCGGTTTCCTTTCTGACCCTTGTCTATACACCCCAATATCTTTTCTCCTCTTTTAATGCAGCCCATTGATCAATTCATGCGGGGTCTATAAACCCATCCATCACTCTGGCATATATATGTCCATCAGCCATGCAAGTCTACCTATCCACCCCATCCTGCTTTCCTTTTTCTTCCTTTTTTAAACACACACACACACACACACACACACACACACACACACACAGAAGGAGGGGGGGCTCCCGAGCCATGGTTTGCGTAGGAGCCACTGGAGCGAAACCATCTTTTCCCATCTAATTGTAATTATTATTACGCTCTTACAGGCCAGAGAGCTGTGAGGGGAAAGGGGGAGGGTAATGAAGACGGAAGGAGAGAGAGAGAAGAGATATAAAATTGGTGTCGGGGGGTGAGGAGAGGGCGGGGAACCATTATCCACTCGGGGGGCAAATTTCCACTGCGCCTCAAAGGAGGGAACCAGGAACGGGGGAGGGGTGCACCCCGAGCGCCCCCTCCCCTCTTCCCATCTCCGTTTTTTTTTCCACGGGGCGCCACCATGTTTGCCTTTGCTGACGGAGGGGGGGAGGGAGAGAGGGAGGGAGGAGGTGAAAAGGGAGCGCAGGAGAAGCGGGGAGGGAGCGGAATAGCAGGCCCGTTTCCACCACTGAAGTCTGGTTGCCGAGATACGCGCCCACCAATCAGCGCTCAACAGCTCACCCAAGGCTCTCGCGCCGCTTCCTTATATGGTGCAGCTAGTCGGCAGGGCGCCGCGTTCATCACCATATAAGGGCAGGAACCTAAATACAGTATCTACCTTGTTCTCTCGGCGCTTTTTTTGCTCGCCCCTCTCCCTCCCCTGCAACCTCGCGCCCGCCCGCCCGCCCGCTCCCTTCCCTTCCCTTCCCTTCCCTCCCCAGCCCGAGACGACGAGTTAAAGGCGATCGATGCCAGAGCGGGGGAACAGCCGCCGCCGCCAGAGGCCGGGTGCAGAACCGTGCCCACGGAGGGAGGGACGGAAGGAGAGAAAGAAAGGGGGGGGGGGAAGAGAGAGAGAGAGAGAGAGAGGCTGCAGTTGCTGCTGCTTCTAGAAGGCCGAGAGAAGACACAGCCAGAGACACAGATGTGCCATATTTTATTCTGGTTTTTTCCTTTTAGCGCAGACCGCTACTGCTGTAAATCTCGGCTTGCTTATGAAGCGCGATGCAAATGAAGTGGGAATTCTTTTGCAGGCAGCGGTGGCTTTTTTGTTTAAAGCGCCGTGGAAGGGCCTCCTGCCAGAACGAGGGAGAAAACGGGCGGTGCGGTGCGGGGGAGGCAGGGGGGGGGGAACTGCAGCGGTAGGTTCCTTTCTGCCGCAGTCCCCAGGGCGGCCCTAGGAGCCGTGGGGGGGGGGGCGAGGAGGGAATCCCGACATTTTAGAGGACACGGCGGCGGTGGCAGGGCTCGATCCTAGCACCCAAGGCCACCCCCCACCCAACCCCCAGGGCAGGCAGTCGCTCAGGGTGGCTTGCGAGAAAACGAGAATTCCCCCCCCGCACCTCCCCCGACGCGGCGGCTGCACCAGGCACTTCAGAGGAGGAGGAGGAGGAGGAGGCCAGGGACGTCGCCCGCTTTAGCCTAAAAGGACGAGAAGGGATTTCCGCCGCCCCCCAGCCTCACCCCCAAACGGGGAGGTCCTAAGGCCCTGAATCTACGCGCTGGTCGATAATGACAGATGCTGGGGCCGAATTAAGTGTGGCGATCGTGCGAGTTATGAGACAAGACACTCTGCATTCGCTCTAAGGCAGTGACTTTTGTTTTTCCACCACGTTTCCGGTTTGGGGGTGCAAGCGGCCTGCGGCTTAAACGCCCTGCACAATCACCTGTGAAGGGATCCCTTTTGGTTGTTGTCATGCCTGGAGATGAGCTGTGGAAGAGGCTTAAGCCCGCCGACCTTTCTTGCCTGGCGCCCATTAAAACCAGTAATGGAAAAAGAGGCGGCAGGGAGCGCCTCGCCCAAGAAGGTCTCAGGCGGCCTAGAAGGAGGAAGGGCTGCAGGGCAGGCTCGCCGCCTAGCCTAGCCGAGGCTTAGAAGGTGCCGTCACACCTCCCTGCAGCTGTCAGATTCCAATTTATACCTCCTCCTCCTCCTCCTCCTCCTCCTCCGAGATGACGTCAGCGGGCTGATGTGCCGCGGACTGGGGTGGGGGGTGGGGAGGTGGGGGTGGCCCGCGCTTTCATTCGCATGCACAGCGCCTTCCTCCTGCCTCATAGCGGGGCTGCTTCCCCCTTGCCGAGAGACTGTGCAGGCAGATGTGTGTGTGTGTGTGTGTGTTCTCTCTCTCTCTCTCTCTCTCTCTCTATCGCGCGCGTACGCATGCGATCATTTCTGGTTCATTTCAGGAGCTCTAGCACTCCCCGCCCCCCCCCCCCCCCCCCATTTATGCACAACTGGATTTTGCTGGCTCCTTCCAGAACCCAGCAGGGAAGATAAAGAATTCCGGAACGAATAGAGCTCAGTAACTCAGACAAAATGGATCCAGACCGGGGAGGTGGGATGGGAAGGCGATCGTTTGCAACAGAAACCTTTCATTGGCTGTGGCGCGGATTGGGGAGTTTACCCTGGCGCGCAGAGAACACTCATGTTTGTATTTCGAGGCATAATCAGCAAGTTGGGTGGGGGTGGCCGTCTTTACCGGGAACAAAAGGCGTTCTGTGTGAAACGTCCTCCCAATGTCGACGGTGTCAGATAAAGCGGTTCCCCCGCCTTCCCTCCTCCGAATGGAGCAATTTTATCTCACAAGGATTTGCCTGTGCATATTTGCGGGTCCCGGGTCTGAAAATAGTCAGGGCTGATGACAAGGGGGAGTCTGTAATTAGCACTCGCGCACATAAACGGGGGAGGGCGAACGCACTTCAATGAATTGCTGGAGGACCTGGATCCCCCCACCCCCTTCTTGGCGTCTTTCAAACATGGCTTTGGGATTTTGATTTAAGGTTCCTCCACCAACTACCTTGGGAAATCTCCCGGCTGAGTAGCCTGACCGTTGTCTCCAGGCACTGCTGCAGGTTTTCTCTGGGATTAAGCGGCTCCAGTTCCATGCGCTTGCGTTCATGTGCAGCGCTGGAGACAAGCTTGGATCTTAAACCGTCGTACGTTTTGCCGTGACTCGGGTTCCTCAAGTCTTCGGACTTGCAGGAGGGCTCCAGGTTCCGCAGTGGTACGGTTTCCCTACCCGTTGCCAGTGTGTCATAAAATAATCCAGATCAAGGCGTTGATGGACAGACACGTCCATTCGTTCCCCTGCCGCCTCCGCCCCCCACCGCGAACCACAGCTAAAAGACACGCCCAAACCTCTCTCGACCCGTTTCTGTAATCCCCATTTACTTCTGCCCAGGGAGTGGCTGATTCAAACACAAACCTCCTGGAACCTGGAGCAACCCAACCTGTTTTGCCAACCCTGTCTCGGTCCTCTCAGGTGTAAGAAACGAAAGAGGCTTCGGAGTCTCCTTGGGGCTGCTGCCTGGCCAGAATCAGATTATTGATTCCAGGCATTGCGCGGGGGGGGGGGGCAGGAGAATAAGACTTTTGACCGCAGGCAAAATCGATTATTAACCCTGCCCTTTTTAGCTCCACATTTCTTCGATCTATCTCCCCTGGAGGCTTTTCGGCTACCTGGTGTGACTTAGAATCCTCTTCCTGAGTAGAAATTATAGGACAAGTTTTCTAGTGTGTGTTTTTGTATACTGAATATACACACAAACATATGCATTTCTGAGAGTTGCATACACAATCTCCTGACCTCTAAACTGCGCAGACTCAGATGGTACGCGTATATATATAGTCCATATGTTTTTAAAAGTTTGTGTGTGTGTGTGTGTGTGTGTGTGTGTGTGTGTGTGTGTGTGTGTGTGTGTGTGTGTGAGGGAATTTAATCATAAGAAAGAGTAGGTGAGGGCTGAAAATGATGAGCCAAGGAGAAAAGGGACTCATTAAAACCGAAGTAATTGGGCGTGAGGGCTTCGGATGCTTCTGAGGCGTTTCCATGAAGAATGAAGTCCAGTTGAACCTCTGGCTCCCAAACATGTTGCTTGGTATAAAAGTGAAGGAAACTCCGGCTGCAAACCTGTTGCCTACACGTGGGTGTAAATCGTACCAAGCACGATGTGACCTACTTGGGAGGAACTAGGACTAGGACTGTGCTGTAAACGTCTGAATTTTAAACGTGTGGGGTAATTTCCTCCCATGTGGGGGACGGGTTCGTTTAAACAAATATATTTTACTTCGATTACTTCTCAGAGTTACTTGGGAATCATCCTTGATACCACTACTCAGAAATAAATTGAGTTCCGTGGGCTTTACTCCCAGGTGAATGGGTAGAGAATTGCATTTTAGAACGTGGTTCTCACTAAATCCGAGCTAAAAACGCATAGGATCAGGCTGTCATTTCGATAGGCTATAAATACCGGACCTGGTGTAAAGGCAAGGGGCCCCTGCATTGCTTTAAGCAGGTGAGTCTGACCCTTTGCTGAAGGACGCCTGAGGACTATGAAGAGAGATAAACCTGGCAGACCCGGGATAAATGGATGCTAAGTAGGTGGCGCATGCTTTTGGAGAGGGGCAGGCGAAGTTTCCACAGAAATGCTTCTCCTTAGGCAGCTCATCGCCTTTGCTGGCTGAGACCATTTCTAGGAGCACGGTGCCACCTATGGAATGTACCTGGAACTATTGCTTGCCACGCAGGGCATTCAATACAGGGACTGGGTCTTCTTCCTGCCTCAGCTGGGCAGTAACCACAGCGCGGAAGGAGATGATTTGGGGAAATCACAGGTACGCCCCCCCTCCACCAGCAGCCTGCTAAACGCAGCAGCAACCGCAGCAGGGCAGCCAATTCTCTAGACAGCCAGAAGTCATTTAGGCGAGCCTGAAGTTGTTTGTGGTATCTTAAAAAGGTGAAAGGAATTGAAATTCTGCTGCTCAAATTTCTGAAGGTGGATGGATGCTATAGTCCATTGGTTCCCAAACTTGGGTCCCCCATGTTCTTAGACTACAACTGACAAAATCTGGGCCAATACAGTTAGTTGTGAAAACTTCTGGGAGTCTCAGTCCAAGAACATCTGGGCACCTGAGATTGAACCTCACTGTTGTAATCAGAGGCACTACCTAGCTCCCTTTTGGGAAGGGGATGGGGTTCAGGTGTTGGGAATACAAGAGTTTATAAAGGGAGATATGGAAATGAATTAAACTTGAATTAGGCCTTTTTTCCAGCCCGAGAGCAGGCTTCTCGAACCCTGGGAGGCAACAGAAAAAGATGTGGGTTGATACAGCTTTGGCTTGCCATGGAGTTCAGCATGAGGAGGAGATCATATAATCTAGAACTGGCTGCTACTTTTTTGACCAGCCTGGAGTCTTCTTCTGAATTCTCATAATAGTTCAGGTTAAATCAAACTCCTCAAACAAGGAAGAGCTGTTTGGCCCAGTTATCTGGAGATGCCATTCACCAAGCTACAGCTGAACTGATGGGAGGGAATCTAGAAAAAAGAAAAAGAAAAAAGCTCCTGATTCCTGATGAGCAGGAACTTTTCTTTTTCCCTCTTACCCTCATCTGAATTAACTTTTTGCTCACTTTCAATTTATCGAACAGTGGATTTTACAATGTGCCCCTTTGTCTTCTCTTTGACATAATGTGTGTGTGTGTGTGTTTAAAGTCCCCTTTTCTGTTGTAGAAGCTGTTTTTGTGCTTTGTTTTCACTAAACCATGTATTTAGACCTTGATAGGTGGACCATTAACAATTATGAATGAATTTGAGATTTTAAATTACAAACCATACTATTTGTCTTTTCTAATTTGGTTTACTTCATGGTGGGGAGCCAGATGCCATGACATTATTTTTATAAAAGGTACCTCTATTTCTAATCTGGACCAATCTTTCCAAAGTTCTGTGGAGTCCTCATGAGCCCTTCTCCTGTTTGACTCCCCCTGCGTTTTGACTTGGGTTGCCTTCAAGTAAAGTACTAGGACTTTCATCAGTGTGGACTGATGAAGTACATATGTTTTATGTTGTTTCTTTTAGCTAATAATTTTAATGTGTGTTTCTCTTATTTTTGTGGTCTTGTGCGGTTTTGCCCCTTTGATACATTTTAATTGAATTTTGACCTTTTTGCCATTTATTTGCCATATTCTTGTCTCATTATTGAATATGTCTCATTGGGGAGTTTGCATATATATTTCCACTATCTGGGTGGATGGATGGATGGATGGATGTTGACAACATTACTCAAAGACACAAGGCATAGACAATATAAAAATGACAATAATGCCGGGAAAGGTGGAAGCATCAGGAAAAAGAGGAAGATCAAATACGAGATAGATAGACTCACTAAAGGAACCCACAGGCATGAGTAGGCACCCCTTTCTTGGACGCCTCACTTCCTACCAGTCATTTTCATTCATTTATGTTGTAAACTGCCCAGAGTAGCCTTTGGTCTAGATGGGCGGTATAAGAGTCAAATAAATAAATAAATAAATAAATAAATTTAGTTTCAGGAGGTCTTCCTGTCCGACTAGCGCTCCTCTGAGTGCCTTTGCGGGTACAAATGAATTCCCTCTGGAAAAAGCAGCAACATTCCCAACCTCCTAAGACCCTAAAAGAGGGAGTGGAAAAGGACTGTTTTGTAAACCGGATGTCTTCATTTCAGTCTACCAGTCCGGGAGCTAGGAACCCAAATAAGTCAAGGAACGGGAAACCCCGCCCTGGAGTTGCAGCTTTCCACTGAGGGCATCGGGTTTCCCCAGGAATCCAGTCACAAAACCCGCAGTCCAGATTCAAGAGGAAATGGCCGGTGAGCCCCGCACCCTGCGAACCCATAGGATGTCGCGAGTTTTGGCTCTTTCCTAAGGGATCTTCGGATACCCAGCGCAGCATACAGAGCAGAGCAGCGGACTATAAGACTCAGGGGCCCTGAATGCGAACCCCCGCTTGGCCATGGAAAATGACCGGGGTGTGTGGCAGTGCTAACTTTGTGCTGTCAAGTCGGATCCGACCCGAACAGAGCTTTCAAGGGTCCTTCATTTCCACTCCTTCAGTGAGCGTCCATGGCCGAGCGGGGATTTGAACCCCTCTTTCTCCAGAGTCCGAGTCCCTCACTCTCTCCACTTCACCACACTGGGAATCAGGGCAGTGGTAAAGCTGCTCCTTACATATCACCCATACCTTGAAAGCCTTATTAGGGTCGCTGTAAGTAACTTCCCACTTGATGACACTTACTAAGTTATTTGCTGACTGACTCACTGACTTTATTGATGTATTTAAAATATTTTAATCCTGTCTTTCTCCTCGAAAGGACGGAAGGCGTAGCAGCAACAGTGGATTTTCTGACAAATACTGGAATTGGCGTACTTGTGCCATTTATACACACACACACTCGCCATATCCCCCTCTGTCTCGCTCACTGGGAAGGAAGTCCTGTTCAGTCCAGTAGAATTTGGGTCAAGATTACAACCTGTCTGACTTTTTTAGTCGCTACCAGAAACCATTTCCTATAAACGCGCCGAAACCTCGGTCCTTTCCATCTCCCCAAAGTACGCGGTCTTACTCTCCACTCCCTCCCTCCCTCTCCCTATCTCTCCCGCTCCTGCTCTCTCCCTCTCCTTTTCTCTCTCACCACACACACTGGTGGTGGAGGAGGGGAGAGAACATCGGGCACCTTTTCTCTGTTCTAGTCAGGATTTCTGAAGGCTTTATGAATATTAAAGTTCCAGAGGAAGGTATTTTGTGTTTGTTTGCCCCCCCACCATCACGCGGCAGAATTTAATGCACCCATCTCTCAAGGTTGGCTTTATTGCGGCGCGGACAATTTCCGTAGGAGAGTTACTGGCGCAAAGCTGCAAAAGATCAAAGTCCAGAGCCATCCGGAAGTTCCAGGAAACACCCTCTTTGATCGGCCTCGGAAAGAATCCTTGGCATGTCGAGAAATTAATATTCTCTCTCCAGAGAGAGCCTCGCTGAGCCTACAGTCCTTAAGCACCCCAGCTTATTCGGGATAAACCCTCTATAGAACTTATTTCTGAGGCTATCTGGAAGTTAAGCCATGGCAAATGGACCTGTTTTCTTGATAGAAACGTTTTGCTACTCATCCAGGCTGCTTCCTCAGTCTGAGGGAAGTTAGTGGTGAGGCCTCACCTTGCTTTCACATCACCCTGGTCTGAATAGGCTCATTAGGTGGACAATGGCCTGAATAGGCTTGTTAGATGGACAATGGCCTGAGGTGCTTCAAAGTCCCACCTATGCATAGGTGGGACTTTCACGCACCCCAGGCCATTGTCCCTAGCCTATTCAGGCCATTGTACATCTAAGGAACCTATTCAGGCCATTGTCCACCTAATGGGCCTATTCAGACCAGGGTGATGGTCTGAATCAAGGTGAACTATAAATTGGAGGTCTTGCCATTAACTTCCCTCAGACTGATGAAGCTGCTCGGATGAGCAGCGAAACATTTCTATCCCTCAAGAAAAGAAGTCAATTTGCCATGACTCAACCTCCAGATAACATCACCCGGATGACTGAGAATCTTCACAGACATATTTTTGAAGTTGTTCTGCACTGGGGTGTCCTATCAGGAAAGCCCTCTGACAAACTCCATCCCTGGAATTCAGATCTGACCTGGGAAATACTATGCTTGTTTTCACCAGAAACAAGACCTACTGAACTCACTATTGGGTGAATCAACATAGGTGTGTGTAGCACTTACTCCACTCAGATAGATCTATAGATCAACAAAGTACAGGTGTTTGTGCAGTTTCAAGAACTAGTTTATCCAGAATAACATGCACATTTCACAGACAGACAGACAGACAGACAGACAGACAGACAGACAGACAGACAGACAGACAGATAGATAGATAGATAGATAGATAGATAGATAGATAGATAGATAGATAGATAGATAGATAGATAGATAGATCTGAGTGAATGCTCTTCTGTGTAGACCCGTTATTGAAATGGCACAGTCACCTGTGCTGTGTTGACTTTCCAACTTTGCTTTATACAAGAGAAGGGTCCCACTGAAAATGACATCTTTTACCACGTTTCCTCCAAACCTTTACCTTTTATCAGAGATGGATTACACCACAACCAGTCTAATTCATCATCATATGCTAGTAGTGTAGCCTATCTGAGGGCAACGAGTAGAGCAGGCCTAAACACAGATCAGCTGGTACCCAGACAACTCTGTTTAGTGGTGTGTGTGTGTGTGTTTTTAAAAATGAAGTAGGGATTTAGAACAATCACAGTTCAGATGTCAGTTCTGTAGCCACAGAATTCTCAAGAATGCACTACTCACTAGGAGGTGAGTCCCATGGTACACAAAATGCAAAGGTCAGGGCCCTTGGCAGCTGACATTCAAAGTCCGGAGCTAAAATGGTGCCAGCATCACAATGCTAAATGTCTTTACTGGGTAGAAATAAATCCCAATGCAATTTACCTTCTAGTAAGGATGAGAATACATCTCTGTGATAATGATAATGATAACAAAAATATTAGTAATATATTGACAATGACAATGACAATGAGAACACCAACACCAATGATACTTAGGTTTTGGGTTAAAATGTGTATCTGTTGTACAACACCAGTCAGGATCATGTCTTGTATTTTCAAATATATAAAGAAATAAATGCAAGGGCTGAAATCCAGTAGTAAGTCTAGCTGGGCTGCGTAGTACTTATTCCCAATGAAATCTTACACACAAGAGGTGAGCAAACTTGCAGAGTTTCTGGAGTCTAACTCCTACATGACCCAGTGAATATGATTAGAAGTGACGGGGGCTGTTTTCCCTCAATACTTCTGGTTTTCCACCTTTGTGTCAGGTGAGGCAATCCAAAGCGGCTCCCTGATTACCATGGAAGAAGAGATTAAGCAGGACCTTAATTGTAATTACACCATAAGCAAGAATAAAAGAAGCTGCATTAGAGACCACTGGGATCTTTATTGGAAAAGGATCCACTATACCTGTGGATCAGCAGGAGCTTTCCATTTCTCCTGTCTTCCCTGAGAGGGACCGAACCTGAGAGCTTTCTGTAAGCCACTCTCACACTGTTACCATGGAGCCAAGGCACACATTGGCAGATCATTCCGCCTCAGGGTGGGGGCTTCCTCCTCCTTTGCAAGAAGACTGCCATGCTACCAGTGCAAATCTCAGTGCATTCAGTAGGCCCTCCTTCCGGCCAGACCTATTATAGACTCAGCAGCAGTTAACATTTCCTTGCTTTGGTTAAGGCCAGGGCCATGCTATCTGTGGCTGATAGAGCACTTTCTCCTTGACCCCAGGAAGTTACTCTCCCATTTAAAGAGTAGCAGAAAGGCCTGGGCGAAAAGAGCAAAGGCATCCAAGACCAAGACCAGCCTGGCCTCAGGACCATTGAGGGGTGGTTTGCTGCAGGCAGGTGGCTTTCTCTTGGCTCATTCAGAGCAACCATTGCCCAGGGATTCCCTAAGGAATTGGGGACACTGTCCTGGCCTGTGCCACAAGAAGAACTCACAGCCACCAGGTTGTGACACTGCATCTGTTCCAAAGGGCTGGCAAGGCCAGCGCACAGCCAGACAGAAACCCATATCCATGAAGTTGCCCACCGTCCTTGCCTGCAGTAGTTTCAAGGACAGCTCCCTCCACTACATTTTGCTTTCACTTCCATCTCTTTTCTGTCTTATCCTTTTAAATTTATAAACCCCCTTGAATTTCCTCCTTTTCTTTCACTGATTGGCAACAGGTATAGGTGATGGAACAGAAACAAATAATAATATATTGCAGTGCTTCATAATATGGTAGGGTAACAGCAATACACTTGAGTATCCAAGCAAAATGGGAGTCCTCCAGTTCATCTTATTTGGATTTAGTTCAATTTGCTAAACATCCTGAGCAGCATATCCTGTTGGCTGGAAATGAGTGGGGAAACCACCAAATCCTTTTTTTCCATCGCCTTGTGAATGTCACTTAAGAGTCAAAAGGAAGGAAGGCCTTAGTAGGGAGCTCAACAAATTCCATTTCAGAACAGTTTTACTGCTAGTCTTTATTAATTGTGCCTGTTTGTGTTTTCTCAGTAAAGAAAAGGGGTGGGATCCGAGTTATCTGGCTTCCTCAACCCCAGGTACTCCTCAGTACTGGCCTCCTCTAGCCTTTTCCATCCTGAAGCTTTCTCCATCCTGATGCCTCCAGGTGTGTTGCGCTACAACTCTCACTTGTGAACATCCTGGCAGAGTTGGTGCAAACTGGCCATGGGTTCCTGGCATTTGATGTGTAGCTGGTTTATGGCTGTTTCTCAATAGCAGCTGCTGTGTATGCTTGGAAGAACCCTTCAACTCCAGAAGCTTTGTGTGTCTGGTCCCTTCCTGCACCCAATTCTCAATAAAGAAAACCATTCCCAGCCCACTCTGGCCTGCCAGCAAAAAAAGATGCAGAAAAGGTAATACCAAAGCAACTGTCAGTCTTCAGCTAGTAGAGGTTCCCTTGACCCCTAGAAGGACAGGGAGCTTAGTGCCCGGCATTTGCTGGGAAGTAAGTATTCTTGGTGTTCCAGGGAATTTGCTACCAATTAACCTCCTCCCTTTGTTAGCCTGGCATGCGGAGGCAGACGTAATTTTATTTGTGGCATTGATGCCGTCCAGTCTGAAGTGCCCTGTACATCGGGGGACTGATAGTTGGGGACCGTTTCCATCCTGGTGTGTGTGTGTGGCATAACTGTGCCCTCCTACATGTTTTGCGATCAAGAGGCGAGGAAGCGAGCCTGAACCCCTATACATGTTAAAACGTGCCATCAATAGCAACCCTTCCGTTTATTTACTTAAGGCCTACTACCTCGCTTTCCCACTGAACGCTGTCTACTCCGAGACGTCGCCAGTTATTCTCCCGGAATGTTTTTGGAATGTCACCTTTTCCCAACAGCTCCGAAGGTACAGGCGTCGTGATGGCTCAAAGAAGAAAGAGGTGGAAGAAGGAGGAAGACGCCGCGGCAAGTTCTCCGCGGGAGGCGACCCTACCAGCCACGGAGGAACCTCAGTCAGGAGATGGGGCAGGGCAGCCACCCAGCGGGACCTGGGAGCGGTGGCAGTTTTGTTCGTGTAGAGAACCCGGCCTTTCCCCCGCATCCTGCAGAGCTCTGCTTGTTCAACTTCCAAAGTGTAAGCCCTCGAATCTGCGGCTGACCGGGTGTCCGAAAACAAACATTCAAAATGATAGCCCTTAGTCCCACCTGAATCCAGCGATTGTGCTCTTTCCTAGCCCAACCAAGCCCCCTTCGCTCTGTGAAGGGAGGATGCGGGTCATAAGCAACCAGGAGCTCTTACAGCTTGGGGGTCCCACTCCCACCGACTCTGGGGAGGTGGTGGAGCCTCATCACTGAGCCAGGCTCGGCCGCCTCCCTCGTGCCCTCTTCCAATGTCATCCGAGAGAACAGAGTTTCTGCGGAATGCCTCGAGTTCCTACTAGCGGCCGCTGAGGAGGAATCGGTCACGTGTGTGGGGGGGGGGTAAGTGAGCATCTGGCGGCTGATTCCGAGGCTCGCCCTTCTGCCAACGGTGCACCCTGCAGGGGCAGGTCGGTGGTGCCTGTGAAAATCCCGGTGACAAGAAGACCTGCACCTGGCAGCGTAGTGGCCAGGCACGGAGATGCAGCGAGTGGATAAGTCGGGCATTTTGGCTTGCGATGCAGCTGTCAGAGGTGTAGATGGAGCCCTGTGGGGGGAAGGCGGAAACCCAGCCGGAGATTACACGGGGTGGATGTTTTCATACCGTATATGCAAAATCGCCCTCTTTCTTTCTTTGATTGTTGTTGTTGTTGTTGTTGTTGTTGTTGTTGTTGTTGTTGTTGTTGTTGTTGTTGTTGTTGTTGTTGTTGTTGTGTCGTTACAGTCGTGACCGACTCTACGTGACCCCATGGGATTAGTCCACCATAAAGTCTGACGCTGGGGGTAGGATGGACTTTCATCCCCCTGGCCTTAGCCGGCGTTCGCACCTTTCAGAGTACCCGGGAAATGTCATCCCTCTTCTCTTCCGTCGTCCTAATGTATGTGCGTGGGACAGGGAATGTAGCGAACCCTCGAAGACGTGGATGCGCTGCATGGAATCCTTCAAACGAAGCACTCTCGATCTCCACAACCAGAATACCCAGGATGGTGTGGGCGATACAATGAGGGACTAGGAACCGGGAAAAGTGATCCGAAACCCCTGTGGGCCCTGGAAACCCACGGATGCGGGAGTGACACTCCTTAAAAGCCTCACTTCTTATGAAAGCCCTGCTGAGGTTGCTACAGGTCGGTTCCGACTTCGTAGCACAAAACACATGCTTCCAAGTTCTGCATTGTCTTCCCCTTTCAATGCAAGAAGAGGAACCCCCAACCACACCACACAGCCGTTTGTGGCTTCCTATTTCACAGTAAGTTGAGGCGCAGATATTAGGATTTAAAGGAAGGCCCACTGAAGGCAGCGAAGTGAGGGGTGGGTGTCACACAGCAGTCTCCGAAAGAGGCAGAAGGAAGGAACTCGCCTGCAGCTGTGCTTCTCCAGAAAGCCGGCAAGACAAAGATTTACCCACACGGCCGAAACACATGCACGCACGCACGCACACACACACACACACACACACACACACACACACACACACACACACACACACACACACACACACACACACACACACACACACACACACACACAAAGAAGTACCGGGCGGTTGGATGCCTATTTACGTCATGAGATACTTCCTGGTTAAAACCTCTCCTATCTAGATCTGTCACTCTGCTCTAGGTAGCTGGGCAGATTGGTCAAAGGTATGGGGCGGGGCAGAAAGTGGAAGGAGCCACGAGAGGCAGCCTATTGAATAATAACCTCACTCTCTCACACACACAAACGCACACTGACAGCTAGCCCGCCTCTCTAGAGAGCGTCTTTGGGCTGCTGGTTCATTATTGTCAGTAGTCCTGTAAATAGCATCAGTGAGCCCTGTAAATATCTTAAGTGAGCGAATACGAACAGTTTAAAAAATCCAGGCACGACTGGCACCAACCAATCCATTCAATCGAAGTAACTAAATTCAGTCCAGTGGAATCAGAGAATCACTGGTTGACCTTGATCAGGTGATTTGTCTGTGGATCCTTTAAAATGGATTTTCATTTCTAATTGCTTTAAAATTCCAAAGTACATAATTTGTTGATGGACTGTGTTGGTGACTCAGGTGTTAAGGTCATCAGGAGAGGCCCTTCTCTCCATCCTGCCACCCTCACAGATAGCCTCGTGGGAACCCATGAAAGGGCCTTCTTGGCTGCTGTGCCCAGACTTTGGAACTTCCTCCCACTGGAGGCCAGGACTGCCTCATCTCTGTTGTCTTTCTGGAAACAGGCAAAGACCTTTCTCTTCAGGCAAGCTTTCCCTGAATGATGGACTACCTATTATGTGTCTTTTATATGAATCTACAGGATCACATAGATTTTGTGTTTATAACTACTTATAACCTTATGGTTTTTTTACACTGACACTATGTTTTAAATTTTAGTTTCCATCACTCATATTTTTACATGGAACTTTACTCCCCTTTAACTGCTCAAGTTCTCTTTTAGCTTTAATGTAATGTTGTCTATTAAAGCTGTAAGATGTCCCTCAGTTCCTTGTTCTCAATACTTGGTCTTAATTGTACTGGACTGTATATTGTCCCTCATTCTGTAAGCTGCCTTGGGTCCTTTTTCCAGGGAGAAAGGCAGGGTAACAACACTTTTTAAAAAAATAATACCTATTGGCATCCAAACACTCATGTGTCAGGTTGAAATAATATCGGAAATCTGAAAGCAACTGCAGGATTTTGTTGTCCTGTGATTCTAGATTCGAATAGATTCCTGTGTCCCAAGATTCTATCTGTCCCCACCATTAACTGAAAAGTTGCCTCATCCATATTCAATCCATCCAGCTTTATACAGTACATGCTTGCAGATAACTATTTGGTTCAGTTCCTTAGAAATCCACATTGGAGTTAAAGCACGAAGCTATTCAACATAAAACATGCTCTTCTGCCAAGTACAATGTGTTGGATTTAAGATGGAGGTGATTCTATAGATATGGAAAGACTACAACTTCCATTCACCCTGGCCTACATAACCAGAGTTGAGAGATGGGGAGAATCACAGTTCAACAACACCAGGAGGGATGTATCCTCCCCATCTCTTCAAGGGAAGTTGAGGTGCCTCTTCATGGCGTGGTGGTGGATGTCAAAAAGATCTCTTCTAGGTAGCAAGGGGTACAGTTAAGCATCCCCTTTACAGTAGATGACACCTAGTTAATAGCGGAAGGAAATCAGCTAACAGGGGAACAGTTAGAGCAGAAGTGTCTTATACTATTTCTTTCCATTTGCCTTTAATAATGGTGTGTGTGTGTTTGGGGGGGGGTAATGCTTGGTGACCAGATTCTCCTATTGTTTGAACATTTAGAATCAGCTTCAGATTTTTTTTCTTCCAGCATGTTTGTCATCTCTGTGAAAGAGGGCCAAGTTACCCTTAGGCCTTAAAACTTTAGGTGAAATCCAGTAACCAGACAGGCTTTGTGCTATTGGCTTTAAATATCCACTTTGAGAGAAAGCGGGTGATGGCTTTTTTTGGCACAGACAGCACACAGACTACAGTGCATGGGGATGACAAGGGAACTTGTCTCCAACCAGTTCAATGGTCCATCTGTTTCAGGATGGACAGCTCTGATGGACAGTCCCTCCTCCTTCTGGTTTATTTAGCCAAGAGCCTTTTCTTGCTCTCTTTGGATCTGCTATGGACTTGACCCCCAGGCAGGGCCTTACAGATATAAAGCATTCAGTTCAACCCCGAGCCAGGCAATTTTTAGGGGACGGGTTAGCCCTACCACCACTACTACAGAGACACAACACCACACTCTTAGCTAAAGAGGCTTCTGCAGCCCCCCTGAGTGAGCATAGATGACTGATGCATTCATAAGAGCGATGGTTTCATCAAACTGGCACAAATCGTTAACCCTCCTAAATGGAACAAAAGCACCCTGTCCAGTTTCAAGGTGGGAGAGCGAAATCGGCACCTATTTCAAGCCTTCCTGTGATGAACACACGCCTGTCGCTGGAAGGGAGAAACCCGGTCTTCCCTTTTGTTGTTTACCGGCCTTCCAATTGTTTCCCGGCAGTCCTAGCAGAGTAACCAGGGCACCTCAGAAGTTCAATGGCTGTTCAAGCAGGTTTCCCCTGTAGGTTTCCCCCTGGGCAAGTGGTGTGATTTGGAACCAGGGAACGATTTTCGGAGGAGGACCCGGTTGTCCCCACTGCACCACACTGGCGGCTTAATCGTCGACGAGGCGGCTATTTAAAAAGCAAACAAACCCAGAACCAGTTATTACGACCTCCACATATCAACGGAGGGGGAAAGAGAGCGCGAGCCCGTCGGAAACATCCCGAGAATGCGCGGTGGTGGCCGCCTGCGAGCGAGAGGGCGAGGTGCGGGAGAAGCAATAGCAACAGCAAAATCTGGTTCCGACCGGCTGTCTTCCACCAGCCAATGGCCATCTCGCTCTCTCCCTATTGGCTCAGCGCCTTCCTGGCGCAGAATCAGTACTTTCTCTCTGGCCCCTGGTATAAATTGGGCTTTGTCCCATCCAGTCTCCCAGAGGCTCGGGCCGGGTTTGTCTGAAGGGTGCTGCGCGATCCTGGAACGGGAAAGGGTTAACCACGATCGATCGGCCGCCGCCAGGAAAGGCAACAGCGTTCCACAGCTGCTTGGGGAGAAAGGGAACAGCGGAGATAACTGGGGTCCCATCTGTGCGCTACTGACTGATCACAAGGGGAAGAACGTAAATGTCTGTCTCCAAGGGGCGTCCCCTCCCCGCAAAAAGGTTCGGGAAAAGAGAAGAGGAGGCGTGGTGGGGAGGGGGCGGCGGCAACCAGTTCTCCGTCTTTTAGGCCTGGAGTTTCCCATTTTAAAACACTGACGCGATGTACCTTGAGGAGCGCGACTGGAGCTTTCGGAAAGGAATCTTGAGAGAGAGACGGTGGGGTCTAGGGCAAGAAAAAATAATGTAAAATCGGTGCACAGCCGCTTAGTTCAGACGGATATTTTTGGAGAGTCTTCACCAACCGTTGTGCTGAAATGGATTTATTTACATGCAGGCCCCTGCAGATCCCTTGCGGAGCTGTGGGCAAGATAATCCCTTTCAATGCTTAGAATCAGGAGTCCTTCTAGATCACAGAGGGGAACTTTCTGCTGGAAAGGATTAGATTCAGTGGGAGGGAAGAATGCTGGGGAAGAACGCACGAGATGTCCCTGCTCATAGGGTGCGCTTTGGCCAAATGGTCTCTTTCCGCCTAATCAACCTGGCCATCAACCGAGTCCGTGTGAGACTAAGTGGGGAAAGAAGGAAGAGCCAAGCACACAGCCTTAAGATGACTGGAAGAAAGTGGAACACGCAGACGAACTACCTATGCAGCGCTGGGACGGAATGGAGGGAGGGAGAGGCTGCAAAGTTCCGGATGTGTTTGCCCTACGATTCCGATCAGTCTTGGTTAGCAACGCGTAGAAGGCCACACTCAGTTATCACGTTTTATCACGTTTTATCAACTCTCACGTAAGTTGGGTCTCAGCGCATATCAGTGAAGAAAACTAGGCTTAGTGTCGTCCGTCAAAACAGAATAACGTGTGAATCCCGGTTTCTCCCCTGATACTCCAGTCCTGTCGGGACTGGACTATGTCAGTCAGTAAACGCAGAGGGAATTCTGTGCCATCCGGGTGTTGCTTGCTGAGTCGTCTACACTCGTCATCTTCGTCTTTTTGGAAGATTAGTGTGACACGACTGGAGTTTTTTCCGTTTAATAGGTGAGGTGGAGTTACAGGGATTGGAATGGTACACAGTTTGCCCGGGTAGGTATTCAGATTCACTGCCGACTCGTTGGATTGAAACCCTGAGTCAGGTCCCAAAGGAGATCGATAGTCTTCAAGGGAAGGGTAGCTGAAATCAACTTGCAAGAGACTCCAAATGACGTCATTCCTTCGGAACCCTCCTCCTCCTCCCTGCAACAAAAGGAGGACAGCATCTCGGCCAGCGCAACCTACAGAGGGGCACTGAAATGATGACGCCTCCTCACACCTCTAAGCATTGCTAATGACCGGTGGAGGGATAACTAATCCGTGCCCGCTGATCTGCTCTCATGGGTCCTAGGCCAGGCCTTCTTCTTCAGCCTTTTCCATCCGTCTCCGCTGGATCGGTGAGGTGGCCTTCACGAAACTGGCCGACGCTTCCCAGTGCATTACACCTTCCTTAATCCCCCAGCTCCCTGGACCGCAGCCACGCTGACAAGGGCCTAATTTCCCTTAGCCCTGGGTTGCCCTCTGTCATTGGAAGAGGGGAGGGTTGCGGTCCCCTTTCTCCGGCCCTCAGCCCCCCCCCCCCCACCCCACGCCAAGAGGAGGAGAGGCCTTGCTTGACGGCCGCTGGGCGCCGTGGCCGGGTCAGCTTTCCGTGACCTCGGTCACCTCTTCCTCCGCCTCCCCCCTTCCACCTCCTGGTCGCCGCGCCCCCCACCCACCCAGCCCCAACCCTGCCGCCGTCTCCCTCCTTTCCGCTTCATTCTTCGCCCTCCGACGCAGCCAAGCGCGTTGATGGGATTGAAGGGACACCCGCTGGGACTTGCCTGGACCGGCCGCCGCGAAGCAAAGCATCTCCCTCGGTCTCTGAGCCAGAGTCGGCCTGGCCAACCCTGGCCAACCCTGAAATACTACCTGCTGGGTTTTTTTCCAAACCAATGCCAATCAATCAGTAAATCAGAAAGAGATAGGACTGCGGGTGGCTGTGCTATAAAGGGGAACAGGCGAGGGAAAAGAGGCAGCAGAAGGAGGACAAAAAGTCAGTGACTCAGTGAGGCAACGTCTGTGTGTCAGTTGGGAAACCCTTTACCCCAGACTGCCCAATCTCTTTCTTCCCATGCTGCTTCTTCCTACGGTCCAAGATGAGCAGCCTTACTCTAAAAACCACATGATTCGGGGAGGGGGTAGTGTTTATGCGGATCAGGGTTTTTTCCCACTAGGAAGGGGGTCAAGGGTCATGACATCCTTACCATCAGGTCTTTAAAGGTCAAACAGAAGTCTTGAGTCTGTTCAGGCCCTTCCGATCCAGAGTTTCAACACACTGGTTACCTAAGTAGGTAGCGCGGCACCGGAAGAAACCGAGTCACTGGGAGAGTTCCAGCCCCCAAGTGCGTTTCACCTGGTAAGTTCCCATGGCTCTGCGGGGATTCGAACCCTGCTCTCCAGAGTTCTCTAACTCCACTCTTTCAGCTACACTACGCTGGGAAAACCCAAACAAAACGGGGGAATCGTACAACAGAACCAAATATCAAAGTACATAACTGGAAATTTTAAAAAAGACCTCACTAGTTTGAGAACAATATGCACATCGTCAATAAAGGAGCGGGAGAAACAACTGGTCAAGCATATGTTATTTCATCAGCAAAGAAGAGTTTCCTGACCACCAGCAGCCCTCTCCTGCTCGCCCCCTTCTCAAGGAGCGATGGGCCCTGCTAGGGTGACTGGGGAACAGCAGTTTCGCCCAATGAGTTCCCCCTGCCTGCCTTTCCCTGAGATTGAGTACGGGAGCAGAGATGCTCTGAAGATAGGCAATGACACATATCCTTGGCGGGGGGAAGAGGCGGGGGGCGTGAGCCCTGCACTTTAACCTATCCTGCAAGATCCAGGAAGGCCGACCTCCGCTTCCTCGCAAGCACTCCGGATCAGAAACCTGCTGCCCTGGGCTGTGCTTCTTTGAGACAGGCAGGAAGGGAAGCAGCTGGTCGAAGTGATCCCTTCTTGTCCTCTGCCCCGCCGTGGAGGTGAAATGGGTTCTGGAGTTCTTGGAGGCGGCCTCCCAACCCCCATGGCCTTCCTTACAAAAGTCACGCTTCCAGGCCTTTATGGTGTATCCCGCCAGCTGGGTTTCTGGAGCGAGCTATGGGCAGAGCTTAATGTCAGATCAAACTTGATCGTGTGTCAAGACTGTGCTTTGTTTGTGCACCAGCCAAGCGACTCTTCTCTCTCCCCACGCCGGAAATCGTTCGGGAATCCAAGGCGACAGCCCTGTCTCCTCCTAAAAAGTTTCTAAATCATTTCTGTCATGCGTTTGTTTTTATATGCCTCCTTTCTTCATTTATAAGTTGCCTCTCCCCTAGTCCAGAACCGAGGCGGCTCACAACAGCATCTTCGCATCCAAACTCCGTTGACAGCCAATCGGCAGTGTCTGGGAACAATCAATTGCTGGCAATAGCTAGCGTTTCAAGGATAGGAACGCCGGCCTGCCTCTTAATAGCCCATATCCTCATTCTGATTTTCCCGCCGTGCCTGTGCCTGGGTGGAATGGGCTAAAAGAAAGGCTGAAGATAGTTATTCGGCCTGGCCCCTTCCTTTGACTGGTGCTTGGCTTTGAGACACCAAGGACTGTGTCCTTGATTGTGCCCATGAAAGGCACTCGTCATAAGGTCTGCTTCCCTTCTACGCTCCCGCTCCTTGGCATAGAAATCAGTACCTGACTTCCGGAACGAAAAGCCCCTAAGGGGGGGGGGTAATGGGAGAGGCCGACCCCTCCCTTCCTGACCCCTCCCTCCCTGGTGAAGAGCCGTGGACACTTTCGAAGGGGCGTTGGAGTTGGAACGTCCCGCTGTCACAGTTTATCTGGTGAGATGAGGCAAACAGAGGCCGGCAACATCCTTCGGAGGATGGGGAGAATTGGGGCATATGCTCCCTGTCATAGACAGCAAAGATGGGGGCGGCAGCGGGAACTATCTTATTCCCAAGAGGGGATGGCAGTTCTGCCAGGGCATCTCTGCAGAACGTTCTGTTTACATTCGCTTCTCCCGGGGGTCTTTTGAGGGCAACTCAGAAGTGGCACAGGCTTCGTGGACACCAGCACCGCCCGGTGCCTTTGTCCCAGGCAGGAAGAGGCTTCTGCACCCTTCCTGTGCCGCCCATCCCTTATCACTGTCTAAACACCTCTGTCCCCGGCCAACTCCTGGTGACAGAGTGACCGACAGACCAGGAGGCACGCGCTGTATTCCTTGGATTAGTAGCCTAACCCTAACCCCTAACCCTAACCCTAACCCTAACCCTTTTTACTCACGAATCACAGGGAACCTGCGTTCAGAAGGGTCCCAGCCCATACTTTGATGTCACCCCCGACAACAATCCCTACTGCCATGCCAATTAAGGCACGTTAAATCCGTAATTAATTGACTACAGTTAGCATTGCCCAGCTCATAATCCCTGCTGGATCTAAATTTTAGTATGCAAGGAAGGGATATTATCCATCATTGCCCTCAGGGCAGCCAAAAACAGCTTGAGTAACAAGACCCTTGGGAAGGGAGGGACTCTTCTAAGTTGCGCTGACCCCGAGGAGCCTTTGGGAGAAGGGGGCATACCACTTCTTGCCCTTCCCGAGCAAAGAGCAGCGAAGGGACAGGGTCAGAAGCTTAAGAAGCGCCTGTGTCCGCGGACTCACCATAGCGTAAAGCCACTCTTCAGCCAAAGCTTCCGCCCCGAGGGCATGTGCTGAATCAACTCTTCCGTCAGGTCCATTGACCCAATAGGCCGACTCTAGCTGCGACTTGCTGCAGGATTCCAGCCAGGAGATGATGCCCTGAGCCCGCGCACGCACACACGCTCTTCTCCAAACCCGCCTACATTCGAATTGCACACGGGAGCCGGTGGTCTCGCGCTGTTCTACACAGGGCCATTTAATGCGACGCCTCCCGCTCTGCTGCTCATTGGCAAAGGCGTAAGGAAACAAAGACATAAGTTATTCTTTGTACACCTTTGTTTCCACATCGGCACATGATGGACTTTCAGTGCATTTCTGAGTCCCTTGATTGCTTTTTTCCCGCAGCTCGGTAAGACCAGCTTTAGGATTACGAGGTGGAAAAGTCCCCCAAGGAGGAGCTCTTGGTCGGGAAATCTGGAAAGAAGGCAGGCGTCTTGGTACTGATAACGCATCTCAGTCAACCGACAGCCCTATATCCATATCGAAGTCCGTCCGGGCACCACTTCTGTTCGGTCCTATCGTCATTTGGTAGGAAGCCTCCCTCCACTGTCGCTGTTGTTATGTCCCGTCCAGTCCACTCATGGCGACCCCATGAATGAGCTATGTCCAAAATGTGCGGTCCTCAACAGCCGCGCTCAGCATTTGCAGACTCGAAGTGGTGCCTTCCTTCCCTTTAGGGCATCAATCCATCTCGTAATTGGCCTTCCTCTTTTCCTGCTGCCTTCAAACTTTCCCGTGCTGTTGCTCACCCCACCCCACCCCAAAGGATCCTGCCTTCTACAAAACGACCACAGAATACCTCTCCTTTCACGTTTGTTCCTGAAAAGATATGCATGGAAACTTTCCGGTTACACAGAGCTCTTCTTCTTTCAGCATGTCTTAAGGAAACCTCGGCGAAAAAGGCAGGGGCATGGCGGAATGGCGGGGAAACAGGTGTTTGGGGCCCATCCAGCCATATCAGCTAATCTCCGACGGAGGTAGGGCAACGCAGACCCTCCTACTGGTCTCCCCTAGAGCTGCCTCTTTGGTCAGGCGCAAGGCAACCTGGGGACGTGCCTTCCCTCCAATCGCCGAGTTGGCGCGCAGGCGCACAGAACCTGTTGGCGGAGGCGCCCGTCAAGCGGCTCTTCCCAAAAGCAGCCAAGCCGGTGAAAATCCCCTAAAAGGCTGTGCTTAATATCCTGCGCCGCTTCCAGGCACCGAGCTGCAGGATCGCCACTCTCTCCCCGCCACCTCTCCTGAGCTGCCCACCTTCGATTATATTGTACAATGTGATCCATCCCCAGGCACCGGGTGAGATTTTGGGGCGGAGGGAGGGAAGGAAGGGGGGAGGGGAGGGGGGGGAGGGGAGGGGGGCTGCTGGGAGACAGCCAAGTGCGATTCCGGTTTGGAATGCGAAACCCCCAGCCGCCTTCCCCTCGTTTCCTCCTCTCCCTTGGCCAAGGCTTCCCTAGGCAAGTGCCTCGCTTTGCGAGCGAACCCCGATCTAATGGGGAAACCATACCGTCCACTGCGTCCTGCGCCTAAACACCCCCACCCACCCACCCACACACACACCCACACCCACACCCACCCACCCACACACACACACACACACACACCGTCTAGTTCCAACGCCCTCCTGGTCCCGGTTCCCGCTCCAAGCCCGGAGAGACAAAAGCCCTGCGACCTGGTAGGAAACAGGTGTCTTGCAGCCCGTATTTCATTAAATAAACACACGCACACAAAGAGAGCGGAGGGAGGGAAAGAGCGAACCAAGGAGAAAGCTAATTTATCACGCTGCTAACGATCCTAAATGGAACTGCGGGCATTTCCCCCCCTTCTTCGTAAAATTGCAATACTAGACCGTTTTATTTCCACTTTCACACAGGCGCGCGCGCTCACTTCGAGACAGTCAAAATTGCAGCCAGATGGAGAGAGCCTAGGTGGAAGGGAAGGCCTTGGCCGTATTTATTCAAGTACAGGCGCAGAGCCATTGGCTCATATCACGCAGGACATTTGTATGAAGGACTGCGAACCTGTCCTCGCGTTTCAGGAGCCTGGGGAGGGGGGAAAGAGAGAAAGACCGCGAAGTTAGCTTGGGTTTCCAAAGAGGTGACCTGGGAAGACTGCCTCTCCCATGGCTGGTGCCACAAATGTGATACGACAGTCTCGGCAAAGACACCCCCACAACCTCAAGTTGTAGGATCAGGGTTTGTTGCTATAGATCTTCCATCCACTTTGATGATCTTATTTCAGCTGTAGGTCCCACGCCGTCCTCTTCTGACTGGCAGAGCTGACACGGGAACCGCTCTGATGCAGAGAGGTTCTGTTGTGGTTGACACGATCACGGGGAGCTGAAATTAAAATGATTTTCAAAATGAAGTTCATCTGGCATCACAGAAAGGGGCCACCAGTACCTGAGTGAAAGAAGACACCGATGAGGACAGTAAAGGGGGGGGGAGGGGCACAGAAACTTCATTTATAAGGTAAGCAACCCTAGGCTCAGGCGTCCTTTCTTCATCAGATGACCTTCTGCAATGTCCTGCTTGCTCCTGGACACGTCGAAAACCCGACAGTGGTTTTAGTTGGAATCATTAGAAATCGATGCACATCGTTCCCGCGGAGTCCAAGCATTTTTGTTCACGCTTCTCTGGAAGACAAAAAGCAGCTTTCTCCACCTCCGGAAAGAGCAGCAATGAAGGGGGGGGGGGGGGGACCGGAGGTCTTTTGGGGTTGGGATTTTTCCTCCCCCAAACGGTGTTTATTTCCATCTCGTCTTCCCACGTCGCCTGAACCTCTACGCCCTTTTAAAGGGTCTGAAAAGTCAACACAATTAACTGGAGTAAAGAGGCCGTAAAGTCACCGAGGGATGAAATACAAGGAAATACTATCTTAAAGCAAATAGCTGAACTCTTATAGCACCACTGGTGATTTAAAGGCGTTGGCGGGCGGGCGGGGGGGGGGGGGAGTTTAGGGAACGATTTGGCAGGATGATTCAGTGACAGGAGCCCCCAAACGCCGGCGTGCGTGCAACTCGAGGTGTCAGTGAAAACCCGCGAGCAAGCGGGCACTCAAGAAAACCCGGCCGCTTTGCTTACGGATAGCCTTGCTGTGTCCTCCGAGCCATTTGACGCCCCCCCCCCTCAAAATCCGGGTGCGATGGGACACGTCCCACACCTTTCTCTCTCTCCCCCCCCCCTCCGTCAGCGTTGTGCTCTCCTGCTGGAGGAGACCTGCGAAAAGTTAAGCCCAGAGGTACTCGGAGCTGGGAAACCAGAGCCTCGTCTACAGGCTCTTGAGGTCGACTTTATTTTCACTACCCAAACTGTTGGAAAGTATTTAAACTTAAGCAGAAACAGCTGTATTGCTGGCACCGCTCTTCGCTGCTGTGAAAAGAGACTCGGTAGTCCGGGGCTGACTTAACTGGGAGGAAAGTTTTGCCGGCTCTTGTCAAAGTGGGTCCCCACCCCCGCCGCTGGGCAGCCTGTAAATAACTTCCTTCACACACACACCCGTCCCCGACCCCCCCCCCCCAGGAGCGGCCTGGGTTGTAATCTCACCGGCTTTATTTAAAAGACAAAGGATGAATTGGACCCTCTTAGGTTTGTAGGTGAATCATTCCTCGTCTGAATGATCGTGGGTATACTGTAGGATATTAGGCTGTCCTGACAAAACCCGGACGTCATAGGGACTCCCCCCCCCTTTGCCAGTGGTTCCAAACTTCACTCTCCCACAGCCAGGAATCCTCACGGAAATCGGTGTCCTTCCTAGTAGGGCATCCCCATTTACGTATTTATTTTTGGCGTTTGCTTTCTAAGCAATACTGCCTAAAAAGGTTTCTTTTTAAGCCTATTTTACTCCGGCTTAATTGACATGTGGCTCTGGAAGGCTCTGAGTCCATGTCGACTCCGTGTGTGTGTGTGTGTGTGTGTGTGTGTGTGTGTGTGTGTGTGTGTGTGTGTGTGTGTGTGTGTGTGTGTGTGTGCGCGCGCTTCACCACTGCATAGTCCTGTTCTTAGGATCAACATTTCTACCTAGGAAAAGCCCCATTGATTTCAAAGGCGCCGAAGTATGCTTAGGGCTGTAGGTTTCACAGAGAGCTTACCCCTCATTTCGTGATCCCAAGGGTACTTACTCCGGAGCGAGACGGACTTGTGCCCATGAACGTCGTTTCTAAGCGATTAGACCTCCAAGTTAGCGCCCGACGTCTAGCTTATTGCCCCTGAGATACTTACCGTTCAGAACGGAAAGGTCAATAAAGATCGGTAATAAGTAACAGAGGCATTCCATCTCGCTTTCCTGTCTAGCCAAATTGTACATGTACGGTTTTCTATTACATATTTCTGGGTTACATTCTCTTCCCCTCCTCCTGGTTTTGTCTCCCGTTGAAAAAATACGCCGAAGTCAAAGTTCACCGAGTTTCACTCAATGTGTTGTAATAAAACTGAAAGGCTGCCGCGTTTTAACTTTATATGAACAGGAGCTCCCCCTGCACTCCGCTGCCCTCGAACGAGTGCAGGATGCGAGGATACCGTTTGGGGGACATTCACTTGAAGAGGTCCGGCAGTATTCGTACCTGGAGCCGAAGGGGAGGGGGGAGGAGGAAGAGGAGGATCACCTTCCCCCCGGTGCCACGGAGAACGTGAGGAGGACCTTATGTTGTTAACTTTTTCCGACCCGTCTTTGCCTGTTTTAAACCTTTCCTCTGCACAAACGTTGCTGTTGCTTAAATGCTACTTGCTCTGCTTTAGCAGAGTGCCTGAGGAGCCGCCGTGTTGGAGCTGGGGGGGCATCGGGGGCATCGGACAGTGTCTTTGGTGCCTCACCAGCCTTACCTCCCACCCCCGTTAAATTATACTTTCAGCGGTCGGAGGATTGGCAGAGGAGAGAAATTTCTGAACGGGTGGGATTTTAATGCTTTTTTTTTTTTTGCAATGCACAATGATTGCTCTCAATGCAACCTTCCACATCCAATAGACCGATACGGCAATTGATTAGCGAAAAGTTCCTTCGGGGACCCCCAAGAAAGCGTGGTCCCTTCCCCCCTCCCCATCCCATTTGCCGGACGTGGGCCTCTCCCGTCCCCAATCGCTCCTGACTCCGCGCCCCACCCCCGGCCCTCGGAGGAGGGGCAGGGATATTCCTTTACAAGCCTAGGAAGCGGGGCGTTTGTTTATTTTGAAGGGGAGGGAGGACGCCCGATTGCGAAAAAGAAAGAGACGCCTTCTCGTGGGGCCGGTTTTTATAAATGCCATTGATTTTATCCTCCTTCCCCAGGCGGGCGGGGAGGGGTCTGAGATCGCGGCGGGGGTATCGGAGAGCTGCAGTGAGTGAGCCAGGCTGAGCATGAAGGAGGAGGGGAGGGGAGGGGAGGGGAGGGGAGGGGAGGGGGCGACAGGGGAGGGTTGCACAGATCCGCACCCCTCCCCCGCAGGCCTCCACAGCCAGACAGCTGAAGACCCCCCCCACCTTCTTCCTCCCCCTCCTCCACCGCTCCGGAGGTCTCCCTCCCCTCCTCCTCCTCCTCCCTCCTCCTCCTCCTCCTCCTCCTCCTCCTCCTTGTGGGATGCAGCCTCCCCGCTCTCTCTCTCTTTCTCCCCCCCCCCCTCCGGTCTCCTTTGGCTCCTCCCTTTTGTGATTGAAACGCAGATCACGTCGCAGGGAGGCGGGTGTAGCTGGAGGGGGAAGCGCTGGGCCCAGTCAAAGGCAGCGCTCCGGCAACAGCAGCAGCAGCAGCAGCAGCAGCGGCGGCCTCCCTCTCGGCTCCTCCAGGCAAGCAGGCAGGCAGGCAGGCAGGCAGGCAGGCAGGCAGCGAGCGGGCCAGCAAGCAAGGCAGGCAGGCAGGCAGGCAAGCAAGCTGGCTGGCTGGCTGGCTGGCTGGGCCAGCAACAAGTGCGGAGGCAGGCGAGGCGAGGACTGACGTCAGCGAGCGGAGTATTATGGTCTGGGCTGGGCTGGCTGCCGCCGCCGCCGCCGCCGCCGCCGCCACTGCCACCGCCGCCGCCGCCGCCGCCGCCGCTGCTGCTGCTGCCGCCGCCGCCGCCTTTCTGCTCCCAGCGGCCGAGTAAACATGGAGCTTTCCGCCGTGGGGGAGCGGGTGTTCGCGGCCGAGGCTTTGCTCAAGAGACGCATCCGCAAAGTAGGTGCCCTCCCTCCCTGCCTCCCTCCCTCCCTCGCCCCCCCCCTTCCCTGGCACAGCGCAGCCCCGGCTTTGTGCGCGCGGCACCCGGGAGACAGCCAGGCCCGCGCGAGGCCGCAGACAGACGCGGGGCGCTTCGCGAGTGCCTCGGCTTTGGCTCGACTCCCTCCCTCCCCCACCCCTTTCTGCAGCAGCACTTCGGAGCCTGCTCGCCAGCCGCTCCCCCTTTTCTGCTTGCGCCGTGCAGATCGCCACCCTCTCCATACTCGGCTCCGCCGTCCTCCCCTTTAAATGCATGCACGTTTGAGCTGCCTGTATATTTTCCTGCACGCATTTCTGCATGCATATTTTATTACGTTCTGCAGCACGCCCCCTTTTTCTTGGATGGATTTCTCTCCTTCCTTGCAGTTGGCATGTGCATATTTGTGGCAAGCTTTTCGCCGTTCGTATGTTGTTTGACGCATGCATTTGAGGATAAATTGGGTTTTTATGGCGAGCATGCTCCAGCAGGCAAATAGTTGCTTTATTCTATTACTCTCGATCCCCTCCGCTTTCTAAAAAGCATGCTAATTTGTCTTGTCTTCTTGACATCTGCAGGGTCGGATGGAATATCTCGTAAAATGGAAGGGGTGGTCTCAGAAGTAAGTAACTGTCAATGCATCCCTTGCAGTACAGTCAATATTTCAATGGGGGTGGACCTATTTTATTATTTAATAAAATTGGGAGGGGCGGCTTCCTGCCTAAGTGGCTCACTAGACAGTCTTTTAAGTCACCTTACATACTGGCAAATGTAATGTATTTAAAAAATCCATCTTGTGTTTTTTTTGTTTTTTTTGTTTTTTACACCTCCCTTCTTTGGGTAGATACAGTACCTGGGAGCCTGAAGAGAACATTCTAGATGCTCGCCTACTTGCAGCTTTTGAGGAAAGGTATGGTGTGTGTGTGTGTGTGTGTGTGTGTGTGTGTGTGTGTGTGTTTGTGTGCGCCATCATATTTACAGTCGTATTACAGTGTTTTGGAGAACTACTGAACTTTTCTCCTTTTAATCTGTGCTTGTCTTTTCTTAAAAATGTACCTTAGGGAAAGAGAAATGGAACTTTATGGTCCCAAGAAAAGAGGTCCCAAGCCTAAAACCTTCTTGTTAAAGGTAAGGAAAGTGGGGTGGTGGTGGGAGTGGGGGCGCCACACTTTCTGTGTTAATGGTGCATTACCACAAGCAATTTAAATCAGTTTCCAGTTGATAGTTTGAAAGACAGCATTGCTAAAGGTGAATTCCTGTATTTTCTCTCTCTCTCTCTCTCTCTCTCTCTCTCTCTCTCTCTCTCTCTCTCTCTCTCTCTCTCTCTGTGTGTGTGTGTGTGTGTGTGTGTGTGTGTGTGTGTGTGTGTGTGTGTGTGTGTGTGTGTGCAAGAATGAGAGGGAGTCCATGATGGCTTTTTAACTTTGTACTGATGAAACTCCTGTGGCAAAGGATTCTGTCAATCCAGCTCCCTGATCTGTTTTGCAGGCCCAGGCCAAAGCCAAAGCCAAAACCTATGAATTCCGCAGCGACTCCACTAGGGCAATCCGGGTGCCTTACCCTGGACGATCCCCGCAAGAGCTAGGCTCTACTTCCCGGGCTAGAGAAGGACTGAGGCAGATCCCGCTGCCCCCTCAGAGCAGCTCTACTAGCGCTACTGCTAACAGTTCTCGAATGGAGCCGATCCAGGAAACCAGGGTGGAGGCAGAAGACGACCAATTGGAAGGAGCCTTTAAAAAGCGAGGGCCAAAGCCCAGGAAAGAGCTCTACAAGGACCTCAGTGAGGCAGCTGAAGCTGCTTCCAAAAGGAAATCATCGATGGAACCAGGGGACAAGGCGGTGGCAGATTATCTGAAAGCCAGGAAACTGGAAGAGGTGGCCAACCCGGCTGCATCCAAGTTTAGTTCTGGACACAGTGTGATCCAGTTAGCCCGGAGACGTGAGCCTGAGTTACCCATGGCTGTACCTGGGCCCCGAGCAGAAGCTGGCATTAAGCTGAGTGCACCTGAGACTTACCCTCCCAGGTTGACCAAGCACAGGGCAGATTTCTTGGATCCAAAAGGGCCAAGTGGTTTGGACTTGGGTGCCCCTAAGATTCTGCACAGTTCTGTAAACCAAGGAAGCTTATATGGGGACCCTCTAGGACCACAGGCTGGCAGGCCTTCGCTCATTGCCCGCATCCCTGTCTCCAGGATTCTTGGTGACCCCGAAGAAGAAGCTTGGAGCCCATCTCTCAACAACCTGGAGAAAGTGGTGGTGACTGATGTGACATCGAATTTCTTGACAGTGACGATTAAGGAAAGCAGCACAGACCAAGGGTTTTTTAAGGAAAAGCGGTGAATGCCCTTGGAGGAGAGGAAACCTTTAATGGGTTCAAAGAGAGGTTGGCTGGCTTTGGATTTTCTTTTTTTTTCTTGGGCAGGTTGGAAAAGTCTGTCCTTATAATTCATTTTTTGATTCCTTCCTTCCCTCCCTTCACCACCAATTTTAATTTTGGTTGAAAAGATTATCTCTAGAGTTATATTTTCTATTAGATGTAAATATGTTATTTAAAAATACATATATATATATATATATATATATATACATATATATATTTGAGCTCTAAGTTGTTGTTTTTTTTTAATTTAAGGCTCTTGGAGAAGGACAATAAAACAGAGAACTGATGTATCTCTTGCCTCAGTTGCAAGAGCAGGTGTAGATAGTGACCTTATTAGCTAATTATAAAACCTTGACTTAGTTTTTCCAGTTGTTTCCCCCTCCCTTCCCCCAAAGATGATGCTGAGAGTGCAAATAGGGGATGCCGTATTTCTCTGGAGTTAAAAAAAAAAGAGGCTTCAGTGTTTGATTCTATATTATAAGGTGTTGCTTTGTACAATCAAGTGTGCTGTATAGACAACTGTTCAAGCCGGGCAGCTGATGAAGTAAGCACTTGACTTTACAGTATTGTCTTGCTTTTGTTTTGCTCCAGTTGAAAAAAAAACACGTTTGTTGGTTTTTAAAAAGTGTCCATTAAAAACAGTTGAAAGATGTTTTAGCAAAGAAGTATTAACTTGAATGACCTTTCCTTTGCAAATGAAAAAAAGAGAGTTGTGTTTTGAGATTCCGAGAAGGTGTAGCTGCTGTCATGCACTTTAATATGATTGTCTTGGGGGGGGAGAGAAGGGAAGTGAGCTGAGAGTTCAGTTTAATTTGCTCTGCCTCCCTCTCTCCCCCCCTCCTCCCCTAAAACTTTTCCTTCTCAGTCCTTCCCTGCCCACTCCAAAAAAGAAAATCTGTTTACATTCTTGACATGCCAGAAAAGTTGGGGAGGAAAGTCTTTGGCTATTCACATTTTAGGTACTCCTGCTGTTATGTTGAAAGTGGATTTCTCTCCCTTCCCCACCTCCCTTGAATACAGTTTGTTTCCAGGTCATTGGAAGAACCTTAAACGTGTTGTTTGAAAGCTGGATCCTCTTCATAAACATAAGTCTCTCATTAGGGATGCAAATAAGAAGGGATGGGGTGGGGGTGGGGGGATACAAGGCTTCCCCTTGAAAGCCAGTTCACTAGTGGGGCAAGAGCTTCAGAAAGCAGGCTGCTCCAGCACAAGGGTTTCTTTCTCTTATCGTTTCTGGAAAGATATGTCCTCTGTTTCTCCAAACCCTCCCCCACCTCCTGTGATGAGTTATGATGTCTGAGGTTAAAAAGGAGTAGGTTTTCTTTTCTTTTTTTTTCTATCAGCTTTATGGGACACCCATAGCCTTCACAACCCTTCCTAACCCTTGCTCGCTTGAAGAAAGTGATATATGAAACCTATAGGATTTTTCAAAATGCCTTGCTCAGCCATGCTTTTCTCTTATGGGAAGGCATAAGAGATTTGTTTATCAAGTCCTGCATTAGAGTTGGAGAGCACGGAAGGCAGAGGGATTGCCCAGTAGGCTGTTTTCATTGATGCTTAGCAGGTGCTACGCTGCTGTTCCAATAGGTATTGATTTAAGCATCTCTGGTTGTTTCAAAAAGCACAAATCAGCCTAGTAGCCCTTAAGGGCCTGGCCCAGTAAGGTGAGGATAAGGAGTTTTCTGTCTTTCTCACTGGGCAACTCAATGGGCCCTTTTAAATCACTTTCTAATTTGTGGACTGAACAAGGGATGAAAGCACATGTGTCATGATGAGAACCAGTGCGGGAGAGAAACAGGTGGGTGTAAAAAGAAGCTCAAGGACCTTTGCCCTTCCTGAGCTCAACTAGAAGCAGTTGCTTCTTAACCAACTTAACTTTGTCCATTTATTCTTCGGAGGCTTTTGTCTCCAGCAAAGCAAAGTGGGCATTTTATTTGGAAGGAACACGGTTCATGTGTGGAATGGAACAATTTATTTCTGTACAGCTTTTTTTCATGAAAGAAATATGTCAGATTTCCCTCCCCCCCCCCCCCCCCACACCCTTTCTCTTTGTCCTTAAAATCAGGCCACTCTTTTACATTTCCAGCAGTTCAAAGAAGTTGCACCACAAATTGCAGGTGTCTTGTTCCCCTACATGAAAAATGTGTGTCTTGGTGGGGGGGGGGGGGATTGAGAGAAGGATGTCAGCTGAAGTATGTTGACCAAGATCCCGTGGTCTTGTTAGCAGAGGCTGAAGGGTGGAAGAAGATCATGGCCGGGAGATAAACCTGCTGGTCAGAAGAGAACATTAATGCTGCCCCTACCTCCTCCGGTGTCAAAGGTGGCACACGCCACTTACGCTGTGTGTTTCTGGACACACTTACAGACATGGGTATATAAAATCTAGAAGAACATGGGTGTATGTATATGTGTGTGTACATAGTTACATATCTTGAATGTATGTGCGCCTGAGTTATTTAATTCTCTTTAAAAAAATTCAAAGGAAAAAAATACTTATAATCATTGCTCTGGCCTAACAGTCTAAGAAGCTTAAGTAGGTGTCTTCTGCCAATGTGGAATGTCTAATGCAGTACCTGCTTTTTATGTGAATTGAAATATATATAATACTTTGTAAATAGAGACTTGGCTTGGCTTTTTTTGTTGCTGTGTCAGATGTGAAGACACCCCGTTTTCAGGGTAGAAAGCATCCCTGTATTTGCCTCACAGGATGCCCATCTGTTTATTTCCTTGCAAAAGGTCCTTTTCCAATGAGAAAGGCGGGGTAAAAATACTCTAAAAAATAAATAATAAATAAAGGAAGTTGATGGAGAAGGCCCGATCAGAGCCACCATGGCTGGCTCAGCAGCTCCTTTCTCACTGGAGCCAGAGTGGGGAGGGTTGGGGTGTGATCCTGGGATTGTCTTGCTGGGAGAAGCCCCTTCATGAGCTGCTGCTGAGCTCGTGACCAAATAGGAGACTGGCCAGTCCTTTGGGGGGACTCATGGAAGACCCCAGTTAGCCCCAAAGAAAGGAGGCCAACGTCCAGACCCAGTTTTGGGGACTCTTTCCAAATGCTCCCCTTCACATGGGGTGAGATCTTCTGGGAGTTGTTGTCTAGAAGGGTAACTGTGTGTCAAACTCCCTGCACTCCAAGCCCTTTTGTCACCAGCCTGGAAATGAACCTGGAGTGGAGATTGGTTCAAATGGGAAGGATGTCTTTGTTGGTGGCCTCATTTGCTTTTGGCCATTAGGAGGCTTCAGCATCCAAACGGGATGAAAGAAGAGAGTGTGGTCTGGGGTGTGAGGGTTTTTCTTCTCCAGTTGCCAATTTATATTCACCAAGCAGTGGACGCCTCATCTAGCGAACATTAATATGCATGAGTCGATCTTGCACTTCCTATTTGCAGATGGCTAATTAGTTCTACCGGGTTTCTAATCCGCCTGGGAGGCCAGCACAAGGAGGGAGTCGAGCGTGGGTCTCTTGACCCCCCCCAAGGGTGTATTCTAGGGGTCCCCCTCGGTGTTATAGCCCTGTAGCTGGAAGGAGGGCCTGCTGCATTGAAGAAAGAGGACCCACATCAGAGGCAGCAGCCCTTGGGATGGGAAGGTCAGTGGAGGGATCCCAGGCGTAGGCGAACTGACCAGTGCAGAGAAAGCCCTGTCTTACTCTTAACTTCAGGCCTTTCCTCTTTTTCCCAAGACCCCCATTTCCTGGTGGCGCCAAGAAGATAGTTACAGGATTGGGTAGAAATACCCGAGAGATTCACAGGCAACCGACCAAAGGCTTGCAGCTCCAGTAAAAAAAACAAAAACAGGACATCTGCTGGTCGCAGCAGAGGAGCCCAGCGGGGTCTCTTGTCCCGCTGCGTTTTGTTTCTGAACGGGAACTCCTACCGCTCTTAAGAGATTCCCAAGGTCAGCCTGGTCGAGATAATGGGAGAAAACCGTGCTTGCTTTCTCTGTCCGGGATTCGGAACGAAGCCCTGTGTGGTTAGCCTCCCAAGAACCTCCCTGGAGCCTCTGTCTAGCCTTGACATTGTTTTGAGCACACATTTCTTGCAACCCCCCCCCCCTCCCCAGATAATCTGCTTTTGTGCAAAAGCGTTGGCTGGGCTTGTCCAGCGTCTTCCCGGCAGGTCTTCACTCCGGGGTGGGGTGGGGAGGGCTCCTTCGAATGGAAGAGCGAAATCGGTCGTTCTGGATCTACGGAGTTCTTTTCCCATTGCAGGTCAATGAATGCGACCTGTCCGTCTGAGTAATAATAGCACAAGGTGGCAAACCTGGCGTGTAAGGATCGAGGCCAGCCGGCGCTCAAAACCCAAACCAAATGCCCCTCCATGGGTCAGGAAGATGATGGGGATTCGGACGCATCTCCTGACATTCCCCCCCTCCCCCTTCGTCCCCTCATGTCTCCCAACTACCCTTCCAGGAAGGGTGGAGCGAAGGATTCTCCCCAAAACATGTGACACAGTCCCCAAGGCTGAGTAAGCAGGGACTCCTCGAGAGCAGGTTTCCTTGGGCGTTCTCTTTTCGGAAGCGAGACACCTTTTAGAACTGGGATCGCCGATCTAAACAACCAACACCCCCACCTTGTTTTGCGGCGGCGGCGGGGGTGGGTGGGTTTGAAGGTGGTGGAGTAATTCAGCTCACCTTGCAGTCAAGTACGGTTTGCCTGCTGCGAAAACACCCGGATGGCAAGAGCCACTGGATGGTCCAGCAGCAGTAGGGTCATGGGGAGGCTGCGGGTCTTCCTGTCCTTAAGGAACCTGCTGGATTATTAGGGGCTGTTTAGAGAAATCCAGGTATTTCTAGCGTTTAAATTGTTTTGTTTTGTGTAGTACGGCTGGGGACGGTGGAGAGCCACAACTCCTGAGGAAGGGACGATGAATTTTTGCTGCTGCTTCACTGGGATTTTTCTAGAAATTTCTCATTTTTTTTGTACGACTCCCCCCCCCGGGTCTGGCATCTCCCCCTCCCCTCCCCCTACAGAAATGGAGGAGGCAAACGCGTTGTATCTGCTAACTAACGCGTATTCTGGCTGCTTGGGAACCTCTCCCTTCCTCAGCCGCCGCGCTTGTCTAATTATTATTGTTGCGGCGTGTTTTCCTTCTGTTTGTGTATCACCAACCAGGCAATTAGCAAGTCCAGAAACACTAGTTGGAATGCGTGGTCTGGGTAGAAAAACATCCTGGAGTCTTCCCAGGGCACGCAGGTTACCTCTTAAGGCTTCTGCTGCCTTCAACGCATCGCTTTCGCCTTGATTGATTATAGTTTCACCCGGTCCTTCTCCCAAGGAGCCTTACCGTCCCAGGTCCTTCCATCCCCACCTGATTCCCAGAAAGATACACGCATTGTTAGTGTGTGTGTGTGTGTATGTGTGTGTGTGTGACAGACAGACAGACAGACAGACAGACAGACAGACACACACACACACACACACACACACACACACACACACACACACACACACACACACACACACACACACACACAGAGTCTGGACCAAGGGCTTCCTAGTTGAATAGAGATTTGAATCCTGCGTGTCCGGTGCTCTGAACCGCTCACAATCTCAGCTGTGATTCTCTCTGTGCCTGTGGAGCACAGAATCACAGGACCTTCCTGCTCCTGGGGAGGGAGAGGTCGGCGAAAGAAGAAGGGCGGGGTTAATTCTGGAGATGTGGGCTATAAAGAGCAAAGTTTGGGTCCCCCCCCCACACACACCTTTTTTCCTGCCCCCCTCTTTTCTTTCTATTTATTTATTTTTCTTTTTCTTTTGGAAGCGATTTCCCTTTCCGTCCAAAAGGGGAGCCAAACGCGACGGTAGTAAAAGCCATCCACAGCACATTGGCCCTAGCAGTAAGTCTCTCCCTGGGTTCCTGCCTGCTTACTTCCACATGTTACACAATAAATCGGCAACCTCCTGGGTGAATATTGTGGCGCACAGTAATAACAATCATCCCCCCCAAGAAGTCAGTTCAAGCTTAACAGCAGCCCTTTTTCATGGTTTTCCAGGCAGAGAAGATTTAGAAGTGGTTGACCATTTCCCTTCTTCTGGGGGGTGCGTGTGTGTGTGTGTGTGTTGGGGGGTGCCCTGGGAGTGGGCAGCTTGCCCAAAGCTACACAGGCCAGCTCTTCTGGGATGCGCACTCCGGAACTGAACTCCCAGCCATGCTGGGCAGTGTCGTACTTAAACCACCGAGTTCCTCTCAAATTGAAGAAAACCAGCGCCGGAATCTGTCATCCTTGGACGGGCGAGGGTGGAGGCAGCGACGGCCATACCTCCCCGATGGGGAATACACAGTACGTATTTCAGAGGCATCTTCATTTTTGACCCTGTAGAGAAGTTTATTTATGACATTTATGGCAGAGCTGTGGCAGAGAAAACAGAAATCGGAGTGCAGCAATATTCGCCCTCCCCCTTATTAAGCTCTTAAAGGAAGGCGGCGAATCGGACAATTCCTCTCTGGAGACCAGAGGGAGCTGGAAAGAGCCACGCTGGACCAGGCCGAAGACCTATCTGGGTTCCGCATCTGGTTCAGGCGGCGGCCAGCCACCAGCCTCTGGGAGCCCCAGGCAGGATATGAGCTGCGGCAGTCTTCCCTCTCGCGTTTCCCAGCAACTGGTAGACGAAGCCCATCGTCTCTGTTACTGGCGGTGATACATAGCCATCCTGTCTAGTCGCCATTGGAAACCCCCCCTTCTCCATTAATTTCTCTAACCCCCTCCCTTCAAAGCTGTCCGGGTGGGCTGTCACCACCACTAAACCCCGTGACATTGAATTCCACAGCTCCAGCGCCTTGTTCTGTGAAGAAAGGGGTTCCCTTTTGTCTGACCCGAGCTTTCCACTTTATTCAGCTTGTCTTGGATAAGATGCAGGCGGGGTGGGGTGGGGTGGGGTGGGGGGAGCCCGCTAGTTTCTTGATCAGGAAGATTTTTACTGTCCTGCGTCCAGGGAGCGTCGCAAAAACAAAGAAACAAGCAAAATATCTGCCCTGCTTCACGGGTGAGAGCCTTTATCCGATTTGCCCTGAGAGGGAAGAAGGTGTGGGAGCATTTTACTTTGGACCTGACCAGATGCCGGAGGTCCTGAGTCGTCTCGAACCCGTGGTGAGCAACAGCCTAGAGCTGGGCAACAGAGCGCAGACTAGGGCGTTTGCATATACCAAGGCGGGGTTCAGAAGCCGGAGCCCCCGCCCCAAACCCCGGGTGTGTATATTCCAATTTCCAAGACCACCACCCCGACACACACACACACACACACACACACACACACATACACACACACACACACACACACACACCAACCTGCTGCTGGAGGATGATGGAAATTGTAGTTCAGCAAACTCTAAAGAGACAGGCGCTCACCCCACATATGAAGGCAAGTAGGCAACGGCGAAGTCTTCCCTCCCTCGCTCACCTATGGAACGTTCGCCTTATCGCTTATACGCCTCTCCACGGAATCGACCTATATAACACCAGGCATCTCCAAGACGCGAAGTTCACCGGACTTGTGTGAACAGGTCGGTCACGTGCCTTTCGGAAAGGGGCTCTTCTCCCAGGGTCAACGTTCATTCTAGATGCGGGTTACAAACTCAAACCTTGGTTTCTGTTCCTCCTTTCTGTGAGTTAAGAGCTTTCTTCCGCTTTCTCAGCAGTGGTTCTGAGTCTGAGGGGTGACCTATTTATCCAAGAAGACCCACAGGATCTTGCGGACTGGACCTCAAAAGATCAAAAGAAGCCGCCCTTCTCCTTGGCTGTCTTAAAGGAAGCGCCGCGAGAACTTTTTTGAAACTTTCTTTACAAAACTTTCTTTACAAAAACAAAAAACCAAAAAACTTTAAACATCGCCCTCGTTTTGGCTTTTCTGATCAGTGCTGCCCGTAAAAGCTGGGAGCCTTAATCCCAAATTTTATACCACATTTTTCTAAGGAAGCGTTCTGGAGAGCTTGAAAGGTCGCACGTTTTTGTAATTCTTCAGTGATAACATAAACTTGATTCGTAAATGTATCACCAGCCCAGAACTTTGTAAGCAGTGGTACTGACCTCCGGTTTGGGCTGCTGCTCTTTACCCCATTTCTGATCTAAGGCAATTAATCAGTTGTTATATTATATAATAGGCTCCTTATATTTTCTTCTTGGTTTGCACATATATAACACATGCTTGGTTTCTCTGAGTGATATAAGGCATATGGGAAGGAATCCCGTGTTCTAGCTTTCCCCAGTTTCTTCCTTCAGCTTTTATAGTTTCGATAGTCGGACTGCGTTCCCAGTCTTCAGATCAGCTGGGACTGGGAGAGGCTATCGGCCATTTCCCTCCCACCCATTCCCCGGGGACTTTTTCCGGGCTTGCCCGAATGCCATCTTTCCTCCTGACGCCGGAGGAAAACAAACCAACCACGCCTACAAACAGAGAGCCTGCTAAACTTTCTTCACCCGTGCTTTGAACTCTCATAACAACTTACCTTCACGCAAAAAAAAAAGAAGAGCCGGACTCAAAACTTTTATTTCACGCAGAGGCGAGTATTATGGGTACAGGAGCCACGGAGATCACACACTGCTCGGGCGTGTCTTTTCCTCTGCCTACGACGGCTGGAGCAGAATCGCCCTTTCAGGCGGATTGGCCAGGTAAGCGTGAGCAGAATAGGAGGGAAGAGGGTGTTAAAAGCCTTCAGCAAGGATCTGGAGGAGGGAGGGAAGAAAGGCGGGAAGCGGTTGGAAGAGAAGCAGCATGCCCTGAACGGAGATCAAAACAGTCCGAGAAGAAAGGATACTCGCTTTTTTTTTGGCGTGGAGATGGTGGAGGACAAGACGCCTCCTCGGGAGATTCCTCAGAACAAACAAACACGCTCACTCGCCCACCCCAGCTCCTTCGCAAAACAAGGAGATACCCAGGTGCCGTTGCAAGAACTCGGGTTTATTTAATTAAACCGAGAAGAGCCCAAGCAACTCTCTACCCCCGAAGCGCCTGTGGCTTTTTGAGCGCAGGGTGACTCCCGGGGTTAAGAGAATGGTTGCACCTCCAGAGTGAACGTCTTGGCATTCTGGGGAAGCTGCCATCCTGCACCGGAGTCTGCTCCACTATGGATGGGGCTGACACTCTAGCCAGGTGTGGCTAACTCTGACTGGCAGCAGCTTTGGGGATGAGTACTCCCCGGGCACCCCCCGCAGATCCCTTAGATATACTGGTCTCCCATCCAGGTGCTGCTGACCAGCCCGGACTTTGTTTTAGCTTCCCAAACGAGACAAAATCGGGCTTGTTCAGGGACGTGAATGACGCTGGATTGGTCAGCCGAGGATAACGCACATCTGGAGCCCAGCCCTGCCGCTAGAAAGAGAAACTCTGCCAGCATACAGTGCATTGCGTGGGGCCACAGACACGAGGGCTGGCTCACGTGTCAACGTCTTCTTTTTGGCGGCAGATGCCTTTATTTGTCTGCCTGTGTAGCTGCACAGAGAGCCCTTCCTTTGCAAACTGAAACCCATCTGACCTATTAGAGAGGATATACCCTTCTTGGTCAATCGACGCCGGTATTTCTCTCGCCCACCTCGGCATCCGACAACAGAGACCAGCGAAGGTGTCAAACGAATGGAGCCTTTATAACCTTCACTTCTTAACCCATCCCTGGCTCATAAGATGAAACAATCCGGTCTCATTTCAATATTGTGACATGATTCAGCAGCCCGTTGGGAACACGCTTCGCGTAGCGGGTGAGGAACCCTGCTGGCCACCTCCCCGGGCAGTCTTCCCTGATTTTCAGGAAATAATGAACCATCCCAATCCAACCACTGCTTGCTGGGACTTAATCGGGGTTGACCGCTCCAAGTTTCTCTCTGGAAGCTCTCTCTCTCCTCCGCCCCGCCTCTTTCAGGGCCTCCTGTGCAGCAGCAAAGGCAAGTTGGGAAAGAGCGACCTCTAGCCGCGGAGGGCGATTGGCGGGGAAGGAGGCATCCTTTACTACCCGCTTGGTTTGCAGCCTTTTCTGCTGAGAGTGGCGGTGGAACTCGTCCGTCTCTTACATTATCTCCGCGTTCGTCCCCAATATATACCCCTAGACATCACACCCGTCTGTTTATTTCCCTTTGATTATCTCAAAGAGGAGCGACGAGACCAGGCCCGTCAGCCGTTGAGAAAAACAGAATACAACGTTTTTAAAAAATACGTGCTAATTTAAAAGTATTGTCAGTGGATGAAATAAAAGTGATCCGTTTTCATTCCAGCCGCCCACCATTCTTCTCATAAAGAACAGGCAAAATAATAATAATAATAATGGATTGGTGGGCTCAGGCCGCCACCACAACAGCTGCAGCCAGCTCTCTTAAGGTCGCGTCTGAACAGCAAGGAGGAGGACGGAAAGTTCCTTCACGTGGGGTGTTAGCAGCCGACTGCAACCTCGAAACGCTTTGGCTCCGGGTTTCATGTTGTCCCCCTACTCCCTCCCCAGCCGGCAGGGCTCGGACTGACCACTAGGAGCGCTTTGACGCTGAGACGCCACTGGAATGTTGAGAAAAGCTTGGCCCCGCCCCCCCATGCCAAGGCCAGTGGCTTACAAAGCAAAGCACCCTCCAAGGCACATGACCACAATGGCCACACATGCTGGAGGGTTGGGAGGCGGCGGGAACCTCAGCATTGCTGTCAGGAGCATTGTCACCTAATCCCCATTCAATTGCCTGTGTGTGTGTTGTGTCATTACAGTCGTGACCAACTCTTCATGACTCCATGCCCATGGAGTTTTCTTGGCAGGAATTACTGGAGTGGTTTGCCAGTTCCTCCTCCAGGCGCCTACAGCACCTGGTATTCCCTGGTGGTCTCCCATCCAAGTACTAACCAGGGCCAACCCTGCTTAGCTTCCGAAATCAGGCCAGAACAGATGTGCTTAGGGCATCTAGGCAGCTAATGCATGATGTTTATTTTGTTAAAGAAAGAGGAAAGCATTTTCTCTATCAGAATTTGAAATTCTGGACTTCCGTTTTGCATCAAAGTTCTTCTGGGCCAGAGCCATACATGTTGGAAAACCTCTTGACTTCTGTTCACAAATATACATTTTGAGCTTCAGTGTGTTGACCAAGTAGCTGTACTGAAACTTATGTGTGTTATACAGTACATGTTGTTTCAATATCGTGACATTGAAAACATATACACACAGTATATGTTTCATTTCAATATTGTGACATTCAGCAGCCCGTTGGGGACACACTTTGCGTAGTGGTTGAGGAACCCTGGTGTTCCTCCCCCCCCATATAATTTCTTCCCATGTGGAAAAATGAGCCTTTGCCAGAGATAAATATGTGGCATATAAGGTAATGACACTGTTCTAAAGTGTTTATTCCAAATTGTTCTGTAGTTAGCTGAGTGAAGAAGTCCAACCCAATGTTACCAGGGCTGGTTTGAAACCACACATAAAGGTGGTTTGCAACCAGCGTCTGAACTCATTTTAAGAAATATGCCTGGCATGCTTCTGCCATGATTTTCCCCTCTCATTTATCAACATTTTTCTGCAGTATCAGTGCATAGCCTGAAGAGCTGGATTTGGCCCATGAAAGAATGCATTAACCATTATAATATACAGTATACCTATACTAGGCACTAATTCTAGTTCTGTGGAGGTGATAAGTTCCTCTGCTCCTCAACTGTTAGAATACTATAAGCCCACTATCAGAGATTTGGGTTATAGGCAAACTGCAGAGGGCAGGGCTGCCCATAAACCCATCATTGAAATTTAGAGAGCTGACTGGGACCACTCCTGTGTCACTCTACCTTCCCGATTTTTCTTTACACAAAATGGAGGTGTGCTGGAAAAGCCCCCTGCACCCTCTAGTGGCCATTTGTTTTTGTTTTTTTAAACTAACACTTGAGAGAGGTGTGGAAGAGCTACAGTGCAGGGGTCCCTGAAGATCTGACAGAATTAACCCATGCCACATCACATCAGGGAAATGCACTTTTTTGAGCCAATTTCTCTCCCAGTTTTCTCCATCCAAAAATGCCATGTGAAAGTGCAGGGGTCCATATTTGGGCCCTGGGGTCTGGATGGATTCTTTATGTCAAGACTTGCACCCTTATAAATGTCAATCAGTTTTGCAGTGAAAGTTGGAGTGCAACAAGGCTCCAGACTGTTGCTGCTCCCATTTATATTAGTCATGGATATCATCACACATTACTGCTAGGAATGAACTGCGCCAGGACATTCAGACATGGAATGACGACCTCACCCACTTTAGATTTCATCTAAACATTAAAAAACTGAGTGTCTAGAGGCTGTTACCATGTATGGCATGCTCCAAATATATGGACATAACTGGAAGGTTGGTATCTTTTGGTATCTTGAGTCCCCACACCAAGGCACTGGTGACATCAATGGCAACGTGTGAGCAAGCATAAATGTGGCCTGGTTGTGTTGGCAAGAACACACTAGTGTGCTATGTGACAGGTGAATGCTAATCTGTTTCAAATCTAAGATTTACAAGATGATTGTCCACCAGGTTGTACGGTATGGCACAGAGTACTGGGCAGCAACAGTGGGCATAGAGAGCTTCCTCAAAGCCATGGAAATGTGTGTAATCTGTTGGATCTCTGTTGGTATTTCCCTACTCAACCACATGGCAAATGATACTATCCAACAGTAACTAAGTGTGAGATCAAGAAGATGAGAGAAAGCTGGCTTTGCTGGTATGGACATGTCTTCAGAACAGCACCCTCTTACCACCTGAAAGTCAATGGCCGGTGGTCACATGGGGAACCAAAACAGAGACGGCAGAACACGGTCAATAAGGACATGCAAAGTCATTTTTAAAAAGACTTAGGGATTATCCCAAGCATCAATGAGTGAAGGAATGGTAAAAAAAAGTTTACCAGTCTGTTTCTCTAGAAACAGAACATGGGACTTTTATTTCTCTGTATCTCTCCATCCATGGCACTTCTTCCTAATACAAAAACCTGTTGGTCTACATTGGTTGAAACTTTTAGCTATCGCTCTCAAGGCTAGCAGATGACTCCCCTCTCCCCTCCCCACAGCCAATATAATTGTGAATGGCCTTTTCTGTTAAGGTTATGGCATGTAGCCTTGTTGTTGTTCAGTCGTTCAGTCGTGTCCGACTCTTCGTGACCCCATGGACCAGAGCTCGCCAGGCCTTCCTATCCTCCACTGCCTCCCGGAGTTTTGTCAAATTCATTTTGGTTGCATCGATGACACCGTCCAACCATCTCATTCTCTGTCGTCCTCTTTTCCTTTTGCCTTCGATTTTTCCCAGCATCAGGGCCTTTTCCAGGGAGTCCTCTCTTCTCATGAGGTGGCCAAAGTACTGGAGCCTCAGCTTCAAAATCTGTCCTTCCAGTGAGCATTCGGGGTTGATTTCTTTCAGAATGGATAGGTTTGATCTCTTTGCAGTCCAGGGGACTCTCAAGACTCTCCTCCAGCACCACAGCTCAAAAGCATCAATTCTGCGGCGATCAGCCTTCTTTATAGTCCAGCTCTCACTTCCATACATCACTACTGGAAAAACCATAGCTTTAACCATCCTGACCTTAGTTGGCAAAGTGATGTCTCTGCTCTTTAGGATGCTATCTAGGTTTGCCATTGCTTTCCTCCCAAGAAGCAGGCGTCTTTTTATTTCATTGCTGCAGTCGCCATCTGCAGTGATCAAGGAGCCCAAGAAAATAAACTCTGTCATTGCCTCCATTTCTTCCCCTTCTATTTGCCAGGAGGTGATGGGACCAGTGGCCATGATCTTAGTTTTTTTGATGTTGAGCTTCAGCCCATTTTTTTCACTCTCCTCTTTCACCCTCATTAAGAGGTTCTTTAATTCTTCCTCACTCTCTGCTATTAGAGTAGTATCATCTGCGTATCTGAGGTTGTTGATATTTCTTCCGGCAATCTTAATTCCGGCTTGAGATTCATCCAGACCGGCCTTTCTCATGATGTACTCTGCATATAAGTTAAATAGGCAAGGTGACAGTATACAGCCTTGTCGTACTCCTTTCCCGATTCTAAACCATTCAGTTGTTCCATATCCAGTTCTGACGGTTGCTGCTTGTCCCACATATAGATTTCTTAGGAGACAGATAAGGTGTTCAGGCACTCCCATTCCTTTAAGGACTTGCCATAGTTTGTTGTGGTCTACACAGTCGAAGGCTTTGGCATAGTCAATGAAGCAGAAGTAGATGTTTTTCTGGAACTCTCTGGCTTTCTCCATAATCCAGCGCATGTTGGCGATTTGGTCTCTAGTTCCTCTGCCCCTTCGAAATCCAGCTTGTAGTTCTGGAAGTTCTCTTTCCACATACTGCTGAAGCCTGCCTTGTAGAATTTTGAGCATAACCTTGCTAGCATGTGAAATGAGTGCAATTGTGCGATAGTTGGAGCATTCTTTGGCGTTTCCTTTCTTTGGGATTGGAATGTAGACCGATCTTTTCCAGTCCTCTGGCCACTGCTGGGTTTTCCAAATTTGCTGGCATATCTTATGCAGCACCTTTACAGCATCCTCTTTTAAGATTTTAAAGAGTTCAATTGGAATGCCATCACCTCCACTGGCCTTGTTGTTTGCAATGCTTTCTAAGGCCCACTTGACTTCACTTTCCAGGATGTCTGGCTCCAGGTCAGCAATTACGCTATCTTGGTTATCAGGGACGTCCAGATCTTTCTGATATAATTCTTCTGTATATTCTTGCCATCTCTTCTTGATCTCTTCTGCTTCAGTTAGGTCCCTACCATTTTTGTCCTTTATCATATCCATCTTTGCACGAAATGCCCCTTTAATATCTCCAATTTTCTTGAACAGATCTCTGGTTTTTCCTTTTCTATTGTTTTCCTCTATTTCTTTGCACTGTTCATTCAAGAAGGCCGCCCTGTCTCTCCTTGCTATTCTTTGGAAGTCTGCATTCAATTTTCTGTATCTTTCCCTTTCTCCCTTGCATTTTGCGTCCCTTCTCTCCTCCGCTATTTGTAGGGCCTCGTTGGACAACCACTTTGCTTTCTTGCATTTTCTTTTCTTTGGAATATTTTTCATTGCAGCCTCCTGTACAATGTTACAAGCCTCCATCCATAGTTCTTCAGGTGTTCTGTCCACCAAATCTAGTTCCTTGAATCTATTCTTCACTTCCACTGTGTATTCATATGGGATTTGACTTAGGTTATACCTGACTGGCCCAGTGATCTTCCCTACTTTCTTCAGTTTGAGTTTGAATTTTGAAATAAGAAGCTGATGATCTGAGCCACAGTCAGCACCAGGTCTTGTTTTTGCTGACTGTATAGAGCTCCTCCATCTTTGGCTGCAGAGAACATAGTCAATCTGATTCCGGTATTGTCCATCTGGTGATGTCCATGTGTAGAGTCGCCTTTTGTGTTGTTGGAAAAGAGTGTTTGCAATGACCAGCTTGTTCTCTTGACAAAACTCAATTAGCCTTTGCCCTGCTTCATTTGGAACTCCAAGGCCAAACTTGCCAGTTATTCCTTTTATCACTTGGCTCCCTACTTTAGCATTCCAATCCCCTATGATGAGAAGAACATCTTTCTTTGGTGTCAGTTCTAGAAGTTCTTGTAAGTCTTCATAAAATTGGTCAATCTCAGACTCTTCAGCACCGGTAGTTGGAGCATAAACTTGGATTACTGTGATGTTCAAAGGACTGCCTTGGAATCGTACCGAGATCATTCTATCATTTTTTAGGTTGTATCCCAGCACTGCTTTTCTCACTCTATTGTTGACTATGAGGGCTACTCCATTTCTTCTATGGGATTCTTGCCCACAGTAGTAGATGTGATAGTCATCTGAACTGAATTCACCCATTCCTGTCCATTTAAGTTCACTGATGCCCAGGATGTCAGCTTCTGATAAAAGGTACACTGGTTTAACTCTTAACCCAGTGCAACAGCTAGTCTCCTTCCTCACTTTATCTTTAAAGATACCAACTTGACCAAGCTTCTGAACTGGTTTTGAAGCCAACCCATCTTTAATAAACAAAAACTGTGACATATTTGTGAAAAACTGTACTAATGCAATTATTAAGCCTCATGCAATTGCCTATTCCTAGAACAAACTTTTTTAAATAAAAAAAATCACAAATGTACTTCTAGGTCTGGGATTAGGTGGGTGGTATCTTCCACATAACTTATTTTTCCGTGTGCACTATGCTACTTTTTTCTAAAATCATGATGCCAAAAATTAAGGGGTGTGGTATACACGGAAGTAAGCCTTTCGGGGTAGGTGGGTGGAAGAGAACCGAAACTCACCTTGCTTTTCCCCTTCGTGGATTGTTTCCTGCAGGATCAGGCTCTGTCTTTCCTTGAGTTCTCCACTTCCACCACCCCTCTCAGCTTTGGTGAATTTGTTTTTTGCAGGATCAGACTCCTTTGGGCTTGAGCAGCCCATTAAGAACATAAGAAATGCCTTTTCATGCTAAAAAAAAGCATGGCTTTTTTCTCTTCTTTCCAGAGCACATTTCTTAATGGGCTACTCAAGCCCAACTGAGCCTGATTCTGCAAAAAACAAACAAACTCAAAGCTGAGAGGAGTGTTTAGAACAGGAAAATTAAAGGTAACAGTGTGTGTGGAGACCTCAAGGAGGATTTATTTATTTTATGTATTTGGGGGTCTAAAAAGTGGGGGGCATCTAATAAAAGGCGGCGTCTTATAGACGAAAAAATACTTTGTCTAAGTTTTTGTTCCAAACTGCAGCTGGCAGTTATGGAAGTGTGGAGCTCACAAGTAAAAAGCTGAAAAACTGCTGCAAGAGGATATAGACAGTGTCTATACTGAGAAGCTTTAGGTTCACCATGTTTCCCCAAGTCCTCCGACAAAAAGTCCCCATTATTTTTTATTTTATTTTGTGCTTTTTGCATAGTTTCTATTTCAAACCGGCTGTTGGGATAACCCATAGAGGTCTCTTAGTTTGTAATCCTGTCAATCGGGTCTGGGGAAATGTGTGACTCTCTGGATGATGTTGGACTCCCAATACCCTTCAGCACCTGCAAGCTTCATAAACAGTGAAGGATGAGGAGGTGCAGCTGCCCAAGACTGGGTGGTGGTGGTGATGGGGCTAGTTACAGAATCAAGACATGGGACAAGCAAAGGCACAGTATGCTGAAAAGTTAAAAAAAATATTTATTGATACTAAAACAATTAATTGAAAGTTATACAAAACTGTCCAGCATAACATCTTCTATGAGTTTTTAACTTGCAAAATAAATTAAAAAACAAATGAAACAGCCTATAAATCTAAACTAATGTTAATGGCCAAGGAATACTGGAAGATAGACATCACACAAGAGAAGCAAGCGAGCTGGTGAGGGTCAAGCAAACAACCCACCCCCCACCCCACCCTGCAAAAAAAAGGCAGCAGTAAAGCCCACAGTGAAATCCATGGGCATACCTTATTTCCAGCCTTATTTAATATTCTGGCTGGGAAGTCTGTCCCACTCTAACAAAGAACCTAAGCTTTCCCAGGGTAATAACATCTCCAACTTTTGTTCTCTTAGCACAAAAGCAAAGAAACAGCTCTAGTTAAAGCAATTAGAAAATGTCATACAAGAACTATTTGGCTTTTTAAGAATTAAACACACAGTGATTGACACACATGACAAGAAGCACTGAATGAATTTTCACAAGTTTCCATCTTGTGAAAGCCTTTTTTATTTTGAACTCAAAAGGGAATGTGCTGAATATTATAGGACTATCAAATATAAAGTAAATCTGGTGTGTGTTTTTTTGATATTGTAGATATTTCTGTTAAACTAGGAGGACTAAAACTGACCACTTATTTCAATCAAATTCAAAATATCCAACAGAAATACAAAAGGTGTAGAGTACTGGTCTGTTTCCCCACCCCAATGATTCATAATAATCTGAGAAATAAAGTAGCAACATTTTTAATTTAGCCACACAACTAAAAATACTTAGAAAAACAGCAGCAAACTTAAGAAACTTCTCCCACCAAAAAAGTAGGCTTTGAATACTAACCCTTAATCAATTGATTTAATTGATCTGTGAATTTAAATGCAGTTTGCCTATGAGATGAAAGTTTTGTTTCTATTTTTAAATGTTCCACTCACTTGAACACCTAGGAACTAATGGAGCCAACTTAAGTTATCAGAAACCTGTGGACCATTTTACTGGTTAAGGTAAGGCGTTTTTAAGGTTACAGGCTTTGGGATTGAAGTAGCTGGTTAACAGAAAGGCACAGTATTTAGAGCTTCTAAATAAGAGAAAGACAGAAACAGACCCTTTCAGTCTTCCAGGCAAGCCAAGGAATATTAAAATGCCTGTTGCCAGTGACACTGCTCAAAGACCAAAGCAGTGGCACAGACATTTGAACAACACAGCACCCCAGCAAACAGGAAACCTGTTGCACATTAAATTTACAACAGGAGAAGCATATTGGAAATGAGTAGCTGCAAAGTCTAGGGACAAGTCTTAGAACAAAGCAAAACACGGGTTGCACTAGCAACACTGTGAGTTACAGTATAACACTAGACACGCCCAATAGTTAGGGCCTAAGTAAGATATTACATGAAAGAAAATAGTGTGGCTGAATGGAGAAAATATCACCCCTGAAGTCTCAGGCTGTATCAATGGGCACCTTCCAATGAACAAGATAACCCATTAATTCACAGTCGAGTTGTTCCTCCCTCTTATGAAAAGCCAATGTCCACTACAAAACAGGAAGACGGCATACCTAATCAAGAGCTGCTATTTCAATGAATGGAACAAGCTAATTTAGCACAAGCACCAAGAGGGCACGGAGTCTCTTCCCCCTTACTTTGCTTGAGAACCTTGGCACTTCATGAAAAACAGCCATGCCCACTCAGTTGTGGCAACAGCATCAAACTGCTCCAAGCACTTCCTTCTAAATAGGCATGCAATAGAAGTTAAAGGGAATTAAGATTTACAAATGCCAAATATCTGATGATATTTGACACCCAGAAATGAGGTAGCAAGCACAACCAAAGTTTGTCAATCCATCATCTTCACGACGAAAGTAGGGACCAGCCAATTCTATTCAAAGAACAGAAGTAACCTCAACAGCAGCTCATTTGCCCAAGCCTGAACTTGCCAGGTTTTGCTGGGGCTTTCTATTTATTGGCTACATGCAGAATCCCTGACTTGGCTGGAGCTTAAACAAAAAAGCCAGAAGCACCAACACACTGTTACATTATGCCACCCAGAAAGGAAAAGACTGTTCCTTTGCTTAGAAGGCGGGGGGCACATATGCTAAAACCACACAATCCTTAAGGATTCTATTAGGGCAAAACAAATACAGCCCCCAAAACAGAGAAAACAGGAAGTAATGTTTCCTCATCCATAGATGGTAGGCGTACAGCAATTCAGACTCAACACACAAAATAAAGGAGCCGGACTGGAGAATAGTGGAAGGAGGAGGAGTAGAGACCCTCTGTGTCTATTTATTTGTATTCACCCTACCATTCCTAATTACAGAGATGCTTGCAGACCAAATGATCAAATTTACTTCTCTATTAGAACAAGTGACATTCCCACACATCTTTGCTTATTTTAGATGTGGCCAAGGCGGCTTCTTATGATGCCTTGGCCACTAAAGAGACACTGAGGCCCACCTGTGTGCAATCTGGGAGAATCAATTTCTCAGAATGATAATGGGAAGCCGGCTGATTTTTGTTCCCAGAAAAAAAGCACAGAACGCATGCACTGCTTAGTCAGCTTTCACTGCCTTATTCCATAGACATCAAAGGCAAAATTAAGAAGGTTTTTTTTTAAAACACAGGATCTGTAGAAATGTGCACACACACACCCCAATTTTAAAGGCAGCAACATGGAAATGAATGCTGGATTTTACTGGGGTTAATTGAATCCAGCTATCCATCCCTGAAGCAGAATCACTCAAATCAACAGCAGGCATCTATTTAGTGACACAAGTTTCCAGCCTGTCTTTTTCTCCTCTTTGTTTTGAATGAGAAGAAAAAACTGGTAGAGCAAACCACTGCTTTCAATAGGTTTCCAAAGCCTGCAAATCAGTGTGCATTAAATGTAAACCATAAGCCAAGATAGCAAAACCATCCATTGCCTTTTCAGAAGCAAATCAGAGATACCACTAGTTGATGGGAATGGCTCTTATTAAAAATATTTTAACGCCAATGCATTCTGTAACTATGTTAGTCCTTGCGTAAGTATCCAGGGTTTGAGGGCATTTCTTTGAGACTAATCCAACCACCTCTCTTGCTTCTTCCTATATCTCCCCTCTCAGTATGCTGTGGGCTTAGGAATTTTTCTAAAGGGCTTATTCAAGTTGTGGTTAAATAATACAATAGAAGACACTCAAACTGTAACAGAACCAGAAGCCTTGCTCAGTGCTAGCCTCAAACAGCTTTTGGCCTACACAGGAAACATCTGCTTGAGGATACATCTAAACTGAATTACATCCTAGCGTCTAGCAAGTTTAGATGAAGTGCAAACACTGGTCTCAAGCTGTTTTCCTCTTGCCTGCATGCTATGATTTCATGGTATCCAGTTCAAGGATGATGTAACAGTAAATTCTTATTCCAGCTAAAAACATAAGTAGAACTTTCAATGCCAACACTATCTGAAGATATTAGCACTATGTTACCCCAGGGATGTAAAACCTGTTTTTAGCCCATTTATTTACCATTTCCCTCTGAGCAGATGGGGTGGAGCTCTGGAGTCACATTCATGGTTACAGTTCCTCTTCAGAACTTTCCTACTAACATTGGGAAGGCAAGAGCAGCTGGGGCTGGAGCCCATCCACACTCCTTTCCATAGGTGGAGAAAGTAATGCCATGCTAGGGCTATGTGGTTCCAATTCTTAGGAAAGGATTAAACAAGGAAATGTAATCTCCCACTGAACATTAACTCTATAGAACATTTAATGGTTAAATTGCAAGCAAAGGTGTAAGTCTGGCAGAAGCCCAGAAGACCTCTTCTCTAAACATCCAAGGTCCTCAATGCCATTTAACTGGCATATATTAGTCTTAAGGCTGTTCATACATTATACAATGGCTAAGTGGAACATGTAAGGTATCAATCTTGCTTCTGCTGTTTCCTCTGTGTAAGAAACAGCGTGCAGCTGGTACACTACAGATACCATTTATCATTATTTCCTACAGTTCAGGGGAACCAAAATTGACCACATAAATACAGAACTTCAATATATGGTTTTTAAAATGACCTGCATGTGACTTACATGACATCTTACACAGGGCTGCCTTCCATGTCAAATTCTCTAATGTGTGAGATACCCCTAAGTATGCACAACCACACATACAGAGGTAGAGAAAAGAAGAGGGTGGGGGCAGAGTGTGTTCTCCACTATGGTCGCTGGTGGTAAATGAAAAAGCATTTTGTGTTCATGGAAAGACCTGGTACGTAGTATTTCCCAAAGCTACCTCCTTCTCATGATTATTTCCTGTCTGCTACAGGACAGGATTGGTGGGCTGCTTTCAAATGCTCAACTTGAGTGGCCTGTGTTCTTTACATCCAACCCCTCAAAACCTGGGGAGACAATGCCCTTTAGCTTCAAAAGTAAGGCATACTTCAGGAAATGTCAGCCTTGTTTTCATTTCTCCTACCTCTGTACAGACCTCCTAAATATAAAGGTTTGCTTTTGAGATTAGGTTGTGTTTAACTCACCTGGGGTAAAATCTGGATTAGAACCGTTGCCTTTCATGTTACTGTTTTGTAGGTTTATTTTCAAGATATCTTTCTGCAGCCTACCTGGCAGCAGGATACCCAGTCTTTGCCATTTCAAATGATAAAGCTAAGAAGCCCAAGTATAGCCAAAAAAACAAAAACAAACAAACAAACCATGGGCTAGAAACCAGCACCCACTTCCTCTTTCCTGGCTGTTTCCTGCAACAACTAAAGCCAATTCTCATGGGGTTGAGGGGGGGGGGGAAGAGTCTCTCAAACCCCTTTTCTACATACCAACTGGCAGCTGCATGATATCTTGGCTCCCAAGAAGAATTCCCTCCAGTTTTCAGGATGTTTCCAAAGATAATACTAGCAGAAGCCAAAAGCTACCAAGGCCAACATCTCCACAGAGTCGTCCAATACTGAGTTCTTGCTTAATGGCACATAGCTTACAAGAGGCAGTCACAGCTGGCCTTAGTTCTCCCCTTCTGGCGTCTAAAAGCAACAGTCAGGTGGAGCCAGCCAGCCAGCGAGACAGATCGCTCGCATGGCTCAGAGCTCAATAATGTCTGAGATTAAAAAAGCCAACACTGGTTGGAGATTCTTTGACCGTCACCGTGATCAGATTAGCGGTCACATCCGTGACAAAGACATGTTCGATGAGGCTGCGAGTGGGCTTCCAGTCTTGGCTAGTCTGGATGGAGACGGACATGTTCTGGCTTCCTCCGGGGAAAGAAGCCGAGTCTCTGTCTGACTCAGAGCTAGTCTCCTCATCTCCGGTGCTGACTTCTGAGAGGGCGGAAGGCTTGTGATTTTCCGCTGGAGAACATCCCTCCTGTGCACACGGAGCGTTGCCTTTTGTGGTTGAATCTCTCTTGTCGGTGGTCATTCTTTGTACTCCTGGCTTCTCACTTTTGCGAGTTTCTGGGTCTGCTAATGAGGACCCTGCATTGGCAGCATTTGGACCCCCACCACCACCTTTGGCTGCACCTATTCCTGTGGCTAGACTGCTGCCACCACCACTTTTGGCTGTAGTTCCACAACTATGACGAGAAAAGCTACTGCCGCTAGTGGGATTTGGCCCATTTTTCACACTTTGCAGGTTTAAAGCTTGGAGACTGAGCTCCTGATTGGAAGCCGGCTGGCTGCCAGGAGAGCCAGCAGGAACTTTATTGCCATTGTGCAAACTCTGAGCAGCACCAACCCCGTACCCTGTCTTCTGTTCCCCCAATGCACTGCCGCTGGGCCTCTTAGTCACTTTGGACCCTTGCATGGTCAACTCCAGATCCCCAGCACCTTTCTGGTTTTTCAGTTTCAAATCCAGCCCTAGGCCGCTCTTGCAGGACATGGCTGACTTGAGAGTCAGCCTCCCCACAGGAGAGGCCTCGGCTGAGCTTTGGTTCTGGGACATCCTGCTCATATAATGCACAATGGAGCTTTGCCAGCTGATGCCACAGTTTGGGCTTCCGGGCGAGGTACTCTTTACAATCCCAGAGAGGCTGTCAGGGGCAGTCGTTCCGGAACAAAAACCACCAAATGCACCTTGGGCTTCCTTCATATGGGATTTAAGCATGGCAATGCCAGAAGTCTGAGCACTATGTGGTGGCTGCATCTTCCCCATCAGTTTGGCCCCCCCTCCTGATCCCACCTCCTTCTGGTTTGTTTTGAGCACCTTGGTCAGGTTGACACTCTTCTTGGCTGCCTTCTGCTCTGGAGGCAGTGGTTTGCGCCCACGCTTCTTCCTCGCAGGTTCTTTATTCTCAGGTTTGGCGACCAGAATCTGAGCTTTCTTTTGAGGCACTGGGTGACTCTCTCTGCTCCGCTGGGCTCTCTTGGGCTCAAGGTCACTTTCCTCCTCTTCTTCAGAAGAGGAAGACGAGGAAGAGGTTGAGGAAGAAGAACTGCTGGATTTGCTCTTTGAGGGCACCTCAGGTTCCTTTAAACACAAAGTTTAAAAACAAACAAACAATACAATGGGAGCTACATTATTGTGAACAGCTCCTTCAGTACTACTGCCAGCAAAGACTTCTAAGACAAGTCTACTGAAGTGGACTAATCTAGCCTGTAACACCAAAGCGGTTATAGCAGGAGTCTACGTTTTGCTCCTGCAATGGCTGGCTGCGTCTGGTTCTCTTCTGTGGCATCCTAATCTCTGTTATGTATGGCTATGCTAATTAAAGTAGGGTTAGAGTAAGTATATTCTAGCATCATTACATGGACAACTTTTTAATTTTCAAATCTGAGTAAATACTTTCAGTTGCTTCAATAAGGAAGAGGATTAATAATGTGCTCTTTTCTTGTTTCCCGTGGAGAGGAGCATGTCCTCCACAATGAAATTAAGTCAGATTGCACAAGAGAGTCTAACCCACTGGTGCACAAGGAACAGGCATTGAACACAAGCAAACATACTCCCCCAATGCCCAGCTATAGCTCGGCTCAGTGCTTACTCCCAGAAGGCACCATTACTTACAACGTTTTTCCGAGGTCTTCCTCTTGGTCGTTTGCCCCTCTTCCGATTTTGAACCTCTTTCTCGTGTTCTCTGAAAGACAACAAATTCCACCATAGTTGTTACATTCCCACATGACCTCCCCCATCAAAGGATGCCTCACTGTAAATACAGCTTCATGCCACATTCAGTAGCACATTTTTATTCATCTCCCACACAAATCTTTCTCCACTTGACTGTGATTATACACACATCTGTCATTTAGCTGAACCCAACCCATAGAGACCCTAATAGGGTTTTCAAGATAACTGAGATATTGAATGAGCTGTTATCATTGCCACTGCTCCCCCACCCTCTGCATGAGTTTTCTTGGCTGAGCATGGAACCCAGGGGTTCTAAGTCTCAGTCTGACATTCTGCCCTCTGCACAGATAACAATTTCAACACAGGAAAGGCCCTGGAAAATTGGCTGATTTCTTAACATTATAGGTTAGCATGCCACAAAGCAAGATTCAAGGAACCTGGATTTGTAAGAGTCTTTAACTGCTATTCCTTCATATGTTTGTGAGCTTCTTCTGTTTCTATGGAGTAAAGTTGTTGGTTCTGTCCCATCCTCTGTGCATATCTACCACATTTCTTCCTTGTTCTTTACATGCAGTAGTAGGTGATTTATTGACAAGTCTAATACAGTGGTGAACTGCCACTCATTAATGAATCTCTGCTTGTATTTGTCACATTCCACCACTGCTGTAACTTGGCATGCAACAAGGAACCAAAATATATCTCTGAAGATTCTCAGGTGAGTTTATCTAGAAGTTGAGCCATGGCAACTGGACTTCTTTTTCTTGAGCGATAGAAACTTTTCGCTGCTCATCCAAACAGGTTTATCAGCCTGAATACAGCTAGTGTGAGTACTCCCATCTTATAGTCTGCTTTGACCTCTTGTCACCCTGGTCTGAAATAGGCTCATAGTCTGAATAGGTTTGTTAGGTAGATAACAGTATCAATAGCCTTAAGGTGAACAATGGCCAAAGGTGCTGAAACCCATAAAGTATGGGCCTTTAGCTATGGCCTTGGTTTTGGGCCCCTGGATATTCAAAGTGGGCCTTCAACAAATCAGTGTTCTGACCCAGAAGAACAATGGTTCAGCCAAAGACCCAGACCCTACAGAAGAACCTGGCTGGAGTGTCTGAGAAGCTTAAAATGATTTTTGGCAAACACCACATCCCTGTTTATTTCAAACCCACAAACACACTAAGGCAGAGATGTGTCCACCCAAAGGACCCGATACCAAAACACAAAAGGAGCAATATAGTATATGTCAGTGTTTTTCAACCACTGTTCCGTGGCACACTAGTGTGTCGCGAGATGTTGCCTGGTGTGCCGTGGGAAAAATTGAAAAATTCTAAAGAAATTCAATCCAGGGCCGGCGGGCGGCCCACAGCTGGGAGGTGCTATAAATAGCGTCCAAGAGCCAGCTTGGCTCCTCCCCCCCCGAGGCCCGCGGCGCTGGCGTCACTTCCTCCCCGGCCGGACCTGGCCCCGCTCATTCTCTTAGTGTTTGCCCTGTGCCTGCCGCCACCGCCACGACTCGCTCGCTTCCCTCTCCCCCCCTCCTTTTTTTACCCTGGACCACCACCACCCCTTTCCTGGGAGCTACCAATGGACTGAGCCGCCCGACAGCCCACCCGCCAACACGAGCCGGCCCGGGAGCCCCAGCCCAGAACAAACCACCAGGTGAGGGGAAGGGGAGGAGGGGCGCCCGGCTGCCCCACGAGCAGCGTGGCAGGGCTGCGAGGAGGAGGGGATGGAGGAGGCCTCCACCGGGCCTGGGCTGAGGAGGCGGGCGGGCGGGGGGGCTACTGGCACGGCTGGACGGCCGGCTGGACGGCCTTTAGGGTCCGGGAGGGAAAGAGCCGTCTCTGAGGGGCCCCGCGATGGGTTCCTTGAAGTCTTGCCCCTTTCTTTCTGTCTTGGGTCGCCCTCTTCTATCTCTCTGTCTTTTCTTTCTTTTTTCCCCCACCTCTCTCTTTCCATTCGTACCCTTTCCCCTCTTCATAGAAACGTGCTCATTTCTAGCCTGCATATGTGTATGTCTAGCAGCCTGCCTACTGTAATTAAAACTGTAAACCTCCCAGAGACTCCTTGAAGTGGTATGGGGTGGTATACAAGCAGAACACTTTCTGCCTTCTTTCCTTCCTGCCTTCCTTCATCCTCCTCCCCTCCTGTCGCTGCACTTGCTGAAGGCATCTGCCTTGGCCACAGTGTGGAGAGCAAGATGGGGTTTTGGGTCTTATTTGTGTTCCTGGAGAGTCAGTGCCCCTTCTCAGGTCTCCACTGGACACAGAAGTCCATGCAGGGCAAAATGTCTTTAAAAAAACAACACAGGTAAGTGGGAACTGGGTGCTAGAGAGCGGGCTGCCTCAATCTGTGGCCCCTCTGTCCTGCTTCTCCCTACACCAGCAATGGCGAACCTTTTAGAGACTGATATAGGCACAGAGTTAAATTTTTTAACATTTTCTAATGGTGGTGTGCCTCGTGATTTTTTTCATGAAACAAGTGTGCCTTTGCCCAAAAAAGGTTGAAAAACACTGGTATATGTGGTCCAATGCAGTGAGGAGTGTGCAGACCTCTACACTGGAGAAACTAAATTGACATTAAACAGAAGGATGGTCCAACAAAGGAGGGCTAACAGCTCAGGACCAGAATCAGCAGCACACCTCCACTTGAAGGACAAAGGGCACTCATTCAAAGACGATAATGTACACATATTAGACAGAGAAGATAGGTGGTTTGAGAGAGGGGTCAGGGAAGCCATTCATCTGAGCATTGAAAACCCTTCTCTCAACAGAGGTTGGGGCCTCAGCACAGTCTATCTGCTACTTATCAGGCTGTGCTTTCAACAATAGCCAGACAAATAAAAAAGCCTTCACCACCAAGGCTGTGATTTAACTTATGCTGATGTAAATAAACAATAGCATTCTGGCCATTATCTTTCTGCCACTTCATTTTTCCCCCTCATATTGATAACTGTGCAGCCGTCAGCAGCAATTGCCCCTCTCTGGAGTTTCTCTGAACATTAAATTCTAGCTTTTGAAAGTCAACATCACTTTTATGGAATAGCCTATTAAGTGTAATGTTGAATGAGCTGTACACATTTTGTACCGTCAAGTCAAATTGTGAAAAGACATTCTAATGCGTACAGTCACAAAATAAACCAATATTATGTATCTATATTAAATCAAATATATGTACATCCCACACCACATATAATATGAATTTTTAAAGTGCAGTTTTTCTCCCATTCCCCAACATAGCTAAAGATATAAAAAATAAAACTGCTTTTTAAAAGAAAGTCAGATCACCAAGATAGAAGACCATTCAACTGCAGTGTGTAGAAATGTTACAAAATTTCCAGCACATTAGAATATACAAGAGGGGGCAGGAGAAAATCTCATTATATTTGTAGGAATGCTGACAACCTATCCAGTTTTAATGGCATTATGCTTATCTTTTATTAGTCCTACAGGGTTTTCTTTAAATTCTTGAAATATTTTGCAGTTGCAATGGTGGAGTTCTGATATATTAGAATAGAGTAAAATAGAGTTTTTATTGTCATTATGCATATGCAAGATATGCACAATGAAATTAGAGTGCTGTTCTACTACACACTCAAAACAAAAAGGCACCATACAACACACATAAAACATGCAAGATATTAAAAACTCTTAAAACTGCTTATAAAATTTAAAACATCACTTAAAAACTGATTAGGATGGTGCTAAAACTGTTGTGTTTAACGTGAATACCGCTCCGGGATAAAAACTGTTCTTTAGTCTATACTTGTACTATATTTCACTGTATTACTTTCTGTTTTGTTTCTATAGATATCACATATTTACATTTTATGGTTACTATCTTTAATCACTTTGTTCTTTAAATGTTGCATACATATAGTAACATATAGTAAACATTTTACAGTGTTTTTACCACACTTGTTATCACATATTTAGATGGCTGAGCAGACTAATTCTACAATGACTTCTTGCTAGAATAGAATAGTTCAGTGATGGCGAAACTCGAGTGCCCAAACTGCAATTCAAAACCCACTATTTTTTTCGCAAAGTGCCAATACAGCAATTTAACTTGAATAGAGGTGGCTGTGAAGGGGTGATGTCGAGTGCCCACAGAAAGGGCTCCGAGTGCCACCTTTGGCACCCATGCCATAGGTTTGCCAACACTGGAATAGTTGATATATCCAAATGCACTCTTAATGTGGGACGGAAAAAACACTGAGTTACACATGACAAGTATAGAGCACTATACAGTACATTTAGTCGGGGAGGGGGGTATTCAAATCACTTATGTCCCCTGCAATCACTGTGTGTAGTATCTGCACAGCAACCTGAACAGGGAATCTCTCAAGAGCATTCATTGCCCCCTCTGGGACAAAGGTCAACGTTCCACCTTAAGGGAGGACCTCTTTTTACAAAGCAACCACAATGAAGGATTAGGACATATGTACAGCTACGGACTGAAACACACTCCAGCAGCTCATGGCTGGGAAGCATGGGTGTCTTGAGCCCATAGGGAAAAAGAGCATGCCTCCGCTCCCATTTTTCTTTACAGGGAGAAAAGTATGTCAGGAGCAGCTTCTGGGCCTGGAAGGTACTTTGCAAGATTGATAAAGCAGCCCTGTAATCATTCTGCCACAGTAAGTGATACACCATGGGACATTCATTTTCTCCACGGCTTTCGACTTAAGTCCCAGTCACAGAGGACCAGACCCACCACAAAGGTTGCTGGTCAACTAACTTATGTGTTAGCGGTAATTATGTCATTTAAGTAAGCCTAGTCCAACTCTATACCAGAACCATACACCAAGAGATGGGAGAGAAGGCGACCAAGTACACTGGTGCCATACCTGCAAAGGCTAACCAAGCCATTTACCTCCTCTCTATGTTGCCCAATAGGTCAGCTTTTCTGGGTAGCATCCAAGTGGGCCTAAACTATCATCTCTTTAGCAAACACACCCCTTGTTACTGCCTGATACATCCTAGTGGTGGCCAAAATCTCAGGTCACTGATAAATCTGCCACCTTACACTGCAGAGGACCTGAGTGGAAGGGAGAAGGAAGAGAGTCTTAAGTAGAAAAGGTCCTGTAACTCTGACAGTGCCTCAGCAGACACCATGTGCAGTGTGCCTGATAAAGACACCATTTATTACTTATTACACCCTTATTGGCATTGAGCAAAAAAAAAATACAACACAACAGGCAACAACGCTCGCATAGATGAGGAGTGTGTGCCTAATTAAATAACACAGGTGCTGAAAATGCAAAACAAAACATGTGACTAACAAAAACAACATTATATGTTTATTTAAAGGAACAGCTAGCCATCAACCTTGAAACTTTGGCCCACCTGGGGATAGTTATTTTCGTCCTGTGAGTGAAAAGCATAAAATTTTGGTGGAAATTGTAACCTGTGTCACTGTAATTAGTAGATTAACAATTTGGCAGTCTGCCTGGATAATGACACCACTACCTTGTTATTGCATCAATGACTTGTCATGGAGCACAAAAAGCAATAGAGTCCACTTGGAGCAAGAACGTTAAAAAATCATAAAAATTACTGGGAGCATCCTATTCACTGCTAGGAGCTCCCTTCTGTTCTACATGGTACACGACATAGCCATGACAATTTCTATCTATTATAGAGCACAGTGTGAGCGCAAGATGTACACAAGATGTTTTTTGTGAGACAGTGCCTAACATTCTGTTGCTAGTAATCAACATGTTGTTAGCCTGTGGAACTCCCTGCCACAAGAGGTGGTGATGGCATCTAGCCTGGATGCCTTCAAAAGGGGATTGGACAGGTTCCTGGAGAAGTCCATCACAGGTTACAAACCACGAGGGAGATGTGTAATCTCCAGGCTTAAAACCAGGGTACTTCAAGGGCCAGATGCAGGGGAGTGGTTGCAGGAGACAGATACCTAGTCTCATGCGCTCCCAAATGCATCTGGTGGGGCCACTGTGAGATACAGGAAGCTGGACTAGGTGGGCCTTTGGCCTGATCCAGCATGGCTCTTCTTATGCTCTAGTATAGTATAAATCGCATTAGATTAGACCCAGGAAATCTAAAGGGATTCGGTGAGCCAATTCAGTAAGCTCCACAGATTCAAACTCTAAGGGTAACATACTATACTAACTAAGTTAGTGCAGGCCCATTTAAGTCAGTGGAATATGGAGCCGAGTCACCTAATCCCCATTCAATTGCCTGTGTGTGTGTGTTGTGTCGTTACAGTCGTGACCGACCCTTCGTGACTCCATGCCCATGGCGTTTTCTTGGCAGGAATTACTGGAGTTATTTGCCAGTTCCTACTCCAGGCACCTACAACACCTGATATTCCCTGGTGGTCTCCCATCCAAGTACTAACCAGGGCCGACCCTGCTTAGCTTCCGAAATCAGGCGAGATCGGATGTGCTTAGGGCATCTAGGCAGCTATTCAACTGCCTACTCTTCAGCAATTCAGTGAGCTAAGCAACAAGAATTTGACCACTGAGGAAGAAGCAGGAAACTGCAGTAACTATGGGAGTATTTTTCTCCCTCTAGAGTTGAGGGATGCACTACATGCTGAAGGGATATTTGTTGTACTCCATTCATACATGCTGCCCTCTGTTAACAAACAAGTTGCATGTGTAGGTGCTGTTAGGGGCTGGGAAGTGTTGCATGTGTAGGTGCTGTTAGGGGCTGGGAAGTGTTAAAGCAGTACAACTCCAAAAGGGTGCAGTATTCACAAATGACAAAGTGGATGGCTGGAGTCTGAGAAGACAGCTGGAGTCGCTCACACATGAGAGCACAGGTTCTTCATTCTCTTACTGACCCAGATGAGATACACTACCCTAGCTTCACTGACTAATGGAATGCAGCCAAGTATAGGGTTAACTTTTATGCTGTGAGTCCAAAGTGGGGTCCCTCTTTAGGTCCCAGGCAGAGACACATTGCAATGTACTTACATTCCCCTGTGTTCTGTGCAAACACGGGTGAGTTGCCGAGTGCTGCCTTCTGGTATGAAGGGGACATTCTCCACAGCTTCCTGCACTAGAGTTCCCCCTGGCAACCCCCAAGCATGCACAATGTGAGATTAGCAGGATCTAGCTCCGTGATGCACACCTTATAACCCAACTTATAGTTATCTGTGCAAGGTTTTTTATATTGGCAATGTGTTGTGACCAAGTACGGACTTACAGCACGCTGGCTGCATAGCTAATTTCAGCTGGGTAGCTGGCTGCAGAACAAGATGGATAAAACTTAATGCTTTGAAGGCTCTAAGTAGGGTTTTCAAAAGTATGTGGACCCCGGCTGGGGTGAGATATTTACGGCATGGGCTACCAGTGTCACATCTCTCACAGTGCTTCCAAGGGCAAACAAGGATCTGAATCCCAATCATAATTCCTACTCTGAACATCTGTCTATAAAACACATTGGCAGTTTATTTTATTTATTAATAGTGCATTGTTTTTCAGTAACAATATTCTTTCCATAACAACCATGACTTACAAAAAAAGTATCACACTCTTATTAAAGGAATATTTTGGTGTGTGTGGAATTATTAAGCCATTGGAATTCAAACCTTCCATACTGACTGATAAGATAAGATATTTTTATTTACCTTCTCTAAATTGGATCAGGGCAGCTAAAATATATTTTAATTTCATTTAGATGCAATTCTTACCTCATCCACGTGGACAGAGAAGTGAAGCTGCTGACCCTCGACCAGCGGTGGCAAACATTCGGCACTCCAGATGTTTTGGACCACAACTTCCAGAATTCTGAGCCTAGACGGCCAATGAAGAAGGACTGTGGGAGTTGTGGTCCAAAACATCTGGAGTGCCGAAGGTTCGCCACCACTGTCCTAGACTCACTGAACTGGACAGGGAACCGTCAGAACAGGTAATGGAAGGAAATAGCAGGTTGAATCTTCAATAGTAATAACTAGTCATGTTCTATTCATATTCATATCCTTAGGATACAAATATTAGGATACACCACAGGTCATTTACTGGTCACTGCACAGCCGATATCGTCGTCGTCAAACCAATCAGGGCAGCAGCCTGGCTGGCTCTTCCCCGTCTTCCGACATAGCTGACCACTCGTCAGCAGAGCAAGGAGATGCTCCACCCACCCCACAGCCAAGTGGTCGACTGAACTGGGAGGCAGGGAAGAGCTGGCCGGGATGATGCTGCCATTGGTATGGCAATGATGATGATGGCCACACATGCTGCAACCAGTAAGTGGCCTGTCCAGTTCAAGGAGGGTACTGGGCTGCCTCAGCATCTGTGGTATCAATATATATGGTCCAGGTCTAGTGGTAACTGCAGAGCACTTAAGAGACATGACCATTTGCGGGCAATATAAAGGCAGCATTCCCTTTTTACAGAATGGGGTATTATCTTGAAGTCTTGTGAAAAGGTGTTCAGAAACCTAGAGTCTCCATAGGTGCTCTTCAAAATGCCTGAGGTCAGCAGAAGCCGCAGTATTGGATTTCACTGCAAAGAAGCATCACATCCATTGTCATTTTCTTATTCTGCTAGTTCTGGGCCATAAACCTGTAAAAAAATCCCTACGAGTATCAGCAGTGCAATATGGCCATGCCAACATTTAGGAAAAACACTTCTGCCTTTACCTTGTGTGCCAGAGCAAGAGGCTGTGGCTGGCCAGAACTAAAATACAATGTCCTGCTTCTACCACTTGCTTGCTGACATCTTTTTTTTGGTGCTATTTGGTTTTGACCACGTTCCTAATATATCCTATCACCTGGCTTGTTTCTGTTATTGACAGAGCACACTGACTTTGACTTGCTCAACATCTCTATATTATTTAGTTTTGCCAATGTTTTAGCCAGTCAGCTTCTAAGTAAGGAACTGCAGTTAGCAGCTGATTAGCTAGGCAAAACTGCCAGCAGCTGCAACATGGTGAGTGAGAGGAAAATTCCCAGCACTCATCATTACGGACAATTTTACTTTGCCTCAATAACAACAAATTGCAGCACTGCAGTCAAGCCTCTGCTCAGGACCTGAGTTTGATCCCAAAAGGCTCAGGCAGCTGGCTCATGGTTAACTCAGCCTTTCATTCTTCCAAGGTGGGTAAACTCAGTACTCAGCTTGCTGGGGGGGGGGGGGTACAAAATGTTTTTTTTGCATAACTACGTTGCAAACCACACAGAGTGTCCTAGCACAAACAAGCCAATAAGGCATAATACACAGTCCTTAATTGCCAAGCAAACTTCATCTAGTAATCTCTATTACCATCCACCACAGATCATTAGGAAAATACATCAATGCATATTACTTTGAACTTAAGTCTGACAGCCATTGTCTCCCCATCACACATGTACAGAAAACTCATTCCAGAACCCTTTGTAGTTTGCCTCAGAGTTTACTCTCCAGTTTCAGCTTTGTAATGCTGGCTTCACATTCTGTTGGTGAGCTTCCTAAAGAGAACTGGCAAGCAAGTGTGGCTTTTTGGCGTGATCCAGCAAAGTTCTTCCTTAGGTACTTCAAATGAATGAAAAAACTAAATACGCCACAGGCATCTGTACATATGTTTGAGCATAACAAATTCTGCATATGCTAGAGAGGACTTATTAAGTAATCAGTAAGTACTACTTGATCTTACAAGAAATTTTGCCACAAATACACTTGCCAAAAGTACTTTATGATCCTAATGGAGTAACTTCTTGAAGTAAATTGCCTGAACTTAAGAAACCACTACAGACATTATCTGTTAGCCAAAATCCTATTGCGCAATGTATACAAAGTAGTAAGTTTTTTGTCCTTTCCGCACCTGTAAATAAAGAGCCTCTGCCATAATCCCCAGAGGTGTTCTTTATTTAATTCCCAAGGAACAGATCAAAACCTATGCAATAGCATTTTGGCCACCGTGTGCAGAGTAAGCTGACTCAGTCTACAACAGGTAACATCTACTGATTTATCAATTTGCGCCTCTACAACTTACACTGTTAGCACTACACCAGCATAATTACACAACAGGGTTGTTTATCACCAAGAACATTTAATTGAAAAAATGATTAATCTTTTCAGCTATTGCTATCATCTCACACACAGAAAAACAATGAAATCTACCACAAGGCAAAAGAGACAGAGAACAATTTGAAATTTACTATCATGGCCCAGCTAATTTCACTTGTTTATCCCCCCCCTTAATTAGATCAAGAAAGTGTCCCACTAACAAAAGACTGGAATTAACTAGTACAACTCATTTATGATCCAACTAGTTTAAACACAAACACACCCTTGCAACCACTTAACACTGCATATGAATGGTGCTAAAACATCATGGAAAATAGGAGAAAGAGGCTTTATCTACAGTGCAGCCAATACATGATCCAAACCCCAGAAAGAAAAGCAGGGCAAAGAATTAACCACTGTATGAGAACACCCTGCACCGGTTTTATGTTTGATTCCATGCTGGCCATTAACTTTACCAGACTGGCTCTTAAACCCCTCCATATTTAGATATAGAAGGAGGGCTGGCTGATTTAACAGGGAACAATGAATACACAATGGCTAGGTCTGTATTCTGTGTCCAGAAGCCCAGCAGGTTTGCTGGACAAAACCAAGCCTGTGCTCCCCCCCCCCCAAATCTCCAACCCTATTAGTCCTACTCACTTCTTCTGAAAGGCCAAGAGAAGCCTGGGATCAAGAATGTTCTCTTCAGGTTCCCAGCTGTTGTGCCTAGGAAAGAGGAACATGTCACCGAAAACACACCCAGCTTTCTTAAAATAAACAGCTGATTGTAGGCTACTCCCCATCATAACTTATTCATTGGCGGCAAAGCACACTCATTTTCGCAAAGACACAATGCATCTGGTGGATGGGCATTCCCATTTCATTACAGGGAGCCCTCCAGAAATATACAAAGCACTAGTACCAGCAGGCTAAAGCTGGATCCCAGAGGAAATTTAAGACATTGATTGGGAAAGTGAGGTTTCGGGGCTGCGGATCATTAAATGCAGAAATAATTTAGTGGCACAGGACAGGGCAGGTTCCATTTGACTAATGAAAAAGACATGGGGAAGGAACCAGGAGGAGGATAGTCACTTATGAGAGGAAACCTCAGATGGATTAGGAATAATTTGAGAACACACATGCGAGCTGTGGGGGCAGGGGAGTAAGATGAGAAGCCAAGCAGTTAAGGATAAAACCAGAGGAGAGAGATGGGCTTCCAGGCGCAGCTGGTGGGAGGGGTAAATAGAGAGGGTTCCCTCTGAAGCTGACAAAAAAGAAAAACAAAACCCCTCTTTTGAAAGGGGGAGAGAACCCCCCCATCACGTGGATCAACTGGGAGCTCAGGTTTCTCCAAGGAAGGGAATCCACAGGCAAAGGGAAGGGTTTCCTCGTGGTCTCTCCAGGGGCAATACTTTAAAGCTCACGCAGGCCTCCTCCTCCGGTTTCCCCCAGACAACAGCAGCAGCAGCCAGGGGCAGGGAGAGGGAGGTACCCGTTGGCACAGCCGAGACTTTAGAGGGAGAAGTCGAACAACAAGCAACACATGGAAGGAGAGAGAAACAACAGCGAGGAGTCTGGGTTGAGCCGAGGGGGGAGGCGGGAGAGGAGAGAGAGAGAGACGAACTGCTGGTAAACAAAAGGAAGTCCACTGGGAGGAAGCCTTGGCTCCGCAGACGCTCCTCTCCTTCCCGACGTAATAATTCGTTTTTCCAAACAAAACCTCCAGCCACGCACGAACTCAAGGAACTTCCAAGCGTCCCCCGAGAAGGCACCGCGCCTCTCCAAAGCAGCCAACCTTGTTTGCGCGCGGCGGGGGGGGGGGGGAAGGGAGGGGGGGCACCGTTCCTCGCCCTCGCCCGCCTTCCCTTCTCCCCGGCGTCCGAGGCGTTCCCCAAACCACCCTCTCCCGCCGCCGCCGCCGCCGCCCCGGCCTCGCAAGTGCGGTTCCCCCCCCCCCGCCGCGCCGCTTTCCAACTCCTTGCTCGCTTGGGCTCAGCCGCCGCCAGGCCCCGCCCCGGGACCCCCGTCCAGCCCAACGGCCAGAGCGGCGGGAGGGCGCTCAGCTGCGGCTTCATTGTCCGAACTCACTTGGAAGACCAGCCTCTCCACTTCACCAGATACTCCAGCTTGCCCTGCCGAGGAGGAGAGAAGAAGAAAAAACAACAACAACAGGGCGCGTTAGCAGGAGGCGAGGCGAAGGCGGGCGTCGCGGTTCCCGGCCGGCTGGTGCGCCCTCCCTCCCTCCCGCCCGCCCGCCCGCCCGCCTGCCTACCTTGCGGAGCCGCTTGCTGAGGATGCACTCGGCGGCGAAGACCTGCTCTCCCACGCTGCTCAGCTCCTCCATGGCGCCGGCTGGGCTCCCGTCGCCTCCGCCGTCGCCTCCGCCGCTTCCTCCTCCTCTGGCTTGCTCGTAGCGGAGCCAGCGTTGTGGCTGCACAAGCCGAGAGGGCCCGGGAGCGCGCGCTCCCCCTCGCCCGCAGCCGCCGCCGCTGCGCCTCTCGCTGCCGCTCCTCCTGCCGCCACCGCCGCCGCCGCCGCCCTCCCTCAGCGAGGAGGAGGAGGAGGAGGAGGAGGAGGAGGAAGAGGAAGCGCGCGCGCACGCATTTCCCCCCCTCCACCCCACACACTTTCCCCCGCCTCGCTGCTGCCCTTCGCTCCCCTTCTGGCGCACACAATGCGGCGCGCGCGCAGCCGGTCTCTCCTTCCCCCCCCCGCGCGCGCACGCCCAGCTCAGGGGCTCCCCAAATTCCCAACGAGCCAATGAGAAGCCGGGGAGGCGGAGCGGGAGGCTTCTGGCGAAGAAAAAGAGAGTCGAGGTGCTCCTATTGTCTCCCGGGGCGTTCGGGATCTCTTTTGATCCCCTTACGTACGACGTAGTGGGATTGGAGCGGTGCTCGGTTCCTGGAGTTGAATCCTTCGGAAAACATCGCCACACGTTGCCCACGTTTACGCTTAGTGACCGTTTTACTGCTTTTGGACATGCTGTCCTGGCCCCATCTGGAAACCCCAAACGCAATTCGGAAGTCGGGGTCTTAAGAAGGAAAGCGCCTTCTTCCTCAACTTCTGAAAAACTCCCGAGCTCGTTCACGGACAGTTTTTCATCCTGTCAGAAAAATTCTTCAGCGAGTTTTATGTTTTATGGTGTCAGGAAAAAAAAAATTTTGGGGGGGGGTGGGGTGGGGGGTCGGGTGGGGAGCCTTATTCTGCAATTAACTGGCTTTCCATTTATGGCGACCCTAAAAAATTCAAGAATTGCAAAACCACCTATAATTACGGTAATGTGCCTGCAAACTCAAGGCCCTGGATTCTTTTATTGAGGCAATCCATCTCATGTTCTGCCTTCTCTTGTTTCCTGCTGCTTTCAACTTTTATCAGCAGAATTGCTTTTTCTGTTGACTCTTCTCATGACCTGACCAAATTGTTTAGCCATTTTTTGCTTCAGTATCAAATATCAATTCCAGTACCTGTTGTTATGTGGCATCAAGTCAGAATTGACTTGTAGTAACCCTAATAAGGGTACTTGAAGTATTTAAGGAGCGATTTTACTAGTTTACTAGTTCCACCCATCCAGTGAGTTTCTAGGGCAGAGCCAAGGAATGGAAACCAGGTTTTCAGAGTCCTAACTCATTACTTTGTCCACTAAACCATATTGAGTATTCCAAGTCTTTAATTATTACGGTCATTGACCAGCGGAGCATACTGAGTACTGTAGGTACTTGCTTGTCTTTCTGGCAGTCCATATTATCTATAATACTCTCTTCCAACAGCACAATTCAGAAGGCTCTTTTGTCTTTTAACTGTCGTACATGGCAATCAGAAATACTAAAGTATGGATGATCTTGCCATTGGGGCCCAATAACACGTCCTTACCAGGATATTTCCTGTTTCCTTCACAGTTTTGCCTTCAAATCTCAGTCTTCTGCTTTCCTGGCTGCAATCTGTGAAAGGGGTCTTCTTTCCTAGGTTCGTTCACAGGAGGCGTGTTCTTTGCAACAGAACTTTGATTTAACAGAAGTATCATGAACAGTATTGTAATATCAAACGGTTCAACACTCGTTGGTAACATCCAACGACTTGAATCCCCATCTCTCATGGGTGTTTGATAGTCTTTCAATGTGGGGGACAGACCCCAAATCTCTGGATCCCAAGCAAATGGTCCCGCAGCAAGAGTAACACACCCAGTGTCCCTCCAAGATCCCACTTGGTCCTAGTCTCACCCATGGGGTTTCCTCCCTCCTCCAGGGATCTTCCCTCCTTGGTTGGGCAAGCATGGTCCATTCTAAAGGCAACACTCCTGGACCTAGTCTAGACTGTCCCTCTCTCTTATTTAATTCATGGCTTTCTCTACCCTCCCCCATACGATAACAATGGTTTATGGGGCACTCTGTGATTCTTCCTCTTCTCTGTCTCCTCTAAGGGTAACTTTATCAATTCCATCTGGTGTCTCTCAGGGTCTTCTGTCTCTATCCACCCCCACCCTGGAGGCAACTCCTTTCTCTCTGTCTCTCTTTTTCTTTTTTCTATACTTGTTCTTTATTAACTGGCATGAGTTGTTTTTACACAGGCTTGTGGTATATAAGTCTCAAATAAAGTGAAGTATACCGTTCTTTCTCTATCTTTTCCCGCTCTTTTTTTAAAATCCTCTCTACCTCTTCTCCCCAGTCTTTTATTTCTTTTGTTCCCCAAAGCCCTTCCACAAGGTTGTTTGTTTCCTTCCTTTTCTTTTCCTGGTTCTTCCTCTTTTTGTGTTTCCTTCCTTTTCTTTCCCTGGTTCTTCCTCTTTTTTGTCTTTATGTTTCCCTCATCTTGTATTTTTAAATGGTCCCATGGGGTTAACACCACATAAGAAGTCTCATCAGCCGTGGACGATGGGAGGAGTGGCTCACTCCCAGCACTGTTCTTTTCTAGAGATCAGGGTACAGACAATCTTTCAACAACTGTTCTCATTCTCATTGTTCTATCCTAACTGTACTGTATCTACTTATCCTGAGTATGAATCATGACAACCAAATTTTATCATATACCCATCAGAATGTTACTACAGTGGACCCTTGTATAACAAACAGTTTGTATAACATAAAATCTGTACAACATAAAAAATTCTGGAGATAGGGGAAATTTGCTCAACATAATCACCTATGGGGAGAATTTGTACAACATAAAAATGGGATTACTCCGTTCTCAATGCATTCCTATGGGAATTTGTATAAAGGAAAATTTGCTTAACATAATTTCATTTGGAACTAATTAATTCCACTGTACTCATAATCCATAAATTTTCCTCATCCTCCCAGTGAAGACTTTATTGTAATATATATGTAACTCTTTTCCTTCTGAAATTATTTGGTATGCTACAGTAGCCAACACATATCTTAAAATATCATCTCTAATGCTTATTTCTCTTCTGAATCTTGTTTAAACATTTGGCCTTCTTTTTGTTCCATACACAGTAAAAGTTTATGTTGACAATTGCTTTGCATTCTTTGAAGATTCATTAATGCCCTATAATTGCTTCAGTCCTTGGCTTCTCCTTTGTTTGGGGTTGGAATGTATACCAAACCATTCCAGTTTGTGGTCCATTATTTGTTTTATATCTTTGCGGGCATATTCTTTTGATAAATTCAGTCTCTGTAGTATGGTTTTGGTATTTCGTATACCATCAAATTCCAGGACTTTATTTCTTCCATGTGCTTCATAATTATTATTTATTAAATTTCATTTTTATACCACCTATCTGGCTGGAAGCCACTCTGGGTTGTTTATACCACATATAAACAACAGCCCCAAAATATAGTTTAATAAAACCTAAAATGGCGATAATAAAATGCAAATAATACTTAACAAAACTTCTTTCCTTATACAGTAGTGGTAACTCTACTTACGAGTTTAATTCATTCCAAATGCCTGCTCATAAGTTGAACAACTTGTAAGTAGAGCAGCCGTATCTAAAAAATAATTTTAAAAACAATTTAAAAATTGGGGGAAAATTGTAAGTAGAGCAGACCACATCTAAAATTTGTGAGGCAGCGGTTAAAATGACAACAATTTTCTGCTCTTCAGTTGAATTGCTCGTAAGTTGAGCTGCTCGAAAGTAGAGATTCCACTGTACTTTGAATCCACTGCTTTAAATCCCACCCTCTCAAGCTGCAGAAAACAGGCTTGTTCATCTCCAAGGCAGCCTTTCAAATACTGGAAAATAATTATCACCTGACCTCTCAGCATCCTTTTCCCCATCTCCGTTTAGCCATGGTTTCCAGACTTGATAATTTTGGTCAGGCACCTTTGGACACCTTCCAGTTTGCTGACAGTCATTTAAACTGTGGTGCTCTGACTGCATAAGGTCTGAGCAAAGAAGAATGGATCTGTGCTACTCGTTCCTTCATTTAGATAATATGCATCATTTGATGCTCTGTACGGTATTGCATTAGAATTTTTTTTGCTACCACATTACAGTGAAGCTATATCATGCTAAACTCTATGGGATCCTTCCAAATAAACATACAATGTACTGAACTGGATTCCAAAGAAACCCTATAGAAATTGTTTTACTCATAAGACCTCCCAGATTTCCTCCGGCTGTCACTTTACACTTACAGTAAACCAGTAAGTCTAATAGTAGTCATGCATTATCTTTATAATTATATGTTATTAACAGTCACTAGAGAACATGGGGGCAGGAGGACACTGTTGCGTTCATATCTTGCCTTCTCGGTTATCCACTGTAGGAAGAGAATGCTTGATCAACTAAGTCTCTGATCTGAACAAGTTAGACTGTTCGGGTGTAATATAGTAAGTCTTATGACCATTAAAAAATAAACCAGTGGAAAAAAAATAAACCAGTATCATTATCCCATATTGAAGATGATGGATTGAAGCTAAGACCCGGTTTGCTTCCAAGCCATGTACTTTCCAATTTTCCAACCTCTCTCTTAGCTACCACTTATTTCTCAACCAGTAGATTAAGGATAAAACACCAAACTAATGCAATAATTCCTAAAAGGAGAAAAATAGAAAAAATATACAATTAATTTCTCTTGGTTCTCAGCTCTTTGTGACAGATAAGCTGGCATTAGAAGAGGGAATTCCTTAAGAGATGAGAATGTCTGATAATCATAAGGATATTTCAATACCCCTTGCAATTGGGCATTTTGTAATTGGTCACAACTTCATTTCAGATATATTTCTCTGTCAAAAAGGTTTACCTGAAGTACATTTACGTATATAGTAAGGGTTTTGACAGCAGGTTTCACTTTTACATGAAAACTGCAGATTCAACTGTTCATTAAACAGTTATTCGACGCACTCCTTTTGAAATGTTACGACTCTGTCAAATAATGTTCTACACATCAAGGCACAACATTTCCTTACTACCACCGTGCCCGGGAATGAGGAAAGCAAACACATCTTAAACATGCAACAGCTGAGAAGTCTTATCCCTGTTTTTGATGAGCTCAGCTTGGAGACAGTGAGCTTCTATTCTTTGAGTCTGCAGCAGAGGAGCCGAGGGAGTGGGGAAAGCAGTCTAGGCAGAAAAGGACGAAGAAGCGAAGAAGGCGACCCCCCACCCTCCCAACCCGGGCAGGAGGGCTGGAGCAGATCCTAATCCATTTTCAAGCATGGGGAAGAAGAAACGACCCAGAGTAAGATCCAACTCAAACTCCCTGGTAAAACCAGGTAAACCACTCCAGATAGATGATCTTCTGCCACAGAAGGACTTGGTGAGTGATCTCTCTATTATGTTTATCAGCACAAACAGATATAGTGCTTTAGACTTGCAATTGGAAAATCAAGGCATCACAGATGAAACTCGCACATCTAATTATAACAAAATTATATCTCCCATATGAACATCTGATAAAAAGTCCTCGCTTGAAGGTAAAATAAACCAGGAGCGTCTGAAGGCCACCTCTATGGATTTAATCTCTCTCTCTATGGATTAAACAGTTATTCATTGAAGGAATAATTGAATTTTCTGTATATTCAGTTTCAACCATGGATTCCTTGGACATGTCCCAACATATTAAAAGCTCCACCCTCATGGCCAACGACTCCTGTGTTTTCTACAGGGCAGAAGGAGAGTCAACTGATGGTGATGAGCCTTGTGGTGGTTAGAGTCTGAAATGTTAGGTATTTTCTAAATAGGTTAACCATCAGAGCATTATGGGTTAGCCAGCAGAAGTGGCTTGCTGACAACTTCGGCATTCTCTAAGACTGAAATATCTTTCAGGATGCAAAACTGCAAATTTGTGAAATTATAGAAATGCTTATGTGACAAGATGTTGAATCAGCAAAGAAGTGTCATTTTAGAAGTATAACTTTGGACATGCACAGAGGAACACCAGGTCATATCAGGTAAAGAAAAAGGAACAATTATTAGTGCAACAGCAAGCTGGTCTGAGCTAGTTCCCATAAAAGCAGAACTGCTGGACTCTGGCTAAAAGGGTATTTAAAGAAGAAACACACTCCATTTGAGCGTCTTGGACCTTTGCATTCATTATTAGTATTGCTGAATCTGAGTCCCCAGATGGACAGTACCACCTTCTGGTTTCCTGTCTCTGTATTATGTGTTGTGTCAACTTTCTATGTTATGCAATAAAGCTGGCTTATAACTTTGCAACCAAGATGTCTCAGAGCAAATTTTTTCCACCCCAAACTCCAATTTATCAGTGGTCCCCTTGTCATGGTCAGATCACCACCTGATAAAATATAGCCTCTCAGTGGCACTTCCCCTCACCCAAAATTGCGGTGAGCAAGGACCCATTAAGGTGGATCATGCCTGCAGGTTATTCCAAGATACCATGTGGAAGATTCCAGTTGATCTGTCTGGTGCTCCTGTTGATATCTTGGTGGATGGCCTGGTATGCCATGGTGGTCAACATGATCACACCTGAGCACCCCCTCTGCGGCTGAGCTCACCCAGCTCCTTGGTTTAATTAACAATTGCAGGTCATGATGCAGAACAGAATGAGGCTACAGAGCAACTGGTGGCAGGCCCTGAGGGTTGTAAATCAAATAACCTCTAAGATTGTGTCTCACATTTATCAATCCAGAGTGAAGGCAGCTAGAAGACCCTACTTTGCTTACCGGATAAGCGAAGCACAAAACCACGAGGCAGAGCTCTTTCATAGAGTGCACGATTTATATGGGGTTGGTCACAATCAGGGCGGCGCGTCCATTAAGGCGAACTAGGCAGTTGCCTAGGGTGCCAAAATGGACAGGGGGTGCCAAAATGGACAGGGGGTGCCAAAATGGACAGGGGGCGACACCCCCCACCGCCACCGCTGGCTAGCCTGCTGCCCCCCCCGCCCCTGCCGCTGGCCACCGCCGTCCGTCCCCCGCTGCCCATCACCGCCCACCCGCCATCCCGCCCGCTGCCCGTCTGCACCCCCCCGCGGCCCCCCTGCTGCCGCCTGCCCGCGCCCCCCCCACTGCCCCCCGTCACCTAGGGCACAGAAAAACCAAGCGCCGGCCCTGGTCACAATGACAGGCCTCACAGTAGTATTTCCTGTGACCAATTTGGCATCTGTAAAATCTAAAACGGAGGCCATCCATCAGGACCTTGACCTTGATTTTCAGATAGTAGATCATATTGAAATGTCTTTTGCATTGCATTGTACAGCTAATCTTAACACAATTTCAACTGGTGATGCCAATGGAGGTGGACAGAGCACCCGATAGAGCCTCCATCTCCTCCTTAGATCCTTGCCCAGCCTGGCTCATAAAAGCAGCCAGACTGATGACAACACAATGGGCCACACTAATAATTAATGGGTCTCCCCAGTAGGGCAGGGTCCCCCTAGCCCTCAAGGTGACACTTATTAGATCCATTAAAAAGAAACCTAGGTTGGCATCAGATGACACTGGCAATTATAGACACGTCACCAATATTCCTTTTATGAGCAAGTTAATGAAGAAGGTAGTAATTGATCAGCTTCAGGTGGTTCTGGATGAGACCAATGTGTTTTATCCTTTCCAGTTGGAGTTAAGGCCCCATCATGGCAAGGAGACAGCATTTATCACCCTAGAAGATGACCTTCTGAGGGAGGCTAATGGGGGCAAGGTGTCTCTGTCAATCCTCCTCAATCTCTCAGCAGCCTTTGATACCATCAACCATGGTATCTCCCTTGGGAGTTTCTTCAGGTTAGAGATCAGTGGCCTTGCTTTTGCATGGCTCTGGTCCTTCCTAGAGGACTGTCCTCAGAGTGTGCAACTTGGCAATATGACTTCTACCTCATGGATCCTCAGTTGTGGAATTCCACAGGGGTCATCTCACCAATGTTATTTAATATATTGTTATTTAATATACACCTGCTCCCCCTCACTGGGACCTTCAAATAAATGTTTAAAAATTGGTTATTCAAGCAGGCTTTCCCAGATTCTGGGGCACAGCTCCCAGGCTTTCCTGCCACTGCCTCTTCTACTAATTGTTTATTTTTATTGTATTATTGATTTTGTTTTGTTGGTTGTTTTGTTGTTGTAAGCTGCCCAGAGTGCCTTGATATGTATGTAGAGAGTGTAAATTTAAGTTGGGATTAAAAAAAAAAACCAACAACAGCACAGAGAAAACTGCATCAGTGCAGGCTTGCACCAAGGCATATCCCAACAGCAAATGGTCAGGTGATTTATAAACAGCTATGGTTACCTTTAATCTTGAAAGAATCAATGTGAAAAAATACCTTCTGGTACCAGTGCCTGCCTCTAGATTTCACTGGTGCAGACATACATCATTTATAGGTTTCCTCTCACTCCAGTCACCTTCCCTTGGGAAACCCATGGAAAATTCCAATCATGAGACACCGTTCTCTGCTCATACTACCACCCTTAGTGTCAGAATGTCTTTAAACTTCATTGATCAAGAAATCACTCCAGGATGCTGGAGAAATAGGTTTCAGTTCCACTTCTTCCTCTTGCAAGCAAAAACCTAGCCTTTTGCTTTTTGATCTAGAGGAGTAGCCAGGGCTCCTAATATTAAGAGATGTTATTACAGATATTTGGAAGAACCAAATGCAGGCTTGAATATATTTCCGGCTATCCGCATATGGCATTATCTGGTGAATTCTGAATCTGAATGTCCATCTCCAGTTCAGAAATGGAGACATAATCCCCTGCCATCACTTTGTTTTCTGAATAAATTCTCAGTCTGAGGGACATCCCTATTCATGGGCATACACAACCCTGACATTCAGAGGAGTAATATTTTGCATCTGCAGAAGTAAGCAAGGGTTCCTCCAAGTGTATGCCAAGGAAAACTTGTTAGTCATTAAAGTGCCGGAAGACTCTTTTTGCTGCAGACCTCTGATGTTTCAGTCCAGTCCCCACTTGCTTGAGAGCAAAGCCCACAACACTCACTTCTAAATACACTTGAGAGGGTTATGTTGCGGAAATCCAAGGCTACCGCCAGCAGCCAGGTTAGCAGGCCACAAATATGTCAGATGGATTAAGATGCCAAATCCTTTCCAGGAGAAGAGGCTGCCCCTGCCTTGCGGGGGTGGGGTGTGTGTCACTGAGTCCTCCTTGAGCCTCCTTTCTTTCCTTTTCATTTGGGGAGAGACAAACTGGCATTGCCCCTGAACTTGGCTGAATAAACTCCCGTAGCCTTGGGATGATGTTTAAACTCAGGCCCTTGGTTGATCCTTCTTGGACGACTGGCCACACACACACACACAGAGAGAGAGAGAGAGAGAGAGAGAGAGAGAGAGAGAGAGAGAGAGAGAGAGAGAGAGAGAGAGAGAGAGAGAAAGAGAGAGAAAGAGAGAGAGAGGGCAGTGGTGGAAAAGGAGTGGTATGGAAGAAAAAAAATCCGGATTCATTTAGCTGCCTATGATTTTATCCTCCTACTCAGGTATGCCAGAAATCCTTGGAATGTTTTGTGTTGTGCGCCACAGAAGTATGTAGTGCCGGCCCTGTTACATTTTTAAGCAGCCAGCCTCGGAATATACGTCTGGAGAGAAGGAGATTATACTTGGAGTTCTTAGCCGGAATGCAAGTTATTATGCCCCTTGGCGATTAGAGTCACACATTCCTCTTCTCTTTGCGTTGTTCATATCCTTTTCTTCCAGTTCCCTCTTGGGGCCCAGGAAATGGGATGGGGCAGGTGCTCCAGATTGGTTCTCTTCGCCCCACCCGACCCCCCACGACCACCACCAAAGGCCAGGGGAATACACTTCTGTGTGGCTTCCCAAAGCCATGTAGGCTGCTGGAAGCTCCTTGTAAAGGGGGGTGGGGGCAACAGGCGTGGTTTGGGTTTGCAAGTCAGCCAGCAGATCTCTTATTTTACCTCTCTTCCTGCCAAGCCTTTGGAATATCAAAAATAAATGGGGAGGCTCCTTGCAGCCTCAAAGCCTGGAGAACAGTGGAATGGCTTCTTTTCCATCTCAATCTGTTTGAGAATGGAAATCTGCATCACAGAGCCTAAATCAAAGTGTCATCATCTTCAGAGTTTATCAGTGGAGAACAGGGAGGCAGAACGCCCCTCCCCCCCATTCATGGAATGACTTGCTTAGGGTGATTCACTAGGAATCTATGTATTTATTTCAGACAACATTTTAAAAATATATGTAAATACAGTGGACCCTTGTATAACAAACAGCGTGTATAACATAAAATCTGTACAACATAAAAATTCCAGAGATAGGAGAAATTTGCTTAACATAATCGCCTATGAGGAAAATCTGTACAACATAAAAATGGGATTACTCCATTTTCAATGCATTCCTATGGGGAATTTGTATAAAGGAAAATTTGCTTAACATAATTTCATTTGGAACGAATTAATTCCTTTATACAAGGTACCACTGTATATGGGTTTTTCCCCGTTAAATGACTTTATTCTTTTTTTTAAAGGCATCTGTTTTGTTTTTGTTTTGCTACCTTCTTATTTTCAGAAGCTCTTTTTAAACGGTGAGTTTAAAAGAATTTGCAGGTTTGATTATGTTTTTAAAAAGTAAACAGTAAAGGTCCCCCCCCCACATATACGTGCTAGTCATCTTCGACTCTAGGGGCAGTGCTCATCTCCATATTCAAGCCAAAGAGCCAGTGTTGTGTAAGTCCGGGGCTCAGTTTAAAGCCATGTTTTGGCTGGAGGTCTGTGCAGTTCCAGTTTGAAAAATTAGAAGATGGGTAAGGGAGATTGTGGCCTAAGTGTTGTGCAGTAAAGAATTGTAAAGTGCAGTAGGCACTGGGTTACCATGCCACCGTATTCCCACCTATGGGGAGATGTATTGTATTGCTATTTCAGTACATGGAACAGAATTTTGTTACTTTTATAGACTGGCATAAATCAAGTGCGTTAAATCTCAGCAGCAAACTGCCACCAGTTCAACAGACAAAGCTTGTATTTTGTGTTACGTATTAAGTCACTTATGGGTGTGTTGGCTCAGTGGGCTAGAGTACTGAAAACAGTTGGCTACAAAGTCGTCAGCAAAGTGGTTCGAATCCTGTGTGCCACGCAGCAGAGTGAGCTCCCACTGATAACCCCAGCTCCTGCCAATCTAACAGTTCAAAAGCATGTAAATGCAAGTAGCTAAATAGGTACCGTATAAAGTGGGAAGGTAAAACTGTTTCTTTGCAGCCATGCCGGCCACATGGCCACGGACCTATACAACACTGGCTCTTTGGCTTGAATATGGAAATGATCACCTCACCACCCCTAGAGTCGGACAGGACTAGCACGCATGTGCGGGAGGAACCTTTACCTTTACCTTTTTAAGTCACATAACAATTGTGCCACAATGAGCATATGTAAGCCAACAGCTGCTTGCCACTCTAATTTGTGACCTTTGAGTTTCACTTGCATGTATAAGCAAATATGATTCTGATAATTATTATAGCTGCACAATAGTTGCATGCTTATAGAATCACAGAATTCTGCATACAGAATCACAGGGACATCCAGTCCAACCCCATGCCATGCAGAAACCTCCATCAAAGTACTCCCGATAGATGGCCATCCAGCCTGTGCTTGATAACTTCCAAAGAAGGAGACTCCACCATTCTCTGTGGCAGCAAATTCCAGTGCCGGAAGCATGATAGTGCATCTGTGTTATTGTGTAGCAGAGCAAATCAACATTTACTTTACTTTTTACCTTATCTAACATTTATATACTGCCTGCTTGTATAAGGTGGTGTACGTACACACAAAAACAGAAAATAGGAGGTAAACAATAGGCAATAAGCAATAAAATAAAATATAACAAATACCCATTAAAATAGGAAAAACAAACATTCTATAGGCTATTATAAAAATGGGGGTAGCTCAAACAAAAAAATTATGATTATAAGTCCTGGTCTACAGGACACCCTCTTGTGCTCACTGACATTCACACTTGCTGAAAAATAGCCCTGACAATTGCTTTGTGTTTGTATAAGGCAGGGGTGTCAAAACTTTTTGCAAGGAGGGCCACATTTGGTGAGGTGAAAATGTGTGGGGGCCATTTTCACCTCACCAAGGGGGGGGGGAGAGAAAGGGTGTGGTCCATGTGCATCTGCAACAGCCACAAATGCTCTAGTTTCAAGAAGCCCAAGGGTCTGGCGGCTGTTGCATGGCCTGGGAATCTGCCCACACGCACCAAAGATGCACCTCTGCTTGCATAAGCTGCCCTCCCTCACAAGGAGGTTCAGAGGACACTGCAGCAACGGGGCCAGTGGTGGATAGGCAGGGCGGGTGGTCAAGGGGATGGACGGAAGCGGGGAGGGCAGGCAAACCATAAAACTGCAAGCTGACATATCTAGCTGACACAGGGAGGGGCCAGCCGGCAGGGATGAGTGACAAGCTGAGGTGGCAGGGAGAAGAGGCTGAGGGCCACCTGAAATTTTAAAACAGGCCACATTTGGCCCCTGGGCTGGACTTTGGACATGCCTGGTGTAAGGTTAACTGATGAAAAAGGCTTTGGGATTTCCCTTTGTCATCTTGTGAATGGTAGTGAGGTGAAGAGGGAATCCCATGTAGACCATGTTGACTGCTGCCAACGGTGTTGTTGACATTCAGACTGGGGCTTTGCTATGTAAAGCTTGGCATCCTTTTTCCTGCTACTAACACAGGCACAATATTCTGTAGCAATATCACGCCATTTCCTGGCATTTTGAATCATGGATAGAGAAGCACAGTATCCAACATTCATAAGCCAAAGGTTTTTTTAAAAAACAAATTTAATTGTTTCTAGTGTACATTTACATACAAGCATCTTGCCTTGTTTTGTGCATCTGATGCATTCTTTCTGAGTTTCTTTTGAGGATACCTGCAGGCCTTTCGAAAATCCTTAAAGACCTTCCTATTTCGAGAGGCCTTTGGCGAATTTTAATTTTTTTTAAAAAAAATTTTGTCCTTTCCGCCATCGCTATTATTATCATTATTATTACGACCATTGGTGCCTCCAATTTTATTTGTCAGGACTTACGTCTTTGACGTGCTGGGATGCACTTGGAGGCCTTAGGATTTTAGGATTTTAGGATCCTAGGAGGATATATGTTTTAGCTTATTATACTAGTGATTTGTGTTCTGTTGTATCGTGATACTTGTTGTTAGCCGCTTAGAGTCCTATGTTGGAGATAAGCGGGATACAAATATAACAATAAATAAAATAAATAAAATAAATACATTGGCCACCCAATGTGGGAATTTTTCCCTTAATAGAAAATAATCGGAAATATTTAAATATGGTAGATTATGCATGGTAGACTTTGAAGGGTCATCTAGTTTAAACACTTTCCAGTGCAGGGAATTGATCTCTAATGCATCCTGGACAGATGGCCAGCCACCCTCTGTTCTCTTCATTCTCTTTATGCAAAATGAAGTATCTCTTGACAGGAAGGTAAAAAAAAGTTCATGCGGGAGAAGGTGGTTCTTAAATTTACATATCTCAGGGCTGTTCAACTTTGAACAGGCCAAGGTCTACTTTTTACGGCCCAAAGTGCCTGAGGGCTACGACACTAAAATCTCTACTTATGAATTTTATCTGTTCCGAGCACATGCTCATAAGTAAAAAAAAAAATTGTAAGTAGAGCAGCAGTTTCCCATAGGAATGCATTGAAAATCAATTAATCCGTTCTGGAAGGAACAGATTTCAATGTGCCATGGCCCTTGAACTGCCCCGCTCAGCTGAGAAGGTAGGCTGACAGACCCAGAACTTTGCTGGGGCAGTGGTGGTCCTTGGGATGGGGGAGGGAGGGGTGGAGAACTTTTTAAATTGATGACCAGTGGGTTACTTTTGAATCCTTCATGGGCTACTGGTAGTCCACGGTCTACCTGTTGTGCAGGCCTGACATCTGATCATAAAGGCTTTACAAGTGAAAATATACATGAGACTGAAAGTTGTATGGTTCCTACCATGGATTCCACATTCCATGCTGCTCCGTGTTCTGTTTTGTAGGCAAAAGAGCTGCCATGCAGCCGTAGATGGCAGAGTCATCTAAGATCCCAAGGTTCCCCCCACCGGCATCCAAAAATCCATGTGCACTAAAATGAGAAGGTTGGATGGGTGCCTTTGGCATCTCCATCAGTCTGTCACCCAGAGACTTGTCACGTCCCATTCCCAGCCTTTGGGCCGACGCCCCCCCCCCCCAGTGGATCTCCTGACAAGCAGCTTTTTTTTGGACTCACTATGCAATTCATTGCCTGTTGAAGCCCATTCACTGCACCACCCCCACCACCCCGGGCAGGCAGCAAATGTCTTCCCAGCCCAGGAGACAGAGAAGGAAGAACAAATGGTGTAGAAACTCAAATTGGGAGGCAATACAGCACTGGCCCTTGCCCTTCTGAGCGTTGTGATTCCTCTTCTCCTGGGAGGCAGGAGAAGCACAGGGGGAGTCCATCATTTTGGGAGGGAAACCACTGTGACTGTCTTGCTAAATCTTTCTGGTGGAAATAAACAACTGCCAAACTATCCTGAGGGTTCTTTGGGTTTTAGAAGGTAGCACTCTGTCACCATGCTCTGGTCTCTTTGTTTGCTTGCGTGTTTCTTTGTACCACACCTCTTTTAAAAGGTGCTGCTGAACAAAATCTTGGAATGGGAGCCCCAAGAGAAACAGTGGGGTAATTCTTTCCTCCACCCCAAACCTGGTGCACCTCAGGTGCAGTATGTCTCACTACAGCTCCCATTACCCTAACTGGTAATGGGACTTCTTGCCCAAGACATCTAAAGTACATGAAGCTGGTTGCTGTGTTTCCTCTCTTCATCCATATATGATCTTTGGGGAGCAATCTGGGAAGAAGATCATCTGTGTCTGACCTGGACACAAAGCCTTGGAGCAGAGACTGTTCATGGACAGCTACATGGGGTATCACTCCAAGAATCCGGTAACCAACACTGAATTTTTGGGAATTGGGGACCTCAAAAATAACTTTTCCAGATTACTGGAAGGTGATAAATACTGTTATTTTCTGATCAACAACGAGAGACCTTTTCTTCTTGTGCGTGTAATTGTCCCTGGAAGAAAGAGAAAGGACTCCCATTTCTATCTCCCTGAAAGTACACAGAGTATTATCATGTTCCACGACCCACTGATTGCTCAGTACATGCCTGTGTATGCAATTCAGGACACTTATAATAACACGACTGTACTGTACTTTGAATGCTGCCTAGATGCCCTAAGCACATCTGATCTCACCTGATTTCAGAAGCTAAGCAGGGTCAGCCCTGGTTAGTACTTGGATGGGAGACCACCAGGGAATACCAGGGGCTGTAGGTGCCTCAAGGAGGAACTGGCAAACCACTTCAGTATTCCTGCCAAGAAAACTCCATGGACATGGAGTCATGAAGAGTCAGTCATGACTGCAACGACACAAAACACCCACACCCACACCCACCCACACAATACTTTCAAAGGTTGGTGTCAGTCAGTTCTTAGATAGCCAGTACTGTAACTGTGAAGGCAGGGTGATACTAAACATCTGACTGCTTGAACACAGAAGTTATAGGCTGGGGTAAGTAGAGAGTTGCTCTTGCTCCATTTCTAGTAATGGGACCATGTCAGTGATGAGGCCTAGGACTCAGAGGGCCATGAATCTAGCCTTGACTCACACAGTGAGCTCATTCAGATTTCAAGGGTAAACTCCTTGATGCTGAGACAGTTAAAGTCATGCAGCCATCTGGCTGCTTTTCTCTAATGCAGTCAATTTGATACAAGTGCAGGCACAGCAGAGAAACCTGCTCTTATTGCGATGCAGCAGATCTAATGAGTGGCAAGGTGTTTCTTTTGCAAGTGATAGCTAACCAAGGATCTGCAGGGAACGAATATCTGTTTTGATTCTGTTTCAGGATCTTTTGGGTGGCTTCTCTTATGTTTTGAGGATCTTTATGGGCACCAGATACGTTGGCAAACTCTGAACCACCCAGAGAAGAGCAGAGTTTGAGGAGGGAAAGAAATTACAAGAGGAGGGGTGAAGAATGGTAAGGAAATGGCAGGAGAGGAGAGGGGGATAAAGGACAAGATTGTACTGGTGAGGCAATTATAAGAAGGGAAACACTGACAGATATGGGTCAAACGGTGACCACTTGATAGAAGAAATTCATAAGAAATGCTCTCTTTTAAAATCTTATACAGTGGACCCTTGTATAACAAACAGTTTGTATAACATAAAATTTGTACAACATAAAAAATTCCGGAGATAGGGGAAATTTGCTTAACATAATCACCTATGGGGCAAATCTGTACAACAGAAAAATGGTCGTGATTAGGGATTACTCCATTTTCAATGCATTCCTATGGGAAATTTGTATAAAGGAAAATTTGCTTAACATAATTTCATTTGGAACTAATTAATTCCTTTATACAAGGTACCACTGTACTTTACAGATGTCAGATGCTCTCAATCTGGAAGGCACGAAAGCCTTGTTGCACAGTTATTGAACTGCAGTATTGCAGTTAAGACTCTGCTCTAGAGATGGGCACGAACCAGAAAACCCATGGTTCGGGTTCGTCTGGTTCAGGCCCACCCTTGATTCAGTTCGAGTTCAAGTGCAAATGAATTTAAAACAAAAAATTCGTTCGAACCCAAACCGGTTCTGGTTCGGGTACTTACCAGCGGCAGCAGCGGCAACGGCGGCTTCAGCGGCTCCTCAGAGGCTCCTGGCCCCTGCTATTTCATCATTGCCATGATGGGTGGTGGGTGGATCCATCCCAAATGAGGCAGCGGCGGTGGCAGCTGGGGGACAAGGATAGCATGAAGCCGTGGCTCTGCAGGAACAGCCGCTGCCCTGGAGACCCGTGCCGAGCGAGGCACTGCTTAGGCGAGGGGAGCGGAGCGCACACCTTACAGATGGCCATGGAGAGCCTCCAAGTCCCAGCACGAGGCAAGCCCAAAGGGCGCTCTCTTGCACGCGCATGTATATGCGCGCACGCATCCATGTGGGAGAGGGAGGAGCGGCAGGAAAAATCTTGCCCCCCCCCTTGGCTGCGGGCAGTTCCTGCCTTGGCCAACGACGGGCTGTGGGGGCACTTCTGCTTTCCTTCCCCTCCCCCCTCCCATCGAGCCCACAGGGACGTGCGGCGGGCAAAAGTTGGACAGCCCTGTTGTAGAGCACTGACCTGGCCACCCCTGGGGCCAGGTCGGCGCTCTTTTATTTTATTTTATTTTTATTTTCTTTTAATGTTTACTTCCAGGTTTGGCCACGCTACAGCTGTAGCTCAGGCAGCTTTTTTTTCCCCTTTCAGCGCCGACCGTGTGGCCCCTGGGGCCTGGTCGGCGCTGATTTTTTATTAGTTTTTTTTTTTAATTTTAGGGTGCCAACCAGGCCACCCTTGGGGCCTGGTCCATGCTCCTTTTTTTTTTTACTGTGCCGACCACATGGCCACACTACAGCTGTAGCGCGGCCGTTGGCTCCCCCCACCCCGGTCGCTGTCCCAGAAGCCAGGAAGACCGGACCTCCGGACTAGCACCAGGTAGGAGACATCTCCACTCCCTCATTAACGAAACAAACCTAACTGAACCAATTTTTCTTGGTTCGTTTCGTTTCGTGTTAAATTTGCCCCTAGGGTGGTTATTCATTTTGTTATGTAACAAAACAAATAATGAATAACGGAACGAAAAAAAAATTCGTTTTGTGCCCATCTCTACTCTGCTCACAACCTGAGTTCAATCCTGGGCTCAGGTAGCCAGCTTGAGGTTGAATCAGCATTCCTTCCTTCTTGGGGAAAGACTATAAAGGCAATATTCACCATACAAAGAGCTGTGAATTGACAGGCTGTAAAAATGAGCTGAGACTGACAGTGCTTTATTTGGTTAATAATAATGTATGCTCTGACTTGCTGGGGGGAAATATTGTGGGGATATATATATATTTTGCAATGCTCTTTCAGAAGAACTAGTAGCCTCTGTTCTCAACCTTGCTCCCTACCCCCACTCCCCCACTCCCCCCACCCCCACCTCCTTGCAACAGGTTCTCAAGCCAAACATTTCCTTCCTGCTTTACTGAGTGGAGAGTGAGCGTCTCTTGTTTCATCTCATTAATGGGAGAAGTCTACCGCTGGTGAGCGGCGAGCACAGCCGGAATTGGTTGCTATGGAAATGAATGTTTATTGAGCTCCTGAGATATGAGGTAGTTATAGGGGTGGGGGAGGCACTTTCAGACATTTGGAAGTGAGGTGGGGGTGTTGGTGTGAGTCTGGGAAGCTGCTGGGTTGCCTGTGGAGCACCAACCCACCCACATGCCAGCTCCCCCAGTGTGGAGCTGTTAGGATAAGGAGGTGTGCAAAAGACTGATTCCCTGCCATGAGACCCTGGGTTTCCCACCTGCCCATTGAAGGAGAGATAGGCAAAAACAAAGATTTGGTTTTCTGTATGGCTTTGAGTAGGGCCACATTATACACATAGAAAGTGCAATTATGACACATGATGCCTCATAATTCCACTTTGGTAGGTTTTAGGAATCAACCGGTTTACAGTCACGGATCTCATGTCTCCCTGATGCTTGGAATGCAGAAGCTGATGTGAAGAAGGATGGATGGGCAGAGCTTGGATAGGCAAGCATATGGACCACATTACCTAGCATCCCCTAGCCGCCTCTGTACTTTGGAGATATATTCAAAAGGGAGCTCCAGAGAGCCAGGGCTTCAGTATAATATATGGTTTCATGTCTGTGGAGATTCTGTCATCCAGGTGAAGTTATCTGGGAGTTGAGTCATGTCAATGGGTTTATTTTCTTTGTGGGATCAACTACTGGTTATATAGTGGTCGATCCCACAAGAAAAGAAGCTCAATTGCCATGACTCAACTCCTAGATGTGGCTCTGTGCCTCTTCTCATTACTAGCAGAGGTAAAATAAACAATGCTAAATAAGCAAATGGATGGAGAAACATAACATGTCTTTCCCCAGCCTGGCACCCACTAGTTGGACTACAGTCTCCAACATCCTTCACTAGTGTACCCAGTGACCATGCTGGTTAGGAACACATTTCGATGCAACAAGATTTTTGTGTAAGCTTATGGTCATCCTGAGATCTTTTCTATTGAGTCCAGATCCGCTGAAACCAAGTGCTTCTGAGACAATAAGTGTTACCTAAGAGTATAATAATATATGATTAGAGATGGACAGGAAAAGAACTTTTGATTCATTTCATTATTCATTTCATTACGTAACAAAACAAATAATGAACTGCCCCCCCCTAAGAAAAATGAAACAAAATGAAACGGAAATTTCCATTTCGTTTCAGTTCACTTTTCGTTCCCCGCCGGTGTCTCCTACCTGACTGGTGGTGGTGGTCCGATGGATGTCCCTCCTCTGGCTGCTGCTGCCGCCCCCAGCCCCCAGGGAGGGGGCTTCCAAAATAATAATAATAATTTTAAAAAGCCAACCGGCCCGTGCTATAGCTAGTAAATGGGCCACGTGGCCGGTCAGTTTAAAAATAGAATAGAATACAATAAAATAAATAAAATAAAATAAAATAAAATAAAAAATAAAAAAAATAAAAAACCCCGATCTGGCCTGATCTGATCAATGAACTGGCTGGCAGAAGAAAATATTTTTTAAAAAAAACTGACCGGCCCGCACTACAACTGGTAGGCGGGCTATGTGGTCAGCCATTTAAAAAATAAAATAAAATAAAATAAAATAAAATAAAATAAAATAAAATAAAATAAATAAGAGGCTGGCAGAATTAAAAAAAATACAAATACAAATAATAAATAATTTAAAAACCTGACCGGTGGGGTTCAAAAAGAAAAGAAAAGAAAAGAAAAGAAACCAAAATAAAGCAAATTACGAAATGATTTTTTAAATAAAAATTTGTTTTGTAATTAACAAAATGAAATGGGGTGGGAGGATGAATAACAAAACAAAATGCCATTTTGGCGTTTCGTGCCCATCTCTATATATGACAGCCTGTAAAATAAGAGTCTTCTTTCTTCTTCTTCTTCTTCTTCTTCTTCTTCTTCTTCTTCTTCTTCTTCTTCTTCTTCTTCTTCTTCTTCTTCTTCTTCTTCTTCTTCTTCTTCTACATATGGAAATGTGAAGCCCTTTCAAAATGAATGACAGGTTCATCCAGCATGGAAAGTTAGTGGTGGGTACCAAGCACAACGTTCTTTGCCTCTTATGTGGCTGTTGAGAGTACGAGGTTCTTACCCCCCAAACATGCTAGTGTTTAAATTGAAGGAATTCTAAGAAAAATAACACCACTATTCTCAGCTAAGATAGATGAAAGTTGAGATCCTCCTCAACAGTTTCCACGTGCCTATATGTCATTGGTCTCCTCTTTACATCATAAAGAGTGGGACCTACCTTTTTATTTTGCTATAAAAAGGTTCTTGTGGTGGGACTTGGCTACTTCCTGCATGTGGTTCTTTATCGTCTTGAAAACCACTTCTTTCTCCTGAGGTGAGAGGAAAATTCAATCTGTCTGGCCAACAGACATAGCAGGCAGTTGCTTGCTATAAGATCCTTTCATTGCATATACATTTTCAGAATGTGCAGAACAGATGGAGCTGAACTGTTAGTTTTCAAGGCCAGGTGGAAGAATTACGAATCAAAGTCCCACTAAGGCTGGCTGCCAAGGATACAACCACAGAAGTTGAAGAATCGCATAGGGCAGCAAGCAGCTTTCCAAAGCAGCCTGGGGTTATTCTAGGATGGTAGAAGGGTCCCCAAATTTCAATTAAGTTTAACTAAATTCAACCCATGGAGAACAAACAAAGTCACTGTTGATGGTCCACGGCTTGAGAAAATTGTATACTGCCACCATCCAAGAGTAAGACTCTTTTTAAAAAATGAGGGCACAAGAACCTTGATGTTTATTTTTACCCAGATAAATCTCTACCAGCGTGATGGACTATATTTCCAATCTCAAAGGAAATCTGTGGGGGAAATTGTCTTGTGTGTGTGGAGCACATTAGCATTTCATTATATACAATAGGGTTCATATTGAGATCCTGGAGGTATCACTATTAGGCATGGGCCTTTTGTTTTGGAATGGGTCTGGTTCTGAAACAAATCATGATAGCACAGCTGCTGTTCAGAACTTGGACCCACCCTCCAAAATGAAATCACCTATTGACTTATGCTGGTTTACCTTGTGCGGGGCGATACTCCAACCCGGAAGTAGCTTCCAACGCACCATTGTTCCCTCTCCCTGGCACTGGCCAATCAGACAGGGAGGTGGGATTATGCATGTCTTTGCCAGCTCCTGATTGGCTAGCGCCAGGGAGAAGGAATGATGATGCATTGGAGGCTACTTCCTGGTTGGAGTATCGCCCCATGTGAAGTAAACCAAGGTAAGTCAATGGGTGACTTCGTTTTGGAGGGTGGGTCCAAGTTCCGTACAGCAGCGGTGTTGCTGTGATTTGTTTTGAAAAAGGACCCATTCCGAAATGAAAGGCCCATGTTTAATTGCTATGGACAATGCAGAGCCTTCACCTAAGTCCTGTTGCTAACTGCTTCCTATTTTCTCTGTCTTAAAGAAGATGGTGACTATGATTAATTTTAATGCAGGAAATAAAACAAATTAGAGTTGAGGATACAGACAAAAGGGAGTAAAAGTTGTCTTGGCTTTATTTACTAGTGGATTTCAGTGCCAGAGGAGGGGAAGAGTTTCGCTCACATATTAATTCTTTTTCTGGTTTCAGCCCTAATAACTGGTAGTTTTGGATCTATGCATATCTGTGAACAAAGGAAGAAGAGTGTTCTTTTTTAAAAATGGTAATAAGTTTATTAATGTTCAATCATCTTAACAATTAATAATATCTAAATTAATTTCTACAAATGATTCCATTTGTCTTTCATCATATTGTCAGGGTGCACTTAACATTAATTACATCATGTCTTAGTACCACCTAATGCATTGTTTCTTCTCTCCAACCAGTCATAAAATCTATTCCATGTTGAGTAGTACACAGAGTCCTCTTTTTCTTTGATTCTTAATGTCATTCTGTCCATCTCAGTGCAGTCTAAGTTTTTTTGTATAATTATTTCCTCTTTAGGTACGTTTTCATTTTTCCACATTTGGCCCACGCTATTCTAGCGGCAGTCAAAATATGTAATATAATATATCTGTCCTGTATATTAACATTTTCTGGCATAATATCTAGTAAAAACATTTCTGGCTTAAATTCTATATTCAGCTTTTTTATTTCTTTGAGCCATATATATGTATTTTAACCCAGGATTTCTTTTTCCTCACACAACACCACCATGCATGATAATACGTCCCATCATGATTTTTACATTTCCAACTAGAGAAATGGCAAAAGTTATGGAGTCTGAATAATAAACTAACTCTGGCAACATCTTATAAAGAAAATGTATATAAAATGTTTTATCGTTGGCACTTGCCACCAACTAGATTAGCAAAAATGTTTACAAACTTGTCTAACAAATGTTGGAAACGTAGGAAGAAGAGTGTTCTGATGTCTCACCTTCACAGGTTCTCTTCTTTTAGCCCGTTTTCATCATGGGAGAAGACAACAGGGAAGAGTAGATTAGAGCAATATGTGGCCAGAATACTGCCTACTATGTCTGTTGCTCACGCTGGTAGATTCATAGAAGCCACGACAGTGCCACATAAGAATTCCAATCTTCTTATTTGTATCAGAGTGTTTTACAATTTTATATTACAGATGTATATGACACATAGATAAAATTAAAAACAAATCAAATTGGTCAGGAACACAAGGAATGACTAGAGATGTGAAGGCCCAGAAAAAAAAATATGGAAAATTCCAGGGGGAAAAAATTCTGGTTTTTCCCCCCCTGAAGTCTTTTTGGTTTTGTTCTGAAAAATTGGAAAAAAGGAAAAAAGGAAAAGGAAAAAATGATTATGGAATGTTTTATTTTAACATCATGAATAAAATATTTTAAGACAGGGTATTCAAATATTTTCCAATTTATCTCTAAAAATATGCATAGTATCATATTATTCTAATGTCTGTGCACTGAGGACAAGCAAGTCCTAGGTTACAAACTGAGCTCTCTAATGCAAAAACAAGATGCATTTCTCCCTTTTTTAGGAGGTGCTGCTATTTTCACTTTTGTTTTTGCATGTGGGTGGGTGTGTTTGGTTCTGTCCTTTCCTAGTCTTTACTAGGCCTCAAAGCAATGGAAGAAAATACAGAGCAACAAAAATGATTCGGATTAAATTCCATACCACTTCATTGAAACATAGTCCGCTCGCTTCTATACATTTCCCCCCTCTTCAATTCTTTTTATGAGAATGAGGTTTTTATTTTATTTTTATACAATACTGTGGGGAGGAAATATGAACAATTGTTAATTTTGGATTTTTAAACATTGTTTTCTAGAGATTTTTTGTTCCACATAAACTAGTAAACAGTTCAGGAGATTGTTACTCCATCTGTTATTTATGATTACAAATAAATATTATTTAAAAGTAAATTCTGTTTGTAATAATTGTTTGGATAGACTATATATTAATATGCTAGTTGTGATAATTTTATGTCAAGTCAAATTGTCCATAGTCATATTTTATGTTCCTAAAGTAACAGAATGACGTTCAAGCTGTAAAAGGGGGTAGGGAGTGCTAATGTAGCAGTTTTTTTTTCAATTTTTCCAAAAAATTCCATTTTTTTTCCGGGAAAAAAACAGAAAAAAACTGGTTTTTTTCAGAGCTTCAAAATTTCCAGAAATTTTACATCTCTAGGAATGATACATCGCTGAATGGATGAATGCTGAATAGTGGCTACCACTTGGACAAGACTCTGATTGAACCATCTGTATCTCATTTAATAGACTTTGAAGCAAAGTAGGAAAATCAAAGAATAATCAAGTAAAATGGGGCTACTTGGATACAGGAAGATTTTCTGTGACTGTGGAGAAATTCAATCAATATAGCACTTATATGAATGCAATTTATGCCCTCCCGCATGTTGAAGTACGTTCCTTCTGGTAAAAAAAGAAAGAAAGTATAATACTCCAGTAAAACTACGCTAAGAACTTTGTTTTTTAAACACATTACTGTGCTTGTTCATGTCTTCTAGAAGATAAACCCATAGGTTCACTTAATCTAAAGTACATATAAGAATCATTTCTTTAACCATGTAATTGTTTCTTCCGTAATTATATGGCTAAAGCAGAATCTTTTTTCTAAGATTAGTTAGGCAGCAGAAACGATAAAGCAAATAGTCCCCATTATTTTGTTCTGGGATGATGTAAGGTGGGACTCAAAGCCTCATGTAGCATCCTAAAAGAAAAAAATCACTTTAGGATTTCTCCTTCTTGCAATGATGAAACCCTAGCTTCACTAGTAAATTAAAGCCTTCAGACTATTTTTAAGTTGAATAAGAATAAAAGAAGTTTATTTATTACAAAGTAAAATCAAAATCATTAATGGTAACGTGTTGAAGTACAGATAAAAAAAGGACTATAGTTCAAACCCACTGATAAAGATGAATATATGCACACCCAGTTCCTAGGTTTACAAGCCCTAAACACTTAATTTTCCTCACAGACACTCTTTAAAAACCCATCTCTTTTCTCTCTATCTTTTCTCCATTAGTGTAGATCCCTATGTATCCCTATCTGATTCTCTCAGACTCTATCAGATTCCCTATCTGACTAAATCAGTGCTGAGCAGAGCTTTAAGTCCCCTCAGGCCACTCCCAAACTCTCTCATTGGTCTACAAACCCACACTTCTCATGAATCATGCCATTGACTGGGCAATGCAGCTTACTGAGTGGGCAATGCATAACTAAATTGTAAATTTAGAGAGCTTTCAGCACCATTGGGTGGTATCTATGCAGTACACTTTGCTAGTAATTTTGTTTCCTCCCCTCAAACAGAGGATACAAAATCCAGTAACCATTATCTATGCCTATCTTCTAGATAAGAATCTGGGGAACATGGCATTCCTTTGCTGAGTTTTACAATTCTGCTACAAGCTATGGTAGTTGGCATCACTATTGACCATGGAGGTGTGCGGGGGGTGGGGGTGTCTCAGCTAGTCAGATAGAGTGACATTAGGGGCCAGTGTAGAAGTAGCAAAAACTGTTTTCCATGTGCCTCATTTCTTCCTTGTCTAGAACATTTCAACCAAAAGTATCTTCACCAATGGTGAGGGCTTGAGGGCCACTTCATGTCTAGACACGTGTCGCCTTGTGATAAGAATAAGTATTTCCATTGAAGCATGCAGGTGCACCAGTCCTATGGGTATAAAGTGATGGATGCAGGAAGATGCTTGGCTGATGACCATTGCAGAAGTTTGGACGTTCCTTTTGAGGTGCATGGTTTCTGTGGTTGCTCAAAGAGATAGTCATGGACCATCAGGTGCTGCCCTATTAATTTGCACTGTAAGACAGAAAAAAATGCTGAAGAGGGATATCCTTTTCTACGATATCACATAAAAGAATAATGTAGAAGAACCTGGGGCTATACTTTGTTTACTTTTTACAGTCAATATACTGTATATCAAAATGCTTTCCTTCCGTTTTACAGAATCCTTCCTGCCCACTGATCCCACTCCAGTTTTTAATCCAAATGCAACATTTCTTTTTGGTTCACATATTGAAAAGTGTTGGTATGATTTTGAGAAGCGTACATTGTTGTCGCGCATGATTTGAATGCATTTCTTATGCTGACTCCAGCATTCGCTGGGCACCTATAAAAAGCAGAGTTATGCTTAGTCAGGTGCATTTGCCCAAGGTGTGCATGGTTTTGTGTGCCCATGTCCTTGCTGGAATACATCGCAACAAGCCTCCGAAAGGTTCCCATGTCCCAGCCACGTGTGCCTTGTCCTGTCGCCAGGACCAGGAGGCGCAAAGTGGAAGTTTTCATGGAGAAATGTGAACCCACCAGATTTCTTTTCCATCCTTTCTCGGTCCAGCAGCTGCAGCTGCACTCAAGCCCCTTGCTTTTAGAAAGCTGAAACCCTGCCAATGAGCTGTTCAGAAGAAGTAGTGGGGCGGGAGGCGGCGGCTGGGACTCCGTCCCCAACATAAGAGGCAAGACCAGCAAGGTGTTGAAGAAATACTTTGAGCGGTTTACAGAAACATGTTCAGCTTTTCTGCTCTGACTCCGGAGGACTCTGGGCTAAAGCACTTTGTTAGAAACATCCGAACACTAAATTTGGAATATACAGCTAATTTAGACATGAGGGCAGTATCATGTTCTTCAAACATTTCAATGTACATTTATATATATATATTTTGGGGGGGAAGTGCTCCCAGGATCTCAGTTACTGGATCCCCCTTCCCTGCCAAACATTTGACGGTAAACACTGCATGTTGTCTGGGCCTTCCTCTTTGCACTATGCCACATTTGAATTGCCATGCCATGTACTGCAAGTTGTCTCTGCCCTATAAGGAGTTCAGCTGTTGAATAGGATCAAGGGTCCTTCTACCCCAACATTCTGCTTCTAGCAGTGGCCCAGCCAGATGTGCTCTCTGGAAGCTCACAAGCAGGGCATGTTTGGCAAAGCATGGAACTTATTTTCCATGCAAGAATATTGGAACCTTAGAGAGAGAGACCGTTGCTTGTTCCAAAGGCCTCTAAGAACAGACAAAGTGCACAACAAAGATGCATGTGTTCAGTCCTTCTAAGATAGGCAGTGGAAACACTTTGCTTTGAGCAGAAGTATCCCACTTGTTAAGGAGCCACCTCACAAGAGCAAATCGGAGGAAACTTTATCCAGTGTGCATTTCTCTGCTTGTGTAGGAAGGAAGTTTATGAGTAGAATAAGCTACTTCTGGGGTACAGTTGAAACACCGATGCACTGGGGGGGGGAAAGATGTCCCATATCAGAGCAACAGTGACTGCTGGCTCAGAGACCTTACTGGTGGTACTCTCCCCAGCAGGGATTGCTTCTGGAGTTTACTGAATTGACCGGATGTGTTCAATCCCCGTGGCAGGCACAGTCGTACAATTGCAAATTGTTTGGATTTTACTTTTGTAGTAAAGGATAGAGAAAACTTATTGGCTAGTTGAAGGTTAATATTATAGCACAGACCGCAGCCCTCCTAGCTGTGTGTAGAGAAACAGAATCTGCCAAAACTATTTTAAGAGAGTTGCCCTGTAACAGAATGTTGAGCAATAAATTATGAATTCTTTGTTGAAGCTGTACTTTTGTAATTTACATACTCCAGAGTTTGGCATAGTGGGCTTTAAAAAAAAAACCCACTTTTGTTTGTTTTATCAGTTGTGGAATGCCTTGAGTTCTTTTTTTGTGAAAACATCCAATGGAATAAACAGAGTGGCCCTTCTTCATACCTGGTTGTTGTTTCTCTTGGGAAGTTGAAGAACAACCTCACAAAAGCAGGCAATCCAAAGTCCCAGTTGTGCATCTCAGAAGGACACCCAAGCTCAACACCAACATCATCTTCCAAGGAGAAGGAGAAGCCATGCTGGTCCCTGTAACACAAAAGGAAGTAATGGCAGGCATCAGGTTTCTTTCTTTTTTCTTTCTTTTTTCTTTTGGTTTTTGCATAAATATGTTCCCACAGTCAGGCAAGCAGGGGTGATCTCTTGCAGAGTAGTGTTATAAAGTGATTTTTCTCGTCCCTTCTGGCTCACAGGAGGCTAGCACTATGTGGGTTTCTTGAAATAACTTTTATTTTAAAAGCATATTGCAGGAAAGATCTCTATGGATATTATTTTGATTTTTCAAGAGCCTGCCTTTTTCCCCTAGGAAAGGAGTAAGCAGTAATGCTGATATTGGCCACAAGATGTCATTAGAGAAACAAATATATCTCATTGCTGGCTTATTTGGCAGCTCCGATGCTGTACATTGGAGGATGTCCATGGACTGTAACTGTAAATCTACCAGGTTGGGTGAATAACTTGTAGAATTAACAGTCAAAGGCATTGTGTGTTTATTCCACTTTTTCCTGCTTAATTATTTCTTTTTCTGGTTAAAAAAAGGATATGGAGGAGGGTGTGGAAAAACACAAAGCAGGAGGATTGCAAAACAAATGGAACATGACAGTCTGTACAATCTGTAATTCTGTAAGTTTGAGGCAGGTCTGCTGCATGACAGGACATTTTGGAGATCACTCATTCATAGGGTCACTATAAGTCAGGGGCAACCTGATGACATGTAACAGCAACAAATAAGCATCCATGATCGATCTAATAAGAACATAAGAACTTAAGAACTTAAAAGCAGCCTTGCCAGAACAAGCCACAACCCATCCAGTCCAGCATTCTGTCTCACACAGTGACTCACCGTTTGCTTCAGGGTATTCCCAAGCAGATGTCTTCACCTGCTTACGATTCCCTGCAAATAGCATTGAGAGATATCTAATCTTGCCACCACCTTATTCTAGGTCCTGCACTCTTTCCATCACAAGGAAGCATTTTAAAAATATAGTGGTACCTTGTATAAAGGAACTAATTCGTTCCAAATGAAATTATTTTAAGCAAAGTTCCCTTTATACAAATTTCCCATAGAAAACAGAGTCATTCCTAATCATGACCATTTTTATGTTGTACGGATTCACGCCATAGATGATTCCGTTAAGCAAATTTCCCCTATCTCCAGAATGTTTATGTTGTACAGATTTTATGTTACACAAACTGTTTGTTATACAAGGGTCCATTGTACAATTTGACAGAACCAGGAGTCAGGTCAATCATGTGTAAGGCTGGTGTTATATGCAAGGGGGGGGGAGTTGGGTCCCATGCAGCCCTATGCCCACTGTGCATGCAACAAGGGCATTTGGGATTGAGCCTTGGCACCAGGAGGCTAGTTGAGTCTGCTAAGCTTCTTCAGTGCCTCACTCTCTTGTGATTCAGGGGGGATACTAGAAATCCCAGAGTTCATTACAAAAAATGCCACTGGATCATGGTGTCTGAAATGTTTCAAAATCATCACCAGCACTGGTTGCATATTTTCCGAACTGGATTTGGGCCCTCAGGTTTACCAGTACTATAAGCCCGTGGTGCATGCTGTATTCCAGCTCAGCACAGGTGGACAAATGAAGAAACTATACTCATGAACAGCAGCGTATTGAGCAGAATTTCTGAGCGAGAACCAGGATATTCCAGACCTGTCACATTTTTCTTCTTTTCTCTAGTTTCTTCCTCATATGCTTCTTTATGAGGGCCTGGCCACCCTTGCCGCCTCAGGCAAGCCCAGTTGCATTGCTATTTTGTTGGCTTAGTAGGGTCTGATAGCAGATGAGGAAGCCATTTGTTGCAATTAAGCTGATCTGAATCTGGCCAGTTCCTGGCTGGATAGCTTCACCCCATGTACAACACCTGGCCTTGCACAACATGAGAAAAGCAGCAGAGGAAGGCACTATATCGAAAAACCAGTTGAGATTTAGTTTTTCTCTTCCCTTGGCAAAGCTTCTGGCTGCAGTCTCAGTGTTCAGACTCTGCAGCAACAACACAGCCCTCTAGTTTCCCCAAAAATGACAACTCCCATGATCCCCCAATATTGCCTAGAACTGTGGTTCTCAGCCTGTGGGTCCCCAGATGTTCCTGGACTGCAACTCCCAGAGAGTGGTGGAGGCTTGTGGGAGTTGCAGTCCAGCAGCAACATCTGGGGACCCACAGGTTGAGAACCACTGCCCTAGAATAAATGGTGGTTCCCCTATATCCCCAGGCTCTGCCTAACAGCTACTGATCCTGGATCTTTTGCTAAGTTTATCCAAGGAAACACAGTAGGTACCTAGGACATACTGCAGCAAGTTTCCCACAGAAATGGTGATGGGCAGCTCACTTCAGCCCAAACATCCAAGACAGGTGAGAGTGCATCGTCTCTTTTGCATCCTCCCCACCCCACCCTCAGCACGAACCTTTCAAAATGGCTCCCCTGCCAGCTGCTACAAAGAGACCCAGAGAGGAGCCCCGGAAATAAAGGAGGGGCCCATCCGTTCTATGCCCTTCACACCCTTGCCTTCTAGTGTTACATACAGAGCCAGCCATTACATGCTGTGCAATGGCCCATTTTAAACTAATAACTATTGACAAATCAATCTGAAAATGTCTGCAGTTCTTTCCAAACCCAATTATGCCACTTTTCTTTCACAGCTCATTCCAATAAGCATCATAGTATAATCTGGCAATTGGGATGTTAAAAGAACCCCTTCCGTGTTTTGATGACTGCCAGAATATCTGCCCGTCAGAGGGCTCCCTGCTATTTTGGGGGGCATGTAACAGATTCCTACCAACCGGCCTCCCCTCCCTTCCTCACCACCCGCCCACGCACCCTACCCTACCATCCTTTCCTCATTTGGTTTCTGTGGAAGCTCTGATAGAACGGGCAGCCTGGTACAAGCAGCTTCTTATCTCCCAGACCAGACATTTTTTTCAGAGGAGGACAACTCAGGTCTCTCTGATGGTTCACATGGTGAGACTGAGAAAGTCTCCCAGAAGGTGGTCGGGCAGATTTGAGGTCGACCATGAATAGAACAAAATTACGATACACATGTGCCATGTGGGATGGGGGGGGCATCACCGCAAAGGGATGGAAATGAAGCAACAGGGTTTGCTGGCAGTGGGCAGAAAACCCTATAGCTTATGAATTGTGTGGGGCTTTCTCTCATGGAAGGCCAGGCTGGGCTCATCTTGGCTATCCCTCTGCAAGCAGGCGAAGACCTTTCTTCTTCAGGCAGGACTTCCCTTAGCGACTGGCTCCTTTTAGGTGGGTTTTAAAATAAAGGTGGTTAGTATTTTCTTGCTTTCCCTCTGTTTTAATTATGTTTTCATGTAACATTTTAATATTACACTTATCTTTTATTTTTTAAAAAAATTAAATTGTAAGCCACCTTGGGTCTTTTTGGGCGTTTATACACGACCCCTAAGCTCCGCTGCAAATGGCTGCAAGCTCCGGAGCTTAAAAATGTTTCCCCACCAGCTCCGGAGTTTGCAGACAATTCAGTGCGACCCCGCCCACTTTAGCGCGACCCAGCGCACTTTTCTTGTACCTTCTCTTTGGAGGTGAAAAATCTTTGATGCGGTGCAACGATAGTGAGTGCGGGGCTCTCCTCGCTTCTGTTTGCTGCTTTTTGGCTCCCGCCCCTTTAAGAGCTACTTTTACAGAGACGAGGGGGTTGGACTTGATGGCCTTACAGAGACGAGAGGCAGAACGAGGTGAGCGGCATGCTTTTCTTTCTCTTTTTCTCCCTCCCTCATGCAGCCAGCAACCAGGAAGTGCGGAGGGGGGTGGGGACAGAGGAAGAGCAACGAACCCCTAAGATCTCTGGTCCGAATTTAAGTGGCCAGCGGATCTTAGGGGTCGTGTAAAAAGGCCCCTAGTTTTTTGGAGAAAGGCAAAATATTTCTAATAAATAAATAAATAAATAAATAAATAAATAAATAAATAAATAAATAAATAAATAAATGCATTCTATAATTCATCTTAAACACACTGGAAAGATATTGATTTTGAGAACATACCCGGCTCACATCAGAGCTTGGAATACCTAAGAGATTCTGTGAGCTCTTCTCCTGAAAAATAGCATCTCAAAACTCTGGTTCAGACCATGGGAACCTTCATTACTCCACAGTGATAGATGCTCATCTCCGTTTCCAAGCCACAGAGCCAGTGCTATGCTAGTTTGTGGCCATGGGGCCGGCATGGCTGAACACATTTCTGAACACATGGAACACTTTGCCTTCCGGCTTTTTATGACAGTACCTATTTATTTACTTGTATTTACATGCTTTCAAGCTGCTAGGTTGGCAGGAGCTGGGGTTATCAGCGGGAGTTCACTCCGCTGCATGGCACCCAGGATTCAAACAGCTGAGCTGCCGACTTTGGAGTCAACAGTTTCAGCACTCTAACCCACTGAGCCACCATGCCCCTGTTTCTTACCAATACTGTTCTTCAGTTATGAATGAACCAGTATAACATGTAATTTCACGCTGCATTTACTTCTGCTATTCCCCTCTCCCCAAACAGGCTAAATCTGCAGCAAACCTTGAAAGCTGGGGACCTACTCCTTTTTTTGGTTCCACATTACTTTCTGCATTATTCGCCCACTGAGTGTGAACTGGTTGCCTAGATATATATATGTTGCTGATCCCATATCAGCCATAAGCCCAGTCTTCTGGCTGGCTGTGATTCAGCCATGAAACCCTAAAAAAATTACTTGGTTGTGTGTCAACTCATTTTTGAATCATTTAGATGAAAGTTTAACATAGTTCTGGCTATGCAGGACTCACAATGATGTGTCTGAACTCTGTATGGTATAGCAATCATGGGATGGGATTGCAAAGCATACCACATGGGGGAAATTGCAAGATAAAGGAGAGACATTTCTGCTATGGTGCAGTGGTTAAACTGCTGCACTGCATCCAAAACTGTGCTCACGACCTGGGGTTCAGCCCCAGGTAGCCATATTAGAAAATACCAAACATATGTAGGAACTCATCGGAAGACCTCATTTATGTGGATTGAATCAGTTGACTGACCCATTCATTGTTTATCACACTGAAAGTAAAGCCAGACCTGCATTGGTGGCCAGCATCTTCTGAGTGACGTTCAAGGATCCATCATTTGGCTCAGGCGTAATCTCCAACAGTTTGCAAAGAAGGGCATAAATATTAACACTTTCAAAAGGCTCCACCTCCAGCCCTCTCTTGAAAGCTGGTCCCACAGCTCGGAAGATGGTCTTCATGTTCATATCCTCATTGTCAAACCCGTGTTCCCCTTTATTGAACTGTAGTTTGAGTCGCTGAAAAGGAAAGAGAGGATCATGTAACGTATTGGTCCCCCTGCTTTGTAACTTTCCCTGCCTTTAGTAAGAAGCACATCAGGTTTTATCCATGTTTTGTGGAGCTGATTTACAATCACAAAGAAAATATCAAACGTATGTAGGTGACTACAAAATGATTTTGTGCTTTCTAAAAAATAAATCGTCCAAACCCCCCCCCCTCTCTCTTAACATGGCTAGTTTACTGATGAAATGAATGTCCCATGTGGGAATTTGTTTTCAAAATAAAAATGCCTGAGCAAGTAATCATCCTAGAAGTGAGAATCTAAAAGTCACTGTAAAACAATCAGCTCTTCAGCCAAGTGTGAAAGCAAGGTCAATGTAAAATAACATAGCCTTGCAAATAATCACTTTCGAGGTAGCTAACAGCTGAATGGGTAAACAACTGATAAGAAAAATACAAAACAAAGGAGGAAAAAAACTGCTCATGTCCTAAAATGAGAATCCACCAAATTGGTATCTGACCAATTTAGAGTACTTGCGGCAGCATACACTCATGGCATTATTACTACCCAGTAAAACAGCACTCAAGTAAATTATTATGGGGCCAATTAGCTTTTTTCACAGGTACTGGAACCCATTTAGTCTGAACAAGAGTCAATGATTTGCCGTAAGGGCAATTTGCTGGCCTTGCAACGTTTCATATTTTGCCAATCCAGTAAAAGCAACAGAGATATGCATTTCAAAAATCAGACTGTTTACAGAGATCAGCATTTTACTACTCTGACAATATCCAATTACTGGTATTTACAATTGAAAGAAAATATAAATCTAGGGAATCAAGAGTTAAACAAGCCATGCTACATCACACACACTGGGTACCAGCAACACTGACACTGGGCAAAAGAAATCAAAGAACAGCAACACCTTGGAACAAAGTGGGAAAGTATGGAATTGTCCCCCATAGATATAAATTGGTTTGGTTGTGAGAGCACTAAAGAGCATTTTTAGTGTGTGTCCAGTAATATGTTTAAAGGTTAAAGACTGCTCAAGCCTATAATGCTTTTTACTTTTTAAAGATGTATTTTAAAGATATACAATTTGCCCTTTGGACTGAAATATTATTTAAGTTCTCGTCTGTAATTTCTATTGATAAAAGCTTATAACAGAAATAGATTTTTCTAACTTAAGTTCTGTCTACAACTTAAATTTTGGTTTTGGAATATTTCTTACTTGCAACTTTTAAAAATACATTTTGAATTATTTCTTCTTTGATTCTATTTTTGTAGTTATGGGACATAGAAGCAATGTTGATGAATGACTGGAAAGATTGTCTGGATCCCACTGGAAGTACCCCTTTTCAAGGATTAAAAGTGGGTGAACACGGGTCTCTGATTTTAACTAGTGGTCTATAAGGATCTATAGGGAACCTAGGAAGCTGTTCTGATGTCTGACAGCACTCTTCAAAAGAGAGAAATATTAATATTTTTTACCAGTTCTCACTGTGTAAATATTCACGAGAGTTTCCTGCTTGCAACCCATCTGGTAGGTGGCAAAGCCTCAGGCAGGCATATTTTCGCCTGCTTTTTTGGCTGGGAGTCGGGTTTAAAAAAAAAAACTTTTAAAAACTTTTTCTGTGCTTCGCATTGCGCGATCGCCGCGATGCCACAAATGACAACGAAAAACCCGACCAAATTTTTCTTTTTTCGGTTCAAGTTCAAGTTCTGACGGCTTAATTATCGTTACCGTTTCCGTTACGTAACGGAAACGATAACTGAAAACGGAAACAACAATTTCGCCGAGTCGTGCCCATGTCTAATGTTGATATTTATGTGATTTGGGTTCAACAAAAATAATTTGGCGATGACCTCAGTAGCTGCCTGAGATCAAATAGGCCAGGTCTCTGAACCAGCTTCTGACCAAAGTTCTTGCAGAGTTATGCTATAGAGACACAGGCAGGAGTGGCGAACTGATGCTTTAATGAAAAGTAGCTCCTAACTCAGGGGACCCTGACCATCTTGGATTGGAATTCCCAGAATTCCCAATAAACCCCTTAACTTCCTGTGTTACCTAAGGCTTTACAGATTGCACTCCTGGTCTGGTACTATTTTAAAAAAACCCAAAATATATAACCGCCTGATCAATTGGAGAAGGGGGCCTATGGACTGCACCCTTCCCCTATAGAAAGATTTGAAAAACAGGGGTTTTTAACAAGTAATATTAGATTTCTAGAGCCTTTTTCTCATCTTGGTCCTAAAAATAACACATTTAATATTAACTTTAACCTGTTATAATAGGCATGGTAAGGACAGAAAGGGGGAAAGAGAGTTGAAAGTGCCCATTTAGACAACAGAGCCCATCTTACCCCATGGATCACATATCCTGGGTCACCATATAATATAAGAGGTGTGATCCGAGCGTTGTTGGCATAATGAAGTCTGGGTGGAAGTTCTTCCTTCTTATAGACATTGAGTTTGGGGTGAGCGTTCTTCAGGGCTTCATACACCGTTTCTAGTTTTCCCGGCTTTGGTATCAATAACCCTTGTGGTCCATAATCTAGCAGCTCAAACTGGATGTCCCCAAAAGAGAAGTTTGCCACTTTACTGAGGTAAATCTCATTCTTTTTGATGACTGTTTCCATGCCATGATCTGAGGTGATGATCAAGTTGAGCGTTGAAGTCAAGCTGCTCTCCTTAATCCGTTGCCTCAAGTATCCCACTGTCTGATCCACCTGACGGACCATGTCTTTCCTCTCCTGGGATTCTGGGCCAAATTTGTGCCCTGTGGAGTCAGGCTCTCCAAAGTAAAGGGCAACAAAGTCGAGCTGGTCTTCAGTGAACCACCTCATGACAGTGTCAATGTTCTGCCGCCATTCATTCTCATTGCCATAAGGGTGAAGGAAGGACTTCTCTACCTTCTTAACATTCACTTGGTCTCCTTGGTAGGTGGCATTCCCCCCAGGGAAATAAAGGGAACCTGTCTTCAAGCCCTATGGTGAGAAATCATACACAAAGAAGTGGATAATATGCAGGACTGGGTGACTGGGGGCACAATAAGCAAACACAAATGTTGGTCCCAAAGGGAAGGTGGGATGTCCAGATTTTCTAGAAATTTCTCTTGACCTGCCTTTAAGGTCCATAACTCATGAGGATCGACATGTGGCCCTACTTGACAGTAGTATGTGGCTACATCCTTTGTGCTCATTACCCAGTTCATTAGCTGGGCTGCTAGGAAAATATATTTGCTTGGTATAGCCAGGAAAGTAATCAAGGTTGGGTCATGGAGTGCAGGAGGTCTCCTCTGCTAAGGAGACAAGCCTCAATCTTCCCTCCAATGACTGGACAAGAAGTATTGGAATGTATTTAGGCCATGATCCTGTTGGATTTTACCAGGGGCATAGTGTCCACTGTGCCAGCAATTTTCTTGTTCCACTGGCAGGAGAAAGGCAGCACAGAAACTGAGTGGATAGCTAGCTAGACAAACTGTTCTGCAATCTGTTCATCATGTGGGGCACAGGGAGTGAGCCACCCCAAAGGATGTGAAAATGGTTAAGACATTCATTCATCCCCCTGGGCAATGGCAACACTCTGTTGGCTGAGCCTTCCTCCCCAGAAACACCTTTGTATTGCTTCTGACATGAACAAAGAAAAAAAAAGATGTGCCTAGGTATGTGCTGCCTAGATGCCCTAAGCACATCCGATCTTGCCTGATTTCAGAAGCTAAGCATGATCGGCCCTGGTTAGTACTTGGATGGGTGACCACCAGGGAATACCAAGTGCAGTAGGCGCCTGGAGTAGGAACTGGCAAGCTACTCCAGTATTCCTGCCAAGAAAACTCCATGGACATGGGGTCACGAAGAGTCGGTCACGACTGTAACGACGCAACACACACATGTGCTGGTTGTGCAATTGATTGTGCAACAAGCAGGTGGCTGAGCACACAGGTGACAGCCCACAAAACAGTGCACATAATTGTCCCTGTGCATTCAGTGGCTCTAACAGGAGGACTGGGAATGTTTTGCATCCCCTGCCCTACAGAATAAGGAAATGTAGGAGAAGGATTAAGATGGTGGGAAGCCATGGGGGAAACCCTTCTCCTTTTTTGCCATTAATCAAAATTTACAAATGGACCTGTAGAATCCTGAGAGCAACCTTAAGTCTCGCTGTGTTCAGGACGGAGCTTAGAATTAATGGGCTAACGCTAAAGTTCTGCCCTAAATTGTTACTTCTGGGTTAAACAAGAGGCAAAACTGTTTTAACATCCATCCCTCTAAAATAACATTTCAGAAGTAAAATTTTGGAGTACTCTTGACATGCTATTATTTTTAGAAGATAAGAACTCATGTGCAGGATTTTGCTTATTCTCCAGTTTAACAAGTAAAAGCAACCAATTAGATGCAAACGTTAACATTCACACTCTGTTCTCCATCTCTAGTTTATGACAGCTTACAATAAAAGTAAGCTGTCTGGCTTAGTCTGGAGAAAAGGTGCCTGAGGGGGGATATGGTTGAGACGTACAAAATAATGCAGGGCATGAGTAATGTGGATAGAGGGACACTCTTCTCCCTCTCACAAAATACCAGAACTAAGGAGACATCCACTCAAAGTGAGGGTTGGGAGAGTATAAACAGACAAAACAAAATATTTTTACCCAGCGTGTTGTTAGTCTGTGGAACTCCCTGCCACAGGATGTGATGATGGTATCTGGCCTGGGTGCCTTCAAAAGGGGATTGGACAGATTCCTGGAGGAAAAGTCCATCACAGGTGACAAACCATAATGGAGATGTGTAATCTCCAGGCTTAAAACCAGGGTACCTCAAGGCCCAGAAGCAGGGGAGTGGTATCAGGAGACAGATATCTAGTCTTATGTGCTCCCAGAGGCATTTGGTGGGGCCACTGCGAGATACAAGAAACTGGACTAGATGGGCCTTTGGCCTGATCCAGCATGGCTCTTCTTATGTTCTTATGTTCTTAACTTTATTCAGGATTTATAGCCCAAATCAAATCAAGGGCAGATCTCAGTCTCACTCTGTCTTTTTCTACATCACATTGATCTCCTTGGGAGAACAAAAATGAGAAATCATTTTCGCCTCTCCTTAATTACTATTATTCTTATTGTGTTGGTGTTCCTGTTGTTGTTTCAGTAATTATTTTGAATACACACATACTGTCCTGTATATTCATAGGACTGGATGAAGCATTGAAAGGCCAGATAAGGCAGTGCAGGGTGACATGGGAGAGGATGCCTAAATGATGGTGCAGTAAGGAAATGTTCCCTCTAGACAGCAGTATTTCTCTGCTAAAGAGGGTAAGGTGTCCTGTACCAAAAAGAAGACAACCCCCTCCCCCATTTCTAATAGTTGTCTGCAGGATAGAATGTCAGTAAGAAAGATGTGCCCTGAAAGTGACACTCCTTTAGGGCCACCCAGTTCTGAAAATGCCGTGGGTTTATTTACAGCTTACCTGTTTCTGTGCCGTGATCCATATTGGAAGGCTGCCATTGTCCCACCAGTCTGACACTCCCTGTGTCTTGTAATAAGAAAGCTTCTGCCCAGTGGTAGTATTGAACCACATGTTGTGAATCACCCCATGGTTCTCAATATATTTTCCTGCCAGAGGAGAAATGAGTTCAGGATGAGTTACAAGCTGTTTGCTAGGAGTGTCGCTCATCTGTTTGGCTTATGTATTTGCCATTGGAAAATCATCCCCAGGTGCAACATATGGTGGACAACTCCAGTCAACTCCTGAAAAGAGTGGGAAAAGTTTAGAACACAGTAGGAGGGCCAGAGAGGGACCTTGAGGTTAAAAGGCCAGGGCTTGGCACCTGTTCCTTTAGCCTACAAGGGAGTCAAAGAGTGGTTTTACCAGTTCCACCCCACCCCCATCCCCAATGAATTTCCTTATACTAGTGGCGATTCGACCTCCAGTCTCCTGAGTCAGGGGGCATGGTGGCTGAGCAGGCTAGAGCACTGAAAACTGTCGGCTGCAGAGTTGGCAGCTCAGCGGTTCGAATCCCAGGTGCCATGCAGTGGAGTGAGCTCCCGCTGATAACCCAAGCTCCTGCCAACCTAGCAGTTTGAAAGCATGTAAATGCAAGTAAATAAATAGGTACTGCTGTAAAAAGCGGGAAGATGAAACAATGTTTCTTTGCAGCCATGCCGGCCACATGGCCACGGACTTGCACAACACCGCCCCTAGAGTCGGACACGACTAGCACACTTTTTTTTACCTCCTGAGTCTTGTTACATCATTCTACCCACTACACCCCTCTAAGAATAAAATTCATGTTAACGAGGGGAAAGTTGTGTGTTCTGATTTTCAAAGCAAAACTATTGTTTTTCAGCTACCCCTTTTGTAATCCAAATTATTTGAGCTCAGTTGGTCTTCAATGGGTGATCAAGACTTTTAGTAGTACAGCACCTAATTGCTGGTCCCAGCTAAAGCAGTCAAAGTATCTACTTGAAGTGGAGAGGAAGACTGTCCTAGGTGGTCTGTGGATATGGATTTACAAGACTAGCTCCATTTTGGGTCTCTCCTTGGCAACGTGTCTGTGGAGATGGTGACAATCAACACCTGTATTTCAAATTTTACCACTTTTACCACTGAACAAGTCAAAATCTCTAGACTTGAGCCAATCAGAGTATACAGTAGAAGGTCTGGAAGATAGTAACACTTCCTCACTTTTGGGGCACTGATTGATTTCTTCTTCAGGCCTTCCAGTTGTCCAAGAGGGCTGCAGAGAACCTTCCAGGGACAGGTCGGCCTCATTTATGGATGTTCTTCTAGATAACTGTTGTCAGCTTGAAATTATTGTCTTGCTCTCCTTTCCCCACAAACCCTGACATCAGACCCCGCTTCTTCTTCTTTTATTTCTGTTCTAGATGGACTCCGCTCTCACCTTTGTTTGCTTTCCCAGGGGTCTCTGACTCAGGAAAATGGTGCCAGAAGATTCCATTGATGTGGTTCAGTCGGTACTGTGGGGCACTGCCACTCCCCCCCCCCACAGCTGTGTTCCTGGTTGTTGACTGGGCTTTAAAGAAGTAGCTTTCAATTTCTCTCAACATTTTGGGAATCTTAAATGGTGGTGATTAGACCACTCCTTAAAAAAACCTAACCTGGACCCAGGACTGGTGGTTAACTACCGATCAGTAGCGAACCTCCTTTATTTGGGCAAGGTGTTGGAGCGGGTGGTGGCCGGGACAACTCCAGGCGCTGCTGGATGAAACGGATTTTCTGGATCCATTTCAATCTAGTTTCAGGCCGGGTTTTGGTACAGAGACTGCCTTTGTCGCCCTGTATGATGACCTCTGCCGGGAGAGAGACAGGGGGAGTGCTACCCTGCTGATACTCCTGGACCTCTCAGCGGCTTTCGACACCATTGACCATGGTGTCCTTCTGGATAAGCTGGCCAGGCTGGGGGTTGGAGGCACTGCTTTGCTGTGGTTCCGATCGATCCTTCCTGGCTGACCGTGTCCAGAAGGTGGTGCTGGGGGACAGATGCTCTGCCCCGTGGCGTTTATGTCACGGGGTTCCTCAGGGCTCTATACTGTCTCCTATGCTGTTCCACATTTACATGAAACCGCTGGGAGAGGTCATCAGGAGGTTTGGGATGAGGAGTCAGCAATATGCTGACGATACTCAGCTCTACCTCTCGTTTTTCCACCAATCCAGGTGAGGCAGTTTCTGTTCTGAACTCGTGTCTGGGCCAGATAATGGACTGGATGAGGGTTAATAAATTGAAACTCAATCCAGACAAGACGGAAGTGCTGTTAATGGGTGCTTCACCGGACAGGTTAGAGGGCCATATTCCTGTCCTGGATGGGGTTGCACTCCCCCTAAGGGACAGGGTCTGCAGCTTGGGGGTGCTCCTGGACCCCGGTCTAACTCTGGAAGCCCAGGTGGACTCGGTGGCCAGGGGTGCCTTTCTTCAGCTGCAGAAAATATACCAGCTCTGCCCCTACCTAAACGAGCAGAGCCTCATGACAGTTACGCATGCACTGGTAACATCCCGTATTGATTGCTGCAATGTGCTTTACATGGGGCTGCCTTTGAAGACGGTTCGGCGATTGCAACTGGTTCAGAATCGTGCGGTGCGGCTGGTAAGCGGTGGGGCTGCCAGGGATCACATCACGCCAATTGTACATAACCTACATTGGTTACCAGTTGCTGCCCGAGCCCAATTTAAAGTGCTTGTTCTGACATCTAAAGCCCTAAATGGCTTAGGACCTAGATACCTGAAGGACCGCCTCCTTCCATATGAACCTACCCGGCAATTAAGATCGAGCCAGGGGGCCCTCTTGAAAGAGCCATCCCTCAAGGAGGTGAGAGGGATGGCTTGTAGACATAGGGCCTTCTCGGCAGCTGCCCCCAGATTGTGGAATGCCCTCCCAAGTGAGATCCGCCTGGCAACAACATTATGATGACATTTCGGCGCCAGGTAAAAACCTTCCTGTTCCAGAAGTTTTTTAATTGATACAATATAGACTGTGGGTCCTCTGATGGCAATTTTAGTGTAATGATTTTAGTGTGTTTTTATTACTGTTTTAATTATTTATTGATATTTGATGTTTTAATTGTTTTAATTCTCTGATTGTAAGCCGTTCAGAGACCTTTGGGTAGTGGGCGGCATATAAGTTGTAAAAATAAATAAATAAATAAATAAATAAATAAATAAATAAATAAATAAAATTTCCACTCTATTTCCCCATTTCAGTATACATACACCCAGCAATCTCCTCAGAGTTACTCTTTTCACCCTAGAATGCTCTATCTCCGTATTTATCTCATAAATGCAAAATAGAGGCAACTATAGATTTAGATAATGGCCCATGAAATTACAGATTTAGATAACAGCCCATGAACAAGGTTAGGTGAGCCGTAGTTATGACACTGTTGCCACTTTAGCATTACCTGAGTGTCTGTCCTCTCCAAAGATGTACACAGGGTCTAAATCTTTGAAAATTATTCCCATTGTTTCCTTGCAAGAGTGGCCTGCCAGATGTTTTAGATTTCTGTTCCCAGAAACTTTAGCCAGCATAGGCAATGATAAGAGAGGAAAGATAGCCTTTCCTAACCTACTCCCCACTAGAGGTTTTCAACTATAATTCCCATCATCCCTCACTTGCTTGATACCTTTTGCTTGGGCCAAAAAAAAACCCGTACAGTCATTTTAAGACATTATTTGGCCACACAAGCCATGCATTTTCAGGATTAATATGTTTGTGTGTTTTTACTCCAAGGCATGAAGGCTTGATCATAAGTGAGAACAGGAGAGTGACCAAGGGGGAATTACACAACACTGGTATATCCTTTGTCTTGACACTCATATGTGGGCCAAAATAATCCAGCCCTCTCAGGAATTGTCTGAACAGCGGATAAATTCATATGTGTCACATATTATAGAAATTCATAGTTGCAGTGAGGAAGGGTGGAATTTGGGAGGCTATGATTTCCACAAGGAAAAAAAAAACACACCTTGACAGGCTTTATATGTGGTGATTCTTTGCTTAATTTCCTGGCAAATGGAACAAGCACAAAAAGGTTGCCAGTGCCACACCTTGATTCCGAACTCAGAATGTTATATTTTGAAAGGCATCTTGTTTTATCCTATGGCACCCAGGTTAGCATTACTTTTATGGCTGCTCTGATGAGGCAAGTAATTAGTTACATGGGTGCATTATTAACGTGGTCAGCTTGGGGTCCCCAGATGTGGTTGGATTGAGACCCTCTTTGCTCCTCACTTATGTTGCCTGAGGCCAGTCTAGCCCAGCACCCGTTTCTGCATGATGCTTGCAGACCCAAGTCCTTCTGGCTCCACTCGTCTATTATCCTGTGATTTTAAGAGCTGCATTTGCCCACCTCTGCTCTCAATAAACATCTTTGAATGCTAACGTCTTGATTAATGAGCTGCATTCTAGTAGATGAGCTGCCTGGTTGTTACCAGGAGCAGGGAAACCCAGCCTTGGTAGAAAACTGATAAAGTAAATGCTGGCAGCTGAGCAGCCAGTGGGAAGGCGCAATGACATTATTTGGGGAGTTGGGTTTGGGATGCCATTTTATAATTGTAAACAATGACAAACCCAAGTTGCTGCCTTGAAAAACTAAGGAGTTAGTTGTCATTTCTTTTTTAATTCCTTCTACCTGGCTTTTTCGAGTACCACTGATCTTGCCACACCACTTCTCTTTTCATCATCCAGGTACTCACCCGTCAGCAGCGTGAAGTGAATGGGGCTTGTCTGGGTGACGAATGGAGGAGTGATGTACCGTGCCTTGACCCCATCTCTAGCCATGCCATCTAGGTTGGGGGTGTCCACATCCTGGTCATAATTCCAACGAAAGCCATCAAAGGATACCAGTAGGAGCTTGTGGCGGGCGCTTGGCTGTCGCGTTGGAGCCCCAGCTGTGAGGGCAAGGGAGGCAGCCACTAAGCTGATGAAAACAAACATCTTTCTGAGCAAGCAAGAGGGAGAAAAGAACAAACAACTCAGAGGCTTTGATAATATGTGCATGGCAGGGTCTCAAGTTCACAGCTCTATCTTATCCGCCCATCATCCACGCACTTTGCCTGGGAACTACTTCCTGCTGGGATTTGAATTGCTTCACTCTCTTTTATTCTCTTCCTCTCAGATGTGCACACACACACACACACACACACACACACACACACACACACACACACACACAAGAGGGGAGAGTTATTAATGGGTATAGAACTGGATGACTGACCAAAGTTGTTACCCCATCCTTTCAGCACTGATAGATTTCTCTGTCAGGAATCAACCTCAGCCGTTCTTCAGTTATCCCTGAAAGGGTTACAATTAGGTGTGGTAAGGAGAGAAAGGGGACCTGCCCTGGAGTCCACTGAGGAGACTCAAGTACTGTATCTCGACCACCATCCCAAAGAGAGGTTGCAAATGCAGGTTCCGAATAGTCACCAAAGGGCCCCGAGGTGCCCAAGTCACTCGCTCTTCCCAGGCCAGCGACTGAAGGTTCCAACCCCAAGGGAGGTCTGAAAAGTAAGAACTTAAAAAAACAAACAGGCCTTCTCTGTAGTTTCTCCTTGTCTATCAAACTAACCCCCCCATCTGCCTGGACCCCTCACTGGGAATATTCAAACAAACACTGAAAACGTGTTTTTTTCAAGCAGGCTCTCCCCAAATCTTGATGAAAGGGCCTTCTCGGCTGCTGCGCCCAGACTCTAGAACTCCCTCCCGCTAGAGGCCAGGATTGCCCCATTTCTGATGTCTTTCCAGAAACAGGCAAAGACATTTCTCTTCAGACAAGCTTTCCCTGAATGAGGGACTACCTATTATGTTTCTTTTATATGAATCCACCCCATACATGATTACATAGACTTTGTGTTTATAACCACTTATAAATTTGTGTTTATATCTCCCCTTGTGTGATTGCATTGACACTATATATGTTTTCAATGTTAGTTTCTATCCCTCATAACTTTTAGGTGGACTACCGTGCATGATTATATGGAATGTTTACTCTCTCTTTAACTGTTCGCATTCTCTTGTAGCTCTAATGTTATCTTTTAATGTCCTAAGATGCCACTTCTAATTCCCTGTTCTCAAACTTGAATATGTCTTAAATGTACTGGACTATATATTGTCCCTCATTACTGTAAGCCGCCCTGGGTCCTTTACCAAGGAGAAAGGTGGGGTAAAAAAATTCACTCAAAATTAAACAAAATTAATTACAACTTCATCACATTATTAGATTCAATCCACATCTGCCTTTCCAATTATCATCTAATTTCCTATGGTTTTATTTTGTTTACCTTCTGCTTATGATGTCTGTTACTGTTTATTTGTTGTTATACTTAGTCTATGATGTTGCATTAAGTTATATTTAACTATGTTATCTTGTAGTTTGTTTGTACGCTGCCCAGAATGTGCTTGTGGGCTTCCAGTGAGCAACTAGTTTGTCCAATCCTGTGTGGGTGCTCTTAAAGAATTTTGGACTGTATCACTGCAGCTATGGGTAGTAGTAGTTTAAGGGTGGGGAAGTAGTTTATTCCCCAGGGGCTGGATAACCCCTGGACCAAGCTGACAGGCCGCACAATGCTCTGGGCTTGGGTCCTATCACCAAAACTAAGTACTGAGCTGATATCCTGATATCCTCCAGGTAGCTCCCCCCAGGTGTAATTTCCCACTACTTTGTGCAGAGGGAGCAACAAGATGAGAAGGGAAAAAGGCTCAAATATTACAAAACTATCTAAAATGCTAGCAGGCATATCTGACTGTAATATAAATCATATGCAACCTCTAACATGCAGCTAACGGCAGCATACGAAAATAGACAAAGCAACCCCATTACATCCCTGTTCCTCCTCCTCAGTTCTGCAATCTGAAAATTTCTCTGTCTTTCTTTCTAAATTCTGTCTAGTCCCCTCCCCCCCCCCAAGAGAAGAACACTTTGTTTGATTGAAAATTTCCTATTCCGGTCCCCTTTCGTTCACTGACACCGAACACTGCAATGTTAAAACATTTCATTTCTTGCTTTCTGTGGAAGTTGAGTCGTGGCAACTGGACTTCTTTTCCTTGACAGACAGAAACGTTTTGTTGATCATCCAAACAGCTTCATCAGTCTGAAATGTTTGGACGAGCAGCGAAACGTTTCAATCTCTCAAAGAAAAGAAGTCTAGTTGCCATGACTCAACTTCCAGATAAACTCACCTGGATGACTGAGAATCTTCACAGACTTCTTGCTTTGTGATTTCCAGATGACTTGGATTTGTTCCATGCCCCCAAAGGTGCATTTTGTGCAGCATCAGACTTCCCTGTCACCTCTGTGTACTTCAGCCCATAGGCGTCCTTTCTGCTTCAATCTAGTTGTATCATCAGTGACAGTAATATTCATATTTGTGTCCCTTGCTCTTCTCCAATAGTTGATTAAGCGCTTTCTGACCTGGGAGTCTCATCTCCCATCACTATCTCTTGCTTCATTCTGACAGTTTCATCATAGGGTTAAGGTAAAGGTTTGTCAGTATATGTATAATTGTCAGTACAGTGGTGCCTCCGATAACGACAGTAATTCGTTCTCCGAGGTTAGTTGTTATCTGAAATATGACATTATCCGAAATGCAGTTTCCTATAGGAATGAATGAGAAACCGTTTAATCCGTTCTGGAGCCTAGGAAAAAGGCACAGACACCTGTTTTTTTGCTCAAAACTCTTTAAAAAGTGCACTTTAAAGGTACAGATGCAATTTCACCTGGGATAACTTTTTTACTGATGCATGCTGGAAATTCATTATCTGAGGCAGTCCATAGGGAAAATTCGTTATCCGAGGCAGCCCATTGGAAGATTCGTTATCCAAGGCAGCCCATAGAGAAAATTCGTTCTCCAAGGCAGACCTATACCTAGGAATTGCGATTCGTTATCCGAGGCAGCCCATAGGGAAAATTAGTTATCAGAGGCAGCCCTATACCTGGAAATTTGCAATTGTTATCCGAATTATTCGTTATCCGGGGCAGTTGTTATCCAAGGTACCACTGTATATGTAAAATTGAGTTTAAGGGGTGCTGGAAAGTAGAAAGCCAGCCTCAGCTCCACCCCTCTTCCTTTTCACAGGTAGCTATAACTTAGCTCTGGCCTCATGCACACACAAAGTGTGGTGCCAGGGAGCACCGCAAATGGATGTGCAACTATCTGAGGAAGATGTCATTTTTGGAAAAGGAATTTTGGAAGGCATTGAGAGGAAATCTATTCCTACTGTTATTGGTAGAGGAAGACATGGGAATCATAAGGTTCAATCATCAATGCTCTATAAGAAGGAAGGACTACAGGGTTTTCGCAACTCCCAAGGTATCTAAAAAGTCAGATTGCTCTGAAAATCTTGATGACAAGATTCCTGGATTGAAAATATTGCTGTTGAATGCTAGATCAGTGAATGGAAAATCAACAATCATCTAGGACCTGATCCTGCAAGAATGTGCAGATATCACTTGCATCACAGAGGCTTAGCGGGATGAGACTGGGGGTGTTAATCTCACTCAGCTCTGTCATCCAGGTTTCTCCATAGAACAACAGGCAAGACCAAACGGGTGGGGTGGGGTGGGGTGGTGGAGTGGCAATAGTCTCAGAATTCCATCCCTTTTACTAGATGTCACATTCCCCAGCTCCCTGGATTTGAATGTATGATCCTAAAAGTAGGAGCCAGGGACAAGACAGGAATTCTCTGGGTATAACACCCTCCCCGAGGCACAACAACTTTTTTACCTCAGCTAACTGAACTGATAGCAGGGGTGGTATTGGAATCCTCCCGGCTCATCGTGCTGGGGGACGTAAACATCCATGCCAAGACAGCTCTGTTAGGAGTTTCCAAAGATTTCATGACCTCCATGACAACCATGAGTGTATCTCAAATCATGTCTGTCCCACTCCCTACTCATTCTGCAGGCCACACCTTAGACCTGGTCTTTATGGACAGTGGGGACATTGAGGTAAAGGAACTTTCTGTAGTCCATTGTCTTGGACAGACCATTATCTGGTGCACTTTAGGCTCACTGGAACTCAGAGCCTGGGCAGGGGTGGAAGTCAGACAAAGGCAATTTGTCCAAGATGGTTGATGGATCCAGATGGTTTTGTAGCTGCCCTAGGGGAGTTTCCCACCTTTTTGACAGATAATTCCATTGAATCCTTGATTGACCTCAGAAATGGGGAAATGAGCAAAGCCTGATTGCCCCTAAATATCTCATTCCTCGAAGTACAGACAAACTGGCTGCTTGGTTTACTGGGAAACTGGCAAATATGAAAAGGGTGGTCCATAGATATGAAAGGTGTTGGTGGAAAACCTAGAGTGAAACAGATAAATAAATAGTGAAAGGCCATTGGAAAGCTTATTCCAAGGCAGTGGAAGCATCAAAGAAATCATTTTTCTCTACCACCATTGCTTTGGCACAGAATCGCCCAGCAGAGCTTTCCCAAATAGTGACGAGTCTGTGACATGCTGACCTACAGGTAGATAACACAGACCACTCTGTAACTAGCTGCGAAGAATTTGTGCAACACTTTGCAGCCAAAATGTTTCAGATCCAGACTGACTTGGATGCTGCTATTGATCTAGAGTCTATAAGTAAAACTGCCCCCCTTACCTGCCCTGTATTAATGGATGAGTTTCAGCTCCTACAGCTTGAGAATGTGGTCTAGACCATTGGGGAGATGTGGGCCACCATGTGTCTGCTGAACCCTGGCCCTTGCTGGCTCTTAAAATCTGCCAAAGAGGATCTGGAAGACTGGTTAGAAAGAGCAGTGAATGCCTCCTTGCAACAGGGCATGATTCCAGCATGCTTGAAGGAGGTAATAGTAAAACCACTGTTTAAAAAGTCCTCTTTAGATCCCACAACACTGAACAATTACCGATCGGTATCTAACATCCCATTCTTGAGTAAATTACTAGAGCAAGTTGTGGCCTTGCAGCTCCCAACTATCTGGATCCAGCTCAATCTGGCTTCAGGCCTGGTTATGGGACTGATACGGCACTGGTTACCTTGGTAGATGACCTACACAGGGGAAGGGATAGGGGATCTGTGTCCATTTTGGTTTTACTAGACCTCTCAGCTGCTTTTGACACTATCGACCACAGCATCCTCCTGACTCATCTCTCTGAAATGGGACTTGGGGCACTGTCTTACAGTGGCTTCAGTCCATCCTGCAGGAGAGAATGCAGAAAGTGGTGTTAGGGGACTCATGTTCAACACCACGGCCACTGACCTGTGGAGTCCTCCGGCGTTCTGTTCTGTCTCCTATGTTATTTAATTTTTATATAAAACCACTGGGGGAAATTATTCAGAGTTTTGCGGTTAACTTTCACCAGTATGCCGATGACACTCAACTCAACCTCTCATCACCTCTGGATTCCAAGGAAGCTATTTTGACTTTAGATCACTGCTTAGATTTGGTAATGAACTGGATGAGGAGGAGGAACAAACTGAAACTAAACCCAGACAAGACAAAGCTGCTTCTGGTCAGTCAAAAAGGAGATCAACGGATAGGGATGCAACCTGTGCTGGAAGGGATTCCCCCCCCCCCGCCCCACTGAAAAAAAAGGTGTGTAGCTTGGGGGTGCTCCTGGACTCATCCTTGAGCATAGATGCCCACCAGGTCACAGCTGTGGCCACAAGTGCATTTGCAAAATTAAAACTACTATGCTAGTTACGCCCATTTCTTGAGAAACCTGCTCTGGCCACAGTGACACATGCCCTGGTGACATCCCGGTTAGACTACTGTAACACACTCAATATGGGACTACTGATGGAAAGTCTCAGGAAACTTCAACGGGTCTAGAATGCAGTGGCCAGATTGCTGACTGGGGCAGGTTATAGAGTTCACATTGCACCCCTGCTAAAGCAGCTCCACTGGCTGCCAATCATCTATCGGGCACAATTCAACGTGCTGACCTTAACCTACAAAGCACAACATGACCTGAGTCCAAGCTACCTCAAAGATCTAATCTCGCGGTATAAATCAGCTTGGGTGCTAAGGTCATCAGGAGATGCCTTTCTCTCCATCCCACCATCTTCACGTGTGTATCTCATAAGAACACATGGAAGGGTCTTCTTTGTTGCTGCTCCCAGACTTTGGAACTCCTTCCCTCTGGAGGCCAGGACTGCCCCATCTCTGCTGTCTTTCCGGAAGCAGGCAAAGACCTTCGTCTTCAGGCAAGCTTTATCTGAATGAGGTACTACCTACTATGTGACTTTTTATGGATTACTATACATGATTACATTGACTGATTTCATAAGAACACCAGTGTTTCCATGTTTACTTTCCACACTGTATAATGGATTTTTTCATTTTGCATGTTCTTTGTAGCTTTAATGTTACCTTTTAATGTTCTAAGATGCCTCTTCTATTTCCCTGTTCTTAATTTGAATATGTCTTAAATGTTCTGGGCTGTATATTGTCCCTCATTATTGTAAGCCACCTTGGGTCCTTTCCCAAGGAGAAAGGTGGGGTAAAAATATTCTAAATAAATAAATAAATAAATAAATAAATAAATAAATAAATAAATAAATAAATAAATAAATATGGGGTTTTAGGGGGGAAACTTTTAAAAATGAAACTGTTCTTTATAATGTGGCTCTGAATCAGTTGTTTCCATGTACCAGTACAGTTTCCAGCCTGCTTGAGACCCAGCCAATTCTTGATAACGCCCCTTTGAAGTATTTCATTCAACGTGTGACAGTTTTTGTGAGTAATGTTAATGAAATCATGTAATCTTTTGGTTGGATATGAAAATATAGATATGAGATTATTGTTAACACATTTGTAGTGATGTGATGCATGCATCTGTAAATGAAACATTGTATGATCCAATAGTGTCTTCTTTTAGATAATGTAAAAATATGAGCTTTAGTTTTTTCCTGGCTTTGCAACATGTTAGAAATTCCTATGTATCAGAAAAGCCCGAGAGGGGAATTCCAACTCGATTCACTACATTAGTAGAAACAGTTGAGAAGAGATAGCCAGATATTTATTCCTTTCAAGAGGGAGTGCAAGTAATGCCAAATGAACGTCATTAAAGGAGCAGAAAAGATAACGAAGCAGCATTAGAAAATCAACAATGAACTTTACATGAACTTCAACAGTCAGGCTTGGTCAGCTCTTTTAAAACATTTGTGTGTGTTCTTAATAGAGGTTAAGTAATGCATTTTACTTTATATAGTTTTACTTTAAAAAGCATGATGTTTTCAATATGCCACTAAAATACTCTTTAAGAGTGTCTGTGAAGATTCTCAGTCATCCAGGTGAGTTTATCTGGAAGTTGAGTCATGGCAACTGTACTTCTTCTTCTTTTTCTTCTTTTTCTTCTTCTTCTTCTTCTTCTTCTTCTTCTTCTTCTTCTTCTTCTTCTTCTTCTTCTTCTTCTTCTTCTTCTTCTTCTTCTTCTTCTTCTTCTTTTTGAGAATGAGAGAGAGGGAAATAAACATATTGCTGCTCATCCAAACAGCTTCATCAATCTGAATAGAGCTAGTGCGAGTCCTCCATCTTGTAGTCTGCTTATTAGACAGAGAAGACACATATTAGACAGAGAAGATAGGTGGTTTGAGAAAGGGGTCAGGGAAGCCATTCATGTGAGCTTTGAAAACCCCTCTCTCAGCAGAGGTGGAGGCCTCAGGCACAATCTATCTGCTACTCATCAGGCTGTGCTTTCAACAATATCCAGACAAATCAAAAAGCCTTCACCACCAAGGCCATAGCTAATGAACGACCCCTTAATTGTTCCCCTTAAGGCTATGGATACTGTTGTCTACCTAACGAGCCTATTCAGGCCATTGTTCATCTTATGAGCCTATTTCAGACCAGGTTGACAAGAGGTCAAAGTAGACTATAAGATGGAGGACTCACACTAGCCGTATTCAGACTGATGAAGCTGTTTGGACGAGTAGCAAAACATTTCTATCTCTCAAGAAAAAGTCCAGTTGCCATGCGTCAACCTCCAGATACTCTTTGAGAAAGTTACAATGCTTCTTACTCTTAATAGTTTTAATATTGTAAGAGATACTGTATGACTGATTTCATAAGAACACTAGCATTCTCCATGTTGCTTTTCACCCCTCATAATGGATTTTTCTTTTCTTGCATACTCTTTGTAGCTCTAATGTTACCTTTTTAATGTTCTAAGACGCCTCTTCAAGTTCCCTGTTCTTAACTTCAATACGTCTTAAATGTTCTGGACTGTGTATTGTCCCTCATTATTGTAAGCCACCTTGGGTCCTTTTCCAAGGAGAAAGTGCCGGGAAAGTGATGCTGTCTGTTTTTTGGGATAGCCACAGGGTAATCTTAACCAATTACCTTCCGAAGGGCTAGACCCTCAACAGCAATTACTACTGCAACCTTCTGGAGAAACTGTGTGATGCATTGAAACAAAAACATTGTGGCATGATCAGCAAAGGTGTCCGTCTCCTGGCTGACAATGCACCTGTCCATACAGCTCAAGCATCCGTTGTCACCACCCACCGTTTAGACCAGGGGTCCTCAACCTAAGGCCCCGGGGCCGGATGCGGCCCCCCAAGGTCCTGAATCCGGCCCCTGGGACCAATTGCAACCCCCCACCTACCCCCCCGTTTTCTGAGCAAGCAAGCCTCTGCAGCTGCTTTTGGACTGTGATCCGGCCCCCAGTGGTGTCTGGGTGGTGGTGGACCGGCCTGCTGTTTGAAAACTTTGAGGACCCCTGGTTTAGACTATGAACTTTTGCAGCATCCACCTTATTCACCTGATCTTGTGCCAAGTGACTTCTTCCTCTTTCCAGAGATGAAGAAACCACTTTGTGGTCAGCGATTTGACGACAGAGAGGATGTCATTTTCGAAGTGGAACAGTGGTTTTCCAGCAAAGTGGAGGACTTCTACAAAGAGGGCTTGAAACAGGTGAAGAAACACTGGCAAAAATGTGTGACTCTGCAGGGAGACTACGTGGAGAAGAACTAACTTTGACCACTGCAAGTGACTATTGTATGCTGTTTATTTTATGATGATAATTAAAACTTTTGGATAGCCCCTTGTATGTTCCTACACATTTGACTGTTTTTTGCTCCTGTAGTTTGAGTTCAAACATGGCTCAATTTTTTGCCTATGACTTAAGTTATCTTGTCATGTATTTTGAAGTTATATCCCTACAACTTTCTTGACTGTAAGACTTTTGGATGTTGCAACATTACGGAAGTAATTTTATGCATATTAAACATAGAAGCAATGTACAAATGAAGTATGTGAATTGAGAAATTAAAATTGCCTAGAATTACTGCAACACTGAAAAGGCCTTTGCTTTGATACAGTCTGAGATGAATTTAGATATGATTGTCTGAGATTGTTTGGTTTCATTCTGGAATTTATTGGGATACCATATTTTTCTATCTACAAGACACCCGTCTCCCAGTTTTTGAACCCAAAATTAACAAAATGAACAAATCCTGCCCAGAAAAGAAGGGAAGCAGTGTGGGGGAGGGGGAGGAGAACCCAACCTGATGCAAGTGAATGAGCTGAGCAGAGTCTCTTCCAGTTTGGGTTCTCTTACACACGCACACACACACACACACACACACACACACACACACACACACACACACAGCTGTTTCCCCTTTCCCTTCCATGCTCTTTCACTAGCCTTTCCCTTTCCAAAATGCCTCTCTGCTTTGTTTTCTTTTTCTTTTTTCTTTTTTTTCTTTTTTGCTTTTTTTGCAGAAATCCCAGCCGTCTCTTTTGCAGGGGAAAGCTGGGGTGGTGGTGGTGTTGAGCAGGCCAACCTCCGGGTTGGAGAGATAGGCAAGATAGCTCTCAACACCATTTGCAGGGAATCGTAAGCAGGTGAAGCCATCTGCTTGGGAATACCCTGAAGCAAATGGTGAGCCACTCTGTGAGACAGAATGCTGGACTGGATGGGCTGGGGCCTGTTCCAGCAAGGCTGTTCTTATGTTATTGCGAAGTGCCTTTCCCTGCTCTGATTTCAAACAAAACAACAAAGTGGAGACTCTTCTTTGGAAAGGCAGAGGACAGTGAAAGAGTCGGGAAAGGAAAGGGGAAACAATTCTCTCTCTCTCTCTCTCTCTCTCTCTCTCTCTGTGTGTGTGTGTGTGTGTGTGTGTGTGAGAGAGAGAGAGAGAGAGAGAGAGTGAGTGTGTAAAAGAACCCAACTGACTGCAGTGAACGAGTCACTGGGGAAGGGAAACAGCCCCACCCCTTGTGAAAGGCTTACTTCTGTGTATATGATGCCCTTTAATTTTTAGTGTCATGATTTGGGGTGGGGGGGAATAGCATCATACACATGAGAAAATATGGTAAAAATATCTGGTGTGATCAACAACAGTGTTCTGATCTGGTCTGTGGATCTCTGTAAGGCTCCTATCTAGGGGTCTGGCAGGTACAGCAGTGGGTTACTATTGCCGCCTTCTGCGCAGTGTAGCCTGCATTACTGTAATTAAAACGGTAAACTGCCCAGAGACTACTTGAAGTGGTATGGGGAGGTATATAAGCAGAACACTTTGCTTTTGCTTTGCTTTTATAAGATTTTCTACCTCTTGTTCCCTTCAGCAGGAGAGCTCAACTGGGTTAAGGTACCATGTACTTTGACTTGCGTGGGTCAAGGTGCTTTTTTGCTTCTCTACATCAGGCAGTATAATTTTTTCTGGCCCGGCCTAGCCTCTTACAGCACACGCAGGGCTGCCAAACTTGCTGGGTTTCATTCTGTCTTTCACCTCTCATTCACCAAGCTTACACACACGTCGCTTTGTGCATGCTCCTTCTTGTTCCATGTCACAAAATCCATTGCGATGTCAGATTTTCTTATAGTTGGTGGTGGCAACCTGTTTCCAGAAGCTACATTTGCTTCTGAGGGCCTTGCCCTCAGAGGCTACTGAAAAAGCCTCATGATCCACACATAGATCCACGGGGCAGGCCTGCATTAAGTGGTGGTGGTGTCTGGAATCTGCTGACGTGTAAATCTTCACAACTGAATATAGGATCTCTGTGGCTGAGGGTCTAGCTGTCACAGGGACTGCACACCACTGGAATGAGACTTCGGGCTTTGGAGGTCTTCTCGTCCAACCCCCTGCGCAAGGAAGAAGACCTCACACCATCCTGAACAGATGGCTGTCCAATCTCTTCTTGAAAATCTCCAGCAATGGGGCACCCACAACATCAGAAGAAGGCAAGCTGTCCCACTGTTTAATGGCTCTCACTGTCAGGACATTTCTCCATATTTCCAGGTTGGCTCTCCCTCCGACGAGTTTCCACCCATGGGTTCTTATACCCTCAGGTTGAAGTGAGAATAAATCAATGCCCTCCTCCCTGGGGCAACCCTTCAGGTATTGGAAGACTGCTATCATGGTTCTCCTCAGTCTTCTCTTTGTCACCCTAAACATGCCTAGTTCTTTTAGTTATTATTCATACAACTTAGCCCCCATCCCCCTTATTATCTTGGATGCTCTTCTCTGCACTCTTTCTAGGACTTCTGTGTCTTTTACACTTAAAGTCCTGAAGTACCATATGGAAGTTCCATCCATGGTGGTAGACATGTGACAGGGATTGTGGAGGAACGGTATGCTCGTGAGGACCAGCCCAAAGGGTCTCCTCCCCTGTGCAAGGCTGTCACGCAGGCACAGAGTTCAGCTTCCCTAAGCGAGTGGTGATCACTCCATATAAATAGGCTTGACTTCTCGATTAACTGTGGTGCTGAGGAAATTTTATTCAGGGATACCCGGGCTGCCCCTTTAAAATGGGACATGCCTGTCACTGCAGATTTCTCCCAGCAGCCTGGCCTTCCCAGATGCATCTCTGCCTTGGCCCCGAGGGCCATGAAGCCAGCAAGCCATCCATCTGCCAGCTCACAGCCCTGATGGGGACAGGTGCGACCTGACCTTCAGCGCGGTGTAGTTTTATTATGTCGACTCTCTGCTTTATCAATTGCACTTGCTTTTTATGACTTCTCTGGGGTTTTTATCGCTGCTGCTGACTCACCTCCGAGTGAAAATGGGGATTAATATTTTAAGGGAATTATGTCATGTGGCTCCCCAGAGGCTCCGTGCTGTATTGACCTTGGCGCTTTTCTTTCCCTGCCCTGCTTTGCTTGCTCAGTAGGTTTGGATTTCCCTCTTTAGCTGCTCGATTTCTTGCCTCCTTTGACAATCTCGCCCGTTGTGGGAAGAAAAGAGAAGGGGATCCTCAGGGGCACAGGGTTTGGCATCTCCTCTCATTCCTCACTGCTGGCAGTGCTGCCTGTGGCCGATGGAGGACGCAGCGGCCAACAGCATCTCAAGGGCCGCCTGCTCCCACAGTTCAGCCTAGATTTCAGGACCCTTAAGTTGGCAGCAGATTCAGGTCAGGACTGCAGTGGGAAGTCAGCATAGAGGGCTAAAGCCATGTGATGCCACATGAAACCCTCTGTTATGATATGTGCAGATTCCTCGGTTTCTAGGAAGCAAGGAGACATTTAGCTTAAGGATTGGGTGGGCTTCCGTTTAGTCATCTTTGGAACTGTTGACCAGAGCCTGGCTAAGATTTCCTTCGGTTCTTAAAGGTCTCAGCATTATGTGCCTTCAAAGCATTCTTTGAGCACCTTTGCTGAGATGATACTTGATATATGTCTTTGCATGGGGAAGAGTAGAGAGAGCAGACCTCCTGAGGTTTACTTCACTACCTGCTCTGCCCTGTGATTTCCTTTTATCTTAGGGCGCTTTTACACGACCCCTAAGATCCACTGGTCCCTTAAATTCGGACCAGAGATCTTAGGGGCTTGTCGCTCTTCCTGTGTTCCCACCCTGGCTGCTGGCTGCGTGAGGGGAGGGAGAAAAAAAAGGAAGAAAGATCGTGGCTCACCTCCCGTTCTGCCTCTCGCTCTTGCCGGCTCTTGCCCCGGCAACATTCCAGTAGCTCTTAAGTAACTCTTAAGTAGCTCTTAAAGGGGCGGGAGCCAAAAAACAGCAAACAGAAGCGAGGAGAGCCCCGCACTCACTATCGTTGCACTGCATCAAAGAATTTTCACCTCCAGAGAGAAGGTACAAGAAAAGTGCGCTGGGTCGCGCTAAAGTGGGTGGGGTCGCACTTAATTTTCTGTTAGCTCCAGAGCTGGTGGGGAAACATTTTTAAGCTCCGGAGCTGGGAGCCATTTGCGGCGGAGTTTAGGGGTCGTGTATAAACGCCCTTAGATAATTGATAAAGATCCCACCCCTCCTCTGTAAGACAGCCTTTCAAGCATTTGAAATGTGATATCTCCCCTTAATTTTCTTTTACCAAGGTTAAACATACCCAAGTCCCTTTAGCCTTTCCTCAGAGGGCTTGTTTTCCAGTCCCCTGATTATCCCCGTTGCCTTCCTCTGAACTTGCTCCAATTTGTCAGCATCTTTCTTGTCAAGATGAGGCCTAACCAGTGCTGAACAGAGGGGATCTTAGTGCCTCACATAATTTTGAGACTACACACTTGAAGATGGATATTAACTTACTCGAGCAAATTAAGAGGAGAGCAACAAGGATGGTCAGAAAACTGGAAACAGCCCTAGCAGAAAGACTACCTTTGTGAACTTTGGTTGAGTTATCTCTAATGGGGCAAAATTAGGCACTGGTGACCCCATGCAAGGAGGACGGCCCATTATAAGAGTTGTGAGAGGGCTTTAGCCTGAAATAGCTGGAGAGCTGCAGGGATATTTTGTCCTCTCTTAGTTCAAGAGAATTTTAAGAGATATTTATCCTATCTCGGCAACATATTTGTAACAGGCTTTTCTTGCACAATTTGATTGTAACATTACTCCTAGGTACTTGTATCTCATTCCCTGCTCTAATCTGTCATTTAATACTCCATGGCTTTAGATCTCTTCCTGAAGGCAATTGTTTTTCATAATTAATCTGAACAATAGGTGCTAAACGCGTGCAGAGCTCTTCTGAGTCCTACAAGGTTTTTGAGAGTAGGACTGTCTCGTCAGCATACAGTTATACAGGGATCCTTCTACTGGTGATGGGAGGAGGAAATGTTTCAATGTTGCAGATGCAGCCTCCCATGTTAATGTAAAAAATAAATAGCATGGGTGCTGGGACACATCCCTGTTTCACACCTTTAGACACTAGGATGGGGTTAGTATATTGGCCATTCCTATTACATATAAATCATATAGATGTTTCAGAATATAAGGCTTGCATCAGGTGGACTGAGCCTTCGGTTAATAGAATTGGCCTCTAATTTCCTCCACAATTTATCTCTTGGTATGGAGTCAAATGTGGCGGGATACTGCAGTCTCAGTCATATCTTTCTCAGTTAGGTGTTGTATAATCAGGCTATGATTGTGGGTTGATCTTCCTTCCCTGAATCCAGCCTGCTACCAGTATATTTTCTTGGTCTGGCCAAGTTTTAAATCTATCCAAAAGGTGGCCAGCATATAGATTAACTATAATACTACCTATAATACCAAGCAGACTAATAGGTCTATTGTTACTTTGGTCATCTCTCCTTCTATTTTTGAAGAAGGTGACTATTATTGCTTGCCTCCAGACTTTAGGGATATATCCCATAATGTCTATAGAGCTTTCAAGTTTTCTCCGGCACTGGCTGGTATGAGAGGAGAGAGGTGCAATGCATATGATTTTAAGATAGAGATCTAACTGGGTGCAAGAGAAGCAAAAGACGTAAGTGGTCACTAGCCAGCTCAGGAAGTACCTGAAGGTTCTTTGCAAGGGGGAGAAGGTTCTCATTTATTAACATATAGTCAATGGTAGTGCGTCTGAGTCCTGCCATAAATGCAAAGTTCTCTGGGAAATCACCTTGGGTTGAACCATTTAGAATACAGTTTGGAGATGTAAAATTTCCAGAAATTTTGAAGCTCGGAAAAAAACAGGTTTTTCTGTGTGTTTTTTTCCTGGAAAAAATGGAAATTTTTGGAAAAAATGAAAAATATTACTTACTTTTAAAATAATATTTATTTGTAATTGTAAGTTACAAATGGAGTAACAATCTCCTAAACTGTTTACTAGTTTATTTGGAACAAAAACCCCTCTACAGTTTAAAAATCCAGAATTAATAATTATTCATATTTCCTCTCCACAGTATTAAATAAAAATAAAATAAAAACCTCATTTTCATAAAAAGAATTGAAGGGGGGGATGTATAGAAGGGAGTGGGACTAAGTTTCAATGAATTGACATGAAACGTAATCAGAATCATTTTTGTTGCTCTTTATTTTTTTCCAGTGCTTTGAGGCCTAGTGAAGAGGACAGAACAAAACCAAACACAGCCACCCACATGCAAAAACAAAAGTGAAACCTTTTTATTCCTTGACAACAGCAGCACCTCCCAAAGAAAGAAATGCATCTTGTTCTTGCCTTGGTACAGTTTGTAACCTAGGACTTGCTTGTCCTCAGGGCACAGAAATTAGAACAATCTGATACTATGTATATTTTTTAGATATGATTTGGAAAATATTTGAACATCCTGTCTTAAAATATTTTACTTATGTTAAAATAAAACAGTCCATAATCATGTTTTCCTTTTTGTTTTTTCAATTTTTCCTATTTTTCAGGGGGGAAAAACCCAACTAAAAAGTCTTCAGGAAAAACAACGAAAAAAACAAAACATTTTTCCACATTTTTTTTCTGTTTCCCCCCCGGGTGTTCACATCTCTATACAGTATACAGCTTCACCCTTCTGCCATTGTGGCATGGCACATTCCAGCCCAGTTGGCAGTGTTGTCCTTTGAAGAGTGATAGTAATGAATGCAAGATTGTTCTTCCTTGTTAAGGATTGTTGGCCTTTTACATTTAGTAAACAGAAATGTATCCTTTTGGCCAATTCTACCATTAAAATCACCTCCTATAAGGACTTCACCTCCAGTGTTATCTCTTAAAAGTTCATTTAGGGCGTTTATACACGACCCCTAAGCTCCGCCGCAAATGGCTGCAAGCTCCGGACCTTAAAAATGTTTACTCACCAGCTCCGGACTTTGCAGACAATTAAGTGCGACCCCGCACACTTTAGCGCGACCAGACAGCAGTTTTCTTGTACCTGCTTTTTGATGGTGAAAAATTTTGATGCGGAGATTGCCTGAGCTCTCCTCGCTTCTTTCTGTTGTTTTTCTTTTGCCTCCGCCCCTTAAAGAGGAACCAGGAAGTAAACGGAGGTCGGAGCAACTTCCCGCAGCACCAGAGGTAAGCCTTTTATTCTTTTGTCTCTGTCTAAGGCTTTTTTTCCCCCCCCCCCCCCCCCCCCCCACGCAGACAGAACAAAGAAGTGCGGAGCGGGTTGGGACGAAGGAACAGCAATGAACCCTCAAGATCTCTGGTCCGAATTTAAGGGACCAGCAGATCTTAGGGGTCGTGTAAAAAGGCCCTTAGATAATGTTCCAGGTCAGGCCAAGTAGCTGTAATTTCCTTTTTTCTTTGATGCAGGGAAAGATAAATATTAACAACTAATGGCACCTCAGAGCCAAATTTCATTACCATGCCATGAAAGTTCAATGGCTTTAAAAGAGTACATTTTAAGGGATGTAGAAACTAAGATCCCCAGCCCCCATTTTTATACCTTGCTGGGCCCTCATCTGGTATTGCCCCTTAGATTCAAAGAATGGAAAATACTGCACTGCACATTGTCAGCTATCCAGGTCTCCTGCAACAGCAGTATGTCTCATAATTGTGCTGGACAAGAGAGAACGCCTGGCTTTTGCTTCAAGCCCATTCTGCAATGCTCCATGTGCAGATTTCCAGTGAATTTGCTAAGCTGGATGGATACTGATCAGCAGCTCATCATGCATCCACTGTATTGCTTGGCTTTTGTTTTGGAGCATGGCTCTCAATTAGAGGTGGGCACAAAACAAAAACAAAATGCTGTTTCGTCGTTTCATTACGAAATGAAATGAGAGAATACATTTCACTATGAAACGAAATGAACCAACATTTTTGGCTGTAAAAACGAACCCATTCATCCCAGAGGCACCAAATTTGGTGGGTAGCTTCCTTTGACTCTTCTCTTTAAGCCTTGGAGAGGTTTGGGATTCAGGAGGCTGAATTATTCAACTCCAAAGTGGGTCCTCCGGGGGGGAAATCATTTGTAATTAAGGACGTTTATACACGACCCCTAAGCTGTGCTGCAAATGGCTCCCAGCTCCGGAGCTTAGAAATGTTTTCCCAACAGCTCCAGAGTCTGGAGACAATTAAGTGCAACCCCGCCCACTTTAGCGTGACCCAGCGCATTTTTCATGTACCTGCTCTCTGCAGGTGAAAAAAATTTGATGCGGATAAGAGTGCCTGGCTCTCCTCGCTTGTCTGTTGTTTTTTTGCCTCCCGCCCCTTTAAGAGCTCCTTGAGCCGGAACCAGGAAGTAACGGGGCTCGTGGCAAGCAACTTCGACCGGCACCTGCAGGTTAGTAAAGGCTTCTTTTGTCCTTTTCCCTCCCCCCCTCACGCCGACAGGAGCAGGAAGTGCTGAGGGGTGGGGACGGAGGAACAGAAACAAACCCCCAAGATCTCTGGTCCGAATTTAAGGGACCAGAGGATCTTAGGGGTTGTGTGAAAAGGCCCTAAGGGAACTACTTGAGGACGCTTCCTCCCTCCCCCCCCCCGCATGGGAGCTATCTGAAACTTACTGAAAATTCTTTGAGGAGTTTCTGCCACCAAGTTTGTCTGAGGGGCTAAAAGTTCCAGTGCTTCTGGGCATTTGCTTGTACTCTCAGGGCCAGTGAAGGGCGATGAGTTTGACGATAGTACAGCCTTATCTGGGGTCTGCCTCCTGGGGAGAGTGTTACCCTCCTCTTCAATCTTCAGGCAGTCAGATCTGTTTTGCAGTTTACTGAGGCCTAGAATTCCTCTAGTCTAGATTGTTTGTGGGAAGGGGAGATGTTTCTAATTTTGAAGTGGACCCTCGCATAACAAACGGTTTGTATAACATAAAATCTGTACAACATAAAAAATACCAGAGATCTGGGAAATTTGCTTAACAGAATCACCTATGGAGTGAATCTGTACCACATAAAAATGGTCGCAATTAAGGATTACTCTGTTTTCAATGCATTCCTATGGGAAATTTGTATAAAGGAAAATTTGCTTAACATAATTTCATTTTGAATGAATTAATTCCTTTATACAAGGTACCACTGTAATTTAAAATCATACATTTGACCTATAATTCACACAGCTCTTACCCCATGTCTCTGTGAGTTTCTTAATTCACCTTTTTGCATGGCTGTCTCTTTAAAGCAGCATCCTGGTCAAACCGCCATGAGGGAAGGTCACTTTACTTGTTTTCTTGGTCTGACTTTTCTTAGCTTCAGATACTTTGATTGCTTAATGTTTGAGAAGTGTATGATAAGTATCAGATCTCTCAACCATATGCCCTTCCCCGGCTGCAACTGCAACTGCTGTTTGAGGAGAGCCGTTTGATAAGGAAACTTTGATGGCAAGGTTAGCAGAATGAAGAGGCTCCCCAAGCAGAAAATGTGGAAAGCAAAAATAGACAGATTATAGCATTTTTTTTTGAAAAGCTAAAAAGCTAAGAAAAGGGGGGGGAGGGGGAACATGAGTCCCTGAGGTCCTGCCCCAAGTTCTTTGTCGGGGAATCTGCAACTTCAGTTTATATGACTGTATAATAAGCTTTATTTTTCTACATTGCTTCCATGTGTCCCATATGCGCAAAGTTACTTGAAGGTCTGAAACACCCCAAAGTTGTACTGTTATGGAAGAACTGTAAGCACAAATACAATAAATGAAAAGTAGACTTAAATTGTAGGTAAATACGTCAGAATCCAATCCAAAATACTGTTAAAGTATCTTTTAAGAGTAAAAAATAGCTGTGAGATGGTTTAAATTACATTCTAAAAATATAAGAGCTTGTAGCCTAAGAAGGCACATATACAGTTGAGAATACAGCACATGTCTTGAAGCTGCCTAGATGCCCTAAGCCCATCCAATCTTGCCTGATTTCAGAAGCTAAGCAGGGTCAGCCCTGGTTAGTACTTGGATGGGAGACCATCAGGGAATACCAGGTGCTGTAGGCGCCTGGAGTAGGAACTGGCAAACCACTCCAGTATTCCTGCCAAGAAAACTCCATGGACATGGGGTCACAAAGAGTGGGTCATGACTGTAACAACACAACACACATACATCTCTTAAATATTAAAATTCTTAAAAATAAAAATCTGTTAAAGGAAAATGACTTTCTTTGACTTTAAACACACACACACACACACACACACTCACACACACTGCATTGCTCTAAGTGCTCAGCCAGCCAGACCAATTTGCATCTATGGAGAAAACTCCATATTGATCATCTTCTGCCTTTTGGAATTGAAGCTTCCTTCTGTTGCTAAGTGATTGTGGTTCTTTGATTGCTGGCACCCAAAGTGACATGGGGTTGTGATGCAGTGATGAATTCCTGATTGTCCATGGGCATGTTCTCTCACCCTATGTTTATTATTCTTTCAGTTATTTAGACCTCCTCCCAATTTTGTAAACAATCTCATTTCCAGGGGCTCCTGGCATCTGCAACTTTCTTACCTACAACAAGACTTCTTCCACATTTCCTATCCCAAGTATATTTTTCTAATAAATCCAAGCTTTCTAAGAATATAGAAGTGTAGGTATGATTCCTTTACAAAGTACAGTACTCAGATATTCATTCTGAGTTTCAAGGGCTGACTCTAAGTGTTCATGCTGCATGAATACTCTCAAACAAAAGCATCACTGTATGGGTGCTCTCCAATATAAGAATGACACTGGGAGGTGCTGAGGAAGTCGGCCTGTAAGGCAAATACTATATATGAACATCTGAAGAGTTGTGTGAACTAAAAGACAGGAGGTGAGATTTTCTTCAGCAGCATCAGGAAAGCACCAGGTCCAACATCACCCTTTGCTTTAAAACTATCCACTTTTCAGCCCCAGATCCATCAGCATCCTTTGGGTGCCTCCCTGCAAACCTTTCCTTTAACCATCTACTGTCTCTGTCAAGCTTCCTGGGGTGTCTCTTGACACGGGGAAGAGGTGTCTCATTTCTGCCTACTGGACAGCTTCCTCAACATTGCTTCCTTGGCAGATCCATGCTAATCTCACTGTACCTGCATTTCTGCTGACACCTGAGCTTCTCAAACCCTCACTAATCATTGACTGCCAAGCTATGCAGTCCATCTGAGGGTGGAGTAGCAAATGTTATCGACACACTGGTTCCAGGGAATTGTGTGAAATATCATCCGAAAAAGCATGTTTTGATTGCTATTGCTTGAAAGCTAACACCCACAGAAATTCTAGCACTGTGATTCTCAGGCTTGGGTCCCTGGGTATTAGAGATGGGCACGACCAGAAAAAATGACGTGTCGAGTTTTCGATTGTCGGGACGAGTCCGTTTTGGGTCGTTTCCATTTGTCGCGATAATTTTCAAAAATGTGTCATTTCCGTTTGTCGTTTGGGTTGGGGTTAGGGTTAGGGTTGGGGTAAGTGGGCTCTGGGAGGCACCTCTCTGGGTGCCTCTGACGTCTGACCCACTAAGAAGGGAAGGGAAGGGAAGCGTAACACGAAGCCGCCGCATACCATACATTACGTTAGGGTGGGGGGTAAGTGGCAGAGACACCTCTCTCTCTGGGTGCCTCTGACTCACTAAGAAGGGGAGTGTACTAGTGTACTGACGTACAGGTTACGGAATGGGATAGGGTTAGGGGATAGTGGGCTGTGGGAGGCACCTCTCTGGGTGCCTGTGACCCACTAAGAAGGAAAGTGTACTGGCGTATGGGTTAGGGTTAGGGTTAGGGTTAGGGTTAGGGTTAGGGTTAGGGTTCAGGTTCGGGTTAGTGGGCTTTTTATGCCCTCTGGCACATCCAGAAGTCTCAGTCAAAACCTGGCCATGCGATTGGTGGAATGGGTCCAAAAATTTGCATGGTCCCATCCGATGGCCAGCCCATCATTGCGCAGGTGTAAAAAAATAAAAATAAAAATAAAATAAAATAAAATAAATGGAGACATTTTATTGCAAGAAAAACCACTGCTGCTACTATAAGAAATCAGGCATTTAAAACGGGGAGGCATGAATATGGTAGCGTTAGAGATGGGTTCAGGACAAACAAGGGAGGCAGCACTTAAGGCTGTAGGGATTGTAGGTTATACACCCCAAGGTTAATATAACACCCACCCACACACCCGATGCAAGGTATTGCTCTAGCTGTATCAACACCAGCCATGTTTATATGGAAATGTAGAGAGACACCTGTATTGTGATGGTGGCAGAAATTACATTATACTGCATTTTACCCATAAAGAGGGCAGAAGAATTACAGAGCCAAATGTGGGGGAAATACAGCATGTCCCTCAAAGTGATTATGGAATCCAGTTTTAACTAGGCCTCTCTCACTACCACCAATGCTTAAAAATAATTAGAATTGTAAATAAGAATTCTTCAGAAGTGTGAAGCTGCAACTCTGATCACATCTTGAAATTTCAGAACCTGGGTGATGGATTAATTCTGACTTGTTCTATGAACTGGGTGTTAGTCTACAAAATTGCACCTCATGACCTCTGCACCAAAATAGATTAGGTAGGCTGCATACTTGAAGCAAAGCAAGCATTGATTTGAGTAAACATGAGACAAACAGGGAGATAAAATAATCAGGCAATATAGCCTATCTCATAGATCAGTCTTGATAAAACAGAACCTGCCATTTGGAATAACACACCAGTCCAGTCACCTTGACTCCTCATGTCTCGTATTTGCCAGGTACCAATATATCTGGTGCAATATGGATTCACAGAGATCCAAGAATACTGAACAATTACTGATCACTATCTAACATCCCATTTTTGGGGAAGTCCTAGAGTGGGTTGTGGCCTCACAGCTCCAGAGGTTTCTGGATGAGATAAACTACCTGGATCCAGCTCACTCAGGCTTCAGGCCTGGCTGTGGGACTGAGATGGCACTGGTTGCCTTGGTAGATGACCTATGCAGGGAAATGGATAGGGGTTCTGTGTCCCTTTTGGTTTTACTAGAACTCTCAGCTGCTTTTGACACTATTGACCACAGCATCCTCCTGACTCGTCTCTCTGAAATGGGACTTGGGGGCACTGTCTTACAGTGGCTTCAGTCCTTCCTGCAGGAGAGAATGTAAAAAGTGGTGTTAGGGAACTCGTGTTCAACACTACGGCCATTGACCTGAGCAATCCCCCAGGACTCTGTTCTGTCTCCTATGTTATTTAACATTGATATGAAACCACTGGGGGAAATTATTCAGAGTTTTGGGGTGAAGTGTCACCAGTATGCCGATGACACTCAACTCTACCTCTCGTCACCTCCAGATTCCAAGGAAGCTATTTCAACTTTAGATCAGTGCTTAGCTTCAGTAATGAACTGGATGAGGATGAGCAAACTGAAACTAAACCCAGACAAGACAGAGGTGCTTCTGGTCAGTCAAAAAGGAGATCAAGGGATAGGGATGCAACCTGTACTGGATGGGATTCACAGCACATTCAATGAAAGGGGATGATGGGAAATGCAACTGGAAAGCCACTTATTACTTATGTCTGCTGAATCAATATAAAATTTCCCAGTCCAACCAACTAGTGCTGATGAGGACAACAATAGGTGGATAACAAGGGGTAGGCTGCTCAAAACCTTTCTCTCCTTGTTTTTTCCCAACCAACCTGGACATTCCTGGCTGCACAGAAGATGACAAGAATGGTGCCATCAATGTATACGGCACCTCTCAAAGATGAATAGAGGAGTACCTGGCTATGGAGAGCTTCTTCACTAAAACAGACAGTGGAAGAAGGAGGACAGGTAGAAACAAACATAGCAAAGGGTGCCTTGCAAGGCTGTTACACAAAGCTTAGTTACTGCTAGACGTGAGAAATTGAGACGCCTTTATGAGCAAAGCAAAAGCAAAGCAAAGTGTTCTGCTTATGTACCACCCCATACCACTTCAAGTAGTCTTTGGGCAGGTTAGAGTTTCATTACAGTATGCAGGCTACACATTGCTCCCCCCTCCCAGCAAGCTGGGTACTCATTTTACGGACCTCGGAAGGATGGAAGGCTGAGTCAACCATGAGCCTGCAACCTGGGATTGAACTGCAGGTCGTGAGCACAGTTTTAGCTGCAGGACAGGCGTTTAACCACTGCGCCATGGGGTTCCCTGTGAGAAAGGAAGGGGGTCTGAATGGCAAGGAAAGAGGGTATTCCAAGAGGACTTTCCAGGCAGAGAGAAATACAAGGGAACTACACTGGTGGGCAAGGGATTCTCGGGCACAACGTGAGGAGCTGAGATCAAGGGCAGAGAGATAGCAATTCACGTAGATGGAAAGACAGTGGGCGCTTTTACACAACCCCTAAAATCCGAGGCAAAGGGCTCCCAGATCCAGAGCTTTAAAATGTTTTCCCACCAGCTCCGGACTTTAAAAAAAATTAAGTACGACCATGCCTCCTACCTAAGCGCGTCCCAGCGCACTTTTCAAGTACCTGGCCTCCATGTTGTAAACTGCCTAGAGCAGTGTTCCCCAACCCCCGGGCCGCGGACCGGTGCCGGTCCATGGAGCAATCCACAAGGAACTTCAAATCATTTCACTGTGGTGGCGGCCTGGCTCCCGGAAATGATTAAGGGACCCACGGGCTTGAGATTGAGCAGGCGGGTTAAGGTGGGGAAGCTACCTTTTGGGCGCATGCGTAAAAGTGAGGCGAGCGAGGCGGAAGAAGGGGAAACAACCCACCCACCCTCCACTTCGAACCATCGAGTGATGGAGAAGGGGTACCCAGAGCGCCTCGTCAAACTGGGAGAAGACGACGAAGGCAGCAGTCAAGCGTTAACGGCCGCGAGCTCGGTTCTTCCCGCCCACCTTGGGGTGAGCGGAAAAGAAGAGAGGATGGGACGGGGCGGCCCTTTGTTTAGAGTACTGTGTGTGTGTGTGAGGGTGGCTTTGATTTATTTATGTGTAAATTTAATTCGAAGCCAGCCTGGGCCTTTGGGAGCGGGGCGCGTGGCCGGCGCTTGAGGGGGGGCTGTTGCTCGTGCTTTATTCCCCCCCCCCCCCCCGCCCCTGCCCCAGACCCAGCCCTCAAGAGGGGGAGCCCGGTGGACGCGGAGGCTCGAAGAGGAGGAGAAGTGGGGAAACGGCCTCTCCCAGCGGGTGTTGGCGGGTGTGTGGGGGTGGGGCGGGAAGGATTTGTCCTCTGCTGGTGGGGAGGCTACGGGGTGAGGCTGGTGTCGGGCGGGGGCCGGTTGGGCCCTCGAGGCAGGCCCACAAGAGGCGGGGGGTGGGTGAGGTGGGTGGTTGGGACTAAGCGAAGGCAGTTTCGGAGACGAAGGAGGCGGGGGAAGGGACAGAGGTGCTCTCATCCAGTTTCTGCCGGTGCGGGATGAGGAGAGGAGCCCGACGGGAAGGCATGTGCAGCTGGGGGGGGGGAGGAAAAAAAAGGGAGGATAACGTTTATTTTATTTATTTTGATACCAACGTTGGCATCGGGAGACCCCGGGGGATGGGGGGTTTGGTGGGTTGAATTTGGGCAGGATCCCTGGGCAAACATGAAGGCATGTTTTAAATACAATTAAATTAAAATTATTAAATCAAAACAAGCGGGCCACGGAAAAATTATCAAACATTTACCGGTCTGCGGCGATAAAAAGGTTGGGGAGCACTGGCCTAGAGTAGCCCTAGGGCTAGATGGGTGATATAAAAGCCAGATGGATAGATAGATAGATAGATAGATAGATAGATAGATAGATAGATAGATAGATAGATAGATAGATAGATAGATAGCTATTCCAGGAACAGTATAAACAGTGTAAACCCTGTAAGCTACTTCTGTTACAATGTGAAGTATCTAAGGGTGATTTGGCCATTAACAGGCAATTAAGAACCACTAACTTTAGAAAATACCTCCGTCTCAATTGTTGACTTGCACCAATCCATCAGCTTGCATATTTAAATGCTTATGAGAGGGATGGCTATGGGCATTTCTGAGAACCAGCACTGGCATTTCCAAATTTATTATTATCTAATAATACAGAAAGCATCATTATGCCTACATAGAGAACTCAGCCGATGCAACGTCCCCTGTTCTCTCTCACTGGCACCCATTTTCAGTCCTTGCTGCTTAACAAAGGGATGCTAAAGCAGCAACATCCCAATAAGGCTTGCATGAAATGGTGCAATTATCCTTATCGGTTGTATCAGTATTTTCAACCACACCCTCCTGTACTCAGTGTATCAAGCCTGCAGGCTTCTTCTGTCCCAGGAGGACTGGATGATCCCAAAGAGATGGAATCCTAACAATAAACCACAGAGTTGTCCTCCAGCAAGGGACGATCTGTCTTTATCTGCGAAACTGCATCTAATAATGGGTGCTTTTCTGTGCACGTTCAGAGATTAAGTATCTAAGTATAGGGGGAAGAAGATATTTGTGCCTTGATAAGGGACTTTACCTTTGGCCCACCTTATGTAGTCAAAAGTTCAGAGAGTCCACCTGTGCCTAGAGACAGGAGGAGTGGTTGCAAAAACATGGTAAGGGACGGTTCGTGGGTGTCCTCAGAAGGGCAAATAGAGAGCACTTGCCTTGAGATGAAGGCTCTTGGATTAGTGAAGACCAAACCTTAGGTCTCCTTCTGGTGACCGCTTTTCCTACTTGCAATGGAAAATAGCAGGTACTATACATGACTGGCACATAATCATAGCTGTTCATATATCTGGAGATATCTAGACTGATGGTGCATATTATACCACTGAGGGGAAGAACATGTTCCCCTTGATACTGGTGGGCTGGAACACCCATAACCCCTGGGCAGTGGCCATGCTATTTGTTGTTACGTGACATCAAGTCATCTCCAACCCATGGGGGCCATACTAATGGGCAGTCTCCAAAATGTCCCATCCTCGACAGCCCTGCTCAGCTCTTATAAACTCAAGGCCTGTGGCTTTCTTTAGGGAGTCAATCCATCTTGTATTTGGTCTTCCTCTTTTCCTGTTGTCTTCAACTTTTCCCAGCATTATTGTCTTTTCCACAGAATCCCGCCTTCTCACAAAGTGGTCAAAATCATCAGTTTCATCACTTTTGCTTCCAGAAATAGTTCAGGCTTGATTTGCTCTAAAAACCTGTTTGTTCATCCTTCTGGCAGCCCAGCATATCTGCAAAACTCTCCACCAGCACCACATTCCAAACAAATCCATTTTCTTCACTGTCCAGCTTGCACACCCATAACACAGCAATCAAGGAACCAAGAGGGCAAGTGGTTTTAGTCTTGGTCTCCAGTAACATCTCCTTACACTTGATGATCTTTTCTGATTTCTTCATTGCTTCCCTTCCGACTCTCAAGTCATCTAATTTCTTGTCTGCACTCTCCATTTGGACTGATCACTGAACCAAGGTATGCAAAGTGTTTCAATATTTCAATTTCTTCATTGTTAGCCTTAAAGTTATCTAGAAGTTGAATCATGGCAACTGGACCTCTTGTGAGATCGAAATGTTTCACAACTCATCCAAGCAACTTCATTAGACTGACAAAGCAGTTTGGATGAGCAGCGAAACATTTTGATCGTACAATTCAACTTCCAGATAACCCCACCTGGATGACTGAGAATCTTCATAGACATATAGCCTTAAAGTTGTATTGTTCTTCTGTAGTCATGATTTTGGTCTGTTGACTTTCAACTGCAGTCCTGCTGAGCACTTTTTTCTAGAGATGGGCATGAACCGAAAAAACGGTGATTCAGTTCAGTTCAGTTCGGTTCGTTTTAGGGTTTGATTTGGTTTGTTTCATTTTGAAAAATTCATTTCATTGGCTCGTTGGTTCATTATTTGTTTTTTCCTGCTTTGCGCGTTTTAATCCATGTGACAGTGCGCAGGCAGGAAAAAAAAAATTTTAAAAAATTAAAAACACAGACGTTAACAATAACTGCACAAACTGGACTGGCAACATCCTCATCCCCATCATTCACATCATCATTATCATCTTCAATCATCCACACATCATCCTTACCACTGGTGGCGGTGGCAGCGGCAGTGGGGCAATCCTGGCCCCTCTTTTTTTTTAAAGCGCCAACCGCCCCCCCCCCCGGGGCCGGGTCGGCGCTGGTTTTATTTTTTATATTTTTTGCCTTTATTTTAGGGTGCCAACCCAGCCACCCCAGGGGCCGGGTCGACACTCCTTTTTTATTTTTTAAATTATTTTTATTTTTATTTTTATTTTTATTTTTATTTTTTACTACTGACCACGTGGCCCATGCTACAGCTATAGCGCGGGCTGGTCGGCTTTTTTTTCTGGTCGCCCCTCCTACCTGCCAGGAAGACTGGACCTCCAAGAAGGACCAGCACCAGGTAGGAGACATCTCTGGTGCCGCCATTAATGAACTGAACCGAACCAAACCATTTCCCCCCCCCCGGTTTGGTTTGTTTCGTTCTAAATCCACTCTGGGTTTTGTTATTTGTTTCGTTACATAACGAAGTTCGTTTCGTGCTTATCTCTACTTTCTTATTTTACTTTCACTAAAAGTCAAGTCATTGCTGGTTTCTGCCAGTAAAATGGTGCCATATGCATATATTAAATTATTGATGCTTGTACCACCAACTTTCACTCCATTGGAAATGGGGATGCCTCAGGTTGAGAAAATTTTCAGTGGAATGCCCCAGGTTAGATTTTTTCCATTAGGCATTGTGAAAAAAGAGTACCCAGGATGCATTGTTCCCCCATAGGTTGTGGAGGTGTGGGAGGATTTGGAGCTGTTTTTCTCATTAGGATTTGGAACCATTCTGGACATTGTTTGCAGCGGGTTTTGAACTTTTTGAGCTTTTTTGGTGCATTTCTCAAGTGGTGGAAAGGTAGGGAGCTGATCTTTTATTGCTTCCGTGCCTGTTCTGTGCATTCTGCAGTGTGTGTGTGTGTGTGTGTGTGTGTGTGTGTGTGTGTGTGTGTGTGTGTGTGTGTGTGTGTGTGTGTGTGTGTGTGTGTGTGTGTGTGTGTGTGTGTGTGTGTGTGGTGAGGGATGGTTTGACTTTTTTTTGTTTTGCTTTCCCCCCCTGACTTCCAGAACAGATTAAATCGGTTTTCAGTGCATTCTTATGGGAAACCACACTTGGGTCTACAAATTTTTCAGGATACAAAACATCCCAGAGAACACATGAATTGCTTAAACCAAGGTACCCCTGTATTTCCATCCTTACTTTACAGTGTTGTGGGGTTCTTCAGCTGGTAGACTGGGGCTCAGAATATCCCTACTGAGACATGGCACTCCCTGCATGAGCTTCAGGCCAGTCCCTCTCCTTCAGCCTGACCTACTTCACAGCAGGGTTCTTGTGAGGATAAAGAGACGGGGAAACATGAACACCCTCTTGAACTCTGTAATAAAAAGCAAGCACAAGTGCTGCAAAAACAACCACACCAGAGGGGCACATATATTTTCCTTTTTGTAAGCAATGCATGTCATGGTGGACTTTGGTGACAGTGAGCCAGGAGCTGCTTGCTTGCAATATTGCCATCAATAGATAACTTTAACCCTGTACCTGCCTGTGGAGGGTGCTGTGTGGTGCTTCCTCTGGCGTACTAAAACCACAGATCTCCCGCTTTTCTGTGCCTGCTAGTTAGGAAGGAGAAGATCCTGTGCTGTTCTTATTTTCGTTCTTTTCCTCTTTCTCTTTCTCCTCCTTCTCCTCTTTTTTTCTTGAGCACATCTGTTTAAACCAAGGGTCCTCAATCTAAGGCCCTGGGGCCGGATGCGGCCCCCCAAGGTCCTGAATCCAGCCCCCGGGACCAATTGCAACCCCCCCCCACCTACCCCCTGCTTTGCGAGCAAGCCAGCCTCCGTGGCTGCCTCTATTGCTGAGGCAGTTCAAAGCAGTGGGCTCCCCCCAACTACCACCCAGATGATCAGCATGCTGGCTAGTGGAACATTCAAAGTGGGAGGGCTACGGCAAGGTCCCCCACTCCCCCCACCCACCGCCCAGATGGTTGGGGCGCCGGGTGCAGCCGAGTGGGGCAATTTAAAACAGGAGGGCTACGGCAAGGTCTCCCACTCCCTCCATGGCCCTGAGGCCCCACCCCTGCTCCTCTTCCACCCTGCCCACCCGCCTTCCTTGTGTGGTTGCCACCTGTGTTATTGTAGTTGTGAGGAATGAAGGGGGCAGGCAGAGGCAGCACCAGCCAGCCTTCCAAGCCAGAGCAGCCATGGCAGTGGACCATTGGAGGGGTGGGTGGCAGGTGACTGAGGGGGAAACGGAGCTACTTCCTATCCACCCAGCCCCCTCTGAGCTGCTGCCTTGCTCCGTGAAGTGAGGGAGGGGAGGAGGGAGCACAGCCATGGCCAGAGGCTGAAGCTGCCACCACCATCATCAGGTTATAGACCAGCAAGGAAGAGGTGGTGGAGAAAGAAGAGAAGGGAAGAGAAGGCCAACGGTGGCCAGGGCCTGGTTCCTGGGAGGCTGGCAGGGCTGCATTTGTCCCCAGTTGGTGATTGGTGGGCTGGCGAGCCAAGAGAGCACCGCAGCCTGGCTGGACTCGGCCAGTGAGCGGGCTGCAGGTGGCTTTGGGCATGCCTTCCTGCCTCCCCTCCCTCCTTCCCAGCCCTTGCTCCCTCCCTGCCTCCCTCACTTGCAGCACCCCAAGAGAGGAGCCAGGCCAAGAGAGGAGGCAGCTTTCCCTCCAGGGCACAGTGAGAATGTGATGGCCAGGGCACATGGCTGGATCTGCGCGCAGTGGCACCAGCCTTGCTGCCCTTGCCGTGGCTGCTGCTCTTCATCCTGAGTGGTCGCCCAGAAGGTGATGAGGGGCCTGAGTTTGCCTGGGCTGCCACCTCCTGCCTGATGCAATGAAGGAAGGAAGGAAGGAAGGAAGGAAGGAAGGAAGGAAGGAAGGAGAGCCACTCCAGCCGCTGCCACTGGAGGAGGAGGAGGAGGAGGAGGAGGAGGCGCAGCAGAGGGATCCCAGCAGTGGCACCTCAGGGTGGTGATTTGGAGCAGGAGGCATTGCTGGTGCCCTGGAGACACAATGATCATGGGCCAATCGTGTGGGGCTCCGCCCACTTGCCCCTCCCCCTTTTTCCCATGTCGGCCTTTTTTTTTTTTTTGGACTGTGGTCCAGCCCCCAGTGGTGTCTAGGGCGTGGTGGACCAGCCTGCTGTTTGAAAACTTTGAGGACCCCTGGTTTAATGGTTATCCCAAGTCCAGTCGTCCTAGCCTGTTCAGATTTTACCCCATCAAACTAACAGCAGTGTGGTGTAGTGGATAAAGTGATGGACTCAGACTTTGGAGAACAGGGTCCAAAACCCTGCTCAGCCATGGAAATTCACTGGGGGAGTGGAACTGGGATAAACAGGCCTTGAATATCTCACTTACCTTGAAAGCTCTATTGAGGACTTTTTAAGTTGATTCTGACTTGAGAGCACAGGTCACTCACACACCCAAACAGCAGTAGCAGCAGCAGCAACAACAACAACGATAATGAACCAACCCAACCCCCAAAATGGCTACTTTGGTGGTTACAATTTTCGCTCACCGAAGTGCTCCTGAATTCCTCGGCCTCATTCTTGAGCAGTCAGAGTCTTTTCCATGCTTAACTTTTAAAAATGCCAATAACCACAGAAACATGAGGTTCCATGGATGAACATCTTTTGAAGTTACAGAGGGAAAATGAAGTGTACAGTAAGTACTGTAGCTTCTTTGGATGTCCCACTCCCTATATTGCTGTGCCAACATTATTGCTGTGCCAACATTGGGCCACCAGGTGGCACCATATGGCTTTGCAATGGGCAAGCCATCGCCATCCCTGTTGTGTGTCATCCGCTGGTCATGCCAGTATAGGCTATAATTACACTGAATGGGGTGTGGTGGCTCAGCGGGCTAGAAAAACTGTCGGCTGCAAGGTTGGCAGCTCAGTGGTTCAAATCCCGGGTGCCACGCAGCAGAGTGAGCTCCCGCTTTTAACCCCAGCTCCTGCCAACCTTGCAGTACAAAAGCATGTCAATGCAAGTAGATAAATAGGTACCGCCATAAAAAGTGGGAAGGTAAAACACTGTTTCCTTGCAGCCATGCCGGCCATGTGGCCATGGTCTTGCACAACACTGGTTCTTCGGCTTGAATACAGAGATGAGCACCACCCCTAGAGTCGGACATGACTAGCACGCATGTGCGGGGGGGGGGACTTTACCTTACACTGAATGACCTGAAGTGAGCAGTGAGGGACATAACCTTTGGTGGAATGCATGCTGTTTAGGAATGTGGGGATCTACCCACATAAAGCATGTTTCACCCAGCATGATGTTAAAGCAACCTACTGCTTAGTGGGGGTGAGTGTCCACAAGCAATGAAACATAAAAAGCAGTGCTATGTGTTTGTTCCCAACAAGTTCCGGGTAGCCAACAGACTGAAGAATGTGGTTTAGACATATCAGAGAGGCTTGTATCTATCCAGATACTCAGTGGAAAGGCAGGATGGATGGTTCAATCAAAATCCCAGACTAGTTGGGATCCCCAAGGTAGGAGAGGGAGGTAGAGAGACAGAAAATTCTTGAAGGAGGTCTACAGAAGCAAGATGGAAGTAGGAATAGCCTGAAGAGTGAGATGGAGGAAATGCACCCATCATACTATTCCAGAGCAGGTTGGCGAAGGCAACATCTTGGTCCTGAACAGCCCTGGGCAATTGTGTTGTCCTTGACCCCACCTCTGGATCTTTTGGCTTCCCAAGTGCAAGGTGTCCACAATGGGGAATGGGAATTTCTCAAAACCCATCCCTCTCATCTGAAGAGCCTTGCTGAGCTAAGGCCTTCACAAGACCTTTTTCTCAGGCATGGACCACTGGTTCTTAAGAAGACATCTACTGAATGCCGCTGATGTGCAGTTTGGACCCTATGGACCAAGCTGGTTGCATGGGAGATAGCCACATTCTATTGTTCCTGGCTCTTTTCCCATAAGGCTCATGCTGCCCACTTATACCTGCCTTTCAGCATATTCTCGGTGATTATATAAGATGGAGCCTCTTACCTCTAAAATCACGCTTAGAATCAGATGCCTTGAAGGGCAGACACTTGTAATCTTGAAGCTGGGCCGGTAAGCACTCCATATGAGGCAGAAACCCAGGCTATGATTTTAAGGAGCCGGGGAATCATGAGTATTGTATTTGTTAGCATTAAAAATGGGACAAGGAATCTTTGGAAGAATTCCATCCAGGCCACTTTATAACAGTCTGAAAAAGATCATTGTTTTTGGACAGTGTGTCCTAAATCCCGCAGAGAAGCATCACAGTTACCTGCTAGCCTATTTGGGGAGCCAGTGGTTCACTCAATGATAACACACAACAACACACTCATTTTCTCTCAATGCAGTCAATCCATTTAACATGTGATGGTGGTGCTCCACAAGTGGCAAAAAGGCCTTTCCATGGTGTTGCATTCCAGCTGCTTAGCTTTGTGCTTGACCACTGGGAGGCCAATGCAAGCCCACTTTGCAAGTCTGATTGCTGAGACATGCATCACGGAAGGGAGGGGGAGAGAATATTGTTGATGTCCATAAATACACGTCTGCTCCTATTTAGTTTGGAACTTATCAACCCATCAACTTCCCCCATACATTTATATATTACTACTTGTCAGTGTAAAATATTAGGTGATCTACCATAAGGCAATAAAAACCAAAAGCAACAATAAAGCCTTAATCAAACAACAACAACAACAACAGCAAAGCACCATAAACGAGTGGCATTGAAGACGATTCATCACCGCCTGGGTAAAGAACACAGCCTTTGACCCACAGCACACAGGCTGCTTGGACAGAGAATGCCATAAACTGGGTTACACTTCCTGGAAGCCTTTTAGAGGAGGCACGTGTGGCTCAGGAGAAGACACACTGCCATAATCAGGGCAGGGTCTGCAGGCTGGGCAAGAGCCTGTGTGTTTCCAAGAGCTGTACACTTTTTATTGGAGAAAGGAAGGACTGTGGCGATTGAATTAAAGGTGAAGATTGATGGGCCACTTGCAAGTAGCTCACATAGTATTAGAAATTGGGAGTGTTTATTCCCCCCCCCCCCGCCACATCAAAGGTAGGCAAGGTTTGATCTTTTAAACTCTTATCTCCAGTGGACAATCTGGCTGGTACAAAAACAAAAAACTTTCTCAAGCTGTGCATCCAAGATGTTGTGTAGGTTTCTGAAGCCATTACCCCCACAGTGGGCCCTGGGACTGGTGCTGCAATTGGCCCTGAAAAATGTACTCCGTGGCTCTATGGAGATCCCCCAAAGCACCACCCAGGCTCAGAGTGCTCAGATCCAGTTTCTTCTTCTTCTTCTTCTTCTTCTTCTTCTTCTTCTTCTTCTTCTTCTTCTTCTTCTTCTTCTTCTTCTTCTTCTTCTTCTTCTTCTTCTTCTTCTTCTTCTTCTTCTTCTTCTTCTTCTTCTTCTTCTTCATTTTAGGGTGTGGGCGTGGGTGCTTTCTGCCTGTTCCAGTGGCATTGGATCTCTGCTGGAGTGCTGGCACTGCTCAGGCTCTGTCCTCAGCCAGCCAGCCAGCCAGCCAGCCAGCCAAGGGGTATCACCCATTCAAGGTTATGCCCCGGCAAGCAGGAAGGCCCTGACTCAGCATCAGTTCCACTTTTGCTGCCCTCTGGTCGTCATCGCCTTGCAGCTCGGAAGGATATTTCTGACAACTTCTCTTCTATTTATCATATTTATGATCTGTATATCCTGCCCTTCCTTGAAGGAGATCAGAGGAGCCGTGAGAAAGGGGCACATGTGGTTGAGAGAGGCTAGCCTGCTCTGAGGCCACTCAGAAGCCCTCGCTTCAGCTGAGCAAAGAGTCTGGTTCCGGACCAACCAACCCCCAATCCCCTTCCCCTTCTCCCAACACCTCCAATCCAGAACTAGCTGGAGAGGATCAGGAGTTGCCTTGCCTGCATTGAGTGACTCAGATGACATGATTAAGTTGCCCACTTATCCTCAAGGTAAAGAACAGCAGTACAGGCATCAGGCATAGATGTGACCCTGTGCCAACCCATTTTTTCCCACAGCAGCTGACACGCAAGTGATAACAAATAGATACCTGGTCATTAGCTGGCTGCAAAGCCTAGTTTCTCCTCCCCGCCCCACACAAACAGGCCAGCCAGTGAGACAGCTCTCTGAAGCAATGAGTGCATTAGGTATGCCCTGTTACAATTCCAGTTGCTTACCTTGAAAATGCCCCCTCCTGTCAAGAGGCTCACCACAGTCTTCCAAGACCTTCCTGTTTTCTCTTGGTCTGCTCCCTCCTCTTCCTTCCGAAGCACTAGAGACAGGGAACCCATGACCCAGCAGAGGTTGGGGGATTCCAGGACCCATCTACCTTAGCCATCTTGGCTGATGGGCAGGGATGCCAGGAGCTGGGGGGCCAACAGAAGGAGGGCTAGAGGTTACCCAGCCCTGTCCCACACTCATAAGATGCTCCCCCAACACCTACAGATTTGCTTCCATGTTTGTCCTCCTTCTTCTTGAGAAGAAGCCAGTGCATGCTCTGGATACCCATCACTGCTGATGCTGCGAAGTGGCTTTTCTAGCCCCAGGTAATGATTTGCATGCTATTGTTCACATGTTTGACCCCAGCATGGCACAGGACTTTCATGCCTTCTGTGCCCAAAATAACAACCATCCTAAAAGAGATACAGTTTAAAAAAACTAGTGTTTCTGTACCTTAAGGATGTTTATACACGACCCCTAAGCTCCGCCACAAATGGCTGCAAGGTCCGGACCTTAAAAATGTTTACCCACCAGCTCCGGACTTTGCAGACAATTAAGTGCGACCCCGCCCACTTTAGCGCGACCAAACTGCACTTTTCTTGTACCTGGTCTTTGATGGTGACAAATATTTGATCCGGTGTAAGGAGAGTGAGTGCGGGGCTCTCCTGGCTTCCGTTTGTTCTTTTTTTGCGCCCCGCCCCTTTAAGAGATCTGAATGCTGCCCGGAACAAAACGGAGGTAAACCGGCAATCTTTTCTTTCTTTTTTCTCCCTCCCTCAGGCAGCCAGCAACCAGGAAGTGCGGAGGGGGGTGGGGACAGAGGAAGACAGAGGAAGAGCGACAAACCCCTAAGATCTCTGGTCCGAATTTAAGTGGCCAGCGGATCTTAGGGGTCGTGTAAAAAGGCCCTTAAATCTCATTGTCTCTGTCTTTTAGAGAAATGCCATCAAAGCAGTATTAGTATTGAGGTGGAAATGTGGGGATTCACGATCCTGTGTGGTTGTATGAGACACCATGCAGAAGTAGCTCTGTCCAGAGGTTGTTGTTTTTTTGTTCCAGCTGCTGCTCTAAAGTACTGCAGTAAAGGACCAATTCCTTTAGACATCCAGTTCCTAAGTAATTTGGAGCTATGAAGTGAATGTCTAGTGCTCTCTCTCTCTTCCAAAACCTAAATTTAAAATTTTAATTTTTTTAATAATAAGAAACATATAACATAACAAGCATTATAAACCTAACCATAAATTACAAAAAAACACACCCCAAAAGGACAACAAAAAGTGCTAGGTTGCCTAGCGTTTTGATTGTGCATGGAAATGAATTGGAAAAACCAGGGCTGTTGGTCTAGGGAAGGAGCAACAGGCACCCACTGCCAAACCCTTCCAAGGGTCATGGCTGAACTAGAAAGGGCCCCTGGGCACAAATCCACCCAAAGGCTGCACCAGAACCTACTCTGCAGAATCTACTCTTCAGAAAGGACCAGAACCACAATAAAAAGGTGCCCAAAGTCTCCATCCCAAGGAGCAGTCTGGAAAGGAACTTTAGGCCAACCTTCCCTGACCTGATGGCCTCTTTACATGTTGATGGGTATTGTAATCCAGTACTTCAAGAAGAAGGCAGGTCAGGAAACGAAGTGTGCCATAAACCAAGTGTGCTGAGGCATGGAGCAGAAGCAACAAGGGTTCCCTCGCAGGGGAGGAGGACCAGGGGCGACTAGTGATCTTGACCTCTCTGTCACAGGGGGCAGGAAGTCTCTGTAAATCAGACACTAGGGAGGTTTGAATCCCGGGTGCCATGCAGCGGAGGGGGCTCCCGCTGTTAAATCCAGCTCCTGCCAACCTAGCAATTCGAAAGCATGTAAATGCAAGTAGAGAAATAGGTACCGTCGTAAAAAGCGGGAAGGTAAAACAGTGTTTCCTTGAAGCCATGCCAGCCACGTGGCCACGGACTTGCACAACACTGGCTCTTTGGCTTCAATACAGAGATGCGCACCGCCCCTAGAGTCGTACATGAATAACACACATGTGTGCGGGGGGGGGGGACCTTTACCTTTACCTTAGGGAGGAGAGTGTTGTTGCTCTCACATCCTGCTTGTGGGGTCCCAATGGGCAAATGGTTTGTCAATGAATGCTGGACTGGGCAGGCTTCTGCTGGCCCAATATGGCTCTTTTTATGTCCAGAGGCCTTCTTTCTATCCTTTTCCTAGTGCAGCTCATCCACCATGGTTCTCATATCAGGGTGGAAGGATCTGAGGAGGGTCTAGAAAAGTAGTTTTATTCAGGAAAAAAACTTGGGGTTGGCTAGCTAGCCCTCACCTGAGCCCCTTTCTTCATGGAATGACATACAGTACTGGGTGCTGGCAGGCAAATGACCAAAATGGTGGGGTCCAGAGAGGGCCATTGGGCCTTTTCACACGACCCCTAAACTCCGCGGCAAATGGCTCCCAGCTCTGGAGCTTAAAATTATTTCCCCACCAGCTCTGGAATTTACAGATAATTAAGTGCGACCATGCCCACCTAACTGTGTCCCAGCGCACTTTTCATTTACCTGCTCTCAGAGGGTGAAAATTCCTGATGCGGATATAACAGTAGTGACTGCCGGGCTCTCCTTGCTTCTGTTTATTCTTTTTTTGCCCCCCACCCCTTTAAGAGATCTGAATGCAGTGCCGGGAGCAAAGCGAGATGGCAGAACAGAGGTGAGCGGCATTCTTTTCTTCCTTTTTTTCTCCCTCCCCTCACGCAGCCAGCAGCCAGGAGTGCGGAGGGGGTGGGAACGCAGGAACGGCGACAAACCCCTAAGATCTCTGGTCCGAATTTAAGTGGCCAGCGGATCTTAGGGGTCGTGTGAAAAGGCCCAAAGGGTCTCCCCTCACATTCTAAGTGAGGCATCTACCCCATATAAGCTCCCCTACATGAATGCATGTGGGGTTTGTGAGGCAATTGGTGGAATTTTTGTTTGTGGACCTTAACATAGATTGGGAACCCATGGAAAATTCCAGATAACTGGCTTGCTTCTGAAAATTTTGAACAGGGGCAGGCGTGGCCTCGAATCCGCTGCAGTCCCCTTTCCTCTTGGAATCCGGCTTTGCCAAGCAGCCCGAAGGCCCAGGGCTGTTTTGGCGGGAAGTTTTCCCCAGCACCTTGGCGGAGCCTTTTCCCCAACCGGCCTCTCTCGCTCCGCCAGGCAAAGGGATGTCATTCAGTCCCCTCCGCCCGCCTCCGCTTTCGGGCTGCCTTTCCGTCTTCTCAGCCTTGCCGGAGAGCGTCCCTTCACCTGGGCTGCCCCGCGACATCCCTCCCCTACTCGGGGGGAGACTCCCTGTCTCCCCGCTGACCTCTGAGAGAGAGAGAGAGAGAGAGAGAGAGAGAGAGAGAGAGAGAGAGAGAGAGAGAGAGAGAAGCTCACTCGGAAAACGCCGACTAAACTTTTGCAACCCGAGGAGGAGGAGGAGGAGGAGGAGGAAGGCGGGCGGCGCCTGGGGAGGCGGGGGGGGGAGAGGGGGGAGAAAGCGGAGGCTGCTTGGCGGAGGCGTCGGAGCCTCTCTCCTTCTCGCTCGCTTGCTCGCCTGCCTGCCTGCCTGCCTGCCTGCCTTTCCTCTCTCGCTCTCCCGCCCGCTGTCCGTGGTGCTGAAACGCCCACGACGCCGCCGCCACCGCCTCCTCCTCCTCCTTGACGGGCCCCAACAGCGAACGCGGCGCGCCGCCTTTCCAGAACGGCCGACTCGACCCATTTTCAAGCCGAGCGCTCCGGCGAGGTCCCGCAGACACGGAGAGCGAGCTGACCTTTGCAATCCGGGCTGGCTGGCAGCTCCTGGGTCGGGAGCGCGGCGTGTCCCTCCGCTCCCCCCCCCTCCGCACCCTTCGAGGGGCGGGGGCGGGGGAGGCGGGGGAAGAAGGCTAAATGCGCTTTCCTGGCAGGGGCTGTCACTCCCCATCGATCTCGCCTCCTCCGCCGCGGTGTGTGCGCAGGAGCCCTCTTGTCCCGCTGCTCCGCCAGCCTCCCCTTGGACTGAACGTGGTGATCAGACGGAAGGAGAGCTTTGCGTTAGGCGCCGCTTGGCGTCAGATCCCAGATTTCTGCAGTGTGGCTCGTTCGAGTCAGGAAGGCGAAAAGAAGGAGACCAACTCAAAGGGGCGGGGGCGGCGGGGCCCCGGTCAAGTGTGTTCCGCCCGTAGGAATCGTTCGGGCATAGGGCGCTTTTGCTGGTCCAGGCAACACAATTCGCCAATTCACAAAAAGTGGTTTCAGGAAGAAGGTGATTCGGAGGTGCCATGTGACTGGGCGACCCTACTCAGGGTCCCAAGAGAGTCTTATGGCCTCTCCTCTTCTCACATGTCTTGAACTTATGTTGCTCTTTTTTTCTTTCCCCCCCCCCATTAGTTTTTAGAGCAGTTTTGTATTAAAAACTAGATTAAATTTTATATTAAAACTGAGGATGAGTCGAAAACGGAAGGCCAGTTGGGTGTAGCGGACAGAGTGTCAGACTGGTAACTTGGGAAACCTGGTTTTGAGTCTCTGGCAAGCTGTGGAAACCCACTGAGAGACTGCAATGGTCAACTTGTGTACCTAACTGGGTCACCATAAAACAGAAATGTCTTCATGACATATAACAACAGCCTATTAAAATACATGAATTCTTATGGCAACATTACAAATGGCATTGTGGCCCATATCCAGCACAACAGCTGCCAGTTGGCTATACAGTGTAGGCTGGTTTAAACTTTGTACAAAGACCTTTCTTTCTCCCATTGTTAAATGAGGGAAATGTACCCCCAGGTGTCCTGCATCTGTAATGGGATCTCTGTTACACTTCAATAGGTTGAGCTCCAAACATATTTATCTGAGAAGGAGGACTATGTAAATTTCACCTGCTCAATTCAGTAAGAGGCTTTGACTGACCCTCCACCCACCCAGAAACCACTTCCCTTTCCTAACATCTGGCATTGAATCCCAAACCACTGGGGATCCCTGGCTGGGAACGCGGCCTCTGCCTGAATGCTTGAAGATCCACCACCAGCCAATGTAACTGGGAAAAGGGTGGTGCTTTAGCTAAATTGCTTGGAGCTGATGGGAGTTGGAATCCAACAAAAATTGGAGGGCTACTGGCCCCCCACTCCTGGCTTAGACAATATTGCACTGGGGGGGGGGGAGAACCAATGTTTGGGTACTGCAGCCTCACTATGATGTTCCATATGATTCGAGGACCCCCCCCATGGCCACAGGACTGCAGTGCTCTATTTTCTCTGAGCACTGTTTGTCTACTTCCTCATGAGGTGCTAAGAGAATATAATTTGCCACAGCAGAGAGAAACCCCATCCTTTTGCAGGTGCTGCTTTCCACAGTCTTTTCCTGCCAACCTCCTCATGTCACCCCCTTCAAAGGTTAACCAGACACCTGGCTTCGATGAGGAGTTGGGAGGGAGCAAAACTATGCTTAAAAAAAAGAACTCTGAGACAGTATTTCTGACTGGCAGATCCTGCAATTATTGATAAACACTCATTGGCCACTGGAGCCTTGTGAATTGCCAGCCTAGCAACCCCAGTGGAGTTCGTTTTTGCCAGCATCATTTTTCTTGATGACAGGGTATTCAGGAGGAGCTGGGCTGGGGTTTAGCTTCTGTGTAACTTTCCTCCCCTTTGTATGCATCACTTGTTTTAAATGATCTTCTAGGCCTTAAGGACAGATGGGAGGGAAACAGAAATTAACTCCTGTAATTGTTCTTTCTGATACTCCAAAAACAGTTAGAAATGAATCCAGGAAGATCTAACGTTCTCCAGAGGATAAAGCCCTTTGAAATCAGCTATGAGAGATGGTTACAAACTGCAGCTCAGTTATGGTGTCTCTGTGCAAGACTGAGCCCTCCCCTTCTAAACTTCATTTGTAAAACTTAGATACATGAGAACCCAAGGACATTACCCAGGAAAAGGTCATAGAGGTCATTGGTCCTTCCCCCTTAAGAACAGCCTTGATGGAAAAGGCCACAGCCCAGCATTCTATCTCACACAGTGGCTCACCATTTGCTTCAGGGTATTCCCAAGCAGATGTCTTCATCTGTTTATGATTCCCCGCAAATGGCATTGAGAAATATATTGCCTATCTCTCCAACCCAGAGGATAGCCATCAATGCCCTTGTTCTCCATGAACTTGCCCCTTGTTGGTAAAAATGGGCCAAATTGAGGTGGTAAAGCACTTCTCATAGTAAGGTATCTCTTCTATATAGTATGGAATCTTATATGGCCTGCAGTATAGAGTCAGGGCTGAGAAGTCAAAGGGCAAGGGTGAATGCCCAGAGTGGGTGGCCCCACTGCTGATATTGATATTGAGGTTTAAATCTCCTGCCCAGAGTGGCCCATTGAGTATAAAAGTGGGGTCCACTCTGCCGTTCAGCTGATTAGCAAAGAGATCAGACATTCCACCCAATCTGAAGGCTATGATCAAGGTCACTCCTCCAAGGCTGTAATCAAAGTATGGGGCCATAGGCAATGGTGGTTCCCATAACTCTCTATAGACCGGGCAGAGGAAATTCCAAACTCAAATAGGCCTTGGAGGAAAGGTTTCCTGATGCTGCTGGAAGGATTTAAAAGGGCATCTTGAGCCAATATAACTGTAGCAGCACCATGATGAAAGCACATGAGGCATCTGTCATCCCCCCTCCATTGCATGGCCAGTACAAACTCATGAGATAAAGGTTGCCTCTGCAGTCTCTTAAAAGAACTTCTGTAGTTTTATAAAAAATGTTGTTAGAATGCTTGCAAAATGACTTGGTGGCACATCGTCTTTTGTTTTCCTCCTGTTCCCAAAACCCTCCCACCTCTTTGCTATTATCTGGTAAGAGTGCTACATGCCAGCAGAGGTCCCCCTGTTAAGTAATCAATAAAAGGAAAAAGTTAGGAGGCCCATGGATCCAGCTGCGCCTACCTGTTTGCGGACTGCCCGGCACTCGCTGCAAAATGACAAAATGCCAGCACAGCACTGCAAGTTGAGATGCTGACATCATAGGATTCTGCTGTGAAAGTGTTTCATAAGATGAATATTCAGAACTTTTTATAGACATGTGGGTGTCTCTTCTCACTCATCAGCTTGGCAGGGGTTGGGGGCTGGGGAGGTGGGGAAGAGTGCAGCGAGATGCCGCCTATTCCTGAAATCCAGATGCTTTTATTTTAAGAGATTAGAAGCATGATTCTGATGGTGTTCAGATAGGACGGGAGGGCCCAGGCCATCCACCCACACAGTTCTATGCAGACCTGTCCTGAACGTGAACATCACGATGTGTGGGTGGGGTTGCCTTGGGATGGGAGGAGAGCGGCTGTTTTTCTCAGGGCCATCTGCATATAACTGTGCTCTGAAAAAATGTTACACCACACTCTTTCTGTGCACAAAGCTCCAGGTTCTCTCCTGGTAACCTTCAAGCAAGAGACAGGAAGAGGATATTAAAGCAAAGCAAAAGCAAAGTGTTCTGCTTATATACCGCCCCATACTACTACAAGTAGTCTCTGGGCGGTTTACAATTTTAATTACAGACTGCAGGCTACACATTGCCCCCCCCCCAGCAAGCTGGGTACTCATTTTACCGACCTCGGAAGGATGGAAGGCTGAGTGAACCTTGAGCCTGCTACCAGGGATTGAACCCAGGTCGTGAGCACAGTTTTACTTCCAGTACAGGCATTTAACCACTGTGCCATGAGGCTCCACGAGGATATTAAGAGTACATGTCACTTCCGGCAGCAACGTCTCTGCCCCAAGGAATTTACGGTGTAGAAAAAAAAGACCAAAGGAAAACAACATGTGAGAGGAAGGAAGATACAGAACGGTGGAACCGGCCACACATTTGCCATCATATCTGGCGCGATGTACTCAGGCTTAATAAAGAGAAAGGAGGTAATTTTGTGCCCTCCATAGATTTTAGACTATAAATCCCACATTTCCCTGGGGTACAGGCATGATTATGGGTTCACATAGACTTTATGTTCACGACTACTTCTAACCACATTGCTTTAATGTAATGATGATGTCTATTAATGCTGTAAGGTGTCCCTCAATTCCTTGTTCTCAAATACTTGAACATGTCTTAATTGTACTGGACTGTATATTATTCCTCATTACTGCAGGGCATGAGTCAAGTGGATAGAGGGACACTCTTCCCCCTCTCACAAAATACTAGAACTAGAGGACATCCACTCAAACTGTGGGTTGCTTGGGAGAGTGAGAACAGACAAAAGAAAATATTTTTTCACCCAGCGTGTTAGTCTGTGGAACTCCCTGCCACAGGATGTGGTGATGGCATCTGGCCTGGATGCCTTCAAAAGGGGATTGGACAGATTCCTGGAGGAGAGGTCCATCACAGGTTACAAACCATGATGGAGATGTGTAATATCCAGGCTTAAAACTGGGGTGCTTCAAGGGCCAGATGCAGGGGAGTGGTATCAGGAGACAGATATCTAGTCTCCTGCGCTCCCGGAGGCATTTGGTGAGGCCACTATGAGATACAGGAAGCTGGACTCGATGGGCCTTTGGCCTGATCCAGCATGGCTCTTCTTATGTTCTTATGTAAGCCACATTGGGTCCTTTGCCAAGGAGAAAGGCGGGGTCAAAATACTCTTAAATAAATAAATAAATAAATAAATAAATAAATAAATAAATAAATAATCCCAGACTTCTAGACTCTAGAAGGTTCGCCATTGCTGGTGTAGGGAGAAGCAGGACAGAGGAGCCACAGATTGAAGCAGCCCGCTCTCTAGCACCCAGTTCCCACTTACTTGTGTTTTTTTTTAAAGACATTTTGCCCTGCATGGACTTCTGTGTCCAGTGGAGACCTGAGAAGGGGCACTGACTCTCCAGGAACACAAATAAGACCCAAAAGCCCATCTTGCTCTCCACACTGTGGCCAAGGCAGATGCCTTCAGCAAGTCCAGCGACAGGAGGGGAGGAGGATGAAGGAAGGCAAGAAGGAAAGAAGGCAGAAAGTGTTCTGCTTGTATACCGCCCCATACCACTTCAAGGAGTCTCTGGGTGGTTTACAGTTTTAATTACAGTAGGCAGGCTGCTAGACATACACATATGCAGGCTAGAAATGAGCACGTTTCTATGAAGAGGGGAAAGGGTATGAATGGAAAGAGAGAGGTGGGGGGGGGGAAGAAAGAAAAGACAGAGAGAGAGAAGAGGGCGACCCAAGACAGAAAGAAAGAGGCAAGACTTCAAGGAACCCATCGCGGGGGCCCTCAGAGACGGCTCTTCCCCTCCTGGACCCTAAAGGCCGGCTGTCCGGCTGTCCAGCCGTGCCAGTAGCCCCCCTGCCCGCCCACCTCCTCAGCCCAGGCCCGCCGGAGGCCTCCTCCATCCCCTCCTCCTCGCAGCCCTGCCGCGGTGCTCGTGGGGCAGCCAGACGCCCCTCCTCCCCTTCCCCTCACCTGGTGGTTTGTTCTGGGCTGGGGCTCCCGGGCCGGCTCGTGTTGGCGGGCGGGCTGTCGGGCGGCTCAGTCCATTGGTAGCTCCCAGGAAAGGGGTGGTGGTGGTCCAGGGTAAAAAAAGGAGGAGGGAGAGGGAAGCGAGCGAGTTGCGGCGGCGGCGGCAGCGGCAGGCACAGGGCAAACACTAAGAGAATGAGCGGGGCCAGGTCCGGCTGGGAAGGAAGTGACGCCAGCGCCGCGGGCCATGGGGGGAGGAGCCAAGCTGGCCCTTGGACGCTATTTATAGCACCTCCCAGCTGTGGGCCGCCCGCCGGCCCTGGGTTGAATTTCTTTAGAATTTTTCAATTTTTCCCACGGCACACCAGGCATCATCTCACGGCACACTAGTGTGCCGCGGAACAGTGGTTGAAAAACGCTGTTCTAGAGGACACCAGGCCATTTGTTCCTGCAGTAATGTATGAGGACTAGGATTATACAAAATGATAGTAAGGCTGCACCTGGAGTATTGTGTACAATTCTGGTCACCGCATCTCAAGAAAGACATAGTGGAACTATAGTGGAACTGGGAAAAGTGCAGAAGAGAGCGACTAAAATGATTACTGGGTTGGGGCACCTCCCTTTTGAGGAAAGGCTAAAACATTTGGGGCTCTTTAGTCTGGAAAAAAGGCACTTGAGGGGGGATATGATTGAGACGTACAAAATAATGCAGGGCATGAGTAAAGTGGATAGAGGGATGCTCTTCTCCCTCTCACAAAATACCAGAACTAGGGGACATACACTCAAATTGAGGGCTGGGAGAGTAAGAACAGACAAAAGAAAATATTTTTTCACCCAGTGCGTTGTTAGTCTGTGGAACTCCCTGCCACAGGATGTGGTGATGGCATCTAGCCTGGATGCCTTCAAAAGGTGATTGGACAGATTCCTGGAGGAAAAGTCCATCACAGGTTACAAACCATGAGGGAGATGTGTAATCTCCAGGCTTAAAACTGGGGTACTTTCAAGACCAGATGCAAGGGAGTGGTATGAAGAGACAGATATCTAGTCTCCTGCGCTCCCGGAGGCATTTGGTGAGGCCACTGTGAGATATAGGAAGCTGGACTCGATAGGCCTTTGGCCTGATCCAGCATGGCTCTTCTTATGTTCTTATGCTGGTCCAAAGGGCTTTGACAGGAGGTCTGAGGGAGGGGAGCTGTTTGTCCCAGCCCTCTGAGAACCCCCCCCCCCCCGCCACAGCATTTGACACTGTGCTAGACAGAAGAACAGTCCTAGGCTGGACACCTTAAAAGACCACTTTGTACATTTGCAACCCGTTGTCTCCTGTGGGACTGACTCTGGTGGACAGGAGGTCCTGTTTGGAGAAAGAAGCCTTTCAGCCCCTCCTGGTTGCCTCTTGCCTTCTGAGGGCTGGTGGTGGCCAAGACATGGCTGCAAAGCTGCAGGATTTGTTTTCACTCTTGTGGGACCTGCCATGAGACCAACAGAACTGACGGGTTTTAAACCACCGCTGGCACAAATCTAGGAATTCTATTGTGTGGGGAGTGCTTAATCAGATGATTGCAAAGGTCGGAGAGGATTACTCTTAACTCCAGGTATTTCAGGCTGTTTCATTTCTCCTCCACCCAAAATGGTCACTGTTTCAAAGAAAAGACGCCATGAAACTGGCATCCTATTTGCCGTTGTTTTTTCCCCTCCGCTCCTTTCAAGGGCTTGATAGGAAGAATTTAGATGTGGTCTTAAAAGGAGTCAATGATGTATTCCTTACACGCCAGCATCAAATTGATCATTTTATTATATATTGCTTTACGGTGGCCTGCACATTTTTATAAAAACCAATTTTAAAAGCAGATTTAAATCTAATCCCCCCCCCTCCATAAATTCAAGCATACGTCTCACATGAAACAGGACAGTGATAAAGCAGTAGCAAAACAAAAAATCCTGAGAAAATAAACTGTAAGTCCAACATCAGTTTAAAAATCTAGTTAACCTAAAGAACATTCCACAATTTTGGTGCTATCAGTCAGAAGGTTCACACACACAAAGAAAGGGATACCTGCAGCAAATATTTTGTGGAAGGGCTTAATCTGGCAGGTACACATGAGAAGAAGCCATCCTTTCAACTTAAAACAATAGGGCAACTGAAAGGAGGGGGGGAACCAACCCTGCCCTTCAAATTGCCGCTGATGAATCATAAATTACAACACTGCTATCTATGAAGGGTTAATAGAAGTACCCCTATGATTCAGGCCAAATGCCCCTTACACATGAAGATTTTCAAGCTAGATGGATGCTGGAATCCACTAAGGCAGCCAACAGCATAAAGGCCTGTCCCCTAAACATCATCCTAGACATGGCCATTAGCTTTAAGCAGCCAGGCAGTGGGGTTTTCCAATACGCCACGGCAGAGGAGCTTTGGTCTTCCAGTTTTTCAGCCATGGACTTGAATTTGGAACATCCCTGCCTAGCTCAGCCAAGGATAAGGAATGGTGGAACCCTCATCCAATACATCTAGAGGGCAAAAGCAATGGTTCCTCATCCCTGCCATATATTCTGTTTCGGTCCAGCGAGTGGGTTTTAATTTTTGTGTGTTTTTTTTAATTTTATTTTATGAACCTCACTTTTTGTGTTTCCCATCGAGTCTGTGCTTCATTTAATCTGTATTACTTTCAGCTGGCTGGATAGCTCAGTGGTTGAGGCATCTGGCTGCAAACCCAGAGGTTAGGAGTTCAATTCCTCACTAGGCCTCCTGGGAGAAGAGCCAGCCTGGGTAGCCTTGGGCAAGCTGGCACCGTCCCAGGATGCCCCTCCCTCAGAAGAAGGGAATGGGGAAACCACTTCTGAATTCTGTGTCAGGCTTCTTTAAGCTAAAGCAAGTGAGAACGTTTGCCAAAACCTAAGATTGGCTTGATTGCTGCTGCTGCTGCTGCTGCTGCTGCTGATGATGATGATGATGATGATGATGATGATGATTTCATGGGCTTCCAAGTGTGGTATAGGATAGAATGATGGACTGGGACTCTGGAGAACCAGGTTTGGATCCCCACTCAGCCACGGAAACTCACTGGGGAGTGGGGAACCGATAAAGCCACTTCTCAGATATCTCACCATGAAAGCCCTGTTAGGATAAGTAGGTTCCAATTTGACGGAACATCTCTCCTTCTCATTCACTCACACACTCTCACACACTACAATCCGAGCATTTATTGCTCTTTATATTCCACATCTATCGAACTATCTCTTCTTCCCTGGGATAGGCACCCGCATGTGAAACCTTCAGGACCAGATCTCCTCCTCCAGCTTCATTTAGTCATTAAAAATTTATCCTGTTTCCCTGCTAAAACCTGGCACCCATGGTGACTCACAACCACAACAATAATTCGTGTGCACACAGAAATCCAGTTACAAGAGATTAAATGCACAAGTAAAACACAGCAAGGAAATTATCCTGTCTGCAATACTGGGTGCCGCAGTATTTTCGCTGCATGGACAGCAGTAGAGGAGCCCCAGGTTGTTGTTGTTGTTGTTGTTGTTGTTGTTGTTGTTGTTGTTGTTGTTGTTGTTACAGTCGTGACCGACTCTTTGTGACCCCACGTCCATGGACTTTTCTTGGCAGGAATACTGGAGTGCCTTGCCAGTTCCTACCCCAGGCGCCTACAGCATCTGGTATTCCCTGGTGGTCGCCCATCCAAGTACTAGCCAGGGCTGACCCTGCTTAGCTTCTGAGATCAGGCGAGATTGGAGGTGCTCAGGGCATTGAGGCAGGAATAAATGAATTGCAAGCAGAGTGTTTCCTAACACAGAGAATCACACAAATGTGCGTTGATGCTCTTGTCCAAAATATTTGCAATTGTGCATGATACTACCATTCCTTTCCTTTACATAACCCTTCCACAAGCCACAGCTCAGGTTTGAAGATGAGGACAGACTTGCTCTCTGCTAACGGTTCACATTCCTTTTTACACACACACACACACACACACACACACACACACACACACACACACACACACACACACACACACACACACACACACACACACACATCTGAGCCCAGCAAATACCCTATTACAGTTGTCATGGAAATTAGAAAGTGTGTCTGTTTGAATTTCCTCAGTGCAGGCCTCCTTGTTCCCAGCGGTTGCTACATCAGAGAGCCTCTGGCAGTGCTAATGCAGGCGCCACTCTCATTAGAGGGCTGGGAGGCTCAATGGGCAGCCACCCCGCCTCTCCCCCTGCCCGCCTGCCCTGACTGGCACGGAGGACTGAGGGCCACAATTGAATGTGTCAGGCTTCTTTAAGCTAAAGCAAGTGAAGATGTCTCACAGCAAACTGAAAGGTGCGATTAATCAATGCCATTCCCTGGAGGATCTAGGCATGTCAGGCACAAAAAAACCACATACATCACCGCAGGGGAGAAAGCAGAGAAGGCTGTGCTCAAGTGGTTCCTTCTCCCCGCCACCACCACCTCCCCAAACATCAATTCTATTTTGTGTTGTTTTGTTTTGTTTTACTGCACTGTGGCCATTTTAGTTCCAGGTAAGCTGCTGGCTCCTTGGTGATTTGAGGCTTGGAAGGGAGCCAGGCAGGAGATTGGCCAAGAGGAGCAGGAAGACAGCTCTGTGCACCAGGAGGCCTCCTCAGCTGGATAATGAGCTCTTGTCGCTGAAGGATGGACAGATGGAAGGACGGAGCGCTCTGCTTTTAAGCCACACACACCCTGTCTGGATGCGTTAATTTTTCCTTCTCTTGAGGGTAGACCATTAAGCAGAACTATTCATGCCTCATCAAGCCACCCAGAAGGACCAAAACCTATGGATCACATGGTGGTCTGAACCAAAACTTAAACTTAGGGTCCTTCTTTTCAGTTCATTGAAGGCTTTTGTCCTCAAGCCTTTTAAAGATGTTTTGTGAGATTTGGGATTGGATTGGGAGCTTTACAATCGCTGAACTGCCATTGCGTAAGAAATGGGTCTTAAAACTGCCAAGAAAGGGAAGGAGGAAATGTTGGATTTAACAGATGGAAAGAGGGGTATGTCTGCTCACCAAAGAGGGCTGGGAAAGCCAGAGGGGAAGGACCAGGAGAAGGCAGCCGAGTGGGGTAAACTTCTCTTTCAAAAGTGTTTAGGAACGTTGTGTTGAGCAGGAGGCCTCGTGGGGCAGGGCATGCTTTGGGAGTGGCCAGATCTCAGTGGAAATGTGGAATGAGGCAGGCATGGGGGCGGGAATTGGGTGGAAGTTCACCTCCGAGATTAGTAGGTGTCACTAAGTAGGGTGGTATACAAGTTAAACAAACAATCAAACGTTCTGCAACTGCAGGGAAAGAAGAAGGTTTGAGAAATGTGGAATTACTGGAGAGCTATTACATCTGAACAGCTGGACATGCTCTGGATCCACGAGAGACAACTCCCCTCCCCCCCCCCCAGGAGGCAGCATGACAGCTTCGTATAGCCTATGCCACTGCTTCAGCTGCTTATCTTGGTGTACGGGGCTTGAGCATCCATCATCCGAAAGCAGCGAGTGATTTGCTAGCTGGGCTTGGTGGGATTTGTAGTCCAAAATGTTTGGAGGAGCCGTGGTTAGGGAAGGACAACTTTACATTTTGCTACCATTTACAAAACACAGTGGGTAGGCCTCCTCCCTATGAACATCTTGTGTCTGGAGAGGGAAGGTCATTTCTGTGGAACAAAAGGCATCTCTGTTCCACAGAGGGCTGCTTAACCAAGGGAATGCCCCCTGGACCGTGGGCAGGAGCTGGGCCCAGATTAGAACTGCCACTGAATTCCTGAATTGGAATTCAGCTCAACATGATTCAGGGTTCTGTTCCTGAACGGGTGTGTGCTGATACTCTGCAAAAGCTTGCTAGTAATCTCACTGCATCTGTTGTGTGGCTACCCAACTGTCTCTCCACCCAGGAAGTGCTATGTCACTTTTAGTTCATGCACCAGAAGTGCAAATGTGTCATTGACACCTGCAGTATCTCGTATGAGAATTAAAGTTTGGGGAATCGTAAAACTACAGAACCCCTGAAGCTGTTTGACTTTACATGGAATACGGGTAGATTTTAGTTTTAAACCACTCAGGGCTGTACCAAGAAAACTGAACTATAGGAGAGAAAATACATTCAACTGTCATAAAGGGGGAATGTGTTTTGCAAAGCAAATTGTTGAAATAGGTACCAGCTTGCATGTTGGGGGGGGGGAGAGGATGCCGATGCTAATGGGGAGGAGAAAGGAGCTATAAATGCCCACTATCAAGTAGCCTTGCCCCTCCTCCCCCATGCAGGACCATTTGGGCCTCCATAGTCCAAAGTAGCTTTTGACTACTTGGGCAGGGTACAAGTTTAAACAAACAAACAAGCACACAAATAAAATTCATAACCCTTCCAGTGCTTTTGTGAGGGTGAAAAGGAACTGAGCCTCTCTGGCCGCTTTCCCTGAAATTGCCTCTTTCACTTCCGTTTCAGATGACTGGCATCATCCTGGCCGTCTCCCCAGCAGCCGTGGCACTTCCGGCACTTCCGTAATTCTTGCGTTTTCCTCCAACCCCAAAGGAAAGGCTGGTCTGGTCTGCAGGTTCCCCAGAGAAACCCGGCTGTTGCCACAGAAGCCCAGTGGCCCAGTTCTGTTGCTACTGCTATTCAGTCTCTCTCTCTCTCTCTCTCTCTCTCTCTCTCTCTCTCTCTCTCTCTCTCTCTCTCTCTGGTTCACTTCATTCTATTCTCATCTTCCGCCCCCGGGAGCAGCAGCTCCTCCTCCTCCTCCGTTCACCACATTAGCACAAAGAAGAGCCTGCCTCCCCATCTCTCCATCTCAGCACCGCACATAAAAGCGGCCCTGATGGCCGTGGTGTGATAGCGGAGCCAGAACTTAATTTCACAGCATTTTTTCATGTAATACTCCATAAAACTGAACAAATTTGCTGGAGTCCAAATTCCATCTCATTATGCGTAGTCAAAGCAAAAGCGGCACCCTTTCTGATTCCAGGGCTCGAAGGCCCAACTAAGGGGATGATACAGAAGAAGGAGGGGATAAAGCAAGGGGGGAGAATAATTAATTGGGCACCTCTTGGTATCTTTGATCCTCCCTCGTGAGGCATATTAAATAAAATGTCGGGCTCATGAATATCAGCGCAGCATGGACCCCCACTCTCTGCCCATCTTAGGAGATTAAAAGGAAGCCTCAAAGACATGGGAAGCTGGGGTGCATGGCAAGGGCTGGTCGGTGCTCTTCGGTTCTTTCCACAGATTGCACTTGGTGTCCATGATTACGACTTGCATTCTGCTTATATACCACCCCATAGTGCTTCAAGCACTCTCTGGGCGATTTCCAATTTAATTATGCAGGCTGCACATTGCCCCCCTCCCCCAGAAGGCTGGGTACTCATTTTACCAACCTCGGTTCTCGGACTGAAATTCCCAGAAGCCTTCACCACTACCTGTGCTGGCCAAGATTTCTGGGTGTTGTAGTCTAGGGGGCTCAAGCTTGGCCACCACTGGACTAAGAGATCCTGGGAGCACAGGAAGTTTCTCCATTGCGGGATGTGGGCATTTGGTGCTGCCTCAGGCTCAGGCTTTCTCCTCCACCATTCTTCTCCTGCTTGCCTCACTGTCAGTGGCAAGGCATATCTCTACTAGTTTCTGTATGGAAATATTCACTTTTGCTTCTGTTTCTGCCTGCTGCTGCTTGCTGTTGCCTCCATCCAACAACTATAACAGGCACCAGGTACCATACAGCTGGGAAATCTGAAAGGTTGAAGATATGTTCCAGAAGAGCCCTACAGAAAAGATTTACAGCAGATCCAAGGGCAGTAAGTAGAGAAATGTGATGGTCCAATGGCTGATTTGGCTGGGAGAGCCAGCAGGCAATGGGTGGGAGCAGAGATCTGCTGAGATACATCTTTGGTTGCCCTGTGTGAATGTAACTTGCATTCTTCTCCTACATGCCGCTTCAGGGCCATCCATTAGTTCTTTCTGATTTGCCTATAACTGCTACCAGGTCAGGATGTCGTCTTTATATGGAAACACACCCAGTTTAAGCTTTGAATGCATGGCTATTTAGGGTTTCCAAGAGACTGCCTTTCCCAGCTATTCCATATTTTGCCTCCTCTCTCAGCTTCCTTGTCCTATCAGTACCCCAAAAAACATCTGCTCCAGCATTTCTCTCTGCAATGTTTCTATATTCTTTGGGGATGTGTATCACTGGTTATCAGGACACAGGGCTCATGGGGAGGAGGGCAAAAATGGGAGTTGGGTGGAATATCTGGGCTGATTTCATGAGAAGAGAACATTTTGGATACAGCGTGGGGAATGTGTGGCTCCCTGGATGTCACTCCCATTATCTTTCATCAATGGCTATGCTTTAGAGCTCATTCTCTCTCTCTGTCTCTCTCCCCACATGGGCAACTTCCCCAGCTTTGGTCTGATGATAAATGCAATTGTTACCACATCTTCATATTTTTGTCATTCTTCCTGCTTCTAGGGTCAACCATATCTGGAACTTCTGGGGATCTGGACCTACTGGCTGTAGCATTTAAAACTGACCATGATGCATGCTCACCCAAGGAGAGCTGGAGACCAGACTTCATTTTATACATTTCACTGTGTGGGGGATTTATTTGAAGAGCAACCCAGTTCCCCTTAATATAACCTGAACCAGGGTAGACCAGAGTCACTCAAGCAACAGCATTGGTGGCAGCAGCCATCACCATCGCCTGTTAACTTTTCACTGGCAAATTCTTTTTTCATGGATGCAGAGCAAATAAATATTAAATTTATTTACATTTATTTAAATATAAGCAGAACACTTTAAATGGTGATAGCTATAAATAAATCTTGGGGGAGAAGATTCTAATGAAATCATTACATTTACTGGTAGATGAAAATCCTGTAGGTGTAAAGGACTCTGAAAGGAATCAATTTATTATTTATTATTTACACTTGTATCCCACCCATCTTCCAGGTAGGAACTCTGGACAGCTAACAATAAAACAAGGCAAGAGAGAACAAACCACAAATTTCAATAAAAAGGAAGGAAGGCAAGCCCTAGAGGGGATGATGCAGGCGGCGGGGAAAAAAAAGAAAGAACTTAAGTAGAAAGGTCGCCAAATGCCTCCTTAAAAAGGTGAGTTTTCAAAGCCTTTTTAAAGGTGGGCAGGGACTCTGCAAGGCACAGCTCACTGGGGAGATGGTTCCACAGTGTGGGGCCCACCACAGAGAAGGCGCGGTCACATGTACACGATCTCTGCACCTCTCTGGGTGTGGCCACCCTCAGTGAGCGCGCCTGTGCCAATCTCGTGGGCCTGGTCCCAGTTGATCTCTGAGAGATACGCTCCGCCAGGTACTCTGGTCCCAAGCCGTGGAGGGCTTTGAAAATCAAAACCAGGACCTGGAACCTTATCCGGAGGGCAACGGGGAGCCAATGCAGGCGAGCCAGAACTGGGGTGATGTGCTCGAATCTACGAGCACCCACCACCAGCCTGGCCGCCGCATTCTGCACCTGCTGTAGCCGCCGGACAAGGGTCAAGGGCAACCCCACGTAGAGGGCATTGCAATAGTCAATCCTCGAAATCACTAGGGCCTGCACAACTGTCCTCAGGGAGGACTCATCGAGGTACGAACGGATCTGGGCGATCCTGCGGAGATGGATAAAAGCGGCCCTGGAAGCAGCCATCACCTGGGCTTCCAGGGAGAGGGCTGAGTCCAGGACCATGCCTAGATTCCTGGCCCTGTCCATAGGCTGGAGGGACCCCCCCCAGTCTAGGGAGGGGGCCATTGTACCCAGATGAGGATGCCCCAAAGAACAGAACCTCCATCTTCTCCGGATTCAGCCTGAGCCAGTTAGTCCTGGTCCATTCCAGAACCGCCTGCAGGCACAGGTCGAGGGAGCGTACTGCCTCCACTGCAGAAGATGAAAAGGAGAGATAGAGCTGCGTGTCATCAGCATACTGATGATAGCAAACTCCAAATCTCCTGATGACCTCCGCCACCGGCCTCATGTAAACGTTGAACAGCATGGGTGAGATTGCTGACCCCTGGGGCACCCCACAAGGGAGAGTCCAAGGAGCCGACAAATCATCACCCAGCTGAACCCACTGAGTCCGGCCGCCAAGGAAGGAAGGGAGCCAGGACAAAGCAAGACCCCCAATTCCCGCCTCAGCTAGCCGGACTAGCCGGACCAGTTTGTGTGTGTGTGTTGTGTCATTACAGTTGTGACCGACTCTGCATGACTCCATGTCCATGGAGTTTTCTTGGCAGGAACACTGGAGTGGTTTGCCAGTTTCTATTCCAGGCGCCTACAGCAGCTGGTATTCCCTGGTGGTCTCCCATCCAAATACTAACCAGGGCCGACCCTGCTTAACTTCTGAAATCAGGCAAGATCGGATGTGCTTAGGGCATCCAGGCAGCTCAAGACTGTTTAGTCTCTGCTTTATTCTATTCTATTACTCCTTACCCTTGCTGGACTACAGCTGCATCATTCCCACCTGTGCTGGCTAATGATGATAGGAGCTGCAATCAAAAATACCTGGAGGGGTGAGATGAAAATGTAAAACAAATAACAAACACACAGTCCATGAATCACCTTGGTGCTTTTGCTCATCACACCCCAATCTTCTATTTGAGGTACAACCAGGGGCCCCTGGGAACCCTGGTTCTTTTTCTAGTCAAGCCAACTTAGATCTTGCTGTCTCCTCAGCAGCAGGTATGGGAATAAAGTGCCAATAGTCCTCCTGGGAGGGGGGAGTCAGTAGAACCACAGAACAGGTAGATTAAAAAACACCCAGCCCAAGCAATCCTGCCAAGGAGAGCCTACTTCGCCTGATGAAATTAATTAATCTCCAAGACAACAAGGATGCTCTGCTCTATTCTTTACTTAATCCATAACCCTGAAATTATGGCATCTGTTCAATACAGATGAAAGTAATTACCTTGGGAAGCAGGTAACAGGTTGCATTTCCAATGCCCCCTTATCAAACAGAGTAATCAAGGCCACAAAGTGCTTCCCTGAGCCGAGTCTTCGGCAGACAACCTGGGATTCTTTGTAGTAGTCACTGAACACGGGAGCAGCTTTCCTCATAAATCTGGCGCAGACACCCTCACTCTTAATAATGTGGTAAGTCAGTCACTGGGGAGAAAAGTCCTGACTCCACAGGAATAGAGCAGAAGCATTTAAGCCACAGGAATTGTTTTCAGGACAAAGCAGCCCATTTTGAGAACCCCGGCTACCTCCTCTGTGAGGAGCCTACACAGCAGGTGTACCATGAATTGAGAATCCAGGGATCCTGGTTGGCTTTGCATAGAAGCAGGTGTTAGAAAAGATGTGTTTCATACTCTCTTCATGACCTGAGTGCAAAAGAGCCATTTCTATTTGTTTGAAAAGCAATTATGAGCCCTGGCTTTTGAAGACCCAAAGGGTGAGCTGAAGCTCAGGTGGGGAAGGGGAGCGCATGGGGAGGGAGGGAGGAACAGTATAAATATGAACCTTGTTAAAGGGTGAAACAAGGCTGTTGGCTCCCCCAGTGACTTATCTTTGGATAGGCTCATAAAACTGGTCACCTATACAGAATACAGACCCTCTCCAACTGACTGTAGACTGGACATTCTTGATGCACTGGTGTTCCAGCACCCACAGCCCTCCCTGCATGCTCTTCCAACTACAATGGTAAAGGCTGGACCTAATTGCGCTGGGGATCAAAGAGGGTTTTGTTGTTATTAATTGAAGAGCTTCATGGTGCAGCTATCACTGTGCTCATGATCTGGGGTTCATTGCCAGGTAGCTGGCTCATGGTTGACCAGATCAGATCAATTCAAGAACAGGCACAGCTGGCATTTTAGTTTGACTTTTTATTTCTAGTATTGGAGAATTTATCATCCAGCAGTACTGGATAGGTCTGCTACTTCTTTGATCTTTTGATGCACATTAGAGGATTCATGGGCCTTCTCTAGGTTCTATTTTTTTGTAGATTAGACTGCTGTTTTTCTCTAGCTTCCCTTATTCTGTTTCAGAGTATCTAACATTTTCACTTCTGTTAGTTCTAATATTTCTTATTCCATCTGCTCTTCTTTCTTTATTTCAAGTTTACATTTCTACTTTTGAGGTCGTTACTGATCATGTCTGCTATTACTTTTGGCAGTTTAGAGAAAGTAGTATTTATACCTGTCCCATCTGAGTATGTGATAGGCCTTCATGAACCCCATTCCTAAATGGTCAAAAACACAATTTGATCACTCTGTTCTTTAATTTATATGCTTTTTCTTTTTAAAATATTCTTTAACTTGAGGTCAACTATAGTAATGATAGGATTATGATCTATATGAAAATAATAATCCTATTATTTCTGCAACTAAGCTCAAGAATGTTATACAACTTAGCACTGCTGCATTTTTAAACATATGATTAACTAAGAGATAATTTATTTAGTTCTTCATACTATTGTTGTCACTGTCATCTTGCAGGAATATTCATGACATCATCTCCTTAGCGGTAATTTGAATGTGGTGTTGGTGACCACACATTCTTCTTCTCAAAAGTTTACCATTATTCTCCACATTCATTCAGTGGTCCAAGTCTGTATTTTTAATAAAATCTCCACAAGATTATTTCCATATTTTAGCATTAAAATCCTTCATTATGAAATTTAGACTACTCTCCCTCCCTCCCTCCCTCCCCCCTCTCTCTGTGTATCTTCACTATATAGATACTGTGATAGCAGTCTGCTGTAGCTCTTTTATTACTCTTCAGCAGCATCATTCAGAATGCTGGAAGCTGTAGTTTGTTGAGGTAATTAGATTTCTCTGATATACAGGGGAGTGCACTGTGGCTTTCTTTGAGAGAATTCTAAGTGTCTAATCAAATTACAAATCCCTGGAGTCACAATAGTTAAAATGGAATCAAAGTACTGTAAGCATGCAATGCGGATACCTCTATGACTCCAGTACCATAACTGTGTTGTGTGCTATATTTACTTGAATAAAATATCCTGTGATTAGTATCTCTGCCTTTGACCTGACTCATGCTAGGGAATTTCACTTACTGTAAGGATTTAAATGTTTGTCTTTTCCATTTCCCTTCCTGTTCTGTGGGTTTCCCTTGCCACACGCCTACTCTGCACATTCCAGACACGTAATTGAAACTTCGTTCCTGAGATTCTTGGCCCTCTCTGTCCATCTCAAGCCTCCTGGGGACTGCCTTTTCTAGTCACAAGTGTGCATGAAAGATGTGATGTGCAGGCAGTGAGAAAGATTCTTCATTGTCTTCCATATCTCAGTATCATGGCCACTTGTGATGGTCACCATCTGGCCAGCCATTTTCCATGAGAAAGCTAGCTTTCCTTAACTTGGGTCTCCAATCGGAACTCCATAGCAATTGAGTTCCTGGAAGGCTACACAGGACTTCTGGTCCATCTCCTCCACCTGAAGCCATTTGTTTTCCTAGGGGTTGCCCGATACACAGCATAGCTTGAGTTTCATGGAGGTGTTCCTCACCACAGTGGACCCAGTGGCCAATCCCACTTCTTCTTCTTCTTCTTTTTAAATGGGGACGGGGACTAAATTTGTACAGTGTAGTAGATGGAATGCAAACAAAACCCTTCTTTGTTACTGTGATACAGCAACACCTGAGACTTTGTAACTGCAGTTCAAATCACATTCTGACTCCGAATTTCCACTGGGAAGTTAAAAGTAAATACTTCCCTTCTTAACTGAATTCCGATTGTCAAAATCACCAAAAGATCCACAGGAGTTACTTCTCAGCTTATCAACTGCTAAACTGCATTTGTGTATTAAGAGTTAAGTAACAGCAACCCCGAAGTGAGGTTTTGTGGGTGGACAGCAACTTGTTTGACATAGGCTGATACTTCACGTCCATCTCATCGCTGTTCACGGTCCCGCTGGAGACCGGTACAAAGAAATCTAACTGCACGTCCATTGCGGGATGAGGGAAGTTCATCCCGATCACGCCCCCTGAACTGCGATTTAAGCGGGATGAGAGATTCCCTTCCCTGGCCTCAGGAATCTGCTCATCATGCTTCTTGTTCTGAGATGAGTGGCCGTGAGGTAAGGCTCGTCACTCAACGTGCCATTCTCCATCTAGTGGCAGGAGTATGAAGTGCCATTCACCAGTACATTTCCTATGGAGTCAGCAACGCAGTGTAGAGAGATTGAAAGACAAATGCCTCAAACTCAGCTCCGTAAAGCATTGAAGGCAAGGCTTTGGAGAATCGAAACATCGAAAAATGGGAGGTCGCCCCCCCCCAAAAAAATGGAGAACAAAGGCATGGAATTTTGCATCTCATCACAGAACAAGGACATGCGGTAACAGTCATGCCGGTATAATCCATCACACCCGTGCGTACATGGGAACAGGGACAGAACCGCAAGAAGACCACATGACCGCGACCGACATCAACACACAACGAACTTCCTCCCGGGACGAGAATGGACGTGAAGCAACAGTCTTTGTGTATGTTATATTTTTCTTGTTTTGCTTTGGTGAGTTCACAGTTACAAGAAAACAAAACATCAAAAATGAAAATATGTTTAGGTTTTTAAAAGGGACATAGGGGAACTAAACAGTTCTGTGTTCTGTAACAGAATTCTGATAAAGCTGTGTGCACAGGAGGGAGAGAGAAGGGTGAGAGACCCTGTCTCTGTGTTTTGCATCTGTAAATTATACAGCTATGCCTGCCTGAGATTACAAGAGACAAAAGGAGGGTTAATGACTTAAACAAGTTTTAAAGCAGCTTTCCTCAATGTAGTATGCCCTCCAGATGGGCAGAATGGCTCTGTGCTGGAAGGAAAGGGTGGGATTGTGCTCCAACATCTCTGGAAGGGACCAGGTTGGTGAACAAGCCTTGTCTAAAGCCCCCAAAATATTCTTGAGTATCATATTTCTTTGGCTGCTAGCCATATCAGCCAAACACTTCTAGCATTTCACGCAGCGGCTATTGCAGGACTAAAGTAGTTGTCCCATGCTCTTTTCCTCTTGGTTTCTCAACTCTGGGGCTTTCTTTGTTTTTATAAGTGGCTGGTGGGGGTGGTGCTAAAGTGGTTTCAGAAGCAGTTTTAAATTTCCTGTAGGTTTTTAAAAAAAAACAAAAAATGACTTCCAATGGGAACTTATTTCACACTGAATTGTCCTATGGGGTGGGGGTGGGGGGGGAAGCAACATTTAACAGGACTTGCAGTTGGGATGAAGGAGTGAACCTTCCCTTTCTTTCATGCTGTAATCTCGGCAAATATTCTGCTCCTCCCTCAGTAACTACAGGCCTCCCTCAGGCTTAGTTGCTGTATGTGCTGTGTGTGTGTGTGTGTGTGTGTGTGTGTGTGTGTGTGTGTGTGTGTGTGTGTGTGTGTGTGTGTGTGTGTGTGTGTGTGTGCGCGCGCGCACACACACACACACACACACACACACACACACACACATTATGTATGGGTTTGATAGGGTGCGGGGGTGTGCGTACAACATTAGCCTTGGGAGTGGGCACATCAATTTTTGCCCTGCCTCCATCCAGTGTCTGGGCAGCTGGGGCTAAGTCTCTTCCTTGTTGTTTCCTCCTCTCTCATTCTTGAGAGCAGTGGCTCAGCTCCACTTTTAATGAGCCTGAGAATTTGCCTTACAACACCCCGGCAGCCCAGTAGGCAGCATCACTACTCAGAACTTAAGACAGGTTTCAGTCCTGTTTCCTGGAGCCTTTTTTGCTCTTCTGCGGTCACTCCCTCATTTACACATAGGCACACAGACCACATGCCGAGGTGTAAACCAGCTCTGGAGCTGCCATCGTACTTTCCTGGATGAGGGCCTTTTCTCTTCTTTCTTTGGAGGCTTTTAAGCAGAGGCTGGATGGCCATCTGTCGGGGGTACTTTGGGTGTGTGTGTTCCTGCATGACACGGGATTGGACTGGATGGCCCTCTAGGTCTCTTCCAACTCTATGAGGAGGGAAGTGGCTGGAAGTTCTTGCCGGGGGGCCTTGAAGCAGGAGAAAGCAATGGGACCACAGGGGAGGCACCACGCCTGGCTTGCCACCACACAACTCAAGTGGATGCACAGGATAATACATGGTTACCTTCTTCGCAAGGGAGAAAGGCAATGGAGAGTCTTGTGGGACCTGCTTTAAATATAAACTTCTCTGGCATTAGCTCTCGTGGATCGTAGGCTCTGAAGGAAGAAGCAGCCTACAGCTCCAGAAAGCAGATGCCAGTTAAGGCAGGTTTAACTCCCTTTGGGCGAACTCCCTTAAGACTCTTCATTGTTTTTATTGCAACAGAATAAGACAACTAATTCCCTTGGTCATGTATTCAGGAAACAACCTGTGCAAAAGCTGTGCCCCGAGATAGAGCAGGGAGGCGGGGGAAGAGAGAAGCTCCGTTCCTTTACAAACAGAATTTTGGACCATTAATATGCTATTCCTGGTCCAGCTCTGAGTCACTGGAAAACCAGTGCTTAGTGAATCTTCATCACCTTTCTCTTTACAATCTAAAGAAAGGAAGACGCTCCTTCTCCCCCACCCCCTTCTCCACCAAGATCAGGAGCCATGTCATCTTCTTCCTATGTGAAATCTCTGAAGAGTGGAAGGCCCCCTCTTGCAATTCCCAGCCATTTTTTTAAATGCTTCGTTAAGAGTTACTTCTTATGTTACCAAAAAGGGAGGCTTCAGCGCTTTTAGTAGGACAGCTCTTCAAGAGTGCTCAGCATTGCCCTCCGAAGCAAATATATGGCAACCCTTTCCTTGGACACATTTCCTGTATGTCTTTTCAAATAGCTGAATGACCTTCAGATGCCCCAGAAATGAGATGGTAATTAAACGCTTGGTACATACCAAGCAGTTCTGTTGCTGTAGTGCAGCTATCATGTGGCTTTGCCTGTGCACTTATACACACAGATTACAGTGGATGTGGTTGCTCTTCCCTAGGATTGTGGCATCCAAATATTAAGGTCTGGAAGAAGGGAGCAGAGCATGGCTGCCAAAACCAGATACACAATCAAATGGTTAGAGCATCGTCAACAAAGCAAAGCAAAGTTTTCTGTTATATACTGCCCCATAGTTCTTAAAGCACTCTCTGGGCAGTTGACAATTTATTCATGCAGGCTACACATTTCCCCCACCCACCCAGTGAGTTGAGTACTCATTTTACCAACCTCGGTCACATTAGCAATTTAAACTGATTTCTGTTTTTTCGTTTTTTCCTTTAATCACATTCAAGTCATGTAGTATTTAAAGCAGTGCCCCTTTTCACTTGCCCTGAAATTGATTTATTTCTGGTGACTTAAATTGGTTATGGCATCTACACTGCTGAATTTGACTCAATTTTTTTTCTGTTTTAGGAGCATTTCCTTTTCCCTTCTTAATGATTTTGATACATTGATAAATCAGGTGTCTATAAAGTGGTACCTGGTGTCATAATAGTGGTTAGAATGAAACTACCTGGAAAACACCAAAGAGATGACTCCAGCAAATTAATTAGGGGAAAATGAGATGGGGGGGGGAGAGAAGTTTTCAGCTGTTTCGTGGAACCATCTTCTGTGTCCAGCCCTGCCTGCTCTGCACCTTTTCTGCACCTGCTGGTGGTCTTCTGATGCTTTGCCGGTTTCTTCATTAGCTGAATGGAGAGAACAGAATTAGGGTCGCAGTGCCAATAAACATTTTAAGAAATAATTTTTGAACATTTAAAAAGCAAAATGGCAGTGCCCCTGCCAACCAAAGCCCACTCAGGGACAAAACTGCATTGAATTGAATCTATTTTTGAAGCAAGGTATTGTTTAAAAGCTCCTGGTAGCCAGTTGGGGGGGGGGGGGGGACTCACTTTGCAGCTCATGTAAATCAATTTCACCCTTGTACTGTATGGAAACAATATCTAAATTGATTCAAATGATAGAATCACAGAGCTGGAAGAGACCTCAAGGGCCACTCAGTCCAACCCCCTGCTATGCAGGAACCCCCATCAAAGTACCCCTGGCAGATGGCCATCCAGCCTCTGCTTAAAAACCTCCAAAGAAGGAGACTCCACCACCCTCCCTGGCAGCATATTCCACTGCCGAACAGCTCTAACCGTCAGGAAGTTCTTCCTAATACTTAAATGCAATTCCTATAGCAAGCGTAACTGCAGCCTGAGTTACCTCCCAGGTGGATGCCTGTACCATGCTCTACATGGAGATGCCTCTGGAAAGGGTTTCGAAACTTCAATGGGTCCAAAACACTGCAGCCAGATTGTTAACTAGGGCTGGTTACAGAGATCATACTAGATCCATTATCCGGATAGCAACATACTGTTCACAAGAATCACAAAACACATATACTTAAACGTCAGTTCTCCAATACTGTCATCAGTCATTTGGCCCCTAGTCCAGTTGATGTACTGTTATTCCATCGCATCCGTTCCTCACCCCCTGTCCCACTTTTTCATATAACAGAATTATATTTCACATGATGGGTTTGATAAACCTGAACGAATTTTTACAGGACACATCTCTTGTTAGAAGTAAGCCCCAGTGAGTGCAGTGAGACACTCCCATGGGTATAGGACTGCAACCTTAGTATTTCTTTTGGGACAGAAGACAGATGATACCTTTAGAGAGACCTGATTTCCAAGAAGTACAAATAAATACCTCTTTAAAACGGTCCTAAGGTCATTGCTACAAAACAACCCCCTTCCCAGGGGTTTAGTAATGATATATTGGTAGTTACAAAATCCTATATTGGTAGTTATAAAAATCCCCTTGGCAGCAGAATCTCTCAGAAAGTGGTTTTCTATAGGTTAAAGGTGAGGTTTAGAGAGAGAGAGAGAGAGAGAGAGAGAGAGAGAGAGAGATGAGAAAATTCAGAGTGAGTGACAAAACATAATGTATAATAGTTTTTTCCATTTTCCCATTTTCCAGATTTTAATACAGAACAAAGAGGCAACTGTGTTGGTCATAAAACAAAAACAATTATCCATATTACATCATGTCCATATTGTATACTTCCTTTAGTAAGCCAGTAAGACACCACTAAAAGTACAATATTGTGTTCACATTTAAGACAACACAGATCATCACAACATCAGGCAAGCTGCAGCAAAAGCTGAGGGAGAGTTAGAGAGGGACACAACAAAAATCACAACAACCACAAGAGCAACAGCAAAACAGATCTCAAAAGTCCCTATGACACCCTTGTGTGTGGAGATATAGTAGAGGAAGAAGAGCTAGCAAGGGATCAAATGTATCTAAATTGGTTCTGACTAGAGATGGGCACGACCAGGAAAAATGACGTTTCGAGTTGTCATTTGTCGGGACAGGTCCGTTTCGGGTTGTTTCCGTTTGTCATGGAAATGTTCAAAAATTTGTCGTTTCCGTTTGTCATTTGTTGTTTGTGTTGGGGTTGGGGTAAGTGGGCTCTGGGAAGGCACCTCTCTGGGTGCCTCTGACGTCTGACCCACTAAGAAGGGAAGGGAAGCGTTTCGCATAGCCGCCGCGTACCATACATTACATTATGTTAGGGTTGGGGGGTAAGTGGCAGAGGCACCTCTCTGGGTGCCTCTGACTCACTAAGAAGGAAAGCATACTAGCGTACTGGCGTACAGGTTAGAGGTAGGGGTAGTGGGCTCTGGCTGGGAGGCACCTCTCTGGGTGCCTCTACTCTGACCCACTAAGAAGGGAAGCGTACTTGCGTACGGATCTGGGTTAGGGTTGGGGTTAGGGTAAGGGCTAGGCTTAGGGTTACGGTTAAGGTTAGGGTGGGTTAGTGGGCTGCACCTCTGGGTGCCTCTGACCCACTAAGAAGGACAGTGTACTGGCGTATGGGTTAGGGTTAGGGTTAGGGTTAGTGGGCTTTTTATGCCCTCTGGCACATCCAGAAGTCTCAGTCAAAACCTGGCCATGCGATTGGTGGAATGGGTCCAAAAATTTGCATGGTCCCATCCCATGGCCAGCCCATCATTGCGTAGGTGTAAAAAAATAAAAATAAAATAAAATAAAATAAAATCAATGGAGACATTATATTGCAAGAAAAACCCACTGCTGCTACTATAAAAAATCAGGCATTTAAAATACCTAATTTTCAAATGTTTCTGTGGTGCTTTGGTGGGTTTTCAGTCCACGATTTAAAAATAAATATTGTGGTCGCCATTTTGGACCCCCCCCCACTGCATGGTAAATGGAGACGACGAGGATGCTCCCCCCCCAGCCTGGTACCAGCAGCCCAGGACAGGAGAGGGGGGGGAAGGCCGTGGACCCCCCCAGAAACCACCCCTCTCTGGTAGGTGCCCTCACTGAGGCAGGCATATTTTCGCCTGCTTTTATGGCCGGGAATCGGGTTTTTTTTAAAAACTTTTTTTCTGTGCTGCTTGGCATCGCGCAATTGCCGCGATGCCATGAACGACAATGAAAAATCAGACCCAATTTATCTTTATCGGGTTGGGTTCGAGCTGGAGTGGAGTAATTCTCGTTACCGTTACCCGTTACGTAACGATAACGATAACGGAAAACGGAAACAGAGAATTTCGCCGCTCCATGCCCATGTCTAGTTCTGACTTATGGTGATCATTGGAATTAACGTCTGAAAGGTCTGATCATTAAAAACCCTACTCAGTTCCTACGAATTCAAGACTGCTTTTATTCAGCTAATCCGTCTCATGCTATACACTTTTTTTACCACTTCCACTCTTCTTAGCATAACTGTCACAATCTTGCGTATCCAGAGCCTCTGTTTCACTATTATAACTTCAAATGAGAGAGTTTTTGTTTTTGTTTTCAACATAGGATTCGTCAGAAATCATAAAGTCAGAATAGGTAGCCCCCAATTCTATATATTTAGGTGAAAAATCAAAAAGACACATCAGTTTCAAAGGAAAAAATGGTTATCATAAAACCCCTTAGATCTATTTGTCTAGATTTCAGTATCAATTGTCTCTGAGGGCCCAAGCATTTCCCAAAATGTCTTGTGTATATATGAAAATAGTCATTTTTATTATTCTGTGAAAATCATTGGGAAGTCTGGTGAGTCATACTTCTGAATCTTGATTGGTACAATAATCACATTTGAATTAGTGTGGGCAGGTTGTAGGGATGTTGGCTTCCTGAGTCCGAGTTTTTGGGTCCTACCAGAGCAGCTGATAATTCGCACAAAAACGCAAGTTAGAACCAGACCCTTCAAGTATCAAAACTCACACACCTAAAATAACAAATATCCAAATCACCATAAAATGCTTCTTTCTGTTTTTAAATAAATAAACAAAAAGATATAAATGACATAGAGGATGAGCTGCAGGTAAGCTAAATACTTGTGTTTTCTATAAATGCCTGTACAAGCAGCTGTATTTTCAAGTAATATTTGTATGACTCAAGGTAACATGATCTCTGGCAGAAAAAATGTTCTTCAATTGGTGTGTCACTGCTGAGAAAAATCTGACCATACCAATAGCCCAATTGGGCCATAGTACCCTTGGTACTCTCTTTCTCTGGCATTTCCTCATTCTCAAGTGACTGGTAGTGGATCAGGGCCCCCTTCAAGTATCTCAGTCCATGTTTCTTGGAGGGTTTGCATAATACTAACACCTTGAACTGAGCTCAGTGGCTCAGTGAAGTCAATGCAGAGATTTCAGAAAGGGTGCAATATAATCAAACCCGGCTGCCCTTATTTATTTATTTATTTATTTATTGTTATATTTGTATCCCGCTTATCTCCAACATAGGACTCTAAGCGGCTAACAACAATTCAACCTAATTAATATAAACACTCCCAACAAAATTACAAGTAATACAATAAATAAGTTACAATCAAATAGCAAAACTATGAACAGACAAAGGGATAATAATGATAATAATAATGGTAGAACAATAAATAACAAACAATAAATAACAAACGGGCAAAGCGTCAGGAGAGATGTAAACCACCTGGGAGTTAGGGTGGGGGAGGAGGCCAGGGGGGAGGGAGGGAGGAGAGGAGGGGAGGAGGGAGGGAGGAGGAGGGGAGGAGGCACAGACCCATCTCTAGCCAGGCACAGTCCCAGGTGGAACAAGGGAGGGTGGGGACTCCAGCTGGTCTTATGAGCCCTCTCTCGAGGGAGCAGGAGCTGAAGGCTTCAAAGCACAGACCCACCTCTAGCCAGGCACAGTCCCAGGTGGAACAAGGGAGGGAGAGGTTTCTCTGTGGGGACTCCAGCTGGTCTTATGAGCCCTCTCTCGAGGGAGCAGGAGCTGAAGGCTTCAAGGCACAGACCCACCTCTAGCCAGGCACAGTCCCAGGTGGAACAAGGGAGGGAGAGGTTTCTCTGTGGAGACTCCAGCCGGTCTTATGAGCTCTCTCTCGAGGGAGCAGGAGCTGAAGGCTTCAAGGCACAGACCCACCTCTAGCCAGGCACAGTCCCAGGTGGAACAAGGGAGGGAGAGGTTTCTCTGTGGAGACTCCAGCCGGTCTTATGAGCCCTCTCTCGGGGGAGCAGGAGCTGAAGGCTTCAAGGCACAGACCCACCTCTAGCCAGGCTAACCTCATGTAGACAGCCGCACTCTGCATGACCTGCAGCCTCCATCAAGGGAAGCCTCAATAAGAGCATATTGTCATAGAATTATAGAAAAGTGGAGAAGGACAGGACCTATAAGGCCACTGCAGTTCAACATAGAAATCCAAATCAAAGGAGATCTGACAAATAGCTGTCCATCCCCCCCCACACTTTTCTTTTTGGAGTTCACATGACCTTCGCTTCGCATCAAAATGCACATCAGCAAGCAAAGTAATTTGATCAAACCCCGAGCAGTGGGGCAGGAGGAGGATGCGCTTGAGATGCGCTTCAGGGTACATGGTCGAGAGGAGTGTTCAGAAGATGCAGCTGGCCTTGGGGGCATGATCTTTAGATGTGAATTCGGTAAAAGAAGAAGGCGCATTTAAGTGGTTGTGTGACAGAGGCCATAGAGGACAATACACTAAGAACGTCTGTGAAGATTCTCAGTCATCCAGGTGTGTTTATCTGGGAGTTGAGTCATGGCTACTGGACTTCTTTTTTGAGAGATAGAAACGTTTCGCTGTTCATCCAAACAGCTTCATCTGTCTGAATACAAAAGAAGTCCAGTAGCCATGACTCAACTCCCAGAAAATACACTAAGAAGGATAAAAACAGAGTCTAACTGTGGCTGCATTATCTGGTCCAGGACCTGCTGTAGCAGGTGAACCAACCATTGTTGATCAGAATTGTGCCTCATCACTGAGGTTATCCACTAACAGCTTTGAATTGAGGGACTTAAAGGATACACCAACACAGAATCAAACAGGAGCCACATTCGCACAGAATGCTTCTCATGACCTCTCCAGTGTTTTTGGCTGAGTTTGGTGTTGTACAATAAATAATCTATAGCAAGTTTTGTTACAATGAGCCCAGCCTTTGTTGAATAGAACTGTACAGAAAAAAAGAGTTTTATTTCAGGCTTTAAAAATTGTGCCAGAGAAAGTTTTCCAGCAGTGTTTGCCACTCCTTCGGTTTGGAGTAAATTGGTAGGGCTTGGAATAGAAAGTCAAACTTAGGTACTGTAATCATTTTAATTGCACCTATAAAACCAGCTCCTAGCAATTGCATTTCCTTCCATGCATCCAGGTTCCCCCCCCCCAACTAAACGAAGCCAAGGAGCAAATTATTGTTATAAAGCTCAGACCAATTATCAGTGATCTCAACACCACGTTATCTCCATGGTGTACCGTTCTTGTTCTGGGGAAACAGAACATAGCTTTCTAAGAATATTGCCAATGATATTAATTGCCATGGCTTTTGGAGTCTTCTAATTAAACCTGAATTCTGAGATTTTGCATGGTTTCCTAGGGCCTGAACTAGGGCATGCCGGCGGGAGCTCTCTGTCTGGACCTCACAGTTTTGCCAGGCAGGCAGCGTAACAGCCACAGCGGGAGCGAGGTGGGAGTGAGCCCAAATGGGACTGGGATGCGGGAGAGGGGAGGGGAGCACTTTCCTCCTTGCTGCTTTGCATTGGAAATCTGTACCACCCCAAAACACACACACACTACTATTTGCCCTGCAGAGGAGTAGGAACATGTACCTCTAGGGTACCCATATATTTTGCTCCCTGGGGCAAATAGCACCTGTGGAGGGACAATTGTCATAGAGAAAACAGTGCAAGCTGGAAAGGTACCTCTGGCCCTAGCAGAACCCACTCCCCACCCTGGGATGCTAATGAGCTGTTAAAGAAAACAGTGGGAGATCCAAACACGGATTCCCTACCGTCCCTTCCAGTCACTTCCTGACTCTCGGCCGCTGGGGAAGCTTTGATTCCAGATGAGACCAAAAGAAAATCTAACATTATCTGGGGCTGTGGGGGAAGGGAAGAAAGGTTAATAAGACATTGCATTTATCCAATAAACCCCTTTACGGCTGTTGTGGCTTTTGCTAGCTAGTATTAGATTTCCTACGCGGTGCCGAGGGAGAAATGCTGCCAGCTTTAAAAGCAGGGCCAAGGCACGATGCCTTTAGTGCTTGCACAGAAGCTACGCTGTTCTCAGGTGCCGCTTTTTCCGGCCCCATCCCTGATTAGCTGGACCTGCCACAGTGTCCTTTTCTTCTCTGTCCTCTCAAGAGCAGAAGCCACATCCCACGGGCTCGGGGCCCAGAGTGAAATCCTGGCTGCTTTGCTGAATGAGAAACAATGGGTGGAAAGGGACAAAGCTACTTAACAGCCATCCCCTCACCCTTCCCTCTGCACCACGCACGAGGGCTTTCTTACCTCTGCAGCATCAAATTGGTACATGCTGCGTGGAACACATTGCCACTGAGTGGTTCCTTGTGGATAAAGGCTGTTAATATTGACTAATGCCATTTGGTTCTCCACAGAACCATGCTAAAGGCCCAAGGGGTTTGGCCATCTCTGTGCCTAGGGAAAATAAAAGGCAGCAACACTGTTCATCTCTTGCTTTGTAGTCCTAGTGATGTTGGTGCCTGGGCTACACCGACCAGATGTTTGGTCTCGTTGTGCGGCTACTGTGGACGGTACAGACTTTGTCTTTATATAAGATCTATTAAACTCTCCATCATTTAGGGCAGTTTTATATTCACGAACAAAATGGAGCAAGACAGAAAAAGAAAGGGAGGGAGGGAGGGGGACAGAAAGAGAAATACAGAATACTGTAGGTCCAATACATTATATTTTTCAATATAAGTGGAGCTTGGAAAAGTAATTTTTGCACTATAGCTCTCAGAATCATAGAATCATAGAATCATAGATTCATAGAGTTGAAAGAGACCTCAAGGGCCATCCAGTCCAACCCCCTGACATGCAGGAACCGCCATCACAGTATTTCTAACAGATGGCCATCCAGCCTCTGCTTAAAAACCTCCAAAGAAGGAGACTCCACAACCCTCCGTGGCAGCATATTCCACTGCCGAACAGCTCTAACCATCATGAAGTTCTTCCTAATCTTCAAATGGAATCTCTTTTCCTGCAGTTTGAAACCATTGCCCTGAGTCCTAGTCTCTGAAGCCATGGACTACAAACCTGTTCCCTCTTCAATGTGAGATCCTTTCGAATATTTAAACATAGCTATCATATCCCCTCTCAGCCTTCTTTTTGAAAGGCTAAACATTCCCAGTTCCCTAAGCCGGGTATTAACGTAAGACATTTCTTCCAGACCTTCAACCATTGTGGTCGCCCTCCTCTGGACCCGTTTGAGGTTGTCAACATCCCTTTTAAATTGAAGCGCACAGAACTGGACACAGTACTCCAGGTGGGCTCTGACCTCCAGGCCGCATAGCTAGGAAATTTTCCAAATTCTGTAAGTAAGTCAACATTTCCTTTCAGAAGCAATGCAGCCCTCTTTATCCCTTTTCCATCTGGTCTCTCTCTCTCTTGGCCTTAGTTCCATCTCAGTAGCCAGCACATCAATGTTAGGGTCCTTGCTCCAGTAACCACCAGCATTGTCCCTGTATATCCAGGGCCCTTCTTTCCTCTTTGTCCCCCTACAGTGCAGAAACAAAAGGCCTTTGTGGACCTTTGGTCGGCAAAGGCCTTTGCTGCAGCTGCAGCCGTTCCTGCCTTTGCTTCTGAATGCCCCACCCCACCCCTGGTGAGGCCCTCTCCTTCTCCCTATCCTATCTTAGATTCACGTGGCAAAAGACACACAGCAGGATTGCACACTCTTTCAACTAGCCTGAAGACCCTTCCCCCCCTGCATGCCTTCAGACCCATCACCATGCAGGTGGCAGCCTAGTCCCAGCGGGGGGAAATGGGTTGAGTGTTTGCAAGTATTCTACTAGGGACCGTCACAGCATTGCCAATGTGTGCGCACCTTTCCCTGTTCCCATGGTCGGCTTTGTTTGGCCTAATGGAAAAAACATGCAACGAGCTTTTCTCTTACGTATGATCTTGCCTCTCTCTCTCTCTCTCTCTCTCTCTGTCTCCTGCAAGGTCATGGCTTCAGCTTCCACAGAGAATGATGACAGCTCTGCTCCCTCTCCTGCCCTGCCCTGGCCAGTCCTCTTTTGGTACTCAACAGGATTTCATTTCCTCCAGCTTCCAGCCTGCTGTAACTCATACAGGCCTAGATGCTCATATACAGAAGGTGCCTGACAAGAAGGAAAGCCTTTCGGGGAACAATGAATCCCCCTGGGCCCCTGCGGAAACCAGACCCAGCCCACCTGACTGCTCACTAGTGGAGCATGCCTCAAAGTCCTTGGGATTGGCAGTTCTGTTTTGTACCTCATTCTTACAAAGAAACTCTAGCCAATATGTTAAAAATTTAAAGAACACCCCCCCACACACTTTTATGTTGTTTTGGTCCATTCTTCAATTGCCTTGCCCCGAAAGCTGGCTGGGAAATCTGGAAGCTGCAATTCAAAGAAGTACCGTTTCTAAGTTCTGGTTTTTCAGACTGGGAATTCACATATGTTGTTATGTGAAGTTAACACCCATTTGCAGGGACTTGGGGCATTTATACACGACCCCTAAACTCCGCCACAAATGGCTCCCAGCTCTGGAACTTAAAAATGTTTCCCCACCAGCTCCGGAGTTTACAGGCAATTAAGTGCGACCCCGCCCACTTTAGCGCGACCCAGCGCACTTTTCTTGTACCTTCTCTCTGGAGGTGAAAATTCTTTGATGCGGTGCAACGATAGTGAGTGCAGGGCTCTCCTCGCTTCTGTTTGCTGTTTTTTGGCTCCCGCCCCTTTAAGAGCTACTTAAGAGTTACTTAAGAGCTACTGGAATGTTGCCGGGGCAAGAGCCAGCAAGAGCGAGAGGCAGAACGGGAGGTGAGCCACGGTCTTTCTTCTTTTTTTTTCTCCCTCCCCTCACGCAGCCAGCAGCCAGGGTGGGAACCCAGGAAGAGCGACAAGCCCCTAAGATCTCTGGTCCAAATTTAAGGGACCAGCGGATCTTAGGGGTCGTGTAAAAGCGCCCTTGGACAGGGCTTTCATAGTAAGTATGGTATTGAAGGTGTGGTTTTACCAATTCCGCTCTCCCAGCGAGTTTCCATAGCTGAGCAGGTTATTGAACCCTGAGAGTCCTAGTCTGTCACTTTAGCCACTAATCACACTAATCTTAGCTAACAGACTAAATAATGTTATTGGTAAATATAATGACAAAGATCAGAATATATGCTTAAAGGGATGGCAAATGGCAGATTTAATGAGAAGGATACTTAAGACAATCCACACAGCAAACAGAAGCAAAAATTAAAGCAAGAACGTTAGTGTTAGATATATTCAAAGTATTTGATCTGATAGAATGGAATACATTAAAAATGCTGATTAGTTATTTAGAATTTGGTATGCACTTTAGAAAAACAACACAACAATTTTATTCAGAGAACACAGTAGCAATTTTAGATAATGATGATATAACAGAAACAAAATCTCTAGGCCAACGAACAGGGCAAGGATGCCCCTTATCTCCAGTGTTATTTATATTGATAACAGAAATGTTGGCTAATGTAATTAAAGAAGATGAAAATATAATAGGAATAGGAAAAAAATATTTGAATAAGTAACTGGATTAAAACTAAATTGGGTAAATCAGAATGTACATTATTAAATCATGCCAATAAGTAGATAGCAAAGATGAAACATAATTTTGAGGGTAAATTGGAAAATGTGGTTAAATATTTAAAGATCAATATTACCTGGAATGCACAGGATATGATCAAATTGAATTTTGAAAATGTGAGAATACAGATTAAAGAGAGGTAAGGGTGCTTCAAAAATAAGTATTTCCTGGTTTGGAAGAAGTACTGTATATGTAAAATAACTCACTGAAAAGCAGTTAAGAGAATGGCAGATAAAAATTAATATGTATTGTAATAGAAATAAGAGAACAATATTTAATAAAACATTATGGTACATTTCACAAAAAGGAGGTTCAGGTATACCCAATATTAAACTATACTATATTGCTAACCTACTGAGATACATTCCATACATTATAACAAGTAATAAAATTGTAATTTGGGGAAATTATGAATTTTATGAGAGCGAAAGCAATGGAATATATAGATATATAGATATACTAGAGAGAATATTAGGGATGTGACTAAAACCATTGATAACCCTTTTTGAGTTGTAGGCTAGAAGTTTGGAAAAATTGTGGAGTAGTATTGAGTCCAATGACTTCTCTTCTGATTCAGTTATTTAAAGTAAAGAATTTCCCAGAAAAAAAATCTTAAATGAAAAATAAAGGTGTTAAATGATAAGGGATTATTAGAATAAAAGGTTGGATAAAAAGGATGAATAGCATGGGAGCAAATAAGAGTTATATTGGGAGAAGAGGGGATTTCATGGTTAAATATACTTCAATTACATAATTGGACAAAGTAATGGAAAATAAAGGAAGGACAGGTAGACGATTAACAAAATTTGGAGAGATTATTGAACAAAGGGCCTTTTTACACGACCCCTAAGATCTGCTGGCCACTTAAATTCGGACCAGAGATCCTAGGGATTCCTCGTTCTTCCTCTGTCCCCACCCCCCTCCGCACTTCCTGGTTGCTGGCTGCCTGAGGGGAGGGAGAAAAAAGAAAGAAAAGAATGCCGGTTTACCTCCGTTTTGTTCCGGGCAGCATTCAGATCTCTTAAAGGGGCGGGGCGCAAAACAAGAACAAACAGAAGCCAGGAGAGCCCCGCACTCACTATCCTTACACCGGATCAAATATTTGTCACATCCAAAAAGCAGGTACAAGAAAAGTGCAGTTTGGTCGCGCTAAGTGGGCGGGGTCGCACTTAATTGTCTGCAAAGTCCGGAGCTGGTGGGTAAACATTTTTAAGGTCCGGACCTTGCAGCCATTTGCAGTGGAGCTTAGGGGTCGTGTATAAACGCCCAAAGAGAGGAAGATAAAATGAACAAAAATAGAAAAGGAATAGTGAGTATAATATATATGATCTAAATAGAGGCAGATTAAAACAATTACAGGTGTAAAAGAAATATGTCAAGAAGATATGAGTGAAGAAATCAAAGGGGAAGATAGGAATAAAATTTGGAATAAAATAATAATGAAAAACAGGTATATAAGAGTAAAGGAAAATTGTTGTAAACCTGTATGGAGATATACCCAACACTGGTAAAACTGAATATGTTAAATAAGAATGTACCACCTTTGTGCAGGAGATGTGGAAAAGAAAAAGGTACTTACTTACATTTGAGGTGGACTTGTGAAACAAGCAAGAAAGAATGCTCAATGGTATTTAAGGCCATATAATGGACATTAATGGACAAATATCTCCAATGGCTGCTTTGTTAAATATGATTAATAGTACTCACTGAAAGAAAGGGGGGGATAAATTACTATTATGGTCACTGCGGCAAGGTTGAGATTTGTGAAGAGTTGAGAAAAATACTCAATTTAATATGGAAGAATAGTATAAAGAAATGTGAAATGTGACCATTATCAATAAATTAACTTCTGAAACCATGGTTAGAACAGGAATATTGAAATTGAATGATTTAAAGGTTATACAGAATCTATTTTTGATATTTCAGAAACGCAGAAGGTATACACCTGAAGAAGAACCAATGTATTTTTGGAGAAAAATAGGACAGCCTGCAATGTAACTTAAAATATAAATGTTGACTAGTCCAGTGTGTGTGTGTGTGTGTGTGTGTGTGTGTGTGTGTGTGTGTGTGTGTGTGTGTGTGTGTGTGTGTGTGTGTGTGTGTGTGTGTGTATACGTGCGCGCCACAGAGTTGATACTTGTTTCATTTCATTGTTTAAGTTGATTTGTAATGCATTTACTTTATTTTACTTTATTTTAAATAATGGATCATCTATAAGCACCAAATTACTGTATATTGTAAATCCTTCAGGAATTGTGGTTCAAATTCACCCTTCTATTGTATATTCTGCCTAATTGTTGTGTAATTGATTGTAATTCATGAAAGCTCACACTGAAATCAAACTCTTAGTCTTTAAGGAGTCATAATGACTCTTTCATTTTTTCATCTTTTTTTATTTTGCCAAACATATTTATTGTAACATGAGTTTGCTTCAAGCTGTGTTTGACAAATTACCTTGCTTTTCTTTTCCAGTGAGTCAATGGGGAAACAGGACGGTCAGATCCTTAGTGGAGGGCCAGGTAAAAACAGACCAAGATTCTTATGATGTTTCCTGAAAGTGCTTGTTAAGACATTTGCCAGCTGTTCCATCTTTTTTGCTTCAACAGATTTTCTTTGGTCAGAAAAAACGTGGAGGAACCTGTAGGAGAAGATGGGAGGGTTGTTCGTGTAAGATAATGATGAAATATAGTCTGGAGACCTCCTGCTAGTTCTGTGAATGTGTTGAAGTGGTTGGACAAAAAAAAGCTTTACCTGGAAATATGCTCCCCAACCCCCAACCCCGCCAGACTTCTAATAATTCTGCCGTAGAGGATTGCTCACTGCCAGACAGCTTTCACAAGTCTCCATGACAAGCTTCACCCACCTCAACAAGAAAGGAGCTCTTGAGACTGGAAATTTGTAAACAGAAAGCTAAGTCTGCTCTTCAGCATGTTTCCAAAGCCTTGGCAAATAACTGGTGATTGATTGACAAGTGACTCTTCTGCTCTCGGCTGGCACATTGCCTTGACTGATATTCACATATATGCCAAGGGAAGACCTATCAGTTCTGAGGTAAACGCCCGGGTGCCCAATCCCTGCCTGACTGGCAGGGCAAATGTCAAGCTTGATGGTGAGGCTGTCTAAAAGGGAGGCACTTGCTGATCCTCCTCGTTCCCTATAAATGCAATGGAGGACGGATGATCAGGAAATGACCACAAAATGGCAGTAATCCATAATGTAGAGCTGGAGTGTAGAACAATTGCCTGGGAGAGAGGTCACTCTGTGGCTATGTCAGACGATCATCTCCTGAATTGTGGTGTTGTCACAATTATTAATTTCACCAGCTTGGAGGCACTTCTTCCCATCTCTCTGCATGCTTTCCATGTTGACTAACGGCAGGGGTGGGGAGGGGTGTTAATCGACTGTAACAAGTTACTAACAACTCCTCGCAGGTTTCCAGTGGGAATCAAGCAGGAAGTCCTTGGAGAACTGCCACTGTAACCAGTAGCCAAGGGACTGCTGTGTTTTTGTGGCTCTGAGTGCTCCAGAGTCCAACCCCCGGGGCCTTGAGTAGCTTGTAATCCCATCTTCTCTTCCCCTTCACATTTCTCTGCCAATGACGTTGTTCAGTGCTGAGCAAAATATAACACACAACAGCGGTGCCTTCCAATCAAACACTTAACCTGTACAAAAGGCATGCTCTCCTGCCAAAGGCACTGGGTGTCCCTCCCACACTTGTTTTGCTGGGGGGCAGGCAGCGTGGCAACTGGGAAGTGGAGAGGTGGGCCACGGCAGAGTTTGTTGGTGATTCTGGAGATGCAGTTTGATTCCCCCATAGCCAACGGGAAATCAAAGCCCTGCAGGAACAGCATTATGCCTCTCTGCACCACACCATTAATGCCAATTCTTCTGCACCACACCATTAATCCAACCCAACTTCTGCACAGACTTCCAGTGTAAACAACCAAAACCCCCATCAACATTTTAAATTAAAGCCCATTAACCAGAAACCAGTTTCTTTTCTTTGCACATCGAGTTAGTGGTTTGAAGAAGGCCCTGGCAGGAAAGCTGTAAGTGGAAGACCTTCCCACTGGGCCACCACAGGACAGGAAACCAGAAAACCCACCAGCCAACATTAGGCTGGATATCCATTTGAAACTGGTTGAAGCTTGTAGACCATTTTCCTGGATTGGTTTGGTGGTTTAGTTTTTCTGTCAGGAAGGATTTTCCTGTAAGTTGCTAAGACAGATACCAGTATTCACATAGCTAGCACATTAAGGTGGGTTATAACATAAAATCCATACTAAAAGGGTAGTAATGAATTCAGAGAATTGCCAAGCTGACAAAAACTGATAGTACCGGGACATTTTAGGGGTCCCGTTACTTCCCCTTCAGCCATTAAAGCTTAGTTCCCTGGGTGAAATTCAAGGGAGGGGAGGGAGTGCGAGGAAATAGAATCGTTACTGTTCGCTTTGCTCTATCCATTAAAAAAAATTAACTATTAGATTAACTACACTTAAAACAAAACAAAAAATCAATCCTGCCAGCCTCGGCTGCTACTTGGCTGCATTTTGTACCGCTAAACTGATGATTGCGGAGGGTGCTTGTGAATGAGGTGCTTTTATAATTGGCTTCCATTGGTGTTCCTTCAGTATCTTTGGAACCAAAGGGAAAGCAGAGAAAAGGCAAGGACGACGCAAGAGGGAAAGGATTGCTCCCCAGATGCCTGCTCCCCTCCCCTCTAATCCCTTGTTCTCGGGGCTAATCTGCTATGCCCAGGCGGATTCTGAAATGCAGGAGGTTGTGCTTTATCTTGTCCCATGTGCTACAGTCTGGAGATATTCGCCACTGTCGGGTTAGTCCAATTGAGGCAGTGGGACAATTGATGGAGAAAAAAACAAGACTCTCAAGGCAGGCTGCAGCGGTGGCCCTGACACCTCCTGCATGTCTGCAGCCCTGCCGATCGATGACAGGTGAGAGGGGGAGTTCCAGTCTTGGTGGCAGGTGCCTCGCAGCTGCATCTCATTAGAGACTCAAGCGCAGCCCACCTTCTCCCCACAAGGCCCTTCCTGTCTGTCAGCGTCCTTTTGTTTAGAGCTAAGAAAGCTGACGCTACAGACGACTGAACGGATGCTAGAAGAGTGAAAGCAGCTCCATTCTGCACCCATGCCGAAGTACAAAGATGCCAAAGAAAGCTGGGGGCGGGGGCGCTACAGATCTGGAAACTGAAGCTTTAAAAAGCAGTGCTTTGAGGTGTGTTCCCTTGTCTCAAACAACCCTAGGTCCTATAATTGCTCTTTCCACCTGCGGCTTAACCAAGGGCCTCTCCACACAATGCATTTGATCCTGCTCAAGAGAAGGTTCTACTGCCTTGTCTCAAACAACCCGAGGTCCTATGGGGATGCTTAGCAAAGCAAAGCAAAGCGTGCTCCTTATATACTGCCCCATAGTGCTTAAAGCACTCTCTGGGTGGTTTACAATTTAATTATGCAGGCTACACATTGTTTACAATTAGAACTCCCCTGGTACTAGGCTATGATATCTTCTGCAGACAGGGCTGCCTCTGACTACCTCTCTAAATTGTGAAGGGGAGGAGGGGCTTCCCCTCCAGCACCAGGGGCCTTCCCCTCTCTGTTTTGTAACTGGCAGGGTCTATGAAACACACTGCTTTATCAAAATAATATTTTAAATATATTAGGCAGGATCATGAGAAGGATACAGACAAGGGGTGGAGAAAGGGTTACAGAATGCGGGAAGAAAAGGGGAGAGGTGGGAGGAGGAAGGGCAAGGGCATGTTATTAGTGTTGAAACTCAATTTGGATTACGCCAAAGGAAAACTGACTTCACATATGCAAATTTGCAATGAGTAAATCCAGATCAATAGGGAAAGGAGAGCACGGACCCAATCCACATACTATAAGTAAGACAGCTTGTCTGGATGGACTCAACAAGTCTCTTTCATTCGGGAAAAAAAAAGACTCCAGCAAACAGGGTGGAATTCTATTCTATGGGTAGTTTAACATCTCAAAGTAAAGACGAATCCCTAGGTCTGCTCTACTCTTCAGGAGATGAGCAGGGATCCCCACCAGCTCCATGTTCCTTCAGGTGTTTGATGCAATCCATCACTGGATGTCATGTTCTGCTGGAAGGTGCCTGATGATAGAGCAAAGGCTGGATCCATAGCCCATCCAAAGTATTCCACATACATATGGACCCTGACAAACATCAGTGATTAGGCAGGAAAACCATACTTTGCCTGCTCTGTACTAAACGTACCAGGTTCCAGGTCTTAGTGATACCTTGTCTGAGGCACACCTCTGGTACTACCCCTGCCCTTTTTTCTTTCTGTGCATTGGTCCCACAAGGAAAGAGGGAAGCAAGAGGGAAGGGCTCCTCTCTCTCTTCTTTACTGCTGAAGCTGCAGATGAACAAAGGGGCAACAATGGTGCATAGCAGTATGGCAAGGTGCTCTGAGGGCTTGGCCGTGGGCCCTGATGTGGGAGGGTCTTTGGTAGCTTCCCAACAATCGCAGCACCTGCTGCTAGATCCCAAGGGAAATGCCATCATTCATTGGTAGAGACTAAGCACATGGTTTTACAAGGGTCTCAGAATAGGAAGGCTGCTGCCAGTCAGTGGAGGGTGGGCAACCACAGCCCACCAGATTTCCAACACACACCCCCCATATAAGTCCCATCACCCCAGGAAGTAGAGCTAATGGTAAAGCTGTGTGGAAGTTGCAGTCCATCACCATTTGGAGGGCCATAGTTGTCCATCCCTGGTGCAGAGAGTAGAAATCATACTGAGCTAGATGACCTGACTTGGCATCAAGCAAATTCCTGTGATCTTCCTGAGACTTGGTGTTGGCTGCTGGTGCTGCCAAAGGCATACTTAACATGCAATCTGGGGAAGGAAAGGGGAATAGCTGCGTAGAAAGGCCAGGGAGTTCATTACTTGAAATCCGCTCCTTCCCTCCCCCCACCACCACCTCTGTCAAAAGGGTTCTCTTTTCACCTAAGTTCCTCCTTTGTTTAAGAGGGCTCCAGCAGCTTCTCAAATAAATTAGCATCTGGAGGATCTTTCTCTCTTTGCATTCAAGGAAAAGGAACACAGTATTGCCAGCAGCAGATTGCATTGTTTAGAAGCATTAAGGAGACACAGAGAAAGCTCCTGTTCTTCCCCCTGCTGCTCGCAGATACAATTCAGTTCAGCCAGATAATGGGCCTTGGTAGAAGTGTGCGCGCCTCCCTTTTGCCAGGCATCCGCAGTGAATGGGGCGGCCGGGGGGGGGGGGCAGAGGAGTGGGTGCCTGCGTCCCTGTGGGGAGAGTGTAATCAGGGAGTTAGGAGGACCATCAAATCTCCACTGCCCTGTGACACCCTAAGAAAACAAGGGTCAGGTATAGGGCAAAAGGAAGGGGCATCGTAAGTGTGTGCCCATGAATCCCCTCCCCTCCCCAGGTTCCTTTCTGGAAGTATTTTGTCCCTGGCCGTGGCTGTAAGAGACCCACAGAGACCCATGCTGAAGGGGAACTGTCTTTAAAACTCCCTTTCAAGTGGGACAGGGAAGAAGCAGCCTCATGCTTCGCCAGCCCCAGCACAGCTGCCACTGCCTTCCCCAGCCATTTCACTGTATGTGTCAACCACAGCACTGGCCGGCCAGCAGCGACTCGGGTGGCTTCTGCTGCTGCCGCTTTGCCAGGTAGCTTCACCTCCAGGACGCTGTCTAAGACCTTGCTCCCCCTGGCTAGCTGCTCCAGCTTTTTAGTTTACTTACCTTCCAGAGCTGGGAAAAGTCCTTGTGAGGAAATGTTTCTGATCCTGGAGAAGTTACTTTCGTGTGTGTGTGGGGGGGGGGACAGCCACACCAAGTATCAAGTCGCATTCACTAGGCTGAACTCAGTTCCTGGAAAAGAGGGCTACAACAATAAGGCAGGTGGGTAGTTCTGCCATCTTATAATAATAACAATAATAACACCCCAACAAGTCAATCTAAAATGTAGCTCTCCTTTTAAAAACCAACCTGCCCTCCACGTCCACCTCAAGAGAGAGATAGAGAAGAAAGTGTACCTGAAGAGTTCGGTCACCATCAGAGATTCAGAGCTAGAGGATGATTTTACAGAGAGTTCCTGCTAGGATACCCAGCACAGCTCTTAAAAAAAAATCAAAATTACAGTCTTTGAGGATTTTGGACCAAGTAGAAACCATCTTCAAAAGGGGAGAAGAAAGAAGCAGAAGCCACAGGCAAAGATTAGAAATGATGAGAGGGAGGTACCTACCCCTTGGTCTCTGGTGTCACCCAAGGCCATCCCAAAGCAAGGTAAGGTTTATTGTTACGGCATCAAGCCAAACATAAGATAAAATAGAATAGAGCAAAATACAATACGATATACAGTGGTACCTTGTATAAAGAAATTAATTTGTTCCAAATGAAATTATGTTAAGCAAATTTTCCTTTATACAAATTTCCCATAGGAATGCATTGAAAACGGAGTAATCCCTAATTGCGACCATTTTTCTGTTGTATGGATTTGCCCCATAGGTGATTCTGTTAAGCAAATTTTCCCTATCTCCGTAATTTTTTTATGTTGTACAGATTTTATGTTATATAAACCGTTTGTTATACGAGGGTCCACTGTACATTGGCTGGAACATTTAAAAACTGGCGCACATTGCAGTGATCAATGTAAAACAGATAAAGAGTGTAAAAATACTTTATGACAACAAATATAACAATATAAAACCAAGGTTTAAGAATTTAGCTATCTATTCTGGCTGCTGTGACATGCCGCCCAGAATTTTGCCCCCAGTTCAGTAGTACTCTGACTTTGGTCAATTAGCAATTGGTTACAATAGTCCATATCTTTTAAGAACCAATTGCTGCTGTTCCTGGTTCATGGTGGGAGGGAAGAAAACCCGCTTGTCCTTCAGTCTCCACCCTTTGGAACGTACAGAGACGTCCTTAGCAGATGGATATCAAGGTTTGCAGTTCTGTGTTCTGATGAGTCCTGGGGCAGGTTTTGGAGCCTCCTCCCCTTTCCCATAGTCCTGGATCAATGAATAAACAGAACAGAGTGGGATCTCACTTCTTTTGGCAAGTCCGCATGGCCAAAGCTCTGCTCTTACACACTCAGAAGGCCAAAGTTTCCCCACTGTGGTTTATCAGTACTGTAATTGACACAGTCAGTAGGTACTGTAATTGGCAATTTGCAGCAGCCTAGGAGAGCTGTCCTGGGCAAGGGACAGTCCCTGACATGTGTATGAACCGAGGACAGAGTCTTCCTTTTGGCTGATGAAAGCAAAATGTTTCTTGTGCATCTGCCATATCTGGAATTCAGCAGCTGGGGGAATGGGATGCAAGCTCATTTAGGAGGACTGAGGTGGCAATGGGAAGAGGAGGGTGCATTGGTAAGCACCCTGAGGCATCTTGTTCACTAACGCCCTAAGCAGGGCTAGCCTGGGTGTTGGCAGACTCCCTGACTCTAAAAGCTACTTATACTCAGTGATATGTGTGTACATGTGCTATATAACATCTGAAGGAGAGGTTTTTCAATGTACTGAAGGTGATGTGGCAGTAGAGTTGCTGGTTCAGCGGCGCCCCCTCAGGGACAAAACCTGAAATCAGGAATGGACCTTTGTGTTGTCACGGGGGAATGGCAGGCAAGGAGGAGGGCTTATTCCTGGACCGTGTGATTCTGGAAAATGGATAGGAGGGGAATTTAGCTACATTGCTGCATAAGAAAACACCACTAGCCAGTGAATAGGCAACCTAGAGCCATGTTGGGGCAAGAGACAATTTGTGGTGGCCAGATAGGCATTAAAATATGCTCTGGCTGCCAGCTGAGAAATGATAAGGGTGGGGCTCTCCTTTTAATTCTATATCACATTTGTAGCTGATGCAGTGAAGCTTACCCTGCCACCCTACCCCGCCTCAGTGAACCAAGGAAGCTTAGCAGTTCTCTAAAACTTCAGCCAGCATCCCGAGATCTGACGGCCTTATGTGCACAGTGAAAAGATAAGGCTATTTTTTCTGGATGGTCTGTTGCACAGGATTAAGTTGGAATTGAACAAGGTAGCAGGTAAGAATCATTGGGTTTAAGTAATCTTCAGCAGCAATAGGAAGAGAAGGGAGAGCTAATTAATCCTCTGTGTTCCTAGTCCTTGGAGGAAGTTGCAGTCCTTAGTTCACTTTATTTCATCTACCCTGTTGAACTGTGCTTTCACGTAAGGGAAAATGTATCCATTGTTTACTCTAAGTCTGTTCATCAAACTCTGAGGTGGGCAGGCTATGCCAAAAGGAAGATCAAGAAAAAAGAACTGACACTTGAAATAAAATCTATGTATTATTTAGTGTACATCATACATTGTGTTTCTCAATTATGGATTCTGCCCAAAGAGGGAAAACAGTGAAATGTACTGGGCTGGGAGGTGCTGGGCTGGGTGCAATAAACAGAGTAGAGTGAAAAGTAAACCAGAGATAGGAAATGTTTGGTTTTTAATCTACAGCTCTCAAAAACCCACTGCCAGCATATGGGAAGTCTCATCCAAACAACAGACATTTTTCATCTCTAGTAAAAGTAGCAGTGCTTATCCCATCTCCCTATTCAGATGCTACAGATATAAAAAAAGTAAAACTTGTTGCAACCATCATGAAAGCGCTGGAAACCAGCTTTTTAACAAGAAGAGAAGGAAAATGAGTGCTCAGCCTTGGCCGAGAGAGGTGCTGAATAACAACACAGCCTAGGAAAGTGGTTAATGACACACTCACGGGACAACTGGGTGGTGGAAATGTAGTGTTGTTGTCCATGGTTTCTAAACCCCAAAGAAGGGGCATATTTGCCTCTCTGTTTTCTGTCTTTGGAAAGAGTCAAAGCCCTTGGCCAGTTGGACAAATCCAGCATCTCAGACCTGCTCTACCTGCCTTGATAGAGGTACACCTTTTGATCTGAGGAACTGAGGTTCATAACTGTGCTTCTAATGGCAGCAGCACAGCCTCGTGGGATGTGCTGTAGGTTCTAGTATAGGGTCAAGGGCAACCTGATGATGCTTAATCTCAGCCAGCAGAAAGCACCAATAACCTCTGATCATACTGGTGTCTTCTGGTCTAGAATCTTTAGGCTATGTACCAATTTTCCATTCTCAGTCTTCATATTTTTCTTTCAATCAGGAGATAAAAATAGTTTAACATACTTTTATTCCAACTGCTCTACTTATAAAAGTATTATGAGATTACAAGACAGCCTGTTTTAGAAGGAAAAATAATGGCACTTAAAGTCCTGTATCGTTTTTTGTTAATCACAGCTGATCGCTCCCAAGGCAAAAAAGATTTAGCCATGCTGCAGGTGTAATTCAAAAGGCTTTTGACAAAAAAAAAAAAAACAGCACCTTCTGTAACAAAAATAGGAAGGATCAATTGAATGTGGATGTTGAAAGACAGGATTCTTCACCAGCAGGGCTCTTTAGATTCTGGGCAGTCATGGAATTTCCAGTGTTAAGAATATTTATGTAGCCTTTTCTTCAGGTGCCACTACATTTGGTTTGATTTGCTTGCAGTTTTACACTTCTGTTTGGATTAGTTATTTACATGGAAACTGCAGGTTGTGTTGGCACCAACATCCACACTGGTTCCCCAGTTTGACATGGTTAGAGCCATGCCGTCACTCACCGCCCCCATTCCTATGATCCCTCTCTGTGCAGATCCTCAGTTCTCCTTTTATGGTCTATATTGTAAATAGCTGGTGGGCTATACTGTATAAAGTTTTGCATGGTGCTTGGGAAAAGGGGCAGTTTCCCCAAGTTCTTCATAAAACAGAATAATATTAACATAACACGTGATGCAGAAATGTAGCACAGTGGTTTGCTGTGCTACAGTTGTTGGAGCTGTTTCTATTTCATGGTTCTTTCTTTTTTTTGTCCCTGCAGCAGTGACCTTTTGCTCAAGTGGTATATCAATGTGGTGAATGATATGGTGATTTAGTGTTAAACTCAGGTGTGTGTTTTAAAAAAATTAAAAAATACTTTGTGGTGACTAAGGAGAAAGAGTGCAGGGATGGGTGTCTTCATTGTCCAAAACATCGCACTCAGCTTAGTACGCAACCAGAACGCCATCCATACTGATTCCCTTGATCCTTTTGGAGAATGAAACAGCTGGTCACACAATAAATACCCATTTGAATCATTCCAACATTTAAAAAGGAAGATCGGCAGATGAAACAAAACAAAACAAAAACCCTATGCATTGGGAGCCAAAAAGGGCCAGAATGATTTAGCCTTTGCATCATATCATCTATAAAACAAACAAACAAAATTAATCTCTTTTATACTCACAGCAAATTTTGCACAAGTCACAGCCTTAGTTACTGCTAGTACATCATATTAGTGGAGAATACTGGCTTCGCTGTTATGTGCCATCAAGTCATATTCAACTTTTAGTGACCCTAATAGGGCTTTCAAGATAAGTGTCATACTGTATATAAGGCATAATATTTATCTATTTATTTATTTTATTTCTATACCACCCACCGAGTTACGTGGCTACTCTGGAGTTGTTGTTGTTCTTGTTTTACAACAATAAAGAGTATATAACAAAGCAAAAATGGTAAATAAAATAACCACTGATACAAGAAGACAAAGTGAAAAAGCAAGACAAACATCAAAGTTGAAAACCAATAGGCAATATAGTAGCACTCACTATCAACCCCCCCATGAATTTCCATGGCTGAGAAGGGGTTTGAATCCAGGAGCCTTGAGTCACAGGCTGCCATTCTGTCTACCCTAGACCACACATGGAGTATCCTCACTGAGAGGTAGGAAGTGACTCTTCCTTGTTATTTCACTCCTCCCCCCTTTTTCCATGCCATGCTCCCACTTTACTCTCATAATTAGTCCAGTGGGGTAGTTTACACTGAGGAATCATCCACACCAAGGTCACCAAGTGGGTGTGATCACCTGATTGAAGGTTTGACCTTGGGGATGCCCCACAGGTGTTATTTACTTTACAACAGTCTGAATGTGCACAATGGAGGTTTATTGCCAAAACATCACGAGAGCCCAAGTCTCCCACCTCTGTTATAACCACTCTACTGTACTGTACTGACTCTGACCGGAAAACCTGAAGCAAGTAATTTGCTCTCCACCTCAGTCCAATTATCCCCATACCCAATATTATCCCCATACCCCATACCTGGATTGATGTAACAATGACCGAGAACATATAGGATAAACTCTCTAAGCACTTTGAATGTTTGCAGCACATCCTCTAACTTAACAATCTGGTGAGAGGAAGTCCTGCCAATATTCTCTGGGAATTCTGCTGCTGCTTCTCTGCTCCCAAAACCTTGCTTGTCTCCTGACCTATCAGGTGTTTGGAAATAATTCCAAATTTCTCAGTGATATACAGACAGTGTAGCCAAAATGATGGCAATGATTTTACCCCCCCCCATTAATTTTCATGGGGTCCCCCCACTGCATATAGTACTCAGGATCTACCAATAAAATGGGGGGGACCCTATAACAGTGTGATGAGGGGGGGAAAAGAGCAGGTAAAATTTATTAAGAATCTTGTCATTTCTCTGCTATTGAATGGTTTTGGCAATTTCGTTTTTGGAGGCAGCAGATCCAAGCAATTATGCTACAGTATATGGCCTCCAAATCACTCTCTGTGGTTGCCCAGTCAGTTTTATCCTTTCTGCATTTCCTCCCATTTGCTTCGTCTTGAATCAGTGATAACAGTCTTTTTCATTTCTTATTATGTGACCAGAATATTTTAACTTTTGACATTTTATGTTTTATTGTTTTTTTTAATTGATTCACCTTAGGACTTCTTCGCTGTTTGCTCTCTTGATATCATGTGGTGATAAAACCACATTTCAGGTGCTTCCATCTTTTCTTAGTTGCCTGTTTTAAAGTTCTATGTCATACACTAGAATTGAGAATATGTGACATAATACAGTGCATGTTCTCTTCATTAAATATTACATTCTGATAAACAAAAACTGCATATTTGCTTCTTATCAAGAATGAAAGCAGGCAATGATAAAGCACCAAAAAGAGAGAGAACACATTTATACATTTTAAGGCTTGAACTATATACAGTAGTAGGGGAAATAGTTCAATCTGCTGTTTATTTGTAGTTTATCACATTGGCTTCCCCCAAGTGAATCACTGTGGCTATCCAGATGACAGTTTACAGAAGTCAGCAACTCCTTAAGGTGCTAACAAGAGACAAGTTGGCAATTTCCAGCCCCTTGAAAAAAATATTATTTAGTTCTCCTAATTACCCTAGCAATCATATGCACCCATTGCTGAGCTGAATGCTTAAATAAAACCAATCTCAAAACGTGTGCAGATTGGAAGTGCTCAGCTGAGGGGAGTTGACATGACACCCTCAGAAGCATTCCTTTGTGATAGATCAGGTGATCAGCTTGGGCAGAAAGCAGACAAAAATTATGTTATCTTGACCGAAACAAATTTAAACCACCCCTGCCACCTGAACAACAAAAAGCTATTTCTACCAAAAGCTTCCCCGTTTTGAGTTTTATGCCATGTAGTCACTGGGATTTAATTCAAATTCATCTCTGCCCAGTCTGATAAAAATTGCAAGGGGGAAATGACTAATATCACGGTCCCTTAAAATAGGTTATAAATTAGATGGTTTTTTTTAAAATGAGGTAGATGAAGATTAGGTGAATAAAAAAATCATCTGACCAAAAATGGCTTTTTAGTGCATGAAATAATATGTTGCATATCTTCTTCTACTTCAGTCTCTTTGTTAAGGTGGTAGATGGTTTTTATACTCCTGTTCCCCTTGATTAGCTACAATTGTTATCAATATAGACAAGAATAAAGGTTAAATGTCCATTTCTGCTTCTGGTATATAAGCATTCATCTGCATCACATGGCATGATACCCTGATGCAGCAGCATCCTCAATTTTTTGTTCTGAACTCAAGCTGCTTGCTTTAGTTCCTAGTGGGCTTTCTTTAGTGTGCACTCAGAACCAGGATGCTTCTGGTGAATGAGGTTGGTTGTCTGTTCCACATACAGCTTCTCTGCAGTCCCTCCATGTAGAAATGCAGTCTTGACATCTAGGTGCTTGACTTGCATCTTCTTGCAGGCTGTTGCATTCAGGAGCATTCTTATATTGCTTGACAACAGGAGCAAAGGTATCACTTGCCAGAACCCCTTTGCAACCGATCTTGCCTTGTAGCAATCCTCTTCTCCTTCTACACCCTGCTTATCCTTGAAGACCCACTTACATCCAATGGTTTTCTTGTCTGGTGGTAGTTTGTTCAGGGCCCTTGTTTCATTCTTGTGTAATGCTTCTGTCTCTTCTATCGCTGCTTCCCTCTGTCTGGTGGCTTCAACTGCTGGCATCTATTCAGTTTCTTCCCAGATCCTTGGTTCAATCATCTGCAAGGACCTTGTGAGGTAGGTCAGGCAAGGAGGTGGCATACTTTTGGGGGTGGGGTGGGGGTCACAATATGCATTATCCCAAAATCTATTGGGTAGCTCTGCATCTTCAAGCATGCATCTTGTCATCTCCAAAATGGATCACAGTTTCTTTTCAGCAGTACCATTCTGCCAAGCAGTATGTGGAACACTCCTGTTCAAAACCTCTTGTTCTTGCAGGAAGGCTTGTGTACAGTTCAAGAGTTCCTCACCACCACTGCTCATCTGAAACACCTCGGGCTTTCTTTCAAATGTGTTGCTCATTGTGGCCACACACCTGTACTTCTTGAGCATCCCATGTATTTCACTCTTCTCCTTTGTTAGGTATGTGAAATAGTACCTGAAAAAAATCTTCCACAAATACTAAGACATATCTGTGGTGTTCTAGTGATGGCATATCAAGAGGCCCACACAACTCGTTGTGTGTTACATCCAGCACCTCAGTGCGCATTCTTTCAGTCCTTGTAGGAATGAGGACCTAACACCTTTTTCTGTGACACAACATTTACATCTGGCTGTGCTATTTGCGCTGCATAGTTTTACCTTGATACTTATAGCAAGCTCATGGTTCTGCAGCTGAAGGACCACCTTTGAACCTGTGTGCACAGTGACAGTTTTTGGAAGTTTCCCAGAAAAAAATCAGGACCCATCCTTGTATTTCTGGGTAAGTTTGGTTACTTTTCTCAGAAAAAGTTTTTTTTAAGTGAACTTGCAACCACTCTTGTTCGCTTCAGCTATTGTGTGATTTGGAGTAGGAGAGGATTGCAGTATTTAGAAAACAATAAACCTTGGAAAAGAGATAGATATCCCTCAGAGCAAAACTGCTCACTCTGGGCTGTCTGTCTGTTTGGGCTCATAACCTGAAAATTATTTTGGTTATTCCCTTTGAATGAGAGTAAGAAACACAGAGAGTTCAGCCCAGTCTCATCACTATCTCCCCCACAGACTGGTATTTTGATGGTATAAAATTACTCCAGAAGTATTTAAAGCAAAATAGAAGGTATCTTTATTTACAGTTTCTGTCTATAGGAAAAATGAGGAGAGGAGGGAAACAGACCCTCCATAATGGCCACATGGTCAGATATCAGACATGAGTAAAGCGAAAAGGAAATAAAATGGCAAAGAACTGGTGTCAACCAGAGGCAGTAAAAATAAATTTAGCAGTAGGTTAGTGGAAAAGGAGAGGATCCCTTTAGGTCCTACAAGCCTCTCTCTCGTTGATCCCCAGTGTTGCAAAGCATGCAAGATTGCTATTATCTCAACACTCAGTTCTGCTTCACCTTGTCAAGAGTTTCCCCACTTTTCCAAGCATGGCGTTTCTATCCCCATCTCTCTCTGCTCCTTCAGAGCTGGTCTGGTTTCAGACAGAAGAGCTGCTGATCCGTACTTTCCCCTCCTCCTCCTCTCCTCTTCTGCATGTGTCTGTGTCTTGGTGTGCTCTACCCTCTGTCTGTGCCCTCTGGCTCCTTCCTTTCCTCTGTCTTTTCTTAATTTCGCCCGTGCCCTTGAGCACGGCTTCCTTTTCCCTTGCTGCAGGCCTTGCAAAACCAGACTAAATAATTAACTACATAAAATATGTCCAGCTTTTTATATCGTGCTGACTTGAGGGGCAAATAGCTTTCGCTGGAGGATGCCAGGGCTTCTGGAAGGGGGACATGGACTCCCCAACTGCAGTACTGTGGAAATGGGAAGGTGTGGGGCACGGACAGTTGGCTCCCAGCATGCTAGCACCGCACCAGGTCACCTGTAACTTTATTATTATTATTATTATTATTATTATTATTATTATTATTATTATTATTATTATTATTATTATTATTATTATTATTATTATTATTATTATTATTAATTATAGAATATTTTTACCTCGCCTTTCTCCTTGGAAAAGGACCCAAATACTCTTCTGCGAGACTTGGACCTAAACAACCATTATTTAGAAATCTTATTGGACATGATATCATAAAACACCAATAAGTTTGAGTTATTTTGTTACATCTTGCTTTTCTTTCACTCTTCTCAACTGCCTTCTTGGGCCTTTTCTTCCCACTTCCTGTTCACAACAAACCTGTGAAGGAGTTCAGACTGAGAGAGAGAGAGAGAGAGAGAGAGAGAGAGAGAGAGAGAGAGAGAGAGAGAGAGAGAGAGAGAGAGAGAGAGAGAGAGAGAGAGAGAATAGAGCAGAGCACACTCTTAAAACAATGCACTTTTTTGCTTCCCAAATTTCCTGAAAATTCAAAATGTAAAACCTGTGAAGAGAGAGAGAGAGAGAGAGAGAGAGAGAGAGAGAGAGAGAGAGAGAGAGAGAGAGAGAGAGAGAGAGAGAGAGAGAGAGAGAGAGGACCTGTTCCAAGGACAATCCATAAATGTAATAATTTGATGGGGACTAGGGCTGTGGTTTCTCAAATCCCCATTCAGTTAGGTGCTGTACTATGCTGGCTTTTAAGAGAGGAGAAACAATAAGCCCTGAATCATTTTGAAATGACTCTGTGGATGCTTTTGAGGAGAACCAGACTGAACTTATGAAATATGAACACATAACATGGGTCAGGATCTAAGGATGAACTCTATCTGGATCTGCTCTCAGAACAGGCAGCTGTAGCTCTCAATTCACAAATTGTGAAAGAGGTTTGGAAACCCACTGGGCCTAAGGGGTGGCCTGATTCTATGTTCAGACATATTCTGCTGTTGAGTTTTTCATTTGTTTGTTCGCTGGCCTCCAAGTCATGGTGGGAGGAATCATCCTCTGAATTCTTTAGAAAACATGTCTAGCAAAGACTCATCACTATAATGGTCTTAAAGGTAAAGGTTCTCCCTGAATATGCATGCTAGTGGTGTCTGACTCTACGGGCGGTGCTCATCTCTGTTTTTAGCTAAAGAGCCAGTTTTGTGCAAGTCTGTGACCAGCATGGCTGAATGAAGTTCTGCGCACGGAACACTGTTTACCTTCCAACTCTTTTTAGGGTAGTACCTATTTATCTACTTGCATTTACATGCTTTCAAACTGCTACATGTGGGTTAACCGGGAGCTCACCTGGGATTCGTACCGCCGAGCTGCCGACCTTGGAGCTGACAGTTTCAGTGCTCTAGCCCACTGAGCCACCACACCCTTACACTTTTTGAAAACCATGAACACTGGATCACTTACCATGTTATGTTGTAAGGGAAGTGATGCTCAAAATTTTGTGTTTATCATTGCACAGCTGTAGGGGAACATAGAAGTATGCTTGTTTACACAGAGTTGACATTCAGACGTTTCGTCTTTGAGATTGTTCTACAATATGTCTGGTAGTATCTGTTTCCAAAAATGAATTGCTCAAACCATGAATAGACACAATTCCAGATAAATTAAACCGTTTTAGGTCATTCATAAATATTTCCAAGAGGCAATATTTAGGTCATAATTATATATCTGATACACATATCTTTAAGCACAATGAATTTATAGCATTTATATCAGTAGCCAGTGTGGTGTACAGATAGAGAGTTGGACTCAGGAGATCTGGGTTGGAATCTCCACTCAGTCATGGAAATCTGCTGGGAGTGTGGGGGGTGAGGAGGCTGGTAAAGCCACTGAAATATCTCATTTACCTGGAAAATGCTAATAGGGGTGCTATAGGTCAGTTCTAACATGACAGCATCTAACAATGCATTTCTATCAGTCACTTTAGCCTTTATAGGTCTCAATCCCCCAAACACCTACATGTCATACCTAACATTGGTTTAGGAGGTGGTTCACAGTGCCAGTCTCATAAGCCTTACACATTTTGGCAACTGGTAAAGGCTTCCTCTTTTTCATATTCCCCTGTATTACAACACAAGGCTCTGCTCCTGTGACATCCCAAAAGCCCAGCTCTGGTCTCTGATTTTGGTCCTGAAAATGTGGGCACAGGATGCTACTGATTTGACAAGCCTGTTTGAAATGGGCATGGATTGGGGGCAGAGAGTGGGACTGTTTTTCCAGTCCTTGTAGCCTCTATAGGGCATACCTTAGCCCCCTCCAAATGAAACCGGAAGGGCCCAGAAGCCACTGTTATCCAGAAAGAAAGAAAGAAAGAAGAAAGAAAGCTATTTATTTCTGTGATCCATGAGTATCAGACAAAAAAGCAGCTTTGTGTGATACTTCAAACCACTAAAACATAAAAACAAACAAGAAGCAAGGTTTCAAGTCCTTCAGGACTCTTCTGACGGAGTTTCCAAAAGAACTTGAAAGCTAATGTTTCTAATAGTCTGAAGTCAATCCCGTTGACTCCAAGAGCACTTATTCCCAGGTAAATGAGTATAGGTTTGCACATTCAATGTATATTTATCAGCTGATCTCTGCTTTCTCAAGAGTGTATATCAGCACTGTAGATGTAACTCAAGTGTGGCATTTTTAAAATATATGTTTAAAACAAACAAATAAGAAGGAGAAACAATGTGCAGCTGCTGCCATCACTCTCCCACACAACAGGATTTCAGTGGGTAGAATGACAGAATTGTCCAGCCCCAAGAGGGATTGAGTCAGTTGCCTTGCCAAAGCATTGAATGAAGTGAGATGCATAACAGCCTGAAGAGGTTCATTTTGCAGATTGCAGATGTTCATTTTGCTTCATTCCGTGGATTGCTAGAGTTTAGCTGCCCTTTGTGCCTTTTGTAGTTGTTGACAGTTCTGCAGGAACAAAACATTCCAGACAACATCACTGGATGGGTGGGGAGGGGCACTTTAGCCTTACTCAACCTACAGCGGGCCACAACTGCCCAGTTTTCAAATCCTAACCAAAAAACAAAACAAAAAAGGAAAATGGAGGAGCCTTATGAACATTGGCGGTTGTGCCCCCCAACCACCCCCAACCATTTCTGGAGGGTGCCACTGGCCACTTGAAGGCAATTGTGGCCTCTGCTATTTTCAGGATGAAACAAGCTTTTAAAAAAAACACATGGAGGTCAGAGTTCCAAAAGAACCCACTGTGGGGTGTCAGAGGGGATATGGGGCAGCTGCAGGTCACCCACTATGGGATATGCATTACTCACCACTACCCAGGTATATACCTGGTGATAGGTGCCATGGCAAACATTGTTGGAGGAGGAATGTCTAGTCTGTGATGCATAAAGTAGAAAATGAACAAGGGAAAATTACCAGGAGGGTGACATATTGAATAATCCTCTGCTCGTAATTACTTTCATGGGTAAAGAGTAGATACAGTAAAAAAAGAAAAGAAAAGAAAACAAGCAAAGGCTGGCAATGTTTTATCAGCCCCAAACAGTGTGTATTATCATGTCAGAAGCCTCACATAATCAGAGCATCCTCCCCTGGGCTGTTTGACCCAATGAACAGTGGCCCTCCCTCCCTTCTCCGAATCTGCCTGGCTTAATTTACAGCTGTTTGCTCTTGCTCTGAATTTTTCTGTTAGCATGAAGAACACTTTGGTGCCTGAAAGAGTCTCCCTGGGAAGATACTTATACACAACCATTAAATGACTCCTTAATCTTATTTGCGATAAGATTAGATTAAACTGATTTAGCTCCTTTAAAAAGGTTTCACTCAAAAGGGACCATCCGCATGCTGCAATTTGCAAATGGATGAACCTTGATTGGTGTGTCATCCTCAAATGCTCTGACACAGTTACAATGGTATCTTCCCCTTTATAAAGCACCAAATTCACTGAACTCTGAGGATTTTTAAATTTATGATGTTTATACCGTCAGCGCTCCAGCAAACGTACGCATGCCAATAAAATACCACAGTAAATACAAAGGCAAAACAGAGGTATATGTGTCTTTGGAGAACTTGATTATTAATATTTATTGGTGTAAGATTTAAACGCCAGCTTCCGAAAAGAGAAGCTTCCCCAAAATAGCTTTTAATCAGAATAATAACATTTTAATAATTCAATATCGAATAACAGAAGTAATAATAATATTTTTACAGTTTAAAATAGAAGTACAAAACACCTCTGATTTAAAGCAGAGAGTGGACAGCAGTTTAAAAATTAAAAATCCAAGCCATTGTTTCAACCAAAGATAGATTGAAATAAAAAGCCAAGACCTGTTTAAAAACAAAAAGAACCAAATATAATGTCTTATCTGCAGCCACCACCATTAGCTTTAATGACAGTTCTGTGAGCAGCTCCTTTGCGGTCAAATTAAGACCAGTAAGACCAGGCAGATGGCTCCAGTGTCGGTAGGGCTATGGATTCACTCCAGATTCAAGTGGGGCTATCCACGGTGGTGAAAGTATTTCAAGAGTAGGGGTCCCAGCTCTTGGATAGCACTTTTAAAGTTTGGAGTAAAAACTGGAATAGACTTATTACCTCACTTGCAAGAGGGCCCACCAGTTTCCTCTGTTTAAGGCCCCAAGCCGTTTTGTACAGATACAGGTGGCAACTTGGTGGCAAAGCATTTAAGACTCAAAAGGGCTTTATATTCAACCTGGAAGTGAAAAGCCATGGATACAAGATGGGTGCATTTCTCTTGAAATGCTTAAGATAGCTGCGTTATTAGCCAGTTGAAAGTTCCAAATATCCTATAAAGGGCGTGCCAGATAAATTTCATTACAATCTAACATAAGTGGCTTCTGCCCAGGAAGGGAATGATCCATATAACTTTTAGGGGTGGGGTGGGGTGACTTTCAGCCCTCTTCAAGCCATATGTCATACCTTCAGTTTTGTCTAGATATAAACAAGGCATGAGAGGCCCAAAGAGGTCTTTGGACAATATAGGGCGTTTATTTATACACGACCCCTAAGCTGCGCGCTGCAAATGGCTCCCAGCTCCGGAGCTCAGAAATGTTTTCCCACCAGCTCCGGAGTTTAGAGACAATTGCGACCCCGCCCACTTTAGCGCGACCCAGCGCACTTTCCTTGTACCTTCTCTTTGGAGGTGATAAAAAATTAGATGCGGATAAGAGTGCCTGGCTCTCCTGGCTTGTCTGTTGTTTTTTTGCCTCCTGCCCCTTTAAGAGCTCCTTGAGACGGAAGCAGGAAGTAATTGGGCTCCTGGCAAGTTCGACCGCATGGGCAGGTTAGTAAAGGCTTCTTTTGTCCTTTTTTGCCTCCCCCCCTCACGCCGACAGGAGCAGGAAGTGCTGAGGGGTGGGGACGCAGGAAGAAAACGAACCCCCAAGATCTCTGGTCCGAATTTAAGGGACCAGCGGATCTTAGGGGGTCGTGTGAAAAGGCCCATAGTCAGGCAGAATTAGATTATAGTCTTATGGCCCACCAAGGCTTCATTAAATATCATACATTAGCCAGCTTGATGCATCTCCAGGGTAAATCATATTTTAAAATGCTATTTAAGCCCATACATCTTTTGTCTCTGCTTATTAACTTCAAGCTGCTCCGTATCCACCCACCCAATAGATAACACACACACACACACAAATATTCCAGTACTTTTCAGCATATGATGCATCATAATTGAGAAAGTGATATTATAGGATTGGGATAAAATATACACCCTGGATTTCTGGGAAATGACCTGATTGGTATATGGCAAATTAGATATAGTACATTTTGTGCCTAGGCATTTTGTTTGAGCAATGCTTTTTTGAAATGGATTAGGGCTCACATAGGGAAAGTATCTGAGACCAGCATGTTCTGATAAGGCTGTAGCATGAGAGCCATTCCGTCAAGCATGGCAAGCAGCAATAAGATGAACCTTGGGGTTGTCACTCTCTAGAAAACCAACTACATTGGATCTGTGAAGTAAAAAATGCCAGAATAGGAATTTGTCTTTTAAAAAAACCCGAATGAGTGTAAAAGAACCTAAAACAGCAAATATAAAGGGCACCATTCTTGTAAAAGCCATGTATCATTGTGTATCTTTTGCATACAATTATTTATTGTTATTATATCTTTAAAAACTAAGGATTAATTGACTGTGTAACAATCACTAATTCAATTTTTCCTAACCAGTGTCCTCCAGATATATAAGATTCCAAGCTCTATCATATCTGGAAAACACAACCAAGATCATGATGGCTGGGGAAATGATAGAAGGCCGAGTTGAAGACTGACACATCTGGAGGGATACACCATCTTGGGCTGCTCGCTGCCAGCAATTTCATTTTTGCATCTGAAAAAAAGTAGATTGTAGCCTATGAAAGCTGATGATGCATTCAAGATTTGTCTCAAACAGTGCTAGTGGATCATGTTTTAAAATACAGCAACCCACAACTGGCTACCCAATTGTACCAGAAGATGAAACGACTTAAAAAGACATTCTTGCCAGGCCTTTCCCTGATCTAATGGACCATAAGTCTAAGCTAAACATGTTAGAGTAATGTCAAAGGGCTTGGTTCCTGCTTACGATCTGTTCTTGATTCCCAGAGCAAAAAATATCATGAATAAAACAGACATAATGGTCAATGATTGCTGGATTAAAACCAAAAAAGCAATGTCTAATCTTCCTTCAAGCAAGTGATGAGTATGGAGAGCTTCCAGCCATGGGTGAAGCCCAGAATACTTAACTAGATTTGATGGGGAAAGTGCAAGAAAGAACATTTCGGCTGCATCCAACTGCAAGGTTTAAGCCTTTGCTGTAGGGATGCCTCTGGTTCCGGGCCTTGCATGTGGTGCCCCTTCGAACGGTGGATCTAGTGAGACATGGCTCAGTTCCTGGCTGCAACATTTCAGCCACTCTGGTACCTGCTAGAGGCCAAAAATGAGACATCTGTATTCATGAAGCGCCTTGCTTCAAGGATTTTCAATGTGGTGATTTTCTCGGCACGGAGCTGTGATGCCTTTCTTGTTGGGCACTTGGCGAGATACGCTGTGAGCTCCCTCCAGATGAACTTCATTACCCAGAATGAGCCTCTTCCTTGGGAACTGGGGAAGGAACTGTTTAATTGCATTTACAAGGCAAAAATCTGATGGAAGAGGGAGATAAATTGAATCTCAGCTTCATCTCTCCCGCATGAGGCACAGTCAGACTTTTTGCAGATTAGAAAAATTCACACTGAGGGTGCCATTTATAACACCAGAACAGCATCCGACATTTGGCCCTGAGGGAGGTGGAAACAGAATCTGCTACTAATATCTAATCAGCTTTCCTTTTCCCATCCTCCTCCTCCTCCTCCTCCTCCACCCCCTCCCACAAACATCTCAGTTCCTTTCCCCCATCACTTGGCAGCTCCTCTGTGTATTTATGCTTCATCACTTTCAGGTGACTAATCATTAGACCAATTACTGGCTAATCAATGTTTAATTAAACCTTGGCTGTTAATTACTGAAAGTGCTACTGTAATGTGGGAGTAAAATATTTCTTAAATATTTCCCGTGTCTCTCCCCGACCCCCCTCCCACCTCCCCAATCTAAAGGATGTGTGCTCTAAAGGGTTGGAAAGAGCGAACAACACCCCTTTACATCTCTCTTTTCTCTTAACTGCTACAGAAGCATGCGTGTTGACCAGAGTATGAGTGGTAGCTGAGAATGCATAGAAGCCAATGGTGGCTTTCATATGAGGCCAAGTCTGTAGATCTTGGAATTAATCCCTTTCTCCCCTCACAGACAGGAGACAGATATCTAGTCTCATGAGCTCCCAGAGGCATCTGGTGGGGCCACTGTGAGATACAGGAAGCTGGACTAGATGGGCCTTTGGCCTGATCCAGCATGGCTCTTCTTATGTTCTTATGTTAAGGTATAACTACATAATGTCTTCAACTCAGTGACTGCATAAGTTCATTCCTTGTACAACGTTACTGCAACTTTTCAAGGATAGTTTTGCACTTACAGGGTTGTGGCCTCCATAAATTGGGGGAGTAGCTTGTAGAATTCAGATTTTTTTAAAAAAGAAGGGCATACATGAGTACTTAATGGCTCTTAATTTTGAGAATTTTGAGAAGAAAAAAAGCTGCATTTATAAATTAAATTACTAACTATAAGTCACTACTTTTGAGGGGCTTGGGGTGATTACCAAAACCACCAGTTTCCCTACTACCAGTTTCCCTGCAAGGGAAATGAAATGCTTCACGGTGTTGTTTTATGAACCAAGAGGGAAAGCTGCTTGGGAGCAGTTTTGAGTGGAAAAATTGCTGGGAGTAGGCAGATGGGAAGCCTTTAGTTGGAACGTTTCCTCCAAAAATAAAGCAAACAAATATTCTAGGTGAATTACAGAGCAGTATAAGATTTGTAGTCTGGGCATGTATTAGTGATGGACGGGTCTCTATCAAATATAACCTGGGAAGGAAGGCTGGAAATTAAATTTGATAGGTTCACATTTCACTCCAGTGGCATCCATTTCATATTTCCTGAGACAGGCTGTGGGACTGAATGCATCTTGCTGGGAAAATGCAAAGGAACAACACCATGGGTGCACTTGAAAAATTGTGTGTGACAAAAAGACATCTTTGAAATATGTACACAAAGACATTTCAGTCAATGGGATATATGTACAAAATGCATACACTGCAAAATATGTATGTTTTGAAAATATATGCAGAAAACCATGCGTGGATGTCTACGCTAGAAGGAAAAAGAATTCAAAATCCAATACATTACTGGAGTGAGACAAGAATGCCAATGAGATTCTGATAAACATTAAGCAAAAGAAGACAGATTTTTACAACCTTGGCAGAAAGTGACTTTAGATGTAAAATAGTGGAGAGAGGCTCAAGAGGTAGAAATGTATGGAGAGCAGAGGATAAACTCTTGAAATATTGGGTGTGCAAAACATGACAATAGATCTCTATAAATGTCATTGAAAGAGGAGGGGAGTCAAGAATGATCTTTGTCAGCATACAGCCAAATACTTCACAATTGGGACAAAGAAAAATAATGTTGACACCTCAGCTAACAAAACAAAAAACAACTATTGGGAAAGGTCACTATACAGATAGCTAGAAAAGTGAAATATCTGGGATTATTCTTATCTGCAAGATGTGCAAGTATAAAAGAAGATAATTATGTTAAAACAGTCAATCAAGTTAAAAAGGACCTGGAGAAATGGGAACATCTACAACTGTCACTATCAAGGAGAATTGCAACTATCAAAATGAATGTGCTACCAAAACTGCTATTCCTGTTCCAAAACAGTGCCAGTGAAAGTAAGGTGAAAATACTTTGAAGAACTAAATAGAGTGATATTGAAATTCATCTGGCAGAAGAAGAAGAAGGCACAAATTAAACTGCAATTGCTGCAAGAATCTAAAGAAAGAGGAGGATTTGGGTTACTGAACTGGACTCTATGCTACCAATCATGTTTATTAGTCCGGCTGAAACACTGGATACTTTTAAGAAACAAAATATTGTTATGTTAGAGGGACATGACTTACAACTGGGTTGGCATGCTTATCTATGGCATGAAAAAGCCAAAGTACATAGATACTTCCAAAACCATTATCTTAGGGACTCTCTACTAAAAAACATAGGAGTGTGAGGAGTTGAAGGAGGAAGAGAAATCCCTTATGAGTGTGTCATCTGACGCAAAAAAAGATAGAAGAAAAGAAAGAATATGAGGAATGTGATGAATTAGAGAAAGATGTGGCGAGCATGAAAATCAACGGGGGTAAAGTAGAAGCAGATTATGTAGATGAAGCCTATTGGGTGCAGAGGAGGACGACAGGCACGAGGAAGGAAAACGACAGTTGGGAAGGGAGAGGTGTCAGTTAGGGAGAAACGTTGGCACTCAGACAGAGGAGAGACAGGGGAGAAAGCAGAAGGAAAGGAGGGAATGGAGGTCTCTGGAACCACTTTCAGGGTCTGTACAGGGGAAGCCTGTTCTATGGCTGGGCAATACGGAGCGAATGCGGGAGAGATAGAGAGCTTCTCAAAGGGAGAATCCCATAGCTCAATGGACGAAGCACCCCTGTTGTGGGAGCCTGTGCTTCGGGAGGGGTTCCTCGGCCCCTCGTTAATATCCCCTGAAGAACGTATTCCTGATCCTTTATTTGAAAGTTGTAATGTTAGGAGTTTTATGTTTAGAGAAACCTCTGAAGAAGAATTAACGCCTGTACCAAGACGGGTATCACCTATGGAAGATTTACATATCCAAACCTTTTAGGGGGATAGAGAGGGATAGAGAAGCGAAAACTCACGGGAAGTGGGAGGTTAAAGCTTTTGTTAATGGAGAGCCTAAAAATGCATTAATTGATACGGCATGTGCAACAACGCTAGTTAGAACTATTAAGGGTGCAGAACCTCAAGAAGAGGTAAAACTCAAAAATATACATGGAGATGTAAAGTCTTATAATACAGTATGGGTAAATGTAGAAGTTGTGGGGATTACTCAACCAATGAATGTTGGAATAGTATCTACGCTAGCTAAGGAGATGTTAATTGGGCGTGATTGGAGAAATATTAACCATCTTATGCAATTGCAGGAGGTGATATATGGGGGTATGTACCAGAGGTTCTGAAGAAAGGAATTTCTCAAAGGGAGAATCCCATAGCTCATTGGGCAAAGCACCCCTGTTGTAGGAGCGAGTGCTTTGGGAGAGGTTCCTCGGCCCCTCATTAATATCCCCTGAAGAACGTGTTCCTGATCCTTTATTTGAAACTTGAAAGTTATAATGTTAAGAGTTTTATGTTTAGAGAAACCTCTGAAGAAGAATTAATGCCTGTACCAAAAGAAGTGCAAGTAGTAAGAAAGGATACAGAGTTTAAAAATAAAGTTTTATTTCATGTTAATGCAAATGGACTGGAAAGTCATCATTTCAGCTTGGAACAGGGGCTACCAGCCTTTGAACCCTCACAGGGAGAAACTGAAATTGAAATTATATATGAGAATCCCAAGATGGGTTTCACCTATGGAAGATTTACATATCCAAACATTTTAAACTTGGGAAAATTATCAGAAGTCACTTTCATTTCGCAGAAAATCACTTCTGAGGCATCCGAGGGCATTTTTAGGCCTGTCAGAGGCCTCAGAAATGATTTTCGGCAATCCAGAAGTCACTTCTGGGTTTACCTTTTGGGGCCTCCAGAAGGCCTGGGAAGGTCCTCACAGGCCCGTTCAGGGCAGCGCCAGGCTTGGGGTAAGTACAAGGGCCGACAGCTAGGCCTCCCCAGGCCTGGCCCAAACTGCATGTACATTGTGGATTTTCAATTATCGCAGGTGGGGTCTAGAGATGGGCACAAACTGAAAAAATAACGTTTTGGTTTTTCATTTTTCGTTGTGGGTCCGTTTCAGTTTGTTTTCATTTTTCGTGAAATTTTTGGAAAATTTTCATTTCGTTTTTCATTTTTCGTTTTTTGTTTTTACCCACTTTTTGTGCGATTTAAAGCACTTCCGCGCGTGGGCGTCCCCCAACGCCCCAGAAAACACTAAAAAAATGATGCTGGCAGAGACACATTATAGGTACGCAGGGAGGCTGCAAAGGCAGCGGCGGGTGTTGCCCAGGGCGTAAGGCAGCCGCAGAGTGACTGCACTGCAGGGCAGGGGAGGGTACCCACCGAGAGGTACGCACGCACACAGGGAGGCTGCAAGAGAAATCTCTTCTTTCTCTCCCCTAAGAGCCAGGCTGCAGCTAGCAGGAACACAGAGACACACACCTGCCTGGCTGGCCTACAGTAATGAGTCGCAGAGACAGCAATCCCACCCTAACGCCCACTGCAGACTGCAAGGAGGACGGGGGCTGCCAGAGCTTTTTATGCCCTCTGTGGCTGCCGCACCTACCCAGTCTGCAACCTGGGCATGCTATTGGTTGAAACTGTCCAAGAATTTACATGATCCCATCACATGGCTTGCATTCATCTTGTGGCTGGGATCCATTTTGTGTCATCCTTAAAGGGAAAAGAAAAAATACACCGCGATGGGAGAAAGACAAAAACAAACGTTTTAAGGACCCCAACCGCCTGGTAGGTAATAATTTCAAATAATTATCGCTGCATTTTTACGGATGTCCAGGGCGTTTTAATACCCAAGAAATCAATATTAGGCATCTGGGAGACATTTTGGGTCGATGTTTCCTAACTCCCCTTAAAGGAAAAAAATACAGCGATCTGAAAAAAGACATAAATGCACATTTTAAGGACCCCAACCCCCCTGGTAGGTATTATCAGGCAGAATAAATAATTATCGCTGGGTTTTTACGGATATTCAGGATGTTTTTTAACATTTAAAAACAGCTCATTTCATTGCGCGTCACCATTAATGAAAACAAAACGTAATGAACCTACTTTTCGTGGTTCTGTTCGGTTTGTTCCAATTTCATCACAATTTTTGTTATTCGTTTCATTTCGTAACAAAATGAATAATGGATAATGGAATGTTTTTTTTTCCCGTTTCGTGCCCATCTCTAGTGGGGTCAGGTTCCTAACCCCCGCAATAGGCGGGGCAGTCACTGCATAAGAAATATCTGAAAATGTATGGTTTTTATAATGAACAGATAGCATTTGATAAAATATTGTTATCCTCAGATGATAAGCTAATTAAGAAAAAATATAAAATTTTGTTAGAATGGAAAATGGAAGATGAGCATGTGAAAGAAGCAATGATACAATGGGCAAACAATTTTGGCTACAATATGGAGCTGGAGAAAGGGCAAAAAGTTTGGAACAGAAATTCTAAATTAACAGTGGCAACATCATATAAAGAAAATCTATATAAAATGTTTTATAGATGGTACTTTCCACCTGCTGAGCTAGCTAAAATATTCCGAAACTTGTCTAGCAAATGTTGGAAATGTGCACAAGAAACGGGGGCATACTATCATGCATGGTGGACATGTGATAAAGCAAAAAACATTAGATTAAAATATATACTTGGCTTATTAGAATGATAACAGGGCATGTAGATTTTAGGCCAAAACTGTTTTTACTAAGCATATTACCAGAAAATTTAGATAAACAAAATACTTATCTAGTACTCCCAGCATTTAAAAGGCAAACTTTTTGCAGCATTCATTGACCTTCGAGGAGCTTTCAACTCTATCAATAGATCTCTTTTGTGGTCCAAACTTACCAATATGGGAATTGACCCTCGCCTGCTATTCTTGATCCGTCACCTCCACTCTGCAAATAGCTGTCAAGTTCGCCTAAATCATTAAGGCCTCCTTACCCCTAAGATTCCAGTCACCAAAGGGGTAAAGCAGGGCTGCCTTCTTGCTCCTGCCCTTTTCAATCTCTTCTTATCGGATTTACCAGGTCATCTAGCCAAATTTGATAGTCATGCTCCACGACTGAATCAACTTCCAGTTCCCATACTACTCTACGCGGACGACACTGTGCTCCTCTCAATTTCCAAACAGGGCCTCCTTCGCCTCTTGTCAGCTTTCTCAGAATTCTATTCTAAGAATGATCTGACTATTAACACAGAGAAATCTAAAATCTTGATATTCTCCAAATCATGGAAACTTCTTTCCTGGAAAGTCGACGGGAAACCTGTTGAGCAAGTGAGATCCTTCAGATACTTGGGTCTCCTGTTCCACCATCAACTGTTCTGGTCTCATCATCGAAGGGCTGCTATATCAGCTATAAATAACCATCTATCTGCCATCTCTCGGTTCCATTTCCACACCGGAAACCAATATGTTCCTGCTGCCCTCCAGATTTTTCAGGCAAAAATTATAAACCAGCTTTTATATGGGATCCCGATCTGGATTTCAGCTGTCGACTCTGAAATCGACCGGACTGCTGCCACCTTCTTCCGTCGCATCTTAGGTGCTAACGAACTGGGACTCCATTTGCCATCAACTTTTGCTTGGACAGTCACTATTAAGTTTTGGCTACGTATTCATTTTCACCCTGACTCCAACTCCCTTGTATATGAACTATTAAGAGACCCTTATGTCTCAAAATGGTATCAATTTATCCAGTCCAAAATTCATCGCATTGGAATCGACCTAGACTCCCTAATCAACTGCAATGAATCCCAAATCCTCAAAATCATCCATCAAAGATTCTGGGATATAGAGTGTCAAACCATTTCATCAGGGCTCAATCCAACGTGTTCTCCTCACTTTTATGGCTTGATGCCAACTCCAGGACTAGGAGCAAATTATATGAAACATCTCATTAATCCTTGCCTGCGTCGTGCTTTTATGCTCGCTAGATTGAACATCCTTCCCTCAGCAGTTCTTTCAGGAAGATACTACAACATTCCATTTGAGAAGAGACTCTGTAAACTATGTTTACTGGAACCTGACTCAACCTCTCATATCCTTCTCTCCTGCCCCTCCCACCACAAGCTTCGCCTTCGCCTTCTGACCCCTTATATTTCTAATTTATCTGGTTCCCCGGAGAGTATAACAAAACGTCTTCTTGAGGACAAACTTCCGGAATTAACAGCCTCAGTGGCTGAATACTTGGCCACTGTTTTACATATTAGTAAATAGTCTGGGGCCAAGGCCTGCTATTAACCCAATCTTTTAATCATTTTAAACCTATTTAGTTATTTCCTACCTCTTATCTTACATTTTGTTGCCTCTGTTTTATATTAATGTATGCCAATAAAGGTCCTTGTGATTGTGATTGATTGTGACTTATCTAGTACTGCACATTCTGACAGCAGTAAGGATAACTTTGGGAAAATGAAGAAACACCAACAGATGAAATGATTGTTAAGAAAAGTTTGGAATATGCAGAGATGGATAGACTGACAATGAGAATCAAGGAAAACGAGGACTCACAATATTACCAAATATGGAATCTGTTTTATCAATGGCGAGAAAAAAAAGAAAAAAGAAAAAAAGAGTAAACTGGTTGTAACAATAATAATTGAAACTCATGTAACACAATGTGTAATAAATATAACATATACTTCTTTGGTTTGTAGAAAATGAATAAAATATAGTATAAAAATAACATTCACACCTACATCTTCTTAGTTGACTGATGTAAAATCTAACTCACAACATCTTTATTCACTTGTGAGATAGGTAGATATCGCTTAGAACTGCAGAATGGATTTAGGTTGGGTTCTTTTAAAAGGAAAGAGAAGGTAAAAATATTTTAAATAAATACAATTAAATTAGTTTCATTTTAACTGGGAAATGCCCCCAAATGCCCCCAAATGCCCAAAAAAACTGCAGTGCGTGTCCTTTGTGTTGGTCTTTCTTATCTATCTCTGATCCAGTGACAGGCAGAGTTCTGCTGTTGCTGTTGTTCTTATTTCTGAATCATATCAATTCTACTGGCTGTTCTCTTTTGAGATGACAACGTTTTGTCTTGCCACTTTTTCATTAGAAATATTGCAGAGCTTCTGCTCATTTCAAGAAGTAGCCTTCTCACACCTTCTTATATTGGAGACCCTAAAGCTGAATTGCTCCTCACTCTCAATTACTTAGTGTCACGAACAGCTGATGGCTTAGTTTTTGTGATTTAAACCTCCATGGTGTGGTTGATTTTGATTTTTCAGATTTACTCCCGATGTGCTTTCATTCGCGCCCCCCCCCATGCTACTGTTGTGAGGTAGTCTCCTGATGAAATGCAGATAGAAAAGAGGGCATTAAACAGTCCCCTGCAAATACAGCAACTACTGAATTTTTATTTCCCCATAAATTCTATCTTCTCATGGCAGTGACTGACAATCTAGCTTTCAGATGATCTTTTTACATACTGCTGGTTTTGTAAGGATGACACATAGCCATAAATTGCCTTTACACTGATGTTTAAGTCAAGCAAAAGAATACATCTACATTTACTTTTCATCTACTTTCTCAGCACATTCAGAGCCTGACTAGCAGACAGATACCTGCTTCTCTCTCAGTCTCTCTCTCTCTCTCAATCTCTCTCTCTCCCTCCCCCCCCCCTGTGCTCTTGTGGGACTAGATTTACATCCAGTCCAAGGTGAACAGAACATGATGTTGTACAGAAGAACCTCTTTCCAGGTTTCATGTTGCTGATAAAGCATCAAACAGCCCCTCTGCGATCAGACGGGAGCTGCAGTTTACTAATGACTTGATTTACATTCTTCATGCCGTTTCCAATCCGTTTTCAGTGCTCTTTCAGTTTCTTTTATGCTGGCCATATTGTGATGACAGTGGTACTCTTCCTGCTTGCCCCAAATCCAACCTGTGGAGGCCTTTCTGTGTTTAGCAGCCAAAGAAATTTAGACAACTCTTGAACTCTATTGGGTGTTGCTTGTGATAATGGCACTACCTAGGCTTCTGGGATCCTGGATATAGATAGAGCCTGGATCATTCCACATCCGATTGCAAAACCTTGCTTTACCATCTCTGTCTTATTGCTGCTGTTGCTGTTACTGCTGTTGTTATTGCTATTGCTATTGCTATTTATTTATTTAATATTTATAGCCCGCCAGATTTTCCTGAAAGGAACTCAAGGCGGTTAACAGATATAAAAATTCCATAATACAGAGCACGAAGAAATAATAATCGGTTCCAAAGGTGGACATAAAAGTAATAAACAAACCAACAATGGAATCCAAAATTAAAAAGAAAGAAAATTAACAATCAATCAAAATAATGATACTAATAATGTTGTTGTTGTTGTTGTTGTGTATATAACACAAATCCATATCCCATATTCAGAAAATGACTATGTCAGACAGAATGAAAGGATAGATCACTTCCCTTTGACACACAGATTATTATTACTATTATCCTTATCCTTCCCATTATCATTATAATATAAAGGGCCATTCAGTTATGTCCACCAGTCAGCTTTGTTAAATGAAGTAGTATAAAGTCCAGACATAGATTTATTATCAGAGTGGAATCCTGGAGGTTTGAAGATCATAAATGTGAGTTTCTAATCCACGAAAAACAAGTTAGAATGGCTGCTGCTGTCACCGCTGGCCATTACTGCAATCTGGGGCACCCTAAGGGATGACCCTCAGTGACTAGCAATACTGGAGATTCTTTGTCTGATGACATAAAGCTCAAAAACAGTTATAGCTTCTATCTAGCCAAGAATCCGTTTTGGTAAGACTAGTCCCTTGCGCTCCTTCAAACAGGCAATGACAGAGGAAGCAATGAAACTGTGAGCAGAGGGCACCCAAGTAATGACATCCTTCCTAATTAAATATGGGGGGTGGGGGAGGACAACCTGAGCTACTCCAGGGGCCAATTCCCCACCCCCACCCCAGAACTTTCTGCCAGCTTCCCCTCAACTGCACTGTTGAAACCTGTTGACAAAGCTCTCCAGGAGATTTCAGTAGCCAGAATGGGAACCCCTCTTATAACAAGCAAGCAGTGCTAAGCCTTCATGGGTGGTTGTTTTTCTCCTTTGCCTCTGTATTGCCCACCACTGGTCTCACTCTGTGGGGAAACAAATTGTAGCCAAGCACAAAACTGGTTACTTTTGGACCCCCTGAAGGCACATAAGCAGCTGCCCTCTAAAATTATTTTTGGCACAGACTCTCAGAGCGAATCTTTGCCAACCATCCGTAGCCTGATGGGGTTGTGACCTTCATCACCATGGAGATATGTTCAAATACATATGGCATCGTATATGAGCACTCCATGTGTCTGGGGATGTGGTTTTGAACCTTGAAGACTCACAATGAAACAAATCTGTTCGTCTTCAAGGTGCCACAACATTTTGTCTTTTCTTCTGCCCCCACCTTTTCCTTCTTTTCTTTTTATTTTGCCAACATGCTGAGATGGAGGATATGGAAGGAGCCTCCCCAGAAGAATTCTTGAAACTAGAGATGGGAACGACCAGGAAAAATGATGTTTCGAGTTGTCGTGTGTCGGAGCCGGCCCGTTTCGGCTCGTTTCTGTTTGTCGTGAAATTTCTCAAAAATTTGTCGTTTCGTTTGTCGTTTTTTTCGTCTGTCGTTAGTACTGGTTTGGGGGGGTAGCGGGCTCCTGGAGGCACCTCTCTGGGGTGGGTGCCTCCTCTGGCCCGCTACAAAGGGAAAGCGGGCTCCTGGAGGCACCTCTCTGGGGTGGGTGCCTCCTCTGGCCCGCTATGAAGGGAAAGCGGGCTCCTGGAGGCACCTCTCTGGGGTGGGTGCCTCCTCTGACCCGCTATGAAGGGAAAGTGGGCTCCTGGAGGCACCTCTCTGGGGTGGGTGCCACCTCTGGCCCGCTACAAAAGGGTACGCATAGCCAATTTGATATGCATACCAAGTTGCAGTGGCAGGCAGAGGCACCTCTCTTTCTTTTGGGTGCCTCTACTGTGACTCACTACTGGCATACGGTGCACTTGGGCTGGGGATGGGGAGGAACAAAGTGAGAGAGGACCCCTATGGGCGCCCTCTGGCTCACTAAGAAGGGAAGTGTACCTGTGTGTAGTGCAATGCGAGTACACAGATCTGGCTTAGGGTTAGGGTTAGCGCAAGGGCTAGGCTTAGGGTTACGGGTAAGGTTAGGGTGAGTTAGTGGGCTGCACCTCTGGGTGCCTCTCTGACCACACTAAGAAGGACAGTGTACTGGCGTATGGGTTAGGGTTAGGGTTAGGGTTTGGGTTCGGGCTAGGGTTAGTGGGCTTTTTATGCCCGACTGGCACATCCCAGAAGTCTCGGTCAAAACCTGGCCAAGTGGCCATGCAATTGGTGGAATGGCTCCAAAAATTTGCATGGTCCACTCCCATGGCCAGCCCATCATTGCGCAGGTGTAAAAAAAATAAATATAAAAATAAAATAAAATAAAATCAATGGAGACGTTTTGTTGCAAGAAAAACCCACTGCTGCTACTGTAAAACTTCAGGCAGTTTTAAAATAGCTGTTTTCGCATGTTTCTGTGGTGCTTTGGTGTGTTTTTGGACCACGATTTCAAAATAAATATTGCGGTCGACCCCATTTTGGATCCCCCGCCCGCACCGCATGGCATGGCGAGTTGGCGAGACGACGAGGATGCCCCCAGCAGAGCAGCCCAGGACAGGAGGGGGGGAGGCCGGGGACCCCCCCCCCAGAAACCACCCCTCTGGTAGGTGCCCTCACTCAGGCAGGCATATTTTCGCCTGCTTTTTTGGCCGGGAATCGGGTTTTTTTTATTTTTAAAACTTTTTTCTCTGCCGCTTGGCATTGCGCGATCGCTGCGATGCCAAGAACGACAACAACAAATCAGACCCAATTTTTCTTTTTTTGGTTCGAGTTTGAGTTCTGACGGCTTAATTGTTGTTACCGTTTCCGTTGCGTAACGGAAACGAGGAACGGAAACGGAAACGAGAATTTCGCCAAGTCGTGCCCATGTCTACTTGAAACACAGCTGGAAACGCCCGAGGCAACTACAGAATCTGGCAGCCGATTCTTTCACTCCAGAAGCACCATTGGACTCCTTTTGACAAAACCAAAGAAGAAGAACACGCTGAGATCCTTGACACACAAAATTGCATGTGTAAACGCCTGCCAAGACTCTAGATGCTGCATAATCAAGAATAGGGAAGACTATTAGAAGGTGTAAATACCCTCCTCCGTTGTTTTATGTCTAGGCAAAGGCAGACACGTCCTTTCTTTATAACTTCTTTTTTATATATACTTTAACATGGTAAGGAGGTTTGAATGTGTCAGGGAAGCTGAGAACAATCACCTCGGGAGTTTAGACCTTGTGATTTAACAAGTTTAGACACCTAGCAGGGTCACACAAGATGGAGTGGTCAAAGCCATGCCACCAGACTAAGATGTATTTAATCTCTACAGGAACTAATGGCCCCATCAGCAGAAGAGGAGGGCTCTGTAGCTGGGGAGCAGACGTATAAGAAGGCAACACTGGTGGAAGGTCTTTCATATACTAGTGTAGTGTGACAGTGATACTCCAGGTAATTCTTGTTAGCACTGTGCAGAAGGAGATGATGGGAAAGGTTGTACACCTACCTATGATAAGGACATTCAAAATGAAACAAGAGATAATTCTGTCACTCATGAAACGATCAGATTAAAGTCAAAGGCATATCTTGGTGCTAATGTGGACATGTTCAAAAGGGAAGTCCAGTGCTGCCTGGTGCATATAATTGGACCATGGAATGTGAAATGTATGAATCAAGGTAAATGTGAAATCATAGAACAAGAAATGGAACTTTAAACATTGCAGTAATTGGTGTGAACAAACTGAAGTGGGCTGGAATAGGACTTTTTCAAACATTTTATTTTATTTAATTAAAGACTTCCATTGCCAGATAATAATGTCATGGCATAAATTTATATAAGCAGGATTTTGGCCAATGATTCCTTCGGTAGGTGTTCCTCATAGGTGTGTAAATACAAAAAACTGAAGCCATTGGCTATTTATTAGTGAATCAGATTTAGTTCTCCTGTACTAAACGTGTGGATTTGGGATGGAAAGTTTAAGTGTCGAATTGTGGAAAAGGTATAAAATGTAATTCTGGGTTTCATATCTGCTGTTGTTTAAAATGGCCTGACCAAGATGATTGGTACGAGATGATCAAATTTTTTTAAAAAAAGGATTGCTTGTTGGGATTAGAATTCTTTTCTGGGCAAAGGAGGCTTTGGATGGAAACCATAAGAAAGTAGAAATTTGTTTTCTTTCCTAAGAGCAAAACTGAGAAGGACATTCCCAATAATCTTTCCCTCCTTGCCAGATGGCGTTCTGTGACTTTTTCCATTGTTCTTGGCATCCTTTCTTGTTAGTCAGAATGGGATGCCTGACCTGACAGCAAACCAATCTTTAGCAAAGTTAGGCGGTGAGAAGGTGAGGAGAGGGAGCTATGTTTAGAAATAATTATTTTGTATTTTGCAGAGGTATTAGTACTTCCTTGCTGGCAGTTATGGGAATTAACTGGAGGCACCGGTGACATAAGTAGCAGTAATTTTGCTTCTGTATTCATCATCACCTGTTCATACCAGAGACAAAGAGAAAGTAATCAGGGCAAAGGGAAAGGCACTCACACACCAAGAAAGACAGAGCCTAAAGGAGCATCACTATGAGAGTTTCAGTGTTCTTTGGGTAAAGTGGCAATGAATTCTCTACTCATCAGGTAGATGAACAATGGCTAAATGTCGAAATTACTGTCATGAAAATGTGTGACACACTCCTTTCAAAGTGTTCTAAAAACAATCTGCTTACAAATTCTGGGATTAGGTAGATTTCTGCACATATACTGTAACGTATATATTATACTTTTTGTTATAAAATATTGGTGACATGGTGGGGCTGAAATGCAGCCTACCTATGGTCCAATCCAGTATCATCCAGAAAAATCATAGAATCATAGAATAATTGAGTTGGAAGGTCCCCATAAGGCCATCAAGTCGAACCCTCTGCTTAGTGCAGGAACTCAAATCAAAGCAGATCTGGCTGATGGTTTTCCAGTTTTCTCTTGAAGGGCTCCTACCCAACTTGGTTTTCTGCCATATGCCTGCAAAGAAGGGCAAGGCAAGCCACCATTTTCACTTCATTCCACAGCTCATATGTTTTGACCCTGGCTTTGCGTGGATCTTGGGACAACACAGATCTGTGAGCTCCAAATTTATCCCACCCTGGGATGAATTGTAGTCAAACCTGATGGGTTAAAGAATGGTCTTTGTCATGTAAGAGGTGGTCAATATTAAAAGAGCAATTGGTCTTGTCTGTATTTCCTGAATTTTCAGTTTTCTACTGTTTATTGCCTTGCCTCCCAAATGCACACGATATAGGTACAGTATTCTTCAAATTCTGGAGGGAAGAAAACCCACTCTATGTAGCAGAGGCACTGGGCTGCAGACTATGACAGGTCCTGCTTCAATAAATGCTCATGTTGAAGATGCCACAGGGCAGCCAATTTGACATATTTTATAGTCAAATTAATGTTTAATAATTGAGTAACCAATTAGAGTGAACATAGGTATATTAGATTGCTTCAGAGGGACAACATTTTTGACTGACAGGCACACACAACCTATTGCTTACAGTGTAATCTAAACTGTAAGGCCTAAGAGCTGACAGTCATACAAAGATTGCAACAATTCCACCCACTCTAAACATCTTTTCAAATGGCATTGTAACACTATAGCTAAAGGGCTGGAGTGAAACAGAAGCTAAGAGCTGACAGCAGAGGAAATGGAGTGGATGGATATCAATGGACCACAATGGATTTGGAAGAAAAGCTGAAGGAAATGTAAGGAAGAATCTAATAAGGGATTTGCTTTCTCAAAAACAAAAGCAAAACCCAGAAATCAAAATATACCTCCTCCCTACAATGTTTTTGGTATGTGTTTGGAAATATTTTCATGTGGGATATAGCTCAGGCATTTGTGGAAGCCAACAATGAATAAGCCATGTCAGCTTTGCTTTTATCAGAAGGCGAGGATAATTTCAGAATAGTCAGTCTTATTCAACTTTAGTGTTACTGTGAGGGTGGCAAAATCAGAATGGTAAATGGTAAATTCCAGCCTGCCTCACATGGCTGGAGTCAGCCTGCTTAGTTTTGCATTCACCCAGGGCCGGCGCGCCCATTAAGGCAAACTAGGCAGTTGCCTAGGGCGCCAAAATGGACAGGGGGCGCTGGCCACCGCCGGCCATCCCCTGCCCACCCCCTGCCGCCCCGCCGCTGCCACTGCCGCCACCGCCCCCTGCCGCCCCGCCGCTGCCACTGCCCCGCCGCCGCCCGGCCACTGCCCCGCTGCTCGCCGCCCTCTCTCTCCCCTCCTCTCTCTCCTCCTCCTCCCATCCCTATGTTGGCATCTCTGTCCATTAGGATGCTTTTGCATGGGGGAAAAGGTTTCTGGACTCTCACATTCCCACTTCATAAGGCGTTTCCTACCTTGCATGCAGAGCTTTCCTGGTGATCAATGTTGCTCTCATTATTGGCTGGGTATTACCTGGAGTTGGCTCTTCTGAAAAGACTAGGTGAGTCACCATCAATGTGCTAATGTGTTAAACAACCAGCTTGCCTTTGAAGGCTTGAATCGTGCTGCTCCTTAATTAATTTTCTACCAGATAACTATGTGAGATAAAATGCAGGGCCAGTTCAAGGATTGGGTAATAGGTGGGAGGGAAACCTTGCAGCCATCCTCCATATAATTTCAGTCTTACTGTATATTGGCCATGTGTTCAATGAATATATATCCTCAGGAGTACTTCCATTGGGACAATTTGGGGCCAGTCTTGGCCATATGGAAGAACCCTGGATGGAGAAACTGGATGGAAGAAACTCTGGATGTTGGGGGCAGAACAGAGTCTCTGCTGAAACGAGGGCCGTCCCTGCTTTCTGATATTAAATTCCATCAAGAATATTAAATAATTTCCTCTTCAGTGATCCCAGCAAATTTAATTAGCTCTTGTTGCCTCAATAGAGTTGTCTCTTTCTTTCTGTGTCTCTGTCTTTCTCTGTTCTTAAAGCTCTCTCTTAGGAGTGAAAGGAAACATGGTGCATAGACTAAGCACTCATTCTTCCAACAAAGGATTGCAGCTGGTGGGGCAGTGTTCCTATTTGTAATGGTTGCGGGCATCTCTCCCTCCCCATCCCACCCCTACTGTGATTTTTCCCAATTTCAAGCCTTTCCTACTCCATTCTAATCTCTTTAATAGGTAACAGTCCTCATAAGTCACCCTCATCCTCGTCAGCCAGTGTCTCATGGAAAATTCTCGCAGGGAGCTGTCTTTTCTCCCTGGTTGTTTAACTCAGCACCTGGTGAGTGGAGCTGCCTTATAAGGAGGAGTCTGTGCTTCCAAAGGCACAACTGCTCCTCCAGATGAGTGTTTATGCAGGATGGATGTACCATGCAAAGTAGCAACTGACCTGTTCCTGTTGACAGATCTGAGTAGAGGACAGTAAACATCTGAGTTCAGTGTTACCTGTCCTGTTTCCCAGGGATAAAAAAATGCAACCCACTGTGAAAATGAGAACCAGACAGTGAATTACAAGAATATTCCAGGAACTGGAATATGGCCAGGTAGCGCCAGCTGCAGGTTTTCTAGTGCCTTGTGGGGCAACATGCTCTGAAGAGAGGCTACCCTGGGAAAGTCCAATTCCATCGTGCTGCTCTCATTTGCATGCCTTTCCTCTCTGGGAACACATGCACCTCCTCATTTGGGTGGTCACCACTTGCAAGCTCAGAGAGAACAGGTGAATGGGCAATGAACATAAGGAAGAACAGCAGTCGTGGTTTGTGAGGCTGTAGACAGACAACTGACAGCTCAGACAAGAACCATCATCTTGGTGGACAATTCCTACCACCTCCAGTCCTTGTTCTACCCTGACCATTTGCCCTCAACCTTGGTCTGTATTGGAACCAATTCAACCTTTTCACTAACAGATTCCCAATCTCTCTCTCTCTCTCTCTCTCTCTTTCTCTCTGAAGCTCTTGTCTTACCTTCCTTTTGAATTCTAGAACTTTAGGGCAGGTTTTTAAAAAATGTATCAAGGCACACCATTCTTTTCCCGATGGGGGAAGCTCATCGAGGTTTATAAATGTGTCTCTGGCACGGTTCATTACCTGTGATGACATATTGAGAGCCATGAATGGTCTGATACCAGCAAATCAATTTAAAATTTAATCTGAGAGAGGAAAAAAAATAGAAAGAAAAGGAATGGTGTGCACAGAAGTGGTGTAGGATTTGCAACATGTTACCAAACATTTTTCATCAGAATAAATGGCGATCCTCTTCCACTTTGGTAGCAGAACAACTTACGGTGTACAAGCTATGACACAGACACTCTCTTGCATACACAGATATATATGTTGCATGTGTGTAAACAACACTACCTGATTTTATGGACAATTGATTTATATCATTAGTCCTGTCTTTAAATCAGGGTGCACAAATGCCAGTGTCATCTGTGCTAAGAATTATTTGGGGGGGGGGCGGAATGGGGCAATAGCTTAATACCCCCTACTTCCTGGAATATTCCTGGAATATACTTTCACCTTATCCAATGGGTTTATAATACTTCTGCAACAAAGCCTTTCTGATATGGGGTGTCTCATGGATGGAAGATGCTGGGAGATTTTTTATAGAGGCCATACCTCCTGCATCTGACCGCACTACTCTGTACGAATAGCTGAGTAAAGGTAGGAATGAAAAGTAGGAAGGGTGCACAAACATTAACACTTTTCCAGACACTGTCTTCTATTGAAGTTGACACTAGCAAGGCACCTTCATGGCTGAATGCCTGGGGAAAACCTGTAGCCAGCTTTGGGTACACACGCACCCTTGAAACACTAGCATCCAAAGCAGGGGAGGGCAAAATGAGGACTGGAGGCAATGGGTTTCTGTGGTTCCTCCTCCCCAGCCCCAGATTACATGGCCAAAATCTCTTTCCTCTGAAAAATAAAATAATAATAATAATAGGGTGTTTCTACTGTTGGAAGCCTCAAAGCAATGGTTTGCTTTCCCAATAAGTTACCCCTCCCCCTGCTCTGTTTAATACCAAACAATGGGCAGGAATCATGTTACTTGGCTTGAAATGGGAATTATGTCATTATCAGCAGTGGAGTGTCACTAACTACAGAGTTCTTTTAACAGTGAGATAAAAAATATCAGGGTGTGTGTTACCTTAGCTCACTGCATTCACATCCTGTGCACCCCTAAACCCTAAACATCTCCGGCGACTGCAACAGGTACAAAATGTGGCAGCCAGGCTGGTGGTGGGTGCGCGTCGCTTTGACCGCATCACCCCAGTCCTGGCCCAGCTACATTGGCTGCCCGTTGCATCCCGGATCAGATTCAAGGTCCTGGTTTTAGTTCATAAAACCCCCCATGGCTTGGGCCTGGACTACCTCACAGAACTCGCCCAGCGAAGCCCGACCAGTTCAGCAGTCGCGATTGCACTCACTTCGGGTTGCCACCCCCCAGAGGCCAAGGAACATCAACCCGTACTCGGGCCTTCTCGGTGGCTGCTCCGTTCTTCTACCCCCCCCCTCCCCCCCCCCCCCCCCGCCCGCCTCCCCCCCCCCTATGGAACAGTCTCCCAGTGAAGTGCGCTCTGCAGAGTCCCTGTTGGCTTTTGCATAAAGCCATCCTATTCCGAGACCTACCCAAATAGGTGTTTGCGGAAGGTCATTCCCGCCGCTGGATGACCGTGAATGAGACAAGGTCCTACAAGGGTGCCATATGATTTTATTTTGTATGATTATTGTTCGTTAATTTTATGTATCTGTATTTTAACAGCTGTTGAATTCTCAGCTTGTAAGCTGCCCAAAGTTCCTCCGGGATAAATCTGAGAAACTATTCACTTGGTGACAATGGGCTGCTCCCGTTCTTCTTTCTCTTGCATAAAGCACAGCTATGTGGAAGGACCCCGACCAACCACCGCCAAATTTTCAAAACTGTAAAAAGGATTCTGGCCTCTTCCAGTTTCATTCTACTAAGGTCCCCCCCCCCAGTTTTGACAGTCTTTTGATATGGCTCTCCAGGAGAGCCAAGGCTGCAAATCCATCCCCAGCTCTTCCAACATTGCCTACCTTGGTCTAAAGGATATTGGATTACCCCTAGCCATCCTTCTGTTGCTTTGGTAATGACCTGCTGTTCCATAATGTTCCGCTGACTGAAAAAGCTATTGGGTGTAACAGAGGCTTGGGATCTCGTTCTTAATATGTTTCAATAATTACATTTTAAATTTTCTCATTATGTTGTAGAATTTGGCAATGCAAATCATCATAAATTATATTTGCAAAAAAAGTGCATTGTTTTAAGAGTGTGCTCTGCTCTATTCTCTCTCTCTCTCTCTCTCTCTCTCTCTCTCTCTCTCTCTCTCTCTCTCTCTCTCTCTGGCTCCCTCCTTCCATCCTTCTTTCCTTCCCTCCCTCCCCTCCTTCCCTTCCCTCCCCACCCACCCCCCTCTTCTAGGTAATTGCTCTCTGTGAGTGTCTATGCTCATTGTTCGATCTACACCAATGAAACCCTTATAGACAGTGATTGTTCTTGCATTTCCGAACGATAGAAAGGATTAAATAAGTACAGCTGCTATGTCTGTTGATTTAGGTCAGGAATGGGTAATTAGCACCCTATGATCTGTGCACAGGTTTTTGTGGCCTATCTGTGGCAGAAAAGGAAGCATTTCTGCAGTAATGACTATTGCTGCATTCTATTCCATTATTATATTATTAATGTAATGTACTATATTACATTATAGCAATTACCATTACTGTGACATTCCCAGGCATGCATTAAATATAACTGCCTACCATTGCTTTAGGTCAAGCATAAATTATCATTGGTGTGGACTAGCATATCTCTGAACATCTGGTGATTGTGGGCTGTGCAGGTTTGTTTGTTTTTCAACATTGAGCCTTCTGGACCCGTGTGATGCTGGTTCTTTTTACTTTCAACAGAATGGAATCCAGGGTGAAGATAGGAAGAGGGGAGGAGTTTGAGAAGTGGGGAGCGAGACACCGTTAGAGGCAGCTGTGCCACCAAAGAGCTAAACCATGATACTAGGTTCCAGAAAATGTTAATTCCAGCACTGAAAATAGATTCATTCATTCAGCTTCTGTTCTAGAAGCTGATTCATTTCCCCCACCCCACCCCCACTACACATTCATCCAGAGCATGCTGCACAGCCCTGAAATGGGCGCCAAATTCAGAAGTAGTCCTACTGGTTGCTATGACATACTTGATGCTTGGTAGATTTCAGTTGCAAGGTACAGTGAAGGTTGCCATTAGGGATGTACGTTCAGATTTGGAAATATTCAGAATTCACAGAATAATGCTATATTCAGATAGTTTCAAATGCTGTATATTCAAATCCAAACTTGAGAATCCAAAAATATCTGAATCAATAAGGTTTGAGGTTACATTTACTACTATAGATTAGAAAGCAAAAGGTGAGTTTTCTGATTGCTAGAGGAAGAGGTGAAGCCCATTTCTCAGGCATCCTGGAGTGATTTTTTATTGGGGGGGATTAAAAAAACACGTTGGCACTAAAGATAGCAGGGGCAGAGAACTCAGCATCTCCTGAATGGAGTTGTCACAGGTTTCCCCAGGGAAATGGGCTGGAGTGCGAGCAAAACAGGTAAATGATGTCTGTCTGAACCAATGAATCCAGAAGCAGGCAGAGATGCCAGAAGGCATTTTCCCCATTGGTTCTTTCCAACTGAAAAGTGAGCATAGTTGCTGATAAATCTCCTGAGCATTTGCTGTTAGGATATCCTCTGCTGTAAGCCTGCACTACAGCAGTTTTCTCTGTTTCCTTGTCTCACCCTGCAATTGACAATGACATGCTTTGCATCTCGTTGTATATTATTTACTTAATATTGTTAGCAATCAGATTAATGATTAATAAATTAATGGATTAATATGTGATAAACCAATAGGGAAATATTAGATTAGATTTAGGGCCACGCTTCTGACCTGGTAACTTGGGGTGTTTTGCAGAGTAGGGAAGACACAGCCATATCTGATATCATTGAATGAATCAGAAATGTGGTGGTGGTGGTGGTGTTTCATCACAGTGTTTGGGGCAATAAGCTGCTACTGCAGACGCCAGAAAAACTGGGATTGCCCCTGCACCATATAACCCAAGATGTGGAAACTCAATGGACCTCCATCTTCAGCTGCTTGAAAGAGTGCTGGAGCAACAAAAGGCACTCCACGATTTGGCACTGGCGACTCCCTTCAGTGTGGCTGCTTCTCTGGGCAGAGGAGAGTGGGAGATTATGGCCCGAGTGGCTGGTGTCCTCTGAAGCTTTGAGAATGCAACACTGGTCCTTAGTGGAAATAAAGGCAACCTTGGCTAGATAATCCCAGTGTTCCAGGTCTTGCTTGGCATGACGAATGACATAATGACGGGACAGTCTAGGGCAGTGGTTCCCAAGCTTGGGTGACCCAAGTGTTCTTCAAATGCAACTCCCAGAAGCCTTTACCACTAGATGTGCTGGCTGGGGTTTCCAGAATTTAGAGTCCAAGGACACCTGGGTTTCCCAAGGATGGGACCCACCAGTTTAGGTGGGTGGGGAATTCCATGGAGGGAGAAGAGAATTCCCCACCACCAGCAGAAGTGGTGAGTTTAGCCAGCATGTTAAAGGACCTATCTACTACAGGTTTACCTCCTTGTGGAAGAAAAAGGAGTACATTCTAGCAACCCTCTTGGACCTCTAAATTCAAGAGTGAGCAAATGATATTAAGCAGCAAGAAGAAGGGGAAATGGCAGCTAACTTTTGCTGTGTGGTATTAAGAACATAAGAACATAAGAGGAGCCATGCTGGAGCAGCCCAAAGGCCGATCTAGTCCAGCTTCCTGTATCTCACCGTGGCCCCGCCAAATGTGTCCGGGAGCGCACGAACCTTGATATCGGTTTCCTGATACTACTCCCCTGCATCTGGCCCTTGAAATACCCTGGTTTTAAGCCTGGATATGACACATCTCCATCATGGTTTGTAACCTGTGATGGACTTTTCCTCCAGGAATCTGACCAATCCCCTTTTGCCCAATCACCACATCCTGTGGCAGGGAGTTCCACAGACTAACAACGTGCTGGGTGAAAAAATATTTTCTTTTGTCTGTTCTTACTCTCCCAGCCCTCAGTTTGTGTGGATGTCCCCTAGTTCTGGTATTTTGTGAGAAGGAGAAGAGTGTCACTCTATCCACTTTACTCATGCCCTGCATTATTTTGTACGTCTCAATCATATCCCCCCTCAGGCGCCTTTTTTCCAGACTAAATAGCCCAAAATGTTTTAGCCTTTCCTCATAAGGGAGGTCCCCTAACCCAGTAATCATTTTAGTCGCTGTCTTTTGTACCTTTTCCAGTTCCACTATGTCTTTTTTGAGATGCGGTTATTAATTGCCAGCAGGATGTCGAGCTTTATAAACCTAAAAGCAACTTGAATGCTGACACTTGTCAAAATACATCCCTGACCATCACTTTGAGTGTGAGTGGAAAGTGGTTGACTGATTAAAAAAAAAAAGAACTCCACACCCATGACTTTCCCTTGCTTGGTGTCACTTTATGAATGGTAGTAAGCAGGAAAGGACATCTTGTAGACCATCTTGACTGCTGCCTTTGGTGCTGTTAATATTCAGGCTGCCCTTTTTATGTAATGCTTGGCATCTTTTTTCCTGTTATGGGGTTTAGTATTGTGTACCAGTAGTGGACCATTTCCTGATGTTTTGAATTGAGGCTAGAGAAACTTAATATTTCACGTTCATATACCAGAGAGTTTGGGATAATTAAATAGTATTCATCTTGAATATAACGGAGGTCCAGGTATTCAGAAATTCTGAATTTTTTTAAAAAATTCTGAATTCCGAATTCCAAATCTGAAGGCGTGTAATTTCAAAGTCTGTATCTGAATTTCAAATCGGATTTTTGGTGCTAGTACACACCCTTAGTTATCACTCAGAAAGGCTGCGTTGGGAGCTATCCTACCAGTTAGCCAGCTATCCTACCCCACAGTTTTTGCTCCAGCCATTTCCAGAACAGAAATCTGTATCTTAGGTGCAAGCATTTTTTACAGCATGGCTGAAAATCCTTTGGATCCATGCATGCCCATATACCTGGAACATTACCAACAGAATCCTTGACAGGAATGGATGGATGACCAATAGAGGCAGGGTTTTAAAAGTCCGCACTCTTCTTCATTTCTATAGGAATATCAGAACACTTTCTAGCTTGCATCTGGGAATGAAAATACACAGTCTTTTGGAGCCAAAGAACAGTGGCTTGAAATGAGACATCAGCTTCCAGGCCAGCACAAAACTGCACAAACTCTGCAACTTAAGTGTTTTTCTTAATCACATACAGAATCCTTCGTGAATGGTTCATCTTGTTATTTCTCACTAACTCTGGTATTTAAGAACCTGCGATGAGTAGAGATGGGCACGACTAGGGAAAATGATGTTTTCGAGTTTAGGTGTCGGAGGCAGTCTGTTTTGGCTCGTTTCCGTTTTTCGTGAAATTTCGCACAAATTAGTCGGTTCATTTTTTTTCGTTTTTTCGTTGTTGTTAGTACTGGTTTGGGGGGTAGCGGGCTCCTGGAGGGAGCTGCAGGAGTCAGCCAGAGCCACAAGTGACGGACTGGCAGACTCTTTGCACCCGCTGTGTCTCACGTACTTGCATGTAGTGCAATGCAAGTAGATCTGGCTTAGGGTTAAGACGGGTTAGCGCAAGGGCTAGGGTTAGCCTAGTTACGGGTGAGGTTACGGTGGGTATTGGGGTGCACCTCTGGGTGCCTCTCTGACCCACTTAGAAGGACAGTGTACTGGCGTATGGGTTAGGCTTAGGGTTCGGGTTTGGGCTACGATTAGTGGGCTGTTTATGCCCGATTGGCACATCCCAGAAGTCTCTGTGGTCAACCTGGCCAAGTGGCCATGCGATTGGTGAAAAACTTGCATGGTCTACTCCCATGGGCGAGCCCATCATTGCAAATGTGCAGGTGTAATAAAATAAAATAAAATAAAATAAAATAAAATCAACGGAGACTTTTTTTTTGCAAGAAAAACCCACTGCTGCTACTGTAAAAATTCAAGCATTTAAAATAGCTAATTTTCGCATGTTTCTGTGGTGCTTTGGTGGGGTTTTGGGCAACGATTTCAAAAAAAATATTGCGGTCGCCATTTTGGATCCCCCCCCACCGCATGGCAAATGGATGCGCCCTCCCAGCCTGGTACAGTCAGCAAAACCTGGCCATGCGATTGGTGGAATGGCTCCAAAACTTTGCATGGTCCACTCCCATGGGTGAGCCCATCATTGCGAATGCGCAGGTGTAAAAAAATAAAATAAAATAAAATAAAATAAAATAAAATCAACGGAGACTTTTTTTTTGCAAGAAAAACCCACTGCTGCTACTGTAAAAATTCAAGCATTTAAAATAGCTAATTTCCGCATGTTTCTGTGGTGCTTTGGTGGGGTTTTGGGCAACGATTTCAAAAAAAATATTGCTGTCGCCATTTTGGATCCCCCGCACCGCATGGCAAATGGATGCGCCCTCCCAGCCTGGTACCAGCAGCGCAGCAGTAGCAATAGCCAAGGAGAGGGGGGCGGGGAACCCCCCCCCCAAATAAAACACCCTTCTGGCCTGGTAGGTGCCCTCAGACAGTTTTCGCCTACTTTTAGGGCCGGGAATCGTGTGTTTTTTTTAACTTTTAAAATTTTTTTTTCTGTGCCGCTTGGCATTGCGCGATCGCCGCGATGCAAATAATGAGCACGACAAATCAGACCAAATTGTTCGTTCGTCAGTTCGAGCTCGAATTCTGGCGGAGTAATTCCCGTTACCGTTTCCGTAGAGTAACGGATACGAGTAACGGAAACGGAAACGGGAATACCGCTAAGTCGTGCCCATCTCTAGCGATGAGTCTGTGTGTGAGAGAGAGAGGGGGAGGGGGGAAGAGGGAGAGAATCATTCATGTGCCCTTCTCATTCAGAAACAAAGCCAGATGGCAGGCTGCTTTACTCCAATAGCAGAAGGCAACTGTGGAAAGGGTTATCTTACTCCAGCCACTTTTCCTTATTGCAAGCAATGTGACCATGATATGGGCAAGACATGGAGGCACCTAGCTGGAGCAATAGAAGAGAGTCAATTATAGGAGGGGTAGATTTCTGTGTCTCTGCCCCATGCACTCTTTTTACTGTTCCAAACAGACCGCTTATTCCTGTTTGCATCCAAACAGATTGAACATGGGGAAAGAATCACGTCTACAATTGCCATGTCTAAGTTGGCCTTACAGATCCTTGTTACGTCTCTGTTCTTCTTTTGAGTATCCAGTGAAAAGGGTTGTAATGGCATTTTATCATAAAAAGGAGAGGAAAGTCAAAGTGAGTATCCACCCCCCCTCCTTTTGAAAGGTTATGGGAAGTCTCAGGTTGGGTGAAATGCTGCTGTCCTTAGAAAGGAGGAAAGGAGAGACAGACAGAGAGTCAGAGACAGAACGAAAAGCAGAGACCAGTGTTTTCTGAAATGATAATGACATAGATAGGATTAACATTCAGCCGTGCACTCTGTGGCTGCAATTCTAACACAAGTCAAAGGGGAGCTGTGTCAGCTTATGTCAGGGGCAGCGTTTGGCACACCATCGTGATAACGTGTAAACTTAATGACTAAAAAGGTCAAGAAGAGAAAGGGACACTTTCTCTTTGCAACCGGTAAAATAAACTTTCTTGATCTGGCAGAGCATCTTAAAAGAGAAAGAGAGAGAGAGAGAGAGATTAAGAGATTTTGTTTGCTAATCCGAGATTCAGATAAAGGGAAGTGTCCTCTTATGTTATTACAATGACATAGTGAATTCCAGGCAAGATAAATTTCAAATTGCCAGGAAAAAGAAATCATAGCCAGACTATAAAAATAACAAAAACAAAACAAAAACAAAAAAGGAAATAAAAAACAAAGGTATACTAATTGGTCTATAAAAAAAAAAACTCCAGAGTGGGTAATTGCCTATATTAAGACAACTTCCAGAGAATTAGTCTGCTTTAGCAAGTCTCATAGAATCATAGAATAGTGGAGATGGATGGGGGTCTAGAAGGCCACCGAGTCCAACCCTCGACCCCACCCCACTCCATGCAGGAATACAAATCAAAGGAAACTGGCCAGATATTGTTCTAATTTCTCTCGAATGCCTCCAGTGTTGGAGCACTCACTGCCCCTTGAGTTAATGGGTTCCATTGCCAAACCACTCTAACAGTTAGGAAGCTTTTTCCTGATATTCCACTGAAAGCTGGCTTATTTTAACTGAAGCCCATTGTTGAGCATGCTGCACTCTGGGATGATTGAGAACAGATCCTTCCCCTCCTCTGTATGACAGTCCTACAAATACTTGAAAAGTGCTTTCATATCACCCCCTCAGTCTTCTTTTCTCTAGGCTAAACATCCCCAGTTCTTTCAGAATTTCCTTGTAGGGCTTGGTTTCCAGCTCCCTGATCATCCTTGTTGCCTTCCTTTGAACTTGTTCCAATTTGTAAGCATCTTTCTTTATGTGCAGTGTCCAGAACTGGGCACAATAGGTGAGGCCTAATCAGTGCTGAATGGGGGGGGGGTTGAGCACTTCACGGGATTTGGAAATTATACTTCTGTTAAATAGCATTTGCCTTTTTTTGTGGCCATATCACACTGTTGGCTCATATTCAGCTTATGATCTACCAGAATTCCAAGATCCTTATCACATGTAGTACTGCTGATACAGGTGTCCCCTATCTTGTAACTGTGTATTTTGGTTTCTCCTTCCTAAATGCAGTACTTTGCACTTACCCCTGTTGAATTTCATTATGTTGGTTTCAGCCCAGTGCTCCAACCTATCAAGATCATTTTGAATTTTGTTTCTGTCCTCCAGGGTATTAGCTATTCCACCCAATTTTGTGTCATCTGTGAATCTGACAAGCATTCCCTCTGCTCCCTTGTCCAAGCCATTAATGCATAACAAAAGCATGATAAAACAAAGCAAAAATCAAGCCATGCAGGATCTTTAAGACTAACATAAATATTTCAAGATGAGCTTTAGTGGTTGCAATTCACTTCATCTGACACATATGCACTTCAAACCAACTTAGACCTCACAAATGTGTACAAAGTTTCAGGTTCTTCAGAAAGCTAATTTGTACATAAATTAAGGCATCAGAAAAGAAACAGAGGAATCCAAAACATGGGTCAGAAGTTACAGCCAAGAGGTCTGCAGCCAAAGTGAGTTGTGATATAGAGCCTGTGATCTCAAACAAATGACAAGTTTCAGCTCCTCCAGCTGGATGATGTGGTCAGCACCCTTGGGGAGGTAAGGGCCACCACATGTCTGTTGGACCCTTGCCCTTCCTGGCTCATAAAAGCTGCCAGAAAAGGTCTGGCAGACTGGTTAGGAAGAGTAGTGACTGCCTCCTTGCAACAGGGCAGGATTCCAGCATGCTTAAAGGAGGCAATAGTAAAATCACTGTATAAAAAGCCCTCTTTAGATCGAACAATACTGAACAATTACTGACCGGTATCTAACATCCCATTCTTGGGGAAAGTGCTAGAGCGGGTAGAGGCCTCGCAGCTCCAGAGGTTTCTGGATGAGATAAACTACCTGGATCCAGCTCACTCAGGCTTCAAGCCTGGTTATGGGATTGAGATGGCACTGGTTGCCTCAGTAGATGACTTATGCAAGGAAATGGATAGAGGATCTGTGTCCCTTTTGGTTTAACTGGACCTCTCAGCTGCTTTTGACACTATCGGCCACAGCATCCTCCTAACTCTCTGAAATGGGACTTGGGGGCACTGTCTTATGGTGGCTTCAGTTCTTCTTGTAGGAGAGAATGCAGAAAGTAGTGTTGGGAGATTCGTGCTTGACTCCACGGCCACTTACCTGTGGGGTCCCCCAGGGTTCTGTTCTGTCTCCTATTTAACATTTATATGAAACCGCTGGGAGAGATTATCAGGAGATTTGGAGGTAAGTGTTACCAGTATGCCAATGACACCCATCTCTACATCTTGTCACCTCTGGATTCCAAGGAAACTGTTTCATCTTTACATCAATGCTTAACTTCTGTAATGAACTGGATGAGAATGAACAAATTGAAACTAAACCCAGACAAGTCAGAGGTGCTTCTGATCAGTCTAAAGGAGAATCAAGGAATATGTATGCAACCTGTACTAGATGGGATTACCCCCCCCCATTTGAAAAAGAGGTGCACAGCTTGAGGGAGCTCTTGGACTCATCCTTGAGCCTAGATGCCCAGGTCACAGTGCATTTGCACTGTGGCCAGGAGTGCATTTCCACAATTAAAACTAGTGTGCCAGTTACACCCATTTCTTGCGAAACCTGCTTTGGCCACAGTGACACATGCCCTAGTGACATCCTGGCTAGACTACTGTAATGTGCTCTAAATGGGACTACTGATTGAAAGTCTCAGTAAGCTTCAATGGGTCCAAAATGCAGCAGCCAGACTGGGATGAGTTACAGAGATTGCATTAGACCCCTACTAAAGCAGCTCCACTGGCTGCCAATCAGCTATCGAGCACAATTCAAAGAGCTGGTTTTAACCTACAAAGCACAAAATGGCCTGGGTCCAAGCTACATCAAAGATCGAATATCTCAGTATGAACCAGCTCAGGTGCTAAAGTCATCAGGAGAGGCCTTTCTCTCCATCCCACCACCTTCACAAGTGCATCTCATAAGAACACATGGAAGGGCCTTCTCTGTTGCTGCTCCCAGACTTTGGAACTCCCTCCTGCTGGAGGCCAGGACTGCCCCATCTCTGCTGTTATTCAGGCAAAGACCTTCCTTTTTCAGGCAAGCTTTCCCTGAATGATTACTGTTATGGATTACCATATTCAATTGCATTGATTGACTTTATAAGTACACCTATGTTTTCCTTGTTAGTTTCCATCCCTCATAATGGATTTTTTCCCTTTTAACTGTTCATGTGCTCTTTTTAGTTTTAATGTTGCCTTTTAATGTTCTAAGATGCCTTTTCCAATTCCTTCTTCTTAAGCTTGAATGTATTTTAAATGTTCTGGGCCAGTGTTGATGAACCTATGGCACGGGTGCCAAAGATAGCACTCAGAGCTCTTTCTGTGGGTACCTGACATTGCCCCTTCACAGCCACCTGTATTCAGGTTAAATTGCTATACTGGCACTTTGCGAAAAATTAATGGGTTTTGAATTGTAGTTTGGGCACTCGGTCTCTAAAAGTTTCACCATCACTGGGCTGTACAGTATATTGTCCCTCATTATTGTAAACCATATTGGGTCCTTTCCCAAGGAGAAAGGCAGGGTAAAAATATTTTAAATAAATAAATAAATCCCTGATAGGTAGCTGGGCATCATATTACTCCCAGCAATGGAAGTGGAAATGTAACTTGTAGTTTCTGAAAAACCAAGACTAGTTAAAACTCAGACTTAGAAGAATCTGTGTGATTCATCAAAATGGACAGATATCTTGTGCTAACAGCCAGTTTGTGTTTCAGAACTGAAGTCATGGCCAGTGTGAAGAAGGGTGCCAAGATGGACATGGCAAAGATCAGTCTGAATGTTGAGGAGGAGACCAACATCAGCAATCAAGATGATGTATAAGATTCTCTCTTGCACTCTACCCCCAACAGATACCAAACAAAGGAAAATCCCAGAACTAGATTCTCTTTTTCATCAGTCACATTTCACCCAAAGCAGCAATTGCTGTGGCTGTTTGAAAGCCATTTGGAAGGTACAAATTTTTCTTTTGGACTGCCCCCTCCAATCAGTAATGTAAAGCAAAAGCAAAATGTTCTGCTTATATACCACCCCAATGTGCTGGCTACACATTGTCCCGCCCTCCCCCCGTGATGTAGGTACTCATTTTACCGACCTCAGAAGGATAGAAGACTGAGTCAACCAAGAGCCTGCTACCTGGGACTGAACCAGACTTTGGCTGCAGTACCGCATTTTTAGCCACTGTGTCACAAGGTTCCTAATGGCTTCCAGAATGCTGTTTTGACTGGTCACTAGAGATGGGCACGACTTGAAAAAAAAAATTTCGAGTTGTCGTTAGTCGGGCCGGTTCCGTTTCGGCTCGTTTCCGTTTTTCGCGAAAATTTGCAAAAATTAGTCGGTTCGTTTTTTCGTTTTTTCGTTGTCGTTAGTACTGGTTTGGGGAGGGGGTAGCGGGCTCCTGGAGGGAGCTGCAGGAGTCAGCCAGAGCCACAAGTGACGGACTGGCAGACTCTTTGCACCCGCTGTGTCTCACATACTTGCATGTAGTGCAATGCAAGTAGATCTGGCTTAGGGTTAAGACGGGTTAGCGCAAGGGCTAGGGTTAGGCTAGTTACGGGTGAGGTTAGGGTGAGTATTGGGGTGCACCTCTGGGTGCCTCTCTGACCCACTTAGAAGGACAGTGTACTGGCGTATGGGTTAGGCTTAGGGTTCGGGTTTGGGCTACGATTAGTGGGCTGTTTATGCCCGATTGGCACATCCCAGAAGTCTCTGTGGTCAACCTGACCAAGTGGCCATGCGATTGGTGGAAAATTTGCATGGTCTACTCCCATGGGCGAGCCCATCATTGCAAATGTGCAGGTGTAAAAAATAAAATAAAATAAAATAAAATAAAAAAAAATCAACGGAGACTTTTTTTTGCAAGAAAAACCCACTGCTGCTACTGTAAAAATTCAAGCATTTAAAATAGCTAATTTTCGCATGTTTCTGTGGTGCTTTGGTGGGGTTTTGGGCAACGATTTCAAAAAAAATATTGCGGTCGCCATTTTGGATCCCCCCCCCACCGCATGGCAAATGGATGCGCCCTCCCAGCCTGGTACAGTCAGCAAAACCTGGCCATGCGATTGGTGGAATGGCTCCAAAACTTTGCATGGTCCACTCCCATGGGCGAGCCCATCATTGCGAATGCACAGGTGTAAAAAAAAAAATAAAATAAAATAAAATAAAATCAACGGAGACTTTTTTTTTGCAAGAAAAACCCACTGCTGCTACTGTAAAAATTCAAGCATTTAAAATAGCTAATTTTTTCGCATGTTTCTGTGGTGCTTTGGTGGGGTTTTGGGCAACGATTTCAAAAAAAATATTGCGGTCGCCATGTTGGATCCCCCGCACTGCATGGCAAATGGATGCGCCCTCCCAGCCTGGTACCAGCAGCGCAGCAGTAGCAATAGCCAAGGAGAGGGGGGCGGGGAAACCCCCCCCCCAAATAAAACACCCTTCTGGCCTGGTAGGTGCCCTCAGACAGTTTTTTTTCGCCTACTTTTAGGGCCGGGAATCGGGTTTTTTTTTAACTTTTAAAAACTTTTTTTCTGTGCCGCTTGGCATTGCGCGATGCAAGTAACGAGCACGACAAATCAGACCAAATTGTTCGTTCGTCGGTTCGAGCTCGAAGTCTGGCGGAGTAATTCCCGTTTCCGTTTCCGTAGAGTAACGGATACGAGTAACGGAAACGGAAACGGGAATACCGCTAAGTCGTGCCCATCTCTACTGGTCACAGAATGTAAATGAAACTGGCCACAGCTACAGCAGGGATGTGTGAGAAGCAGAAACAGGTGGATATTGGCAGCCATCCAGAGGCACCATATTTTAGAGGATGAAAAGGCCTTCCTTAGAACAGCCTGCCAAGACTAGGGAGTATGGGTAGAAAACAAATAGAACCCCTTTTCTCTTTGTGTTCTTCCATCATGTCAGAGACCATTGGATGATATTGTCTTCCCTGCCTGGGATTCTGGAAAATATCTATTTTATCACAAGGCCCATAATTCCTCAGTGATCATACTGACTGTGGAATTCTGGGAGTTGTAGGTCAAAACAGTTCCCCAAACCCAGACCCCACCCCACCCCACCCTACCCCCGAGCTCTGCTGAGGTCATGCTTCCTGTGATGGCTGGTAGATCTGTCTGTGACATATTGCAGGGACTGTATGATGGGGGCAGGGTAAGCAGAGTGCACATTTACCCATATCCAAATCTGAACTAAATGGAGGGTTCCTGCCAATATTAAATGATCTTACATCACCCTGTTCCTGTTTTAAAGCAAACTCTCTCCCACAATCCTTTTCCCACTCCTCTTTTTTTTCCAGGGCTGTGACAACAAAGGAGAGAGACACAACTTTAGAAATTCAGTGGGAGGAGTTTCTTCTTGACACATCCTGGAAACATTGCCCTCTTCTTCCTCCATTGCAAAGAATCCCTCTTGCCGATTAAGGGGGAAATGGTCAACTATACAATCAATACTCATGAAAGATGAAATATCCTAGTAAGGAATGAAGTTTTAAAAATGGGAAATCCAGGTCTGCAGCAAAGTGAGGGCTCGCTTTCGTTCAGTTCTTTCTTTGTGCTCCTGTTTTGCCAATAATTCCTCTTCTTGCATCCACACTTGTGCCATTGTTCTTTAGTGCTTGTTTTCTCACATGGCCATGTCAATTCCGGCAGTTAAATATTTTTCAGACTAGCTCTTTCTCACATGTCCTTCAGTCTGTCAGGCCCCGATAACTGCATTGTGCTGGAGGCCACAGAACCTAAAACCATGACTCCAGCTCAGCACAAGACTTTTTCCCACATGGTAGCATGAGGTTGCCTAGCAATCCTGCACAATCTCTCTTTGTGTGGCAGCTGGCAGCTTCCCTTCCACTGCACTCTGGCTAATAGTGATGCAACCTTCTGATTTGCAATGATCTGTCTTCAGGATGGATGCTGCTTTCTATTTGCATGCATAGATTTCAGATGTGGTGTTCTTGTTGTGGGTTGCCTGAGAAGCTTGATAACTTGGATGCCCTTTTCCCATTCTAAATGTTGTTATTTAAGATAAATCCCCTTCCAAGGAAAAGGAACTAACACCACACAGGAGGGAAAAGCATGGAAGCTAAGAGTCTCTGTGAAAATTCTCATTAATCCAGATGAGGTTATCTGGAAGTTGAATCATGGCAACTGGACTTCTTTTCTTGAGAGACTGAATCATTTCACTGCTCATCCAAGCAGCTTCATCAGTCTGAGGAAAGTTAGTGGCGAGTCCTCCATTTTATAGTTCACCTTGATTTCACATCACCCTGGTCTGAATATCCTCATTAGGTGGATGGTGGCTTGAATAGGCTTATTAGGTGGACAATAGCCTGAATAGGCTCATCAGACGGACAATAGCTTGGGGTGGGTGAAAGTCCCACCTCTGCAACCCTTCCCAACACCCATTAAGTATGGGTTGTTTGCCATGACCTGCCTGGTGGGGGTGTGAAAGGAAAGCATGATAAGTGAAAGCACAGCATGACAAAAGGGCATGAAAGCAAAGTCCAGTCCATAGAAAGCTAACATTTCTATCTACTTTTTAAATTGATCTGAAACAGGCTACCCTTGCCTTTGAATTGTATACAAGTGCCATGTTGCTTTTTCTTTCCTGTTGTCAAGCAATTCTTATCATATCTAGAAGTACTAATAGTACAATAACAAACTAGATAATTGACCTATTGCTGCTATTTCATGATACCCCAAATCCTTTACCTCACATGGCCACCTCAATCTGCCTAGTTTTAGGGCCAGCCTTGTTACTGGATTACATTGTGCCAGTCGTTATTTCTCAGCCTAACCTATCATTCAAGCCACATGTAAGGATGGCGGAGAGAAAGAGAAGATCCTGTACAATGTCTTGAGTTTCTTGGCTTAAAATGCAATAAATGGGGGCGGGCAAGTGAAAAATAAACAAAATGGATGTGTATGACAAGCATATTGTGAAGAATTTGCACAAGTGTATCACACATTCACACACCAGATTTGATTTTGAACAGGACGACACCAAATGTCAGTTCTGAACTAGGAACAGAAATGTTTAAACTCTCCATTATCAAGGACTGGTAGCCCCTATCTGTACACCTGACATAATCCACGTCATTTTAAAACATACCTATTACTTAGGCACAGGACCTTGTTAACTCTTAGAAACCCCAAGCAGTCCTAGAGCACAGGTCAGCCAGGTTTTCTAATGACCCTGCTGCTCCTAATGATGGTCCTACATTGCTGCTTGTGAAATGCAAAGAGTTAGTTTGCTGCCTGGGAGGCTGCTGATAGGATTGTGGCTTGTGAAACTTCACCTGTAAATCAGCTCTATGACAAGAGAGAACAGGTGGGTTCTTGCGCCTCAACAAAACAAGTGAAAGATACTTATCATCTGTATGATAGGTAGTGCTTTCCCTCCATTAACTGCCCAGCCATTGTCAGGTTGGAGAACAACAAAGACAAGTTTGAAGGCAGATGCTTGGTGGACAGCAATAAGGCAGCCTTTACAGACACTTAGTGTGGGGGAGGCAGCGAATTAGGATGGTAGGTATCAGCCACTGAGCAAAGGCAGAGGGTGAACACTTGCCCTAGAAATGCAATGTGTACATTTTGCACAAAAAATAGTATTTAGGTTTTGCTGATGAGAGCATTAGGCACATCACAGTTAATGTGCCTGGCTTTCGGGTCCTTTAGACGTCTTTATTAACAACAATAAGAGCAGCTGCAGCAGTTCAAAAGTTGAGGGAAATTGTGGAGTACTGTTATCTTTTAAATGTAAAAGACTGTTTGTGACTCTCTGTGTCTGCACATGTTTCTTCTGCTATGTCTCCTGCACTTTTTTGTGGCGGAGAAGAAGAAAAGTAGGGTGCAGAAGTTTCAGGAAATATTTGGTAAGGCCATCCAGTTCACAAGAGAGGACAGTGGTTTAGTAGATGCCTCCCCTAAGGGAAGAGGATTAACATATTTTTCCTCCAACCCCCAGTGCTGCCATTTACACTCTTCTAGAGATTACTCCAAGACTCTGAATCAGGTACTAGAGTGTAAGAGACTGCAAATATATTGCATAGATATAGAAGGCTACTGTCCTACTGGCAGAGTCGAAGCTACCACTAGGCAAACTAGGCAACCACCTAGAACGCAGACCTTGGGGGCGGGGGGCAAAACTGGCCTCAGAGAGAGGCACATTTTCCTACCATTTGTCTGTTTTTGAAAATTGGTTGGGGAGGGGGCACAAGTAGTTAAGTCTTGCCTAGGGCACAAAAAAGCCTGGCACTGGCCCTGCGTACTGGAACACTACCATACCCATCAACTCGATTCTGGGCTTTGGGTTCATGACCAAATTCACATGACCATCTACTTGTAGTCTTCAAAGTGTTATGCTGACTGATGAGATGGTATACATGGGTCAATAAATAAACAATCATCCCAGGCACCCGCTTTTTATTTTTCACTAGACTGCAGAAATGAGCAAATTTGTCAAGGACTACATCATGTTATCAGTCAGAGAGTTAGAACAATGTCCTTGGGCAAGGGTGAAGATAGGAACAGTAAACGGAATGCAAGGATTCTGAATATACTGATTATGAAATAATAATTATGAAAAGGACATGAAAAAAAAGAGCCCGTCACATTAAACAGCAGATGGGATGATTGCACGGCTGCAGAAGAGAGAATTGAAAAATATTTCCAAAAACAATTAAAAATGAGGAAAAAACATTCAAATACAGAATAAACCATGAGGTTAAATAGAGGTTAAAGTATGTGGATTAAAAATGGAGTAATAACTGTATTGTTAAATAACTAGGCTGCCATAGTGAACCCTGCTGTTACAAAAATATTTCAAATTAAAGCACCCAAAATGCAATTATGAATAAGTCTTACCCTTGTCTAGACTTGACCATTCCGGATTGTTTGAGTGTGATTCCAGTAATCCCCAGACTGCTTGGGCTGGTAAAAGTTTAAGACCAGAACAGCTGGAATGTGCCACAAAGGGCAAAGCTAGGCTAAGTTTAACTGTCCTTCCCAGCTCTCTGTTCCATCTGGGCTTTCAGTAAAACATAACCAACCTTAGTCTTTCTGAAATGAAACACTCCATTTGCCACTCAAACTGTTCTTATTTCTTATTTCTTGACCCACCCACCATTCCATCTTTTGCAAGCATCTTTAACCTTCTCATCATGTCCTTTTGTTTTCGCCATAAGAAAAGGTAACTTGTGTCTATTTTCATTTCCTAGTTGTTTCAAGCATTTGCTCTTTTATTCAAATAGGATTAGACAAAATATTGAATTGTTCCCTTATTCCTGCTGGACCTGATTACTGTAGTGCCCCCCACCTCTGCCCATTTCTCATCTATATCTTCTATTTTGAATTTATTTTGTGCACCTTATAGTCTCCTCTTGCTTTTCCTAAGACTTTCCAAGATTACCAGGCAAAAATCAAAGTAAAACAAAATAATGCAAGCTTTCGTAGACATATCCACTTCTTCAGACATGTAGAAGTGGACATATCCACAAAAACTTACATTAAAATATAATAGCTAGTCTTTCAGGTGCCACATGCTTTTGTCTTTCATTTTATTTTGTTTTGATTTTTTGCCTGGAATTATTGCACAGACAAACACGGCTACCTCTCACAAATTTCCAAGCCCTTCTAACTTGCATCTGGCTGCGGCATTAGGGCTGCTCCTTTGCTCTGTCTCTTCAACAGTTCTGGTGGTGTTCGCTCAAATTGTGCCTCCACCTGCCTGCCTGCCTTTTGAGTCTTAATCCATTTTGCTCCATTTGTCCTTGTCTTACTAACGTGCGGTCCTGCAGGAAAACCTGGGTGTTGGGGAGAGTGCAGGAGTCGAGTGTGCATTTTGCATATAGTGGCTCACAAGCTCAGTCCCTAGCATCATCTGTTAAAAGGATTTTAGGTAGCATGACTAAGTGCTCTCCTTAGGCTGGGACCATGCAGAATAAAGAGGTTTCCACCTTGATTACCATAAAAGCAGATGGGAACGTCCCAAGGCACTTATAAAGAACTTTAATGCAGCCTCCCTTTAAACATCTGATACATTTTCAGACAGCCACTGTGTGTGAAATGAGAATTTCTAAAACAGCCACAAAGTGAGACATTTTTCTTTCTTCCTTTCTCCAAACTTCTAAATACTCACTGGGAAAATGGAGGAAAAAAGGAAACCAGTTTTCTTTGTGATCACTTTAAAGTTTCTTGAAGAAGAGCATCCTGTGGCTCAAAAAGCATTAATGTAGCCAAAAGATACGAGCATTATTTATAGGCACCCAAGTTGTCCCTTTTAAGATTTTGTGATACCATAGAGAGCTACTGCCAACTGTAATAAATAGTGCAGGAATACATGGAAGGGCCATCCTATCATTATGCAATGCAGTTACACGTCTCATGGATCTGTTGCTTTGTATAGAGCCATATCTTTGATGTACTTTTTTAAAATAATAAATATTCATAAAAGCAGCTATTAATTTGACAGGACTAACTTTTTCATCTTTACACTTAGGGTGGGCATCAATAAAATTCATCACAGGTGGCAGCCCACACTGCAAGACATGCAGAACACATGGTTCAGCAGGAAAGCAGAGGAGGTTTGGGACTTTGCTGATCTTGAAGAAACAAAGATATTCTTTGAAGCAGTCAAAATTAGCGATGGCTCCCAACCTGTGGGAATGTCGTCCCTCTGCAGCTCTTATGACTCATTATAGAGAAATTACAGATTTTGCAGAGATGGGCTGAGCCTTTTCAAAATGTGCTGAACAGGCCATCTGAAATGAGTGAGGAGGCAATTAGCAGGCTGCCACAAGTCCCAATCAACAGTTCCATGGACCTCCTCCTATCTCTGCAAGAAATACCAGAAGCCATTAACTAATTCTCCAATGCAGAAGCAACAGGGGCAGATGCAATTTCAGAGGAGGCCTATTATAAAAAGGCGGCAAGGATCTCCTCCAGCAGCTGATGCACCTATTTCAAGAAATGTGTGGACACATGGCAAAATTTCTCAGGCCTTCAGAGATACAACAATAGTCCAATATTATAAAAGGGAAGGTAATTAATTGCACACTCTGTGACAGACCCCTCTCACTTTGAAATACAGCTTGGGAAATTCTGGCAAGGATCCTTCTGAATAGCCTTATGGAGCATTTGGAGAGAGAGACCTCTCACCAAACAGTCATTGTGGTTCTGGATAAAACAAGGGACTTTTGACAGGATCTTTGTCATTCAACAACTACAAGAGAAGTGTCAGGAGCAGCATGTCAACCTTCATAGATCTGACTAAAGTTTTTGACATGGTTTGCAGATAAGGTCTAGGAAAATCACACAAAAATGGATTTCCTGAGCAATTCACACATGATTTGAGAATTCCGTTATGATGTGCAAGGTCATGTTCTCATTAAAGGCATCCTCTCTTATCCCCTTCCCATTACAAATGGTGACTACAAATCTGTGCTCTTGTTTCAACTATTTTGTGAGATGCTCTGGGATGCTTACGGGGGACGGAGGGAGGGGGGGAAGGAATGCTGGTATTGACCGTTGATATTCCACTAAGGAGAAGCTGTTAAATCTGTGGTGTCTGCAGGCCATAACTAAAATCTCATTTTACACAGTGCATGAACTTTTATTTGCTGATAACTCTGCTCTTTGGGATATGCATGCAAAGAAGTCTTTTTTTTTTTTTTTTTTTGCTTTGATTCTGTTTTCCTCCACTTGCAACAATTTTGCCCTGAAGATCAATACTGATGAGACGGTAGTGATGTACTAATTTGCTCTGGTTGTACCATATGAAGAACCAGATCTGATGATATATGGACACCACCTTGCAGTTGGTAGCTCCACATATCTTGGTAGGACTGTCTTGTGTTGCATTTTCATTGACAATGTGACCTCACAAATCTCTAGACAGCAAGCACTGACTTTGATAATCTGTGTGGAATCAACATGCAATCAATCATTTGGTTAAATTGAAGATGTACCAAGTTGTTGCTCTATCCTCTCTACTTTATGAAGTAGAGATGTAGGCTGTCTATCAAGGCCAAGGAAGAAAGCTCAAACATTTTCATCTTACCTGTCTTTGGAGAATTCTCAACATTAAATGGCAGGATAAAGTCTCTGACACTTAAAACTTGGAGAAGACACAGTTGACCAGAATTTTACCACCTTGAAACAATGACACCTTCAGTGAGCTGGCCATATCATCAGAATGTTGGATGACCAAACCTCTTAACCATTAGAGCAGTACACCAATGGACCCAATTACCTCAAGAAATGGCCCCAATACTGAAGATGATTAAGAGAAAATGGAACAACCATCTGCCAGATAGATCTGCTTTGATTTGGATTCCTGCATTGAGTAGGGAGTTTGGACTTGATGGCCTTATAAGCCCCTTCTAACTCAATTATTCTATGACTATCTGCCACTATATACAGTATTTAGTATGGAGAGCTTGTTGCAGGTACTTGATTGCTTGGTGGACAAAAGAAATAAATGACTTGGGGATATACTGAAAACAATATTGTGGAGGAAAACTTGGGGATATACTGAAAACAACATTGAAATAATTTAGTTATCGACCATGTTAATAGGGAAGCTTTAGCTCAAAACCAAGATGCCCTCACAACACTGTCAAGCAAAGGACAAAAGAATTCAAAATTAAAAGAAAAAAAGATGCAGAAAAGAAGAAAAAAGGGAGAAAACAAGGATGTAACTTCTTGACAGCCCAACAACTCCAGGATCAACCGAACTGTCCCCACTGTTTCCATGTCTGCTGAGTGCATGTGGGGCTAGTTGGTTACTTGTATGTCCATCAACGTGCTACCGTTCAACCTTAACCAGTGACTACTGTTTTCTCCCCTAAATGGTGAATGTGATTGGGATGGTCCTCTTTGATAATGAAGAATGATCATGAGGCACCACCAAACCAAACGGTCTTTCTCTCTCAGAACCCTTATGGTGACATGGTATGAAGAACTCATCCCAAACAATGACTGTTTCTTAAATATACAGTATAACTGGAACTTTTAATCAAGGTCATGATATTAATCTGTGAACCATTATTGCAGTGCTACAACAGCTTGACCAATGGAACCTGGCACCTTATTTATCATGACACTTCAAAAGGAGAGTTACTATGTACGACACAACACACACACAGTTTTAAAGAAAGAGTATAGAAAATCTTTATAGCCAAAGATGAAGATGTATGCCAACCTAAGTATCATTGTGTAAGTCTTGACAGCAAGTTGCAACTAATTTACAACTTGTTCACAATCTTGATCAAGTGTTAGTCATGTACAAAACCAGGCGTGCAAAGAGCAACTCTGTAAGTAGCAGCAGTTTCCCTACACAATTTACACTGGCTTAAATTGCAAGTGTGATTCTGGACTAATGTCAATATAACTGTGTCGCGTGTTCAGAATTTAACACTGCCCCCTTTAAAATTTATTTCTATTACTGAAATCATTGGAGTCTCACAAGTTAAGTTCTTTTTAAAATAAAGAAAATAAGTTTACGGAAACAACAAAATTAGTACCGACAGAATTAAACATTAGACTAAGGGCTAGAGAAATTGCCATGGAAAAGGTAAAGGGACTGCACATGCTTGGAATTCCACTTGAAAGCAGAGATGTGTTGTCTTCCCTATTTTCAGAGCAACGCCCACACTGCCACATCACAATTCTGAAGATGTCTGAAGAAGGGGGGGGGAATCATAAAGGCAGAATGAGCACAACTGATGATTTTGTTTTGAAGAGTTTGCTTGTGATGATAATCGCTGTATTACAGACATGGGGATCCTTTGGTCTCCCAGATGCCTACACCTCCCTTCAGCTCTACCTGTCACAGTCAAAGGTAATGGTGGGAAGAGGCGAGCAAAATGCTGGGAGTTGGGGTCAGAAGCCACTCACTCTTCCTATATGGCTTTAGAATTCAAGAAGTAGGGTCCTGAACAGGTCTGGAGAGCCTGGCTGTATTTCTTTTATTCATTTATATACAGTACCCTGCTTTTCTGCCTAAATAGGCATTCCAGTACAGTATGAAAAGTTATATTACTAGTCTGTATGATCCTAGGATGATTGGTAGAAACTAGTGAGGTAGCAACAAAACACATGCGGAGGGGGCTTTGGATTGGCACAATGTGGCCTTGGGTACTTACTGGATGGTCTTTGTCTGACCAGCTTGAAGGAAAAAACCAACAATATGATGGCGATGGCTATCCTAAGTAGGGAAGATAGCCAAGGGCTATCTTGACCTGACCACAGGGTCAGGTAAAGTTGTGCTTAATGAAAACCCCTTGGGAATCCCTAGATCAATCAACATTGACCTAGGTATAACTTTGTGCTGGAACATCAGCTGAGCCAGAAGGGAGTTTGAACGTTTACCTGCCCTGCTTGCCCCTCACCTGGACCTCCTGCCTTCCTAACCACCACAGCAGTTGAGCAGGCCGGTGTTTCAATGGGCAGATCTCTCTGATCAGCCCCCATTTGGGGGGGGGGGCGGAATCTGCTGGAAAGGCAGCGTGTGCCATTCTTCCCAAGAGGCTCCTGCCTCTTCCAGGCGCTCTACAGGAGGCACACTGTGGTGCTGCGGTCGCACAGGAAGAGAAGAGCGCAGGTGCCTTTGAGGGAGTCGTCCCGGGTTAGAAGACGAGCTCCTCGGGAAAGTCCGAGCGCCGGCTCCTCCCGAGGCTCAGGCAGGAGGCTGCCGAGTGGCGAGTTCCAGCCAGCGAAAGAGAAGGCGTGCCCGTCTGGGGGGAGAGCCCGGTGAAAGCCTCAGCGACGACCCAAGAGTGCTTACTTACTCCCTCCATCCCACAAGTCTCTCCTCACGGGAGACCTCCCCCCCCCTCACTCTCGAGTCCCAGAGACACTTCGGAAAGCCCGGGGAGAACTTGGCCGTCAGGTGCCTGGGGGTGTCGGGCATCCTGGGGGAGAAACTGGGGGGCGGAGAGAGAGGAATTCCCCCCCAAAGCGGGGAGCGCGCGCCAGAGGAGGTGCTCGCGGCGGAGAGGGCGGAAAGATCGGGTTCCTCTTGGCGCCGTTCGCCCCTTCCCTTCCCTCTCTTCTCCGTCCCCGAGCGAGCGAGGTTCTGGGGGTGGGGGGGGGCGGAGGGAGGCGGGCGCAGGTGCTGCCGCACGTGGCCTCTTCGGGGCTCCCCCCTCCCCCTCCCCCGCGACGGGGGCGGGTTCGCGCGCTCCCTCCTTCGCTCGCTCGTTCGCTCGCTCAGGGGCTACAGGCGGCTCGGGCGCAGCCGCGTGCTCTGCCAGCTCGCCAGCCAAACTGGAGCCTGGAGCCGGGCGCAGAAGAGCCTCCTCTTCCGAGTCCTTCCCCGCCTCGTCCTGCGCGCCCAGCCGCCGCCGCCTCCTCCTCCTCCTTCCCAGGTCCTTTTCCTCCTCCTCTTGCCGCTGGGCTGCCCCGGGGATGTCGCTCGGCGTGGAGGGACCCGGGGCTCCTGCACTCGCCTGCCCCCGCCGCAGGGACGACTGAGAGCGCGTGAGTCACTCGCCGGCCGAGGGGCTCGGGCTCGCCTCGCCGTCGCTTGGCTCTTTCCGTCTCTTGGGGGGGGGGGGGAGGAGGAGGAGGAGGGGGGGGGTTGCCGGAAGGCATGCGCGGGTGGGGGGGGGTCCGCTCGGTTCTTCCCCTCTCCTCAGGTGCTCCGAGGCGAAGCGGCGAGGCGCGCGCACGGCTGGAGTTGGGCTGAGGGGAAAGCGGGGCGGGGGGTGGAGAGAGGCGGGGGCGGACGTCTCCGCGGTGGTCGGGAAAATCCGGGCTGAACGCGCAGCCGGCGCGCGGGAGCTGAAGGGGGTGGGGCCGGGGGCTGGGGGCGGAAGGAGAGATGGGGTGGGGTGAGGGGGGGGCGCTGCCGAGGCCAACCCCTCCCCCTCCTGCCTCGAGCGCGCGGGGCTGCTTCGAAGCCCGGCTTCGGGGAGATGATTCATTCCTTGCGGGGGAAGGCGCTGCTCACCCTTGGCTAATCATCCTCCCCAGGAATGGCGAGCGCCGGTTGCGCTTCGAGGGGCGGTTGATGATGCGAAACCTTCTGTTGTGTGTTTGGGGGGGGGGTTGCGGGAGGAGGGAGGGATGCAGGGAGGGCAGCCCCACGGTCCTTTTCTCAGCAGTGACTTCCCGCCCGCCCCTTCTTGGTCAACCGACGGCGAGCCAATGTTTCCAGGGTGGCGTGGGAGCAGGGCCGGGGACGCGACTCTTGACCTCCTGGCCCCGCCGTGGCAGCCTCGCGCGGGAGACCCGCGCTTGCTCTCGCTCTCTCTCTCTCTCTCTCTCTCTCTCTCTCTCTCTCTCTCTCTCGCTCTCTCGCTCTCTCTCGGGGACAAGCGCCTTCCACATGCAGAGAATGAGAGCAGCCTATGATGGAACTTTGGAGTCCTTCCTCCAGGGTCGGGGGGGGGGGGACACACACGACCTCCTCGACATCTGGATCCAATTCCAGCACGGCGGCGGTGGGAATATTCTGGGAGCGAGGGCAGGCCATCCAGCGCCGCTGGACGATTTCTTCAACTTTCTTATTTAAAGATTCTTCTTTAGTGGGAATAATGCAATGTGGAGGTGGCATGATTCCTGCTCTTCTCCCCACCCCACCCCACCTTCAGCAGCTTTGGATTTATGGGAGGCTACCAGCTCCCATAAATACTTGGGGGTGGGGGCCGCGCCGAGCAAAATCCTTCGCTTTATTGTTTCTTCTGCAGCCTTCGCAGCGAAGTTGGGTTGCTGTGCAGAATAACAATACCGAGCTAAGCTCTTGGAACAGATCTGCAACATTATCCCAAGCTGAATTGCTACAGACTAGCAGAGAGAGGGGGAATTTATAGCCCAGCAGTGCCTCCCCTCCCCTCCGCTCCCCACCTCGCATTTGCCCTCATGTTATCACATACACATTATTACACCTCAGCAGGGAGCTTGCAAGGAGAGCTTCCCTTAGAAATCATTATGGAAGCAGTCTGGAGGAAACTAGCTCCAGGGGAAATAGATAACTTTAGCAAGGGCCAAGCCGCAAAGCCAAATACTAGCTGGGGTGGAAGATGACTGAGTTGTGCAAATTCATACCTTGTCCTTTGTCTATTTTGTGAATCTCTCTCTCCTCTCTTTCTGCCCCAACATTTCACAGATTTGATATTTCTACAGCACTTGGCTAGGCTCTGTTCCTCTGGCTTTGTTAGATATGATGTGTGAAGGTGGGAGAGAAAGGAGAAGAGAGGCACTGTTGTCTTATATTTTTGTGGGGAAAAGGAAGGTATACTCAGCTGCATAAACCAGGTAAGGAAGCTCAAGGGGTATATGGTCCAACTGGTATAATAGGGAACAAGGGTAGACTTCAGGTGGGCGTCTACAGTAACATGAACCCAGCGCCATGAATGCTAGCATAATTTAGGGGGGAAAGTGATGGATGACGATTTCTGGTTTGAAATCCCAGTTTATCTTTGGACCTTCTAGGTTACCTTAAGAAGCCTGTGGGTGGGTGGGGGAAATCACAAGGTAAAACTGTAGAGTGGGTACCCACATTTCTAGGTTGGCACATAATGGGAAGCATAAGATGTGACCTGGGAAAAGTTGTTCCCTTTTGTTCTGAGATACAGACAGCTGCAAACTTATTTCCACTTAGGCCATGCTAGTCTTATACTGTACTCTGTTCCCCTCAGCCCAGTGAACCATGGAGATCCACTCCCCTAGGTATAAATGTACCTGCTCCCTATAATAAATGTTTATTGACCTTATGTCATGATATGGGCAGCCAAGGTTTGAGTAAATTAGGAATATTGGTGGCCTGTCTTTTTTGTGTTGTGGAAGACAATGCAGGATGAAGATTGTAAACAATGCTTGAGATTTTATGATAGTAGCATGAGAGACATGTTGGCAATCTCTCTCTCTCTCTCTCTCTCTCTCTCTCTCTCTCTCTCTCTCTCTCTCTCTGTGTGTGTGTGTGTGTGTGTGTGTGTGTGTGTGTATATAAATGATCACCACCACCTCCTTTGCCACCCAGCAGGCAGGAAAAGCTAATTCCATTGAAAGGGTTGTCAGCTGGATCTAAATACACTACACACTGTTATGTATACACACACAGAGAGAGAGGGAGGGAGAGAGATTGAGGGAGAGGGAGAGATGTAGATATACTGTATACAGTACACTCATGTGCACATGAACACACAAAGCTAAAGAGCAGTTAGGGTTATAGTCAATATGTTTGTGCTAGTCATGATGACTAAATAAATTCTTGACTAAATAATGGCAACAAACGCATGTGTGTCCTCATAGCTTGTAACTATCAATGCTATCATCGGCAGCAGAGAAGTTCTCACTAGAATAAGCAATTGCTCTGAATATACCCATTATTCTAATATTTTACAAGATGTTGAACATGCATCATTTTTTTGGTCTGCAACTTTCTCTTTCCCATTAAGTCTGCATTTTGGATTCCTAACATAGATCTTAATTAGGGACTATTGTAATATTCCCGTTAACACTAATTAAAATCACTCCTACTAGGTGAATGTAAATGGAAAAAGAAAGAAGTGCATGGAGTGTCAGCTAATTAAAAAGGAAGAAATAGGTAAAGGATATATGTTACCTTGACAGTGCATTTGGTGCATATCTAATCAAAAGTAAGCCCATGTACATGAGTTCAGGATTGTACTCCAGATGTGCATCTTGGGTGAGGGAGAGTCTTCCTTCTGCCATCCTGCTTTCTGTCTTCTTGTTTTGTCTTTCAAGTCTGTTGTGCAACCCTGAGAGGAAAAGACAAAGATAAGTATAGCAGACTCTGCAGTGGCAAGGGTCAAGTGAGGGCCATAATCTCAGCATTTGCATTTTAATGTTCACTTTCTGCTGGAAACCACTACATAATATCACAGGCTTTATTCCAGGTAGGCTCTGTTAAGGTTTTTTTTTACTGTGGGTTTATTATAAAGAGAAGTAAGAAATGATATATCCACTGCATTAAATACCCCCTCTCTCACACACACACATACATACAACCAGCCTCTAGTGTTACAGTGAATATATACTGTAAATAACAGGTGCATTTCTGCGATCCTGTATATTTGTATTTAAAATGAAATAAGATTCTAATCAGGATGTTGTGATGATATAGGGGCTTTTGTGCAAACTTAAATGAATGTGCCTTCCAGAAGCAAAACAAACAAACAAACAAAAAACCTCATTCACTTCTGGAATTTAGCATTTTCCTCCCTATTCCAAATAGACATAATGTGCATGCTAATGGCAAAAAAACCACCAACAACCCACCATTCATCAGCTTTGGAAATAGCAACATCGTAACTTGGGGCACATTGAGTTTCATAGGTGGGAACCTTTTCAGACATGGGCAATTGAAACAACAACCTTTAGGCACAGTTTTCACATCACAAGGACACACCCCACTCCCATCACACTTAAAACATTGGAAAGGCATAACCATTTGCTCTCCCTGGAAACATATCTTCAGGTCAACAATGAAGGGAAGGAAAAAGAATTCGTGGAATAGCTCTGTTTCTTGCTTCTACTGTTGACAGAGTTCTTTCTAGCCCACTCTCAGATTTAGCATGTTTCTGATTTATTTTCAGATAGGATTCTTGCTGGGAGGAGGAGGGGGAGGAGCACCAGGAGGAGGAAGAATAATTTAAAATCTTATAATTGCAGCTGGAGCTTTTGTGGATGGAGGGACTAGAATCTGGAGGAGGAAGAGGAGAGGCAGACTTTCACCTCTGCCAGAGAACTGCCAGGCTTTAGGCTGCTGTGGGGGAGACAAAAGGAAAGTTCCACCCAAAAGTTCTTTTCAGTATGGGGGCATATTCACAAAAGGACTTGCAGATCTTATTCTGTATTCTTGGGCTCAAAAGAGAATTGTGGGAAGGAGTCCTGGGAATAAAATTGTCGTTCTGAACAAGGCCAGCAGCTATTCATTCCTATTCAGGGGCACCAGCACCTGTGCACAGAAGATAATTGTATAAGTGTTGTAAATATAGGAAGGGGGGGGGCTGTGCAAGTTGTGTTCATGGGCTTAATGGTTTTGCATGTGCTCTGCTCACACCTCCTATTTCTTTCACATAAAAACATGCATGTGACACTGATGGGTCACTTAGGATTTGTTTGGACAGATTGTAATTATTTGAAACTTCAGAGTCATACCAGGCAGTCTCTCTCTCTCTCTCTCCCTTCTTCTCTCCTACCCCAGTATACACCCATACCCCCACATACCAGAAAACTGAAAGATAGAACTACTCTATAATCTTTAAGTGACTTTTGAAAAAGTAAATAATACTTTCACTATACAGTATATGTATAATTACTGATATTCTGCTTATATATTATAATTGATATCTGCTTTTAATTGATATCTGCTTATAATTGATATCTAAGTAAGCTCCAATTTAAAGGGTGCAATATTATTATTATTTTTGACCCTCAGATGCCATAGGTGTCCCATCCTCCGAAGGGATGCCTCACTCAGAAATTTTGATGCTCCCCCACCCCCTTTGGACAATAAGTCACCCCTGACAGCTAGATCTTTATATATTTGGAAGGTGAGGTGGGCAATTTCCTCTTTTCAGTTGCAATGAGAAATTGTCTCTACTCAAACCAAAGGAAAAGGCAACATGGAAGATAATGAGAGTAAAACCATCATGGTAGTAACATAGGAAGCTGCATTCTTTTGAGTCTAACTATTCCTTCATAGTATTGTCAAATCTGACTGCCAGCAGCTTTCCAGAATTTCAGGCAAGATTCCTTCCAAGACCTACTTGGAGATTGTGACTGAGGAACTGGACCCGTGACCTTCAGTGTCCAAAGGATGTGCTGTATATCTGTGATCCGTGACCTCCTTCCCAGCTTCCCATTATTTCCCAAAGGCTGTCAATGCTTGAAGGCTAAAGGGACATTGCTGCAGAACTGAAGCGTGATTTGGGATCTCCAAGCTCTTAATTCCTAAAGCATTCATCAGGAAACGTGGTTCTGGAGGAAGGAGTCCAAAGGCAAGATGGAGGACCAGTGTGTAAGATTCATGGGCAGTGACTTGGGATCTAGAGACCTCTTTCTAATTATCAATCTCAGCAAGTAGAGCTTTGCAGTATATGGAGAAATTTGTGTGTCCCAAATGGATGGACATGAAAGGGTAGCTGGAAATAATGATGCCTTGATGAAATCTCTGCATCTTAATGTAATGGGCTTCTGCATCAAGAAATGAGTATCTCTTTGTGTATAGGGAGTGTTAAATTTAAACAGCATGTGAATCCCAGCTTACACCTGGACATCAAAACCCCAGTACTGCAAGCCTGTGCACTTTTACTCAAAAGTAAACTCTGCTGAATTTAGGGACTTAATGTCTAACTAAATAAAGGATTAGAATGTTAGTGAAATTGTGGGTCTCCCTTATCCTTGCAATAGAATTATCTCTACCAGCTCTTGAGTAGCCTGGTGGGTGCTTTTTCACTTTATCCCTTATGAGTACTGGAAGAAATTTGGAAATGCCCAGTTATTTGGCATGTTGGGAAATCTTTCCACTCTTTGCCTTCAGAAACCTGGTACTGTATCTCAAAGAGATGGTTTTCCACAAGCAGCTTTTGAAAAATGTTTTATCTTTATTTTAAAGTTTTTTTTGCATATTTAGCTCTTTTGTGTGCTGCGTTGTTACAGTCGTGACCGATTCTTCATGACCCCATGTCTATGGAGTTTTCTTGGCAGGAATACTGGAGTGGTTTTGCTTCCAAAATATATCTTAGAAAAAGTTTGCACATTTACCTTTCACTTATAATTATTATGTCTTGATGCCTCAAAGCACTGAAGTGGTATTGGAGCTCATTGAGCATTCAGGAAGCCTCAGCAGCAAGGCTGATTGTATATTGAACAGCTGACCAGGTTGGCAATTCTTCCCTTGTTCTGAGATGTAATCCTGGCTCAGTTGAGTAAGTCTCAGGTGCAAATGTTGAAAGGAGCAGTTTAATTTTCACATTTATTGTCTGTTGTTGTGGGGCCTACCAATCCCAGCATGTAACCAGATCCCTGTTGGAACCTAGAATGCAGAAATGCCATGAGTACCCCATGGTATTTGTGGACTTCTTGAAAACTAAAAGAAAAAGGCAGAATTTGTTTTTATAGTTCTGCGGAACAAAAGAGAGAGCCAGCTCCCCTCCCCTTGTGTGTATGTCTCCATGTAGATTTTCCTTTCTGTGTAATTTTCATGGACTCTTCTTTTCCTCAGTTCCAAGATAAATTCTCTGCCCATAGGACTTAGACCATTACCCGTGGGGTTTCTGAATGTGGCATCACAGGTTAAATTGCAATAAAGAACTGAAAGCATAGGGCAAGATGTACTTACCTCTTCCTCCCATTCCTTTTTCCTACAGTACTTCACCTCCCTGCCACTTTCTAGGTGGTTGTTTAGATTACAAACATGGCTGCTGGGGCCAGTGGTTGAAGAAAATGTATTTCTGGGGTTACAGAATCTGATGCAGGATTCTGTAATACATCAGGAGGATCTGTTCTTGGATAGCCAAATTAAGTAGGGGGGGATGAACAGAATGTTCATTTAGTTTTTCCTGCTTGAATATTCCCCTTCTGGTACTCCATTGCCCAATAGGAAAGACTCACATTGTGGAAGGATGTTGGGGTAGCAAGAAGCAGTGGAGGATTCTAATGAAAATGGGCAATGAAAACTGAAGAGGGGAAATACAAGCTGTTGTCCTGCCCGAGGCAAAGCAGCGGCAAATGATGCTCCTCCCTCTACAATTCAAGGTGCAGAGGACTAGAAGAAAAACCAGCCTCCCTATTTTTACATAGGAGAAAGGCAAACTCATGAGCATTTATCCCCAGAGCAGACTCTCCCTCTGTCTGAATGTGATGGTTTGAAATAATCCTCTATGAGGAAGGAGTAAAAATGTAGAAGGCAGCAACTGGGAGGGGTCTGAGGAAGAACTAAAGTAGGAGATTGTTGGCTGTTTGTTTACCGCAGTTCCAGACCCTGGGGGGAGGGTCATTCAAATCAGAAAGGACTTAGGAAGAGCATGAAGGTAGAATGGGCTGCCCTGAAACCTCATTGTTTTGGGGCTCCTACTCCCAGGAATTTTGCCTGTGGAGTTTCAGGGTATATTATGGGAGTGGATGTCCTACAAAACCCAAAGCCCCAAACCTTGTTCACTTTGATAAACTATATATTGGTAGATAGAGGTCTACCTCTGTGGAAATAATGAAAAATAGGTTCCCAGTGTTCCAGAGACGACAGTGCTGGCACACAGCCAAGCCCTAATAGTTCTATGGAATCATTTTGTGATTTCTGGGCCCCATCAGGAATGAAGTTTAATTACTTGTTCCTATCAGTCTGTCAGAGTAATTGCATCTTGAGGCCGTCTAGGTAGCTTTTGTATGCATGGAATTGTCTGCAAACTTTTGAAGTTCCTGCAGCCCTGCTGTCACTTCAGATTGGGTTAACAGGTAGGAAGTGTTGGGGAACAATACGGATTGGCATGTTAGCAAGTGGGTTTCATCATACCAGGTGCTCCACTGTTACCAGGTTGTTCCTTCTATTAGTGAAACCCAACTGTCTTCCAGGTGAGTAGCTGAACATACAGTATTAAAATACCAACCACATGCCTGCTCACAGTGAAACTTGGATAGATATGATTCAGTTGTTGAGGCCTTCCAGAATGTCTGGAGGTGTGTCTGATCCAGCCCAGTAGGACTTTAAAACAGGACTCCACTTTCTTCTAGGCTTGACTGGTGAGACAAACAGAAATACATAAATAAGTGCCATCATCTAAAGATTTTTTTTTGCTTTCAAGGTAGCTTATCTTGCCCCATGGGGCACATTTACTTGTTCAGTCTGTAAATGCAGATTTTAAGTGCACGCATTTGCTAAATTAGTTTGCCATCACAATTTTTCAAAACATACCAGCTGATGGCAGATAAATGCCTTTTGAAGGTTACTTGAGATAATAAAAAGAGCATATAGGGAGCTCCTTAATTTATTGGAGCATTTTTATAGTATATCATGTGGCTAGCATACAGTCAATATTTTTTTTCTTGTCCTGCATCTAGGGCAGGTATAAAAGAAGCAGATGAGAAGAGGATGTGAGGGTAAGGGTTCTAGCCTTGTTAGGAGGCCCCTGTTTTCTCCAGGAAGATCATGCAAAAAAAAAAGACTCTTGTTTGACTTCAGACTTATCAACATTTATTCCTGGAACATTATTCAAATCAAACAAACTTGTTTTAACTGTAAACATCTCATCTTGATACAACGGTGTGTAAAATGGTTTAGCACCTTTAAACAGTTCAGTATCCTCAAGCAGACAGGGTTCTCCATCAAAGCCTTCGCTCACTCCCCTTGACCCCTTCTTGTTGGAATTGGCAACAAGGGCACCCACTCTTCTGGAGGTCCTTCGCTCCATGACCATCTTGGCTCCTTGTCAAAAAGTTCCCAGGCCATCTCCTTTCCTTCCAACTCCTGAGCCCCAATCCATTGGGCCCTCTATCTGAGCTCTCTCCTTTCTAATTCTTTGTCTTCACTCTTGGATTTTCTTATATCTCCAATATGATGCTTCTTTTCTGTCAGCTACTCTCCTTGTACTTTCTGCCTTTTCTGTGGTCCACTGGTTCTGAAGGTTCTGACACTCTTTTACCTTCCTTCCCCTTGTCTTTTCCCTGACCAATTCTGGTCGTCTTTTCCACCTTAATCACTGGGCCAATCCACTCTTCTTTAATCTTCACCTCCTGTAGCTGTCATCTTATTTCCTACCCTGTAATTTGGCCCAGGTCTGTGTTTTTCCCTAAGTCCTCTTCTCCTTCTTCAGTTCCTGGTACGTCACCCTGTAGGTTCCCCATGTTTTTGGTGGTTTTCTTTGGTGGAGCAGATGGCACTCGGGCGGAGAAGCTTTCCAATCCACCTTGGCCTCCACAGAGAACAACTTTTGTTTATTGCCTAATCTGAGCCTATGTGATGTTGTGTTTAAAAGAAACTGTAGGCTTGTGAGCTTGACATAAAGTATATCAATCTAGACTATAGGGAGACTGGGGTATCACATGGAATAGGAAAAAATGTAAACATTCTTGAACATCAACGCATAATTGGTGTATGCAGATGTCACAAGAATTCTGCCTTTTTGAGGATAAGGCAATGTGTTTGTGCATAATCTCTGACTGCTGTTACTGCAAACGGAAACAGCCACCAAAATACCCTGAAGATGTAGTCTTTCAGTCTATAGTTTTGTACTTCTGTCCCCAACAACATATTGTGGATCATTCCTCTGGGCTTCTGGGGAAGCTACAAGGCAGAGTATGTCACACAGACGTCATGGTAAATAGACCATGGATGGAAGGGTCTTATTTGTTTAAATTAAAGGTCCACGATTTTCAGTGGGGACAATCCTTGTCTCATGCCCTTATGCCTATTAATCCAGAGTGGTAACAATTTCTCTTTCATCACTGTGTACAGAGATCTTAAAAAACTTAATGAAGACTGCATCAAAACACTTTACAAATACTGTACTAAAATAGTGTTTTTCTTCTCCACCCACCCCCTACCCCTTTTTGAATTGGGCTGTCATTTCTCATCTAAGTTTTGTTAACTGAGGCAGCAATCCTGTATATGATTAATCTGGAAATAAGCCCCATGGCACTTGATTACTTTAGAAAATTACAACCACACCTTTTAACCTCTAGGATAGCTTCCAGAATAAGACAACAAAAATATCATGATATACTTTAATATGTTTGTTACCACAGCCCTGAATATAAAAATGAACAAAAGCATTAGAGCAGTAAACTAAAGAGGGACATAAAAACAACCCAGTCAGATTTTTACAAAGGCATATTCTCAGCAGAAGATTAAACAGAGTGACGTCTTTGGAAAACTCCAAGAGGAAAGAGGCAAATCATCCCTCTTTTAGGAGAGAATTCCATGATGTGAATACTACTACCTCGAAATTCCGGTCATGCATTTCCAAGTGAGGGGATTCTTGGGATAAGCAGGGCCTCCAAAGCTGAACAAGCTCTTTTGTGCAAGAGAAGACAGTCCTTCAGGTAAATGGATCCCAAGTTCTTTAGAGCTCTTTAGGGAATAGCTGGCATTTTTGACTTGTGTCCAGAAACAATTTTGTAGCCAGCACAAATGATAAAGAACTGATGTAATGTGTTCTGAAAAATGAGCACCCGAAACCACTCTGGCTATTTATTTTATGCTGGCTTTCTCCAAATACGCTTTAAGGATGACTTGATATAGAGCAGACTGCCAGTCGTCTGACATGGATCTGACTGGATCTGCATGATCCATGAAAGAAGGCAGCTGAACTGGAATGAAAGTTCAGCATTGGCCACAGACAACGGTTGGGTCCAGGAGCCCCCTGATCCTTCAAGAACCACCTAGCTTCATCCAGTACAGACTGTATCTCCAAGGCCAGATCCTTCCCACCAGATTAAGACTCAGTTGATCAGCCTGAATAAAATCCCATCATTTTGCTATGACAATTTAATGTCCAATCTACTTTTTTTCTCCTTTCCTTGCTACCTCTTTTATCCTTTCTGCAAAGTCACTGATCTCAATGCTTGGCAGGAATTTCTTTGTCATTCATATGGGTGCCATCATTCCAGCTATCCTGCTGTCCACTATAATGCATTTTTGATCTTATTTCTAAGAGGAGCCATATAACACCAGTAGGATGAAATCTAAACAGAAAATTATTTTTGTAAAAAAAAGTTACAACTCCCCCACTCCCTTGAACAGGAAGAGAGTGAACTCATACTTAGCCCAGGACTTTGAACTAAACTCTATCTTTGGCATCCTACCCTATCAACACAACCACTGATGGATAAGTAGTTTGGAAAACTGGTTCCAAAACATGAACCAGCTGTGACCCTTGAATGTTATTAGATAAAGTGTTCTGCTTATATACCACCCCATACCACTTAAAGTAGTCTCTGGGTAGTTTACAGTTTAATTACAATATGCAAGCTACATAGATGTCAATTTCCATCAGCTTTAGTCAACTTGAGATAATGAGATGTGTAGTCCATGTACTTTGTGTCAAAAGTTGTATAAATATGAGGCAAAGAATGGTTCCTCTTTTTATTTAAATGTCCCACATTTATCCTATTGTACTGGACCTTTTAATTTGAAGAAATATCGCCCAATTGGTGAATTGGCATTCTTTCTGTATTTCATTCCCCCTTAGTTGCTCCCCCCTCATCTTATACATAACCATCCAGTGTTAAAATTAGGATGTAGTATAACAATGGTATTAATTACCTTGAAATATATGCATATCCACATTGTGAATGATGCTATTTCTGTTTTCTCATGTGAACCCAAACTGAACTGGCTTCAGTGTGCAGAACAAGCGACTAAAAGCTTTTTGGCTTAAGCCCCAGCTATGTTGTCAGACACAACTGAACTGGAAGCAAACCAGAAAGAAAGAAAAACAGTTTTTGCTTAATATCCTCGATACTGGGAAGAAACCCATAGATCCCCAATGTAATTTTAATATATTAATGAGAAAGAAGGATTAGAACACTTTTATTTTCACTCTGTTCACTGAATTCAAATATTCTTATCAGTTAGAATCTTCTTAGGTATCTGTTTACCTCAGATATGCTTATGATAACGGGACCTGGTTTCAGAAGGAAGTTTCTGATATGCAGAAAGCCTTAAGTCCTAGAACAGGGGAGAAAGTACAACTGATATAGACTGCTTCTCTCTCTCTCTCTCTCTCTCTCTCTCTCTCTCTCTCTCTCTCTCTCTCTCTCTCTCTCTACACCCCGCTTAAAGCCATCCTGTTCCCAAAACCTGAAGAGAGAGACAGAGAGGGAAAAAAGATGAGAGGTGAGCAACAGGTGTACTGCCTTTCTTCATGGGAACAGTGAGAGCAGAAAGCTATGCGCAATAGCTCTCTCCTGGGAAGGAAGAGACTAGGACCACGTATTAGGGACAAACCCAAATCACTAATAAACTTGCCCTAATTCTGACTGATCTGTATCAGTTCTGGATAAAAGAGGCATGGCCAGACCTAGTTCTGGGGGCAGGCGAAAAATTATGCATTGAGTTGGATGGGATTTGGATTACTTCAATCATGTGTGAGAAGAGAAAAGAAGACATTAAAAATCAACAGGTTTACTGCTCTTCTTGAGGGACTACCACATGTCTAAATTTCACCTACTTCTGTTGAATTGTTTTTAAATTGCAGCCATTTTGTTTTTATTCAGCACAGGTCAGTGTTTTTTTTTTAAAAAATCAGTTTACATTGAGGGCACAAATAGAATTGGATGTGGCACAGATTGCTCCAGACTAAATCAGGATCCATCCTAAGGCTCTGAATTGGTCTCTAAATCAAACTGGGGGACTCACGCACAGCCTTGGACGGAACTAGCTTGAATGTCCTTGTTCTATTTGTCAACATAGTGCTTTTTTCCCTCTCTCGAAGGACCTCAAGGCAGCATATTGTGAAATAAGTTGTGCCAGCCATTCTCAATCTTTTTTTGGTTACGTATCTTGAAGGAGCTCTTCTCATGTTCCATACCCCCTCCCCCAGGCAAACAAGGATACAATACAAACATATCTTTCAAAAATTTCTCACATCTTCCAGTCAGTGGCTGCTTCAAATGTGCCAGGCCCTACCTCCAGGGGGACATGTTTATACCACTCATCTGACCAAAGGCCACTCGGGGCGGTTTACAATTTGAGAACATAAATAAACACAACTATAAATATAAAATACACATTATTTATATAAAACTGATAATAACCAAAACAACCAAAATTATCAATAAGCATAGTCCAATCCGAAATAACACAATACTGAAGAAATGTCAAAAATAATATTAAAAAAGCAAGAGGCGGAATAGAAACTCTGGGTCAGGACCAGCGAATTAATTGTCTCCTGTTGAGAATGGCCAGATTAGACTGTGGGTGTGATTAGACAAGGGGATTTGGAGCAATCTGGGTTGTGTTTAAAAGGGTCTTATCTTTGGTGCAAGACCTTTTAACTCACACTTGAGCGAGGCTTCCATTCACATGGGGAGAGGTTCCGTCTCTCATGAGAAGGATCCAGATAGCACTCCAGATTGCTCCAATTTCTCCCCTTTTTAGCTGTTATTCTGCAGGCCTCAGCAACTTCCCCCCTTTTTTGGTTCATTTTAGTAAGTGGCATAATGTTACAGCATTACATCAACCTAACATGGATACTTAATATTCCCTGTGTCACTTCGGAGAATATTGTCAAAAATGGCCAGAAGAGGGAAACTGTGGAGGGTTTCTTCTGTCGTCCAGTCCACTGCAGTAGATGTTGTTGGGCTCTCACCAAAGAGAACACCATCCACAGCTATTATTTGAGAGCGAACTAAGCAGCCACACAGACTGTAGAATGGGATAATCAGGAGCATTCCCCATCAGATCAAATAAACGTCTGCCAATAAAGGAGAGGAACAGCTTGCAAGAGAACCCCCCAAAACACACACACACACACACACACACACACACACACACACACACACACACACACACACACACACACACACACACACACACACACACACACACACACACACACACACACACAAGGAACCAAATAAAAAGCTAGATATTTGTCTGGATACCAAAACAGTCAAGATATTCAATTCTCAGTGTTCCCCAACTGGTAGTTTGCAAAATGTATGTAACTAAAATCTCCATCATCCTCAGCCACCAGAGCACTGGCTTTGCTAGCTGGGAATGATAGGAGTTGTAATACCATGCATTTCCAAGGCACCAGATAGGAAGGATTAGCCCAATGATTACAGATCAGTTAGCTTGTGTGCATTTAGGGTGGAAAATACTGTAGCAGTCTGCATTTTTCAAACACAGTTTGTGCCATGTTAATTTTAACTTCTTCTGGATCATTTTAGGATTGGTGGGTGACGGAAACACTGTGTGTACTGAGTGCCTCGATTTCTGCAGGAATTTTGACAACCTCCCCCATGACATTGTTGTGGCAATAGCAAATTGTGGAGTAAATGATGTTATTGTTAAGTGGGTGTGGTTGTCACAGCTGTATGAAAAGCATGCTCATCATCATCACCCTGAAGAACAGTGAAAAATAGGAAACCATAGATTAATAGAGACTTGTGTTCTGTTTTTAACCTTTTAAAAGCATTTTCTCTGGATGCACACAGATACATTTTTGTACAAAGGCTGATACCTCCCTGAGCAAGGGCTTGAGGAGGTTTCGGAAGCCAGAGCTCTCCTCTCCACCAGGCAAGAGGGCTTCTCATTTGTCTGTATGAAAACTCTGAGCTTCCTTTAAAGGTGCCGGAATGCCTTTTCCAGCTGCCAGTAGAACAGGGGTTCCCAGTATTTTTTGAGTTGTGACTCCTTTTTATAATAGCTAAATAACATTCAACCTGCTGCCTAGATGCCCTAAGCACATCCAGCCTCACCTGATTTCGGAAGCTAAACAGAGTCAGCCTTGGTTAGTACTTGGATGGGAGGCCACCAGGGAATACCAGGTACTGTAGGCGCCTGGTGGAGGAACTGGAAAACCACTCCAGTATTCCTGCCAAGAAAACTCCATGGACATGGAGTCACAAAGAGTCAATCACGACTGTAACGACGCCACACACACACATACATACATACACACACACAACCTTCAGCCCACTACTATATATGTATAAGAAGATCTTTTTAATGGGATAAAGCCATCCATTTTCAGAAGGCAGAAGTTTCTTTCTCCTCCCAAAGGGTGTATTTCCCATAATATACCTATACACTAACTGTAATACCAGGCTCCAAAAGTTCCAGGAAGAAATTATTTAACAAGGTCTACAACCTGCAGCACCCCTACAATCCATGTTGCTATTCCCTGGGGGGAGGGAGAACAACCGTGAGGTAGGATAAAACTGCACTACAGCTTCTGCTTTTGTGCACTATCCCCAATTCAGTGTTGGAGCTGTCCACAGCACCACTGCATAAGAACATAACAGCCTTGCTGGAACAAGCCATAGCTCATCCAGTCCAGCATTCTGTCTCAGGGTATTCCCAAGCAGATGTCTTCATCTGCTTATGATTCCCCGCAAATGGCATTGAGAGATATCCTGCCTCTCTCTCCAACCCTGAGGTTGTCCTTAGGCATCCATAATGATAGCCATTGACACCCTTGTTCACTATTATATGGGACTCCAACCAATGTTTCTGTGTGAGGATCATTCAAAGAATATGAAATGTAATAGAAATCAGAAATGACAATAGGAGGGTGCAGGGGTTCTGCACTGAGGGTCTGTCACCAATGCTGTGAACAGACAACCAGATGGAAGTTATCCCAGACACCTTGAACAATCTGTTACCATCATGTGCTGCAAGATAGTTTTCAAGATGTCTTGTTTTGAAGAGCAAGCATTCAGTTATGAACAAAACTGGATGTGCATGTTGTAAGTACTGCTTAAGAGCTGTGTTTAATCAGAGCAATTTATCCCATGCATCAATTTGTCAATTTGACTATTGGTAACTGGACATGGAAAGTCAGTTTGCTCAAAGTTTAGTCCATGTTGTTGAAAGGAGGAACACTTGCAGAACAAGGCAGAATTGCAGAAAAGCAGCAGAATGTAATAATGTTTATGAAAACTATTATTTTTGTCATTTGAAGTGTTTTGGAAACATTTGCCAGTGGTGTTGGTGCGAAATGTTTTCCCCCCTTAATTGTCCTGTATTTTAACCGAAAACAACACTAATAGGAAGAACAACAGACATAACAAAGCACGACAGAATAGTTAACTGTTTACTTATTGAATTTTATTTATACAAGCCTGATATACTGTATAACCCTTCCCCCTGGATAATCTCCGCTTGCTAGGATGGCAAGGACTTTGAGTCAAAAGTGGACCAGTTTTGATGCTTCCTCTATTTTGGTTTTGTGAACTAGTGAGACTATTGAAGCTTGGCTTATGAATGCCTTTCCTTTGTTTTTATTAAGTGTAATGAATGAATGCCCTGTTTGTTAGCTGTGAAGTTATACAGGCATCCAGTAGGCCACAACCACACTGAAAAAGATGATTAGCTAGCTTTAAAAATATGCTAGACATACTCAGTCTATAACATTTGGAACAGCTGGTTGCCTGTTGAACCCCACAGAATTTTTCTATTTGAGCAGGGGTTTGGTGACAGAGGGGTTATTCCAGTATAGCAGATCTACTGTGTGTAACATAAAGGACAGGTTCCCCCATGGTGAGTGATTATGTCTTGTCCCTTTTCTTGGCAAACAATTCAGCTCCTGGTGGAGAGTGTAGTGACAACCAAAGTGCAGTGGTTTCTAGCTAGTGCATTGCAGATCAAGGCCCCTTCCCTACTGCACTGATAAATCTAATCAACGCAGCAGTTCTCTGCGGTTTACCCCGGAGCATGAAATAGAAGCCCAGACCCACTAAACAACTTGCATCATCTAGCCAGAAATAGATAGTCTGGCAAAGTAGAGGACTGACCGACAGATTCACATTCCTTCCTATCCGGTTCTACTTCATGGACCATTAAAGCTCTTGCCATACAGCAACACTTCTAACACTCACACAGCTCTTAACAGCAGAGTTAAACTGGAAAAGCACTGTTTTTGAGCAGCTGCTTTCTTCAGTTATCTCCTGGTCCTTTTACCAAACTATTTATCACATCATGAGCATATGCTCATTTCATATTTTTGATTTTTTAAATCAAGTTTAAGAATAGCTTGATACTGGGCAGTGAGAACTGAAGAAACTGCCCCTGCTCCATCTTCAGCAAGACATTCAAATGGCAAACCTCCCTAGACAAAACCAGTTGGCTGCTAGGACTACCCTTGACCACAGTTCTTCTTGATGGCCCCACATCTTTCTAGTTTTTGAAGCACTACCTTTCATGGGGGTGGGGTGGGGTGGGGGAACCATGCTGAAAACTTTGTAGCCATCCAGGTGAGGCGGTTTCTGTTTAGAACTCATGTCTGGACCAGATAATGGACTTGATGAGGGTTAATAAATTGAAACTCAATCCAGACAAGACGGAAGTGCTGTTAGTGGGTGCTTCGCCAGACAGGCTAGAGGGCCACTTCCCTGTCCTGGATGGGGTTGCACTCCCCCTAAGGGACAGGGTCCGCAGCTTGGGGGTGCTCCTGGACCCTGGTCTAACTCTGGAAGCTGAGGTGGACTTGGTGGCCATGGGTGTCTTTCTCCAGCTGCGGAAAATATATCAGCTGCACCCCTACCTGGACGAAGGGAGCCTCATGACAGTTACACATGCCGTATTGATTACTGCAATGTGCTTTACGTGGGGCTGTTTTTGAAGACGGTCCGGCGATTGCAACTGGTTCAGAATCGTGCTGCGCGGCTGGTGAGTGGCAGGGCTGCCAAGGAACACATCACACTGATTCTGTATAAACTTCATTGGTTACCAGTTGCTGCCCGAGCCCAATTCAAAGTGCTTGTTTTGACATATAAAGCCCTAAATGGCTTAGGACCTAGATACCTGAAGGACTGCCTCCTTCCATGTGAACCTACCCGGCAGTTAAGATCTAGTCAGGGAGCTCTCCTGAAAGAGCCATCCCTCAAAGAGGTGAAATGGGTGGCTTGCAGGTCTAGGACCTTTTCAGCAACTGCCCCCAGACTATGGAATGCCCTCCCAAGTGAGATCCGCCTGGCACCGACATTGATAACGTTTTGGCGCCAGGTAAAAACCTTCCTGTTCCAGACGTTTTTTAACTGATGATTGTGGGTCCTGATGGCAATTTTAGTATTGTGTTTTTAATGTATGGTATTTATTGCATTTATATGTTTTTATTATTCTAATTTTATTGTAATTTCGATGTTTCAATTGTCTATTTTGATTGTGAGCCACCCAGAGACCTTTGGGTAGTGGGTGGCATACAAGCTAGCTAGCTAGCTAGCTAGCTAGCTAGCTAGCTAGCTAGCTAGCTAAATAAATAAATAAATAAATAAATAAATAAATAAATAAATAAATAAATAAATAAACCGGATCAATGGTGGGCAACACATTTCTAGTGACTCCTTTCCACTACCTTCCAACAAAAGGAACAGATACAGGTTTATAGTTTAACAAAGCCTTTTTGCTTCCCTTCCCCTTTCTGCCTAAGAAGATCAAACAGAAGTAGACAAAATTTTCTGGAACCTAGATCAGTCGAGCGATATGTAGCAGCAGAAACTAGCCTTCCCTGGATCACACCACTTGAGTTTTAAGGAATGGAATCATATGGTCAAAGGCTTCTCTATGTATCAGCTAAACATGGAAGGCCTGTATAAAGAGCACAAAATATATCTTAAACAGAATAAACAGGCTGACATTACCAAAACCAGCAAATTAACATGGTGAGTGGGGCAAATTGCTGCTGTTGTACTAAATTGAAGGGTTAATTTGTGCTGTGGGTTGTCATGTGGTATCCTGGCTCACTTGAAGCAATTGTGTTGTCTGGAGAAACTTATAGTCCTCCACTTACCACCAATGAGAAGATAAAACAGCCTTGTACAAAAGTGGATTGCTAGAGACTGGCATCAAACTATGAAGACAGAAAACATCAGGTATACTTTAAAAAAACACTCGTGGATCGAAATTACATAAATTAACAGAACATTCTGATATAACTCTGGAAAATAAGGGTCAGCTTTTCTTCCCCTACCCCCTCACCTCATACACCTTAAAAAGTGTTAGCTTCTAGGATAGCTAATAGTGGTTAGCAACATCATCAGGTATATGTTTTCTGTTCTGGAATCTGAGCAGACTGTCAGCTACACATTTTGGACAGGGGATCATTTAAAGGTCATATTTTCCCTCTGCTATTTGTTTGCTCTTTGCTGGAATACAAAGGCCTTGTTTCCTCTCCAGTTATACATAACAATGATACGGAAGAAGAAAACCCCAATTCCCTGTTGTTGTTTTTTATAAAGCCAATTCCAACAATTCAACTAGAAAGTCATTCCTTGCTGCTTCTCTTTGTATACATCTTTTTTTAATGTATTGAAAGATTGGTTTCAGGAAGAGGGGAGTCCGGAACATTGTTCTTACATTATTACAGAGCAAAGGGTAGAATAGCAAATGGACTGTGGTTCCTGTTATACATTTCCCAGTAAGTTAATTGGGTTGTAACCCTCTTGGCTGAAGTGCTGTGGCATACCAGAACCATGTCACCTTTTCAAGAAATTAGTTGCTCTTAGGTGCGATATAGGGACTACAGTTGAGCTGGTGGGCATTTGGACTGCACCTTCCTGTGTGTATATGTTTGTGCAGTTATTTCCAGGAGTCACACTGCATTTCTCTACACCCATTCAGCGAGGCAGATGCAGACAAAACATGCTGTTCTGTGCTCAAAGACTCTGCAGGTAATCTCCATTAAAGTACATTGTCTGCTGCTGCAGTGAGTTAAAGCAGCATTGAAGCAGGAAGAAAACACATGGACCAGTTCCCATTGTGTTGTCCACAGCCTCCATCAATAATATATAAAGAGAACCATTTCGCTCCTTCGTGGCAGTCATGGCTGTGTCGCAGGATCTGCTTGGCCTTCTCCATGGCAGAGTGTTGTACTAACCACCACTTGCATCGTTCGCTCTTCTCTCAGAAAATCCAACTTCATTTTGTACCTCTCTGGTCTCTGCATATCGGATGCACTTGATACACAGCCTGCTGGGGAGATGGGGTGTTTGTGGAAGGAGGTGAATGTTTCTGTTTATAATCTCCCTCTTTCCAGTATTCTGTTGCAAAGGTAATTAGGAGTCTTGAGATAGCTCCGTCTCTATCTTTGAAGCAACGAGGCTCATAAAGCTTGATTCAGGGACCTTGTTATCTTTATTTTTTTAAAAAAAACATTTTTATTTAACTTCCATGAAGTTACCATGGTTACTCAGATAGTTGGTGTCTTCTTTGCCTCCCTTTTACCTTAAATGCAGCTGTGCTGCCATTAAGAATTAAAACATCAACAGCGGGAACCTACCCAGTGCCAGCCAGCCATAAATCCTGTTTATGTTCCTCATGGAGAGGGAAGCTGCAGTGGCGGCAGTTCGGTGGGATTATGGAATGGAGGAATGTTTTAATGCAGTTCTCTTGGGGTGCTGGGAATGGTAAAATGTTTGTCTCCCGTGCTAGAATAATTACAGTCAGCAGAAGAGAAAAACTTAGAAAAGGCTGCAGCATTCATCTATATCAGAGAGAAAAATTTTACTCCCCTCCCAGCAGAGTTACTTTGCTTCCTTGCTGTGCCTGTCAGTTCGGCAACAAATTGATGCACTGCACTCAGCCAGCAGTTGGCTAATGCTGCCACTTTGTCCACTTGTTTTCCTTGCAGTCAGTGGCATTTTGCTTAACTTTGCTACATGCCACTGTCTTTCTTGGCCACCTTGTAATCTTAATTTCTTATGTATGGAGATATACATTGTTCTGCTTCCCTCAAGTATTGACTTCTTTGAAAACTATGGCCAGTCAGGATCTTGGGATGTGTGTCCCCCCCCCCGGTCTTTCTTTCATTCTTTCTCTACTCCGATGCCCTCCCTCGAAATGGCAGGGATTCAACAATGGACTTAGTGCATGCAAAACAGTAGTCTGTCACTTATTTATGAATCCTTCTATGCCTAAAGAGCAGACTATTCAACCTTTTAAAAAAGTATGATATTTGTTTATGTATCTCTGTCTGAGTGCTCACCCCTAGACATTCTCTACTTGGGGAACTGATAAGCTGCCATCTATTTGGCCTGGCTTTCTCATGGTGCCTGGGCATTAGTTTTCCGTCTAATTTGTTAGTGAATTAATTACAACCACCACAACAACCTTCCTCCTAACTGCTCAGTTAGCAAATGATATTGAAACACACATAAAATGATAACACTACAAATAACTGAAATCACATATTTTTAAAATCATAAATTTAAAAACAGCTTCTAAAATGCAATGGAAACAATGCAAAGTCACAGTAAAAGGCAAAATCAAACAAAGTAAAAGTGTTCTGCTTATATATCGCCCCATACCACTTCAGGTAGTCTCTGGGCAGTTTACAGTTTTAATTACAGTCTGCAGGCTACACATCCCCCCCCCCCGGGACCTCAGAAGGATGGAAGGCTGAGTCAACCATGAGCCTGCTACCTGGGATTGAACCCCAGGTCGTGAACACAGTTTTACCTGCAGTACAGGCATTTAACCACTGTACCATGAGGCTGTTTATCTGGAGGTTGAGTCATGGCTACAGGACTTCTTTTTGAGAGGACTTGCACTAGCTGTATTCAGACCGATGCAGCCGTTTGGATGAACAGCGAAACATTTCTATCTTTCAAAAAGAAGTCCAGTAGCCATGACTCAACTTCCAGATAAACTCACCTGGATGACTGAGAATCTTCACAGACATGAGGCTGTTTATTCTTCCTGCCATTTCTATAAATGCATACATTTCTAACTGAAGGAAAAAAATCTGGAGGACATCAGTCAGAATCTGTGGTGGAAGGGAGTTCCATTACTGTGATGGCCCCATCCAGAAAGCCTTCCATTACTGGGATGGCAACATTCAGTAGTCACATGGATGACTACTGCTCTTTGGGGGCACTACTATCAAAGCTTCTGCAGCTGCTTTTACATACTGGCTAAATCAATAGTAGGAGGTAAAGGGGCTAGTCTTCCCAAGGTGTGGGATCTGAGATGTACAGGACTTCGTGTGCTGCTAACACAAGTTGGGGCCCGACCAGTGGCTGTCCTATCAGTCAGTAGAGAGCTTTCAGAACAGATGTGATATGCTTAGTCCTCAGTCTCCTGTCAGTCACCCCCAGCTTTTCAGTAGATTATCTTCAAGGGAGCTCCTACTTAGAATGCACTGCAATAGCCCAGTCAGATAGCATAGGTTTTGATAGTACTCTGGTGCCCATTTTATTCTAGTTCAGGAACAGCTGTAGCTTGTGGGCCAATCTGTCAGAAGCAATCCCCATATTATATATTAGACAAAATCTTGTTACATAAAGTTATATTGGCATAAACCAGACCCAGGGCTGGAATTAATTAAACTCATTGAAAGTTTTGTATATCCCATTTTAAAAACTCCTGCTTGTCCTGATGTCCTACTATGAGATGTGTTCCACAATATGGAAATCTAGGATTTATTTGGAAACCCTAAGCATATTTCACTTGGGAATCTAAATCCCATTGGATCTGAAGGTCTGTAGTTCTTAGAAAACATGTTTAAAATTAATTGCATAACAAAACTGGACTTTGTATTTCCTGAGCAATTGCACCCTTTTCCTGGGTGGTTACATACATGTAACCAACTTGGATGCCATGGCTGGTGCGCACATGGAAAAAGTAATTATATAGGAAGAAGCCTAGTAGCGATGGCATTTTGCAACAGACAATAACTGTGCCTTTTCATCTTTGTCTTTAGTTTTCTTACTTTTTTGTTCTTTATCAATCCTGCTTTTGGTATTAATTACAAAAAAAAAATCCCCATACAACCTAAGTAGCACTGTTGAAGGGGTTTGAGGTGGAATAATTGAAATTTCGGCTTTAACCTTCACTGTGATGTTTGTTAAATAATTAGTTGTCTTTTATTCTTTTAAATTGTCTCCCTTCAACTCTTCCCCCTCCAGCTTTTTAAAAATAAGGGAACAATTTTTGCTTACATATCTCTCCTCCTTCCTTGCCACTGCCTATATTTCCACCTCCTCCACTTCTTTCATTCTTTGAACTCCCCTTTTCCTCCTCCTTCCCAATGAAAGATTTTTTCTTTTCTTTTCTTGCTGTGTCAAGGCAATGTGGCCTGGTTCTGTAATAAAGAGACGGTTTATTAGAATTAAAGCCTAACAGTCTTTAAAAAAAAAAAGCAATCTTGGCAAGATTGAAGCCAGGGGGGAATTGTAAATTCTCAGCAAAGACCTCATTTAAAGGCTGGAATGAAAACACATGCATAGGTGCAAGCAGTATTAACCCCCCCCCCACGCACACACAGAGACACACCCACTACCCCCCACCCACTAAAGGAGAAATGTTTTCATTTAAAATTAAAATAAGCATACATGAAGGGGGAAAGTGATTTGAAGTGTATTTCCCCCCCCTTCTTTTCTGGAGGTATCAGCTGACCAATGTTAAGCTGATCTTTTGGGTTTATTGTTTCTCTTCTAGAAGAATTTTCAACAAACCAACAAACAAAAAGCAAGCTCGACCTTGGCACCATTCAGTGCACTGATTTAAATATTGAGTTTGCAAGAGCTGAGCATGTCCTGTTGAAGAGAGGACATTTTGGAAATTGCTCCGTCATAGGCTTTCCCTATGCTGGAAATAGCTTGATAGCAAGCAGCAACAAAAAGAACAAGTAATATATAGATCAACAGTGTTTTTTTCTTCCCCCTTCCATATAAGGAAGAAGTTCCAAGCCTGGAGACCCCTTTATTGTTTTTAACCTCTTTCCAAAATACACTTTAGTGTAAAATATCCACTTCTGCTTATCCACCCTCCTACCTGCTAATTTTTCAAGAGAAAATTACTGCCATCCCTTATAAATTGATTCATCCCTTCGATGTTCTTTTCCCATGCATAATCAGGCATAGCTAGGAGTGAGAGAAAAGATGATACTCAGGTGACACTTGGGAAGTTTATGAAGAGACCTAGTTCCCCACTGTGGTTAAGAAAGTGATTGCCTTCCAAGGTCAGGAGAACAAGCATCATAACACATCCATAATTCTATTTCACATACACCCCACACTCTGTCTTCTCAAAATGCCACTCGAGTAACAATTTTCTGTGGAAAAAAGGTAGAGTAGGAGAGAAGTTTCTCTCTTCATCCACTGGAAAAACCTTTGGAATTTGGAGTTATGTGAGATTTTCAGTAGGAAAAAAATGAAGGAATTTGAACCTGTTAAGCTATTTTTAGTTAAAACTCAAGAGCAACTAGAGCAGTGGTGGCCAAACTTTGGCCCTCCAGATGTTTTGGACCACAGCACCCAGAATTCCAAGCCTGTATTGCCAATGACAAAGGACTGTGGGAGTTGTCATCCAAAACATCTGGAGGGCCAAAGTTTGGCCACTACTGAACTAGAGCCTCCAGTAGGTCTAGATTTTACAAAAATATTGCAAAGCAAACAAAGCAAAGTGTGCTGCTTATATAGTACCCCATAGCACTTAAAGTACTCTCTGGAAATTTACAATTTAATTATGGGCAACACATTGCGCCCTGCCCTACCCCAGTGAGTTGCGTGCTCAATTTATTAAACTCGGAAGGACTGAAGATCGAGTCAGCCTTGAGCCAGCTACCTGAGCCTGTCAGGATCAAACTCAGTTCATAAGCAGAGTCCTAGCTGCAGTTTTACAGTTTAACCACTGTGCCATGGGACTCTTAAAAGGAGTCCTGTTAGATAGCATGTGTTATGCGTGTTCATCCATGTACAGTGAAAATAAAGATGCTATAAGCAGGAAGGAGTGAATGATAATTTATGCATGCTCCACAGTTCCCTTGGCCTGAAATCTGCACTCTCCTGGGAACAGGTGATGACACAGATAATATCTGATACAAATGCAAGCATTTCCTCCTCTGAAATGTCTGCAGGCCAGTTGTCAGAGTGACAATTATACCAGAGAGTCCTTGATGCTTAGCTGTTTATTAATCTTGTGCATCTGGAAATGATGACAGTAAGTCAAGGGATAGCTTCCATGCAGGAAATTTGCACAGTTTTAGAATTGGGTTGAAAATCCCTACTGAATCCAGTTTAACTCTGCTTTATTGCTAGAGGCGGAAATTTCCACAGCTGTGTTGATATGTACAAAAGTGAACAGTGGGAGATATTCCAGAGGAAGTTTTCTTCATTATCAGTATTAGTTCCAGCATTTTTCACTCTGCTGATTTTTCTCTCTCAGTCATGACTATAGCAAGGAAAATGTGGATATTTCTTTTGTATTTCAGGAACTGAGGCTCAAAAAAAGAAGGAGAGCAGATTTCTTAAGTAAGATGTACTAATAAAGCTATAGATGTTACTAGTTTACATATACTCACAGCATTCCTTTTTAGTTTTAAAGGGGTAGGGACGAGACACAAGTAAGAAATACACAGAAAGAAATTGTCTCAGCCAAAGGCTGCCATATCAAAGCTATTCACACTTCTTTCCTAATATGCATTTTTCTTAAATGTGGAAGTTGCCATGTCTTGATTCAAACTATTTTGACAACCACATAAAATAAAATAATTGACACTATCTAATTTCCAATGACACCGTCAAGATATATACAAATATACTCAGTCACAAATCATAATTTGGCTTTCTACTGCAAACTGTCAGCGTGTTTTAAAAATAAACCTATTGGGGCCTTTTACAGTTGTAAAGAAAAAAATGACGTGTTGGCCTTCTAAATCACAATTGCAGATATTTAGTGTGTGATGCTCCTATAGGATTGTGTTGATATAACTAATTCCGAGTTATGTATGCTCCATAACACCTCTCCTTCCCTTATGTTCTCTGATCGTTTGGAATAACAAAGTTATACCATACACATTTATGTGCTGTGAATCCCACACTGCATGTGTATATGCACTTCTCAGTTGAAAACGAGTTGAGAACATAGTCAGAAAATGCAGTTGCAAGGATGCTAATCTGGGCAGAAGGTAAATTCACTCACAGGGGACATCCGTTCATACAGGCAGCCACCTGAACATCAAGGTTGATCGGCTTAGCTGTACCTCTAGAGGGATGGGGATTCAATCAGAAAGTGTTTCTAACAGCTCCACTTTTGAGACCTGTTCCGAAATAGGTCTTGTTTGGTTTGTTGTGAAAGAGAGAATGCTCTTTACTTTTCAGAATGTACCCATCTCAGGTATTGTATAGGGATTGCTCACAGAGTGCAGGGGTGTGAACCCAAGAGGGGCTGGAGGAGATTCCTGTAGCCCGTAGGAAGGAGAGTTGGCCGCATTCCAGAGATTGAAGTCAATATTTGTCTTGCTCTGTGTTCCTCTGCTCTGGAAAACAAATTTCCTCCTCCCTTTCCCCCCCATTCCTTTTGGGTACCCAATCGGTGTAAATGTTTCCTCACCACTACCACCATGCTTCTCTAGTGGGATAAATAGTGAGTCTCACTCCAAGCTGCCATAGACATTGTATACAGACCTCGTATCAAATTACTCATTATACTCAGCGGAACTTACTCCAGAAGAGATTGCAAAAATATTGTACTGTGAGCTGTGAGCCACAAAGGTCCAAGTTCGAATCTCAGCTTAACAGAACTCATTAAGTGACTGTAGTGTTGAGAGACACAAAATAAAGTAAGCAATAAATAATCTGAGGAATAACTTCACTAAATAAATGTACATAAAGGGAACACACTTCAAACTGCCTGTGCCTTCCTTTTATGTATTTATTAGTTCCATTCTCATCATTCTTTCAGTGAGTTTAGGATGGAATATGTGATTCCCCACCTCCCTTTATCCTCACAACAACCCTGTGATATAGGTCAAGCTGGGAGAATGGCTCAGAATTTCATGCCTCCTTGGCCTCTTTTACATGCAAGTAAAAAGTAAGCTCATGAAATGGAGTACTTAAGGGACTGAATTTGTGTTTGGGAGATCTAGGTTCTAGCCCCCACTCAGCCATGGATCCTGCAGGATCACCTTGGGCCTCTCACACTCTCTCATCCTGATCTACACCATAAGATCCATTTGCAGATAAGACCTGGGGAGGAGAATATCAAGAGGCACACACCCTGCTTCAAGACGACTGGATAAAAGATGCAAGGCAAAAATAAAACAAAAATAAAAAAGACTTAGCTTTCATGCACAAGTCCACTTCTTCAGACAAAACTACAACTATGGATAAAAGCTGCAATATAATTACAATCAATGAACAAGGGAGCAGGCAGTTATAAAGCAAACAAAAACTCAGTTTACAGTTGGCCTTGAGAGCCTAGTGTGCCTGCAGATTTAATCCAAGTCTGGCAGAATGACAGTTATGGCTGTTTGGCGATTTCCAATGAGCTATTCTGACTTTTAACTCAAGGTTTAATACCTGAGCCAATGTGGACTGGCTTTGAATCAGTTCAAGAAGAAGCAGGCAGTTTTCTGAAGCACCTTCTTGGAGGTGGATTGAATCTAGGGTTTAGTACATGGCTTTCCTAGAAAGGCTGAGTTTAAATATAGAATCATAGAGTTGGAAGAGACCTCAAGGACCATCCAGTTCAACCCCCTGCCGTGCAGGAACCCCCAGCACAGTATTTCCGACAGGTGGCCATCCAGCCTCTGCTTGAAAACCTCCAAAGAAGGAGACTCCACCACCCTCCGTGGAAGCATATTCCGCTGCCAAAAAACTCTAACTGCCAGGAAGTTCTTCCTAGTGTTCAAATGGAATCTCTTTTCCTGTTGTTAGAAACCATTGCTCCGAGTCCTAGTCTCTGAAGCCATGGAAAACAAACCTGTCCTCTCCTCAATACGACATCCTTTCAAATATTTAAACATAGCTGTCATATCACCCCCCCGCCCAGCCTTCTTTTTTGTAAGGCTAAACATTCCCAGATCTCTAAGCTGCTCCTCATAAGACATTTCCTCCAGACCTTCAACCATCTTGGTTGCCCTCTTCTGAACCCGTTCAACGTTGTCAACATCCTTTTTAAATTGAGGAGTGCAGAACTGTACACAGTACTCCAGGTGGGGTCTTACCAGAGCAGAATGGAGTGGTAATATCACTTCCCTTGATCTAGACACTATGCTTCCATTGATGCAACCAAGAATCGCATTGGATTTCTTGGCCACCACGTCACACTATTGACTCATGTTCAATTTGTGGTCCACCAGGACGCCCAGATCCCTTTCACAGGTACTAATCTGATACATAACTAAAAAAATCCAGTTAAAACCCAGAGCACTATAATGCAATTTAAGAAAGGAACAGAATCTGAAAGAGACATTTTCATGGGAAAAAGACTGTTTCCTGAGGGGTTCAGCTGTAACCCCAAAGGAAATTGCCACAGGACTGGTCATTTTAACTAAAATTGATAGGAAACTCAACCCAGGCATTTTGAAAGTATGTGCAGACAAAACATGAAGAGACTCTGGTGACAACTGCCCACCACCACCACTTTCAACACCTGAAAGCAACAGCCTGAAGAGGAAGAAGCTGCTGTATTAATGTGGGCTCTCTGTGTACATAATAATTCCCCTCATTAAAAAAAATCTTATGGGTCACATGGAGAGTCCATGTGGTAACAACAGTCTCCCCCTCTTCAGACTGTTACTTCTGCCACTTGAAAGTGACAATGGAGGAGGCAGAGCTGGCTTATTCCCCTCATCACATGTGCTTCCCACATGCTTTCAGCACATCTGTACAGGTCCAATAGGTACCATTGTATGCTCTCCATTTCTTTCTCTATCTGTGTGTGTGTGTGTGTGTGTGTGTGTGTGTGTGTGTTGTGTGTCTCTCTCTCTCTCTCTCTCTCTCACACACACACACACACACACACACACACACACACACACACACACACACACACACACACACACACACACACACACACACACCACACAGAGAGTGCTTCATTCAGGTGGCTTGTGCCCAGGTTCTGCTTGTTTGTTCATATGGCTATTTATATGCTGCCTTTCAGGGCATGCCCTTACAAGGTGGGTTACATAACCATAAACTGTAAAATACATTAGAGGACAGAAGAATGCAGACTTTACAAGACAACAGTATGCATTTTGAAAAAGGCCTGTTGGTTCAAACCTTTAATAAAACAGCAGTGTAGATTCCAATAAATAAATGATGCTAAAACATTTTAAGAAGATGTTTTCTTAAAAGAAAATCCATAGAAAATAAATTTGAAAAAAAAATGCAATTATATATTTTTAATGCCAGAGCTATATAAATGTCAGTGGGAAGGGGAAGGGTGGGAGTGGTGCCATAATACAAAGCTTTGTCTCCAAGGGAGGGGGTAACAATTCTAGGTATCACATCTAGCATCCATTAATAGTGTTATTTATCCTCCATGAATTTCTCCATTCTCCTATTAAACCCATCCAACTTACCGCTTTATGTTGTGGTAGCAAATTCCAGTTTATATGCTGTACAAAGTGTTTCTTTTTATCTCTTCTCAATTTTCCACCATTCAAATTCGGATGAGGTTCTAGTATTATCATGTGGGTTTGGCAATATTTTATGTTCAGTGCATTCAAGCCATTAATACTTTTGTAACCCTCTATGACTCCCCTTACCACACCCACCTTGGATAAAAAGGTCTGAAAATTATAAAAGCATGAGTGCAGTAGGACCCCCGTATCCACAGGGGATCGGTTCTGGGACCCCCCCCCATGGATAAAGAAATCTGCGGATAAGAGTTAACGCTCTTATATGGGGTAGCAGTGGTGATGAGGAGGAGAAGTGGAAGGAGGTGGCACTGGTGGCCAGGAAGGGGGGCACTACTGCCACCTCCTGGCCCACAACCCCATGCACCCCTGCCCTTACCTCCAGGCCAGGAATCTCCTATGCAGGTAGGAGGGAACCTCCTCGGCAGTGGTAGTGGTGGTGGCTGAAGAGGCGCCCACACCACGCCACTTGCCCAGAACATCAGGGGGGCGACAGAAGAGGCGCCCATGTCACTTACCCAGAACATTGGGGGCAGTGGCACAACAGACACCCACTTCGCACCGCTCACCCGGAACATCGGTAGTGGTGATGGAAGAGGCACCCACATGGACCTACAGATGCCTGCAGGAAGTGTGGATGCTTCTTCCACCACTGCCCCAATGTTCCAGTTGAGCGGCGCAGCGTGGTGTGGGCACCTTTTCTGCTGCCGCCCCCGTTGTTCTGGGTGAGCAACATGGGTGCCTCTTTTGCTGGGTGCCTCTAAAGTGGTCTGGTCACTTTAAGGACCCACATGGCCAACTGGCTTTTGAACTTCCTGCTTGGGTCCCAGGTGGTGGACTGGAAGTTTGAGTGGCAAGTCCACCACCTGGGACCCAAGCAGGAAGTTCAAAAGCCAGTTGGCCATGTGGGTCCTTAAGTTTGAGTGAGAAGTTCAAAGGCTGGCTGGCCAGGCAGGTCCACCACCCCTCTGGAGGGTGCCTGGCTGACCCGCGGTGGCAGCGAGAAGGAGGGTGGATGGTATCTGCAAAAGTAAGTTTTATTTTTATTTCCCCCCCTCCTTGCCACCCCCTGCCCCAGCTGATCACCAACCACGGATAACTGAATCAGCAGATAAGGGGGTTGTACTGGTAACCAATGCAACAACGTAACATCTATTGTCCACCTGCCTCTGCCAAATATCGGGGGGGGGATGTGATACACGAGTTGTAGGTACTATCTTTATAGACCAAGACCATTATAGCTCTCTAGTGTGACCAGTGTAGGTATAACCAAGACAGAAGCTGATGTTTCTAAATAGCTTGTCAGTTTGTTCTTAAGTCCAAACTGCTGGTTGACACTTCTAGCCACCAGTGCCACCTGAATGTCCACGGAGAGTGCCACAGTGTAAGAGAACACCCAAACTGTGATCTTGGTCTCTCCGGTGATGAGCAAACATCTTGACTGCACATCTTCATGTATTTCAGTTGACTTCCATAGTGGTAGTACGTCTGTTTTGTCTGTATTAAGCTTCAGATTAGCTATTCCTGCATATATCTAACCCTCCTACAGACACCCATTGAGGACATCCAGGTCTTGTTCTGGGAACTGGTGTGTGTGTGTGTGTGTGTGTGTGTGTGTGTGTATGTGTTTAAAGGAGGTGCAGAGAGTTTTGCCCACAAGATTGTGATCCCATCCAGATGGCCTCTCCCAATGTTGTGTACATAAATTTAAAAGCATGTGCATAAAATGAACCTTGACATAGGCCATAAGCTTGAGTCATGGATGGAACAGAATTTCCTTCATCAGCTTCTTAGAGATTGATCCTCCATGATGTTCCAGAGTTACAGCAAGGCAGTTCAAACGGATACTGTAATCTGTGGTACTGAAAAACTATTAGGAGAACCTGAAGAATCAGTAGGATTGTAATCTGTTTTCCAATCCTTGGTGTAAATTGTCCTCCAGGATAACCAAAATGCATGCTATGATGTCAATGGTTGTGAATTTAAATATCCTTCTAAACAAGTTAGGGTTGATAATCTGTCACTTTCTGCAGTAGCTTGCCTAACAAAGGCAGGTTAAAAACTGGTCAACAGTTATGACAGATCAGTGGGTCCAGGCCTTATTTTCTTTTTAAAAGGGTTTGGAATGTTCTAACAATCATCTCTTGCAGGATAGTGTGATGTCAATCCCTGAAGGAGGCATTAACGCCCTCTAAAATCCTGATCTGTAAATTCAAGTTGGTGACTTTTCTAAAAACCTTGAGAAACAAGGGTTGAAAGAACAAAATATAGGCATCAAGTCTCCAAACAGCTTGTATACAAACCTAGGTTGCATCCACCAACAAGTTTGGTCCAGCAAGGCAATATTCCAGTCCCATCCATCTCGAACTGTGTTAAACTATGGCACTGGAGTCACTGCAGGTATGAATAACTTTATCCATAAAATGTAAAGCAATTTGGTCACAGTGGGCCTTTAAAAACTCTACACTCTGATTTTCTAAGCCTCTGTGAAGAAGGTCAATAATCACTAAAAAGCAGCTCTGCTGACCAATATTGTTCAGGTGCACTGATAACGAAGACCTAGGATTTCTTCTCTGCTATGATTGCCATGGATGGCAATCAAAGATGGTCTCTCACCCGCACTCAGTTGTGCTTGAAACAAGGATTTTGTTGGCTCTACGATGAGGCTCTACAATGAGGTGAGCAGTCACCTCAGCAGCCTGGGCCATTTCTCCATCCCAAACTAGGGACTGAATAAGATTACCAACTAGCATTTCAGGAAATCCCTTTAAAAAAAACACCCTGGATTCATCTACCTCCAGGAGCTGACCATCAGTTTTGTTCCTTTATTTTTATAAATGTTTACAGATACATATTTATTTTGATTAAAAGTCACAAAAGAGCTAATGGTATTTACAGTTAAATAAACAATGCTGGGCCAGTGCTAGACAGCCTGCAGGAAGCATCTCTACTGACCTCCTCACACACCTATAGGACAAAAGGCTATTAAATGCCTTCCTATGTGATGACCCAACCATCTCCCACAACAATCATACCTCCCTCTGTCCCTTACTTCTTGCATGTCTGAATGCAATTCCCCAAAACACATACTCCCATTGTCTTTTCAGCACCATCCCTACTTTAAGATGGCCTTCTGAAGCATTTCAAACCATCATGTAAGCTCAGTTGCATCAGCATGCCCCAACTACCTGTCCCTGCTGTCACCTAGTTCTGAGGTTATTAAGATGTTCACTCCATGGAGAGACTTAAGCAGGATGTCAAGTAGAACAATAGAATGCTACTTCCTGCTTCTTTTTCTCAATGGGAAGGATGGTTGAAATCCAGATAAATATACCTTATTTTTGAAGTAAATGCTGTAGGTTGCAGATGACATGCTCAGATATCTTGATGATTGGATTTAATCTGTATGACAATAGTGTCCATGCTGGCTCTTCAAAATATATGTCTTATTCCTCTGTTTCTAAACGGAACAACAAATTCAGTGGCCTACTACATGCATTGGTCTTATACATTTAGATATAGCCCCATGGTTGTTGTGACTGGAGGTTTAACATTTCTGGAAATTTTGAAGCTTGGAAAAAAAACCAATTTTCCCATTTCCCTCTGCCCCAGAAAGAAACAGACATTTTTGGAACAATTGAAAAAAAATGCTACATTAGCACTCCTCACCCCCCTTTACAGTTTGAAAGTCATTCTGTTACTTTAGGAACATAAAATATAACTATGGACAATCGGATTTGGCATAAAATTATCACAACTAGCATATTAAAATATAGTGTATCCAAACAATTATTATAAACAGAATTTACTTTTTAAATAATATATATTTGTAATTGCAAGTAACAAATGGAGTAACAATCTCCCGAACTGTTTACTAGTTTATGTGGAACAAAAAAACCCTCTACAAAACAATGTTTAAGAATCCAGAATTAACCATTCATATTTCCTCTCCACAGTATTAAATAAAAATAAAAGAAAAACCTCATTCTCATAAAAAGAATTGAAGAGGGGGAAATGTATAGAAGGGAGTGGGACTAAGGTGGTTACGTCATGTCCTTCCTTGTTCCGAGATGGCATTGGTTGCATGATAACGTTGTTCGTGGTCACGTGGTCTTGTCCCGGTTCTGTCCCTGTTTCTGTTTACCCACGGGCATGATTGATAGTATCGTGACGACTATTACTGCACGTCCTTGTTTTGTGACAACATCTGTACTTCCCTGCCTTCGTTTACCCTTTCCCCCCCGACCTTCCGTTTTTCGATATTTCGAATGTTCTTAACTTTGCCTTTCATGCGTTAAGCAACAAAGTTTGAGGTTTTATGCCTTTTTATCTCTCTGCACTGCATTGCTAACGTCATAGGGAATGTAATGGCGAATGGCACTTTGCACTCCTGCCACTAGATGGAGAATGCGCACGTTGCATGATGAGCCTTACTTCGCGGGAACTTGTCTCAAAACACGAACTGAGACAAGAGATTCCCGAGGTCAGGGAGAGGTATGGCTCATCACGCTTAAATCCCAGTTCAGGGTGCGTGGCCAGGACGAACTCCCATCGTCACGCAGTGGATTGCAGTAACATTTTTTTGTACCAGTCCCAAGCAGGACCGTGAATCTCAATGAGAGGGACGTGAAGTAACCGTCAAAGTTGAAATTTAATCAGAGTCAGTTTTGTTGCTCTGTAGTTTCTTCCAGTGCTTTGAGGCCTAGTGAAGAGGACAGAACAGAACCAAACACAAATGACCACATGCAAAAATAAATGTGAAACCTTTTTCTTTTTCTTGTGACAATAGCAGCACCCACTAAAGAAAGAAATGCATCTTGTTCTTGCATTGGAGAGTTCAGTTTGTAACATAGAACTTGCTTGTCCTTAGTGTACAGAAATCAGAATAATCTGATACTATGCATGTTTTTTAGAAATGATTTGGAAAATATTAGAATACCCTGTTTTAAAATATTTCATTCATCATGTTAAAATAAAACATTCCATAATCATTTTTTTCTTTTTTCAATTTTTCCATTTTTTTGGGGTGGGGGACCAAAGGGCTTCTCGAAAAAAATGGGAAAATGTTTTTCCCCCTATTTTTTCCCATTTTTTACCAGGCCTTCCCATCTCTAGTTGTGACATTCATGTCATCTGAAACCATTTCCAAAGAAGATGCCTTTGGCATCTATTCTGGGATCCTGTCTTGCAATCCTCAATATCAGAACCAAAAGTGGCTGAACAGGCAAGCTATTGGACAGTGGGATGAATAGTTCTTCAGCAGATTATCTGCCTTGCTTTGAGGTTCTCAGCGTCAGGTGCAGGCACTCCAGATTAGCAGACCATGTGACCAGATATGTGGCTAGGAAGATGGAATGTTAATGTCAGAGGAGAATTCTGTCTACTTCTGAAGCCATTGTTGATTCTGCACCAAATGTTTTGGTGCACAGTACACTGTGGTTAATGGTTCTATGCATGATTAAATTGGAATCTATGCACCATGATTCCAATTTAGAAAGCAATCTAGTATCATTCAGGCCTTTGGGTCCTAAAACCATCCAAATTCTACATCTCCGATTATCATTATATATGAACAAATGGCTGTAACTTGGTGTGTGGAATTTGAAAGTCTAATAGCTTTTTATGAATATACTATGTTTGTCAATGCCAGACAGTGTGTTTTGTGATACACCACTTTAAATGTTCTCTTTGTTTTGGATTTAAGCACCATTTACTTTTTATTTTATTATTTTATTTTATTTTATTTTATTGCTTATACTGAATTAAAAATATTTCAGGTTCAAGAAAGAGTGACTGGATCACCCGTAAGCATCATATCTCAGTAGGGACTTAAAGCTGGATTCACCAAATCTTACTCTAACCACTGCACCACTCTGCCTCTTTGCCATCATGATACTTGCATAGTTTCAGAAGAAAAGAGGCAGAGTTTAGGAAGCATTGATTAATGAAAAACAGTTTAAGGTGTTAAGAGTAGCAGAAGCAGAAAAACATGAACATCATTGAACATTTTCCAGGTAAACTTTCAATGCTGCACTGCCCTTGCCTTGCCCAAGGTCTCATGCATCAGACAAAAATTATGTTCCTATTTAATATCAATGAATGCCAAAACAGTTCTGCAATATGTTACTCCAAAATCCCCGCCCTAAAGTCCTGGGAGTGAAGAACCCTGATTGAGCCCCCTACTGTATTTATAACTACAAGCTACTGACATTTTTCTTTTATGGAGAAGCTGGGGAGAAATGTAATTTTTTTTTTAGAATGCATGCTCCATCACAGAGTTCATTAACTGGTCTATACAGAGGTTATGTAAGAAGCACAACACGAGACAGTCAACAGGCTTCTAGTTTAGGTTCAGTACCATGGACAGCAGACATGTGAATGCAGTATAAAATACTGTATACAGTAATACCTTGGTTTATGAGCATAATTAATTCCAGAAATATGCTTGTAAATCAGTGCACTCGTATATCAAAGCAAATTTCTCCATAAAAAATAATGGACACTCAGATGACTTGTTCTGGGGTCCCATAGACCACATACTATACACATAAAATTGGCTCACTTGTGGTAATGTGACCTGCTCCAGGGCTCAAATTCTAAATTTTTACTATACTTGATAATGACCAGGCAAGATTTTATAAATTGCATAGCAATCTTTGTAGGTCAGTGGTGTATCTGGTAGTAAAAGGACTGATACCCTCTTCAGTATCTATGTCTCTTCTTTTGCAACTAAGGGTTGGAGGAGTGAGCAGTGATTTGGGAAATGCCTTTTCAGAGTCACCATATTCACATATGGTGTCTAAGGGTGTCTCTTCCAAATCATAAGGCAGAGGAAATTTCATGAAGAAATTGCATGAAGACTATATGGGACCCAAAGAGAAGATTTGTACTTCAGAAGACCTCTGTACTGCTTGTTTGTAGGCATCTATATATCACAGGCTATGCAATATAACCATTGTAAGCTGGATGTGGTCAAATGTGAGGTGGCAAGAATAAACATTGACATCTTGGGCATCAGCGAACTTAAATGGACAGGAATGGGCAAATTCTGTTCAGTTGGCTATCACATCTACTACTGTGGGCAAGAATCCCATAGAAGAAATGGAGTAGCCCTCATAAGTCCACAAAAGAGTGGGAAAAGCTATGCTGGGATACAACCTCAAAAATGATAGAATGATTTCGGTATGATTCCAGGGCAGACCCTTCAACATCACAGAAATGCAAGCTTATGCACCAACTACCAATGCTGAAACGGCTGAGATTGACCAATTCTATGAAGACTTAAAACTCCTTCTAGAACAGACAACAAAGAAAGATGTTCTTCTCATCAGGGGATTTGAATGCTAAAGTAGAGAATCAAGTGATAAAAGGAATAACTGGCAAGTTTGGCCTTGGAGTACCAAACAAAGCAGGGCAAAGGCTAATACAGTTTTGTCAGGAAAACAAACTGGTCATTGCAAAAGTCTTTTCCAACAACAAAAAAGGCAACTCTACACATGGACATCACCAGACGGACAATACTAGAATCAGATTGAATATGTACTCTGCAGTCAAAGATGGAGAAGCTCTATACAGTCAGTAAAAAATTAGACCTGGAGCTCACTGTGGCTCAGATCATCAGCTTCTTATAGAAAAATTCAAACTTAAACTGAAGAAAGTAGGGAAGACCACTGGGAGAGTCAGGTACAATCTAAGTCAAATCCTTATGAATGCACAGTGGAGGTGAAGAATAGATTTAAGGAACTTAATTTGGTGGACAGAACGCCTGAAGAATTATGGATCGGGGCTTGTAACATTGTACAGGAGGCAGCAACAAAAACCATCCCAAAGAAAAGGAAATAGCGAGGAGAGACAGGAAGGCCTTCTTGAATAAACAGTGCAAAGAAATAGAGGACAATAGAAAAGGAAAAACCAGAGATCTGTTCAAGAAAACTGGAGATATTAAAGGGACATTTCATGCAAAGATGGATATAGTAAAGGACAAAATGGTAGGGACCTAACAGAAGCAGAAGACATCAAGAAGAGATGGTAAGAATACACAGAGGAATTATATCAGAAAGATCTGGATGTCCCTGATAACCAAGGCAGTGTGTTGCTGATCTCGAGCCAGACATCCTGGAAAGTGAAGCCAAGTGGGCCTTAGAAAGCACTGCAAACAACAGGGCCAGTGGAGGTGATAGCATTCCAGTAATTAAAATCTTAAAAGATGATGCTGTTAAGGTGCTACACTCAATTTGCCAACAAATTTGGAAAACTCAGCAGTGGCCAGAGAACTAGAAAAGATTGGTCTACATCCCAGTCCCAAAGAAGGGCGGCACCAAAGAATGCTCCAACTACTGTACACTTGCACCCATGTCACACGCTAGCAAGGTTATGCTCAAAATTCTACAAGAGAGACTTCAGCAGTATGTGGACAGAGAACTACCAGAAGTGCGAGCTGGATTTTGAAGGGGTAGAGGAGCTAGAGATCAAATTGCCAACATGTGCTGGATTAAGGAGAATGCTAGAGTTCCAGAAAAACACCTACTTCTGCTTCATTGACTAATCCCTATGCCAAAGCCTTTGACTGTTTGGACCACAACAAACTATGGCAAGTCCTTAAAGGAATGAGAGTGCCTGACCACCTTATCTGTTTCCTAAGCGATCTATATGTGGGACAAGCAGCAACCATCAGAACAGGATATGGAACAACTGACTGGTTTAAAATTGGGAAAGGAGTATGACAAGGCTGTATACTGTCACCTTGCCTATTTAACTTATATGCAGAGTACATCAGGCCAAAGGCAGGACTAGATGAATCACAAGCCAGAATTAAGATTGCCGGAAGAAATATCAATAATCTCAGATACGCAGATGATACTACTCTGATAGCAGAAAGTGAGGAGGAATTAAAGAACCTCTTAATGAGGTGAAAGAGGAGACTGAAAAAAATGGGCTGAAACTCAACATAAAAAACAAACAAACCTAAGATCATGGCCACCGGTCTCATCACCTGCTGCCAAATAGAAGGGGAAGAAATGGAGGCAATGACAGAGTTTATTTTCTTGGCCTCCTTGATCAATGCAGATGGTGACTGCAGTAACGAAATTAAAAGATGCCTGCTTCTTGGGAGGAAAGTGATGGCAAACTTAGGCAGAATCTTAAAGAGCAGAGACATCACTTTGCCAACTAAGGTCAGGATAGTCAAAGCTATGTTTTTTCTAGTAGTTATGTATGGAAGTGAGAGCTGGACCATAAAGAAGGCTGATTGCTGTGGAATTGACACTTTTGAGCTGTAGTGCTGGAGGAGACCCTTGAGAGTTCCCTGGACTACAAAGAGATCAGACCTATGCATCCTGAAAGAAATCAACCCTGAATGTTCACTGGAAGGACAAGTTTTGAAGCTGAGGCTCCAGTACTTTGGCCACCTCATGAGGAGAGAGGACTCCTTGGAAAAGTCCCTGATGTTGGGAAAGATTGAAGGCAAAAGGAAAAGGGGACAGCAGAGAATGAGATGGTTGGACGGTGTCATCAGTGTAACCAACATGGATTTAACCAATCCCCGGGAGTCAGTGGAAGACAGGAGAGCCTGGTGTGCTCTGGTCCATGGGGTCACGAAGAATCGGACATGACTTAATGACTGAACAACAACCAAGACCTTCAAGGCTTTTCACCCAAGACTTCCTTGTTCACTCACACACGGACGTGTGTGACTTCCTTGTTACTCTACTAGCAGTGTACTAGTAGTTACTTATTGGGTGGAAAGTAAAATGGAATATTCAGAATGGAACCAAGATAATATAGATTTCTAGGGTCACAAAAATCATCTCCCTTTGGCTATTCCTCAAACAGAGAAAGGGGGACTCAAGGATTTCCTATCCTTTTACATCTTTGCCATAGTCACTGACACTTGTGGGGAAAAGTGATGTCTGGTTCTCTGAGAATGCCACTGTTGTGTTCTGGTTTTGTCAAAAGAGCTAATGTGTTATTATCCCCTTTTTATCTACTGTCTGGATGTACTGAAGACTGTATAGGCTTTTTAAAAAGAGAGAGATTCTTTTTAGTAAATTATGATTTACCATTTTAGTATAGAGTGACTTACTCTTGTTTTTGTCAGCCACCTTGAGGATTTGTTTTTGAATGCAAAGGTGGGGTGAAAATATTGTAATAAACACAACGAAGGGAGTCAAGTGGTATAACAATTACATGATGCACCATTGAGTAAATATTTGGGACAGGCATGTTAGAATAGTTGAGACCCTGCAGTAACTGGCTTCGTGGCTTCTCTGTTGCTCTTGCACAAGAAGAGGGGGGAAAGGCTGTTATGGTTTTCTAGAATGTCAACCTTTATTCTTCCTGCTTCCTTCATCCATTCCTTTTGTTTCAGTGCCTCCTCCTCCTCCCCAACAAGAGTTTCATTTTTCTAGAAGCTGTCATATTACATAAACCACTCAGTGAGGTACATCTTTTCTCACTGCCAAAATCTCCATATCAAACACTTGTAACGTGGCTCTGAACTGACAGCCCTGACTACACAAGCTCTGCAGCTTTACAAAAAGAATGTTGTGTCTATATGTGGGATATAAACACATGCATTGGAATGGCACATGGTGTGTGTGTGTGTGTGTGTGTGTGTGTGTGTGTGTGTGTGTGTGTGTGTGTGTGTGTGTGTGTGTGTGTGTACACCTACACTCTCTTCCCCATCTATCTGGCATATTTGCTGCCAAACCAGGTGACGGTCAAGCCCCCTCCCACATGACCCATATAAGCATACATCTTCAGCTAAGCTAAGAAAGCTGTTTTGAGTTTTTGGGCTGTTTGGCCATGTTCTGGAAGTTTTTCTTCCTGATGTTTCGCCAGTGTCTGTGGCTGGCATCTTCAGAGGGCAAGAGCACAGAGAGAACTCCTAGTTCCCTGAGCTCCTTGCCCCCTGAAGATGCTGGCCACAGAGACTGGTGAAAAAACAGGAAGAAAAACTTCCAGAACATGGCCAAACAGCCTGAAAAACTCACAACAACTATCAGATCCCGGCCACGAAAGCCTTCAAGAATACACTGAGGTAACAAAGATTATAAGATGTGTGCTAGCTGATAGGGCAAAGCCCTGAGAGAGTCACAGTGCTAGAACTCATAGGTGGATGGTGGTAGCTGAGAAATCCTGCTTTCCTTCTTGAAAGACAAGAGTACCCTGGCTTGTAACAGAGTAAAGACAGAATCAGGAACTCTAGAGTTGAGCTTGTGAAATCTGATAATGTGAATGCTACTATTTCAGGTAATAAGTCAGACCAGATCTTCTAAGTGGCACTTATTTACCTTTCAGCATTAATGGGAATGAACTTGTACTCCTCTGGGCATGAGGGCAAACACTGGCTGCTCTTAAATTAAAGAAAGCCCCTCCTAATCTTTTGCTCATTTTGTGAGGAATCCTCTCCATTGGGAAGGGTGGCCAGAGGCACAAAAGTGACACCTTTAATAGTCATGGAGAAGAGGCAATTTCAGCAGATGCAGCTTGTGTAGACAAGCCCAGTCCTATTTTGCATCATCATCATCATCATCTTCAAGTGCCATGTCCTCGTAGAATGTTGGTGATCAGTAGCCTGAATTGGTTCCTATCTAAAGCTATTCTAAACAGAGCAGTTGTGCTCATTGCGGACCATTGGCTTAAGTTCTTGAGCCAGAATGTTCTTCTATACCCTGGGCCATGCTTCCCATCTGTTTTTCCTTGAAGGATAACTTGCAGCAGATGGTATTTCTTATTGTGCATTATGTGTCCAAAATACTTCACTTTTCTTCTCTTTACAGTATTGTGGATTTCTAACTGTTTATTCATGCACTGTAATACAGCCACAGTAGCGACTCTGGCTGCCCAAGGTATCTTCAGAATTCTTCTGTATGTCCACATTTTGAATGCTTCCAGCTTCCTGCATAATGTGTCTGTAAGGATCCAGGTTTCAACACCATAGAGAAGTATGCTGAATACATAGGACCGAAGTATTCGAGTATGAAGTCTGATAGATATACAGTAAGTCCCAGTTTGTCAAGACTTTCTTCATTTTCTGGAAGGAATTTCTAGCTTGTTCAATTCTACAACGAATTTCACATGAAGGATCCCAGTTATCTTTGACAAAGCATCTCAAGTATTTATAAGATGATACTCTCCCAATTACATCACTGCCGACCTTGAGGAGGTTCTGTGAACCATTTTGTTTTTTTACTGACTTCCATTGATTTGGTAAATGATAAAGCAGTCTTGAATTGAGTATAAAATCCTTCTATATGTGTCGGCAGATATTTTATGTTCTATAGTTTGCATCTGACAACCCCTATACCTGGGGAGTGGCAAATGCCATCACTGTGCATCAGTTGAACAGGAAGAGTGGAAGACCTTCACAGAAGCTCATGGTTTTCCAGTTGCTGGATTGGTCTCCTTGGAGGACGCGAAAAACACAGAGGGATTATATGCTAAATATCAGAGGGCTGAGAGGATCACATAGTAAGCAGAGACAGATCACTGCCTTCGCCCAGACACAACAGTGTGATATTGCCACCAATGCTATGTGTTCTTAATCACAGAGTCTGCAAAAAGGCAGGAAAAACACCAGTGTTTCTAAGGCTACTATTTTTCTTCTCCTCCCCTCCCCCCACACAGCCTGTCTGGCTGTTTAGAGGAATGAGTCCCCCAATGTGCTGTTGCTTGTTCTCTCGAAATGCCATGGTTAAGATTAGTTTGCCAGCCCCTAGATCCTTATGCACACAGCAGTAAGCTTCATACATTCGGCTGTGCACTAACCTTTTGCTTGCTAACCTGTCAAGACAATTGCTGGTGGACAGCAGCAGAACAGAGTATAAGGTTAGGTGGAAACTGCTTTGCATTCAAAGAATTGGAGCAACAAAATAGCAGGATAGATGAATTATCTATCTGCCTAGAACTGGATAATTCTAGTCTGCCTGAGCTTGGTTGAGTTAAATGTTTGAGCTTTAGATCCTGAAATCCACCATGTCTATAGCCCAATTGTAGTCCTAAAGGGTCACTTTCCAAGCCTTGTTCTGCATCTCTTTAGCTGCCCTATGCTTATTTTAAAAAGAAAATGGGGGAGAGGGGGAATCTGGCATGTACTTCATAGCTCACTACTTTTCTTTAGTTTGTGCAAGAACACAAGTGGACACAAATCATCTTCAAAGAAATAGAAATTGTGTAATCATTTCTAACGAATAAGAAAAGATGTTGGCTAAATAAGAGAAATGCTATACATATGAGACCATTTTGTAGTACAGAATGCTTGTTTGCATATAATTCTAAGCTATAGATTAGTGGTATGTGCATAAGCCTTGGTCTTCTGTGTGCCTCCCTTCTCCACTGGTAGAGAGGAACATTCTCTTCTATTTTTCAAGAGTTTTAGTATTAACTGAGGTTTATTGAAACATGCTGTATTAACCACCACCACCACCATTTGTTTAAGCGAACTATAACTAAACCTAACTAAACCTAAATCAATACATGAATGCTTTTAATTTGTGCTGATTTAAAAAAGAAACAGTTCAAGCTTATTTTAATTTATTACAAATCGCGTCTGGAGTTCTGCCGCACATAAAAGCAATAAACAAATGCTTTGAATAAACAGATAAATTGCTCTTTTTTTTAAAAAAAAGTGTTGCTTGAATGCGAATTAAAAAACATACAAATCAAAAGATTGATTACAAAGTGGCAAATAGATGGCAAAATGGCAATAAAGTAAGAGATAAGTGTGAAGTTGTGTTTGAGGCATAGCTGTGTGTGATAGGCACTCATTCTTGATGTATCACCGTCCATATGGAAAGTAGCCAGAAGCGACCAGCACTTGGAGATGTTGTGATACTTTTTTTTATTCATGCAGAATGTTATAAACATCACTGCCATGCTGAAGTTTTCTCCAGCTTGATGACAACTTCATGCAGATGCCCTGTAAAAAAAAGTAATACAAAATGATGCATAACCTGTCCATAAATCAATGCCTAGATATGAAACTTCTGGATGGGTGTGCAGTTACAGTGCAGGATGAGCAGGTTTGGGGCAGGTTGCAATCACACCGATCTGTTCACAAAAGCTGTTGCAAAGGTGGAAGATGTTCCCTCACGCTGAATACAGAACAGGCTGGTGCAAAGCATTTTCCATTTTCTATGTCTGCTTTCTTCTCCAACTGCTCTGGGACTTGGTCTTTTGCGGTCCCTTTTGCCACAGCTAGCAAAATCTCAGTTGGGAATGTGTTTGTCCTAGCATGCCATAGAATGCTAAAGAATCAATGCAAATTGAATTCGGAGTTGAACGGCAGAACAGGGACATGTTTATCTCTACCAAGAACCAGATTCCCTTTGGAGGATTCATGCTAACAGTGGACAGAGAGAGCGCCATCCCCCTCTCTCCCACATCCTGTACTCTTTTCAAAGTTTGGATAATTTCATTTTGGGTGTTTGTGTAAATCCCAGGATCCCCCATGGTGGCTCCAGATTTTTGTGGATTGTCATGCAAAAAATAACTTTTTCCATTTTTCTTATTTTTCTTCTTCTCATGCACACAAAGGCTGAACGGCCACTTACCTTTTCTGGCATAGCCTGTCACACAAAGTCATTCATTTACTCATGAATATTCATTCATGCATCCCATCCTATCAACAGAAATAGACACTCTCTTCCTCTCATACGCGCATCAGAGCAATCCCATGCCAACCCACCCTGCCCCACCGTTGTAACAACAGACAAGCACAACCATGGAGAAAAAAGAGGTTTGCTATCTTTCAAACCCAGGATGGAACTACAGCCCACTGATTGTGGAGACAATGAGATCCATCTTTTCTTCTACCGGCAGTTCACTTAGCTTCCTTGGTGGGGTATTTTTTGAAAGTGCAAATCTAGCCTGAGCCACACCTCTACTATTATGGGGAAGGAACAATCCCTTTTCTTATTTGACTGGGATGCCCACCACTCAAGTGAGCATGCACACAAGGGAGCTCCAGAGTCCCTCTGCTCAGCTGACTCAATGTCAGTGACCCATCTTCCCCACTGCATGGTTGATTAGTAGGAGGAGATGCTATGGGCTGCATAAAACTAGGCCTTGGAATACATGCTGGCAGCAAGTCCTCTGCAATTGCATTGGGGGGGGGGAGTGCAGAGTGGGAAAAAAGAGAAGGCTATCAATTGAGGGTAAGGGTTTCTTTTTACTGGGAATGAAAACTGGAGAGAGTTGCCTGGCCCTATTCCAAAATGCACATGGTTCTTTTCAGCATTTCCTGTACTTTTCATGCATAATACTCTTTCTTTTCCCCTTGGTGCTAAAATAATGACCAAACTCTTTAAATCTCTTACTTGGAGCACGAGGTCAGTTCTGGTCAGGGTTTAATAATATGCTCTCAGCCACTGCATAATAAGAAGTACTCCTGAGGTGGCATGTCATGGCCATCATATCCAGACCTTTTGTGTAGCTCCTGGGAGAGAACCTTTCTTGGTTCAAGACTCGGCTCTTTATACACCTTCTGCTGTGTAACATATGCATACTGGATTGCATTCCAGCTCTGCTCTGTTGTGGGCTCAGCTTATTAACATGGAAACATTTGCTTTGGGACGTGTCATTGCTCCCTCTCCACACCCAGCATGCTGCTCTGCATTGCCTCTCTGTTCCACTGAGCCACCCTGCCATTGAGATTCAAGGTCAATGAAAGACTCTCTGAATTCGAGGAAGATGATCTGGCACGGACAAGCCTAGAGGGGCAAGTTTTTCTTTTCCCTGCCAGGTGATGCTCTTTGCAGCTATGATTTATGCCTGGCTGCCTTTTTTGAATGGCGTCCAAATGGTGTTTTGTTTTTCTTTCTTTCTTTCTTTCTTTCTTTCTTTCTTTCTTTCTTTCTTTCTTTCTTTCTTTCTTTCTTTCTTTCTTTCTTTCTTTCTTTCTTTCTTTCTTTCAAGGCAGATCTTTGTACTGTCCAGTTAGGGAGTCTGTTCTGGAGGGGACTGTGGAATTTTCCTGTAGCTTGATGTTTGTCCAGCATTTCTTTGTCCAGCTGAATACATTCATGTATATCCAAAACATCTGGTTACATGGCATTTTATAATGAACTAGTGGATAAAGCAGTGGGGATTGGAAAGCTAGAGCTTTCATTTGGCCACGTTGTTCCCTTATTAGTTGTTTATCAGCCTGACTTTTTCACATGATGTCACACAGTGTTTTGAGTAAAAATAAAAAATATATGATGAAATATATAAAATAATGTGCTGAAAAATACCTAACTTATTTGCATCCCGTGTTTTTATTTTTCTGCTAACCTAATATTCTAACAGCTGGATTCAGAGATGCTAGAGACCTTGATAGTCTCATTTCAGTTGCAAAGAGAGGGAAATAGATTTATTAAAAATAGTGTTAAACTTGCCTTTCACTATTTCTTGCCTTTAGGTTAGAATCTTATTATCTCTTATTATCTTAAAAGTCCTCATCTTCCATCCCTTTCTCCTTGCAAATCTGTAGACAGTGGTTCCAACCTGACAGGATTTATTGACACTTGGATCAGGGAATAGAAGACAACCACATGCAAACAGGGTCTGTTCCAGTTCCAAACATGAGTCCTGCATTCTCTACATTGTTCTGCCATTCTCTGGTTCTGTTCACTGATGGCAGTGGGGAATAAAGTCTCTTGGGATAACTCAGCAGGGACTCTCTTCACCAAGTCCCTGGAGCATTCGGCCAGTTGAGCTGAAGATCTTAGAAGTGCCCCTATGGCTGAAGAGGCATATGCCCACATCAAGGACAGGTATCCCTTTTCCAGGATCACTTGTTCCCTCACTTCTGAGCATTGTTGACCACAGTGTCCCCTTCTTTGCCAGCATTTATGGGGGGAGGGGCTTTATGTACTTGCCTTTCCCATTCCTTCTTTCCTCCCCCCCTTTTTTTCCTTTTCAATAAGAGTGCGATTACACTGTTGATATAAATTGAGTGAGAGATCAAGGGTTTTTCATTCAGTTTATAGCCATGTGATACTCCTGTGGTTTGGGGATCAGAAAGTGCATCCTCTTGGGAAAACCTTTGGCCCATTTTTTAAGTTGTGTTGTATATAAGTCAAGGGACTATATGGGCTTTAAGAAGTGTTGAATTTCAGGTTTTGTCATGCAACCAACCACCTTAACACTGGCTGTCCGTTGCAGCCAAAATATACTGCTGCTGTGGTATTATTAATCATTGTATCATTATTTTTAATTCTTGCAATCTGTCATAGCACTAGAACAGAAGGACAGACAGAAAACAAAATAAAACCAAGTTTCTCAGTAGCCTGACACATGGCCACTGAGACAGACAGACAGCTACACACAAACACAGAATGGAGAAGGAGTAAGGGAACCAGCGCTGAAACTGTCCAGAGACATTGCTTACATAGAGCTGGGACCTGCAAAGGAGGAAGACACACAGGCAGGCACACAGCCCAGGGGATACTGACTAGTAGAAACATTTGGATGAACTAGGCTTGCTAAAGAGGGAGGGAGAGAGGGAGCCTGGGCTGCAACTGACCAGAGAAACTGACTAGACTTTAGAAGGAAGGAAATGCAACTCTGTCTCTCTCTCTCTCTCTCTCTCTCTCTCTCTCACGCACACACACACACACACACACACACACACACACACACACACACACACGGGTGGGGGGGGTGGAAAAGGAGAGGGAGCATGAAAAGTATGCCAGTGAGTGTCAAAACCCACAGACACAAGGCAAAGAGTTAAAATCATGTTAGATACAATTCAAAGATCATCCCACATCCAGGATGTTTCATTTATGAAAATAGCAGAACCCCTTGATAAAAAATTCCTTTTGGGTTTCAGTGTTGTGAATTCAGTAAAGTAATTGGGAAGCACATATCATTCCTGAATTCTGTAGATTGTTTTACCTACAGATTTTTGTACTTGCAGTTCCTGACATGCTGTCTGAGCTAAACGTTGGAGAAGCATTTCACTTATTCTGGGTGGGTGATGGTACTTTATATGACTCTTTTTGTATATTCCCCCAAATTTGTAATTTTTTTACTGAAAATTGGGGGGGGGGAGAGAGGCAGGGAAATCCCATTTTTCTGTCTGTGCCCCCTCCCTCCCTCACACACACACACACACACACACACACACACACACACACACACACACACACACACACACACACACACACACACACACACCAGGCCTTCAGATCTCCAGAACTGAGGGTGAAGAACACTGAACAGTTGGTTGGCTCATTGGTAGATTACAAGTAATATCCCAAGAGAAACAGTTTGTGTGACATTTGCAAATTGGAGTACTAATCTTTCAATATTGTTTTAGAAACCTGCCAAAAAAACAACAACCCAAAACTAATGTAGTAGTTTTAAAAGGCAAATACTGTGTATTTATTAACATCTTTACAAACATCTTTAATTTCATCCTATTGATTATTTTCTCTCTTCCAAAACTAAGTTCGTTGATCTTAAATTCTGTCTTTGTTATGTAAGTGGAAGTTGGAAATGATATTCTGTGATATGTGTGTGTTTGCATCCTAATTAACCAGTGATAGCAACAAGAAAAGAAAGTCAGTGAAATGCAATTTAATAAGAGGCAATCTTATTGGACATCTACATGTTCTGTGTTGAAATTAATTGTACATATATGGGAAATCAAGAAATTATGTTGTAGTCAAAAACAGAGGACTGCAGCTGCCTAGAACATAGAATACAGGGAAGGTAAGTATCACTTAGGAAGAAAGGAAACTTCCAGAGTTATTGGGAGCATATTCTCTCTGTCTCTGTCTCTGTCTCTGTCTCTGTCTCTGTCTCTGTCTCTGTCTCTGCCTGCCTGCCTGTCTGTCTCACTCTCTCTCTTTGTATATGTGTGTGTGTGTGTGTGTGTGTGTGTGTGTGTGTGTGTGTGTGTGTGTGTGTGTGTGTGTGTGTGTGTGTGTGAGAAAGTTCTCTCTTTCTCTCTCTGAGAAAGCACTGACTCTGAATCGCAGTGCTAGCAGGTCGAACACACCTGATTTACTGAGATCCACTACTTTCTGCAATATTCTCTGTGTCCTTGAGCTGAATCTCTACCACATATTGACCTTACCTGACCCTGCTTGACACATAGTAGCTTGAGGGGAGCACTTGCTGTAAAGCGAAAAAAAAAGAGAGAGAGAGAGAGAGCAGAGATAATTAGAGGCCTAGGTATGGAAGAATTTAACAAGACTACAGTATTTGGGAGGAAGGCTATCAGGAAGGAGTACTTGTGGTTGACAAAGTTTTTCCCCCCATGGCGTGTAGCTGAGGATGGAATTTAAGTAGCAAGTTTTTAAACTGGAGGTACAGGATGTAAGCTCATAGGGAAGAGACTTTTTAAAAGAGCTGCTTTGCTAATCAGACAGCCTCTGCTTTCAGGAAAAAAATCTGCAAGAATTATAGAAATTTGTGAGCTTCTTGCAAAAATAAGAAAAGGAAAAAATGTTTCATGCTGGTTCTTTTTATCTTCTGGTAAGAACCTGTTTAAGAAGGGGAAAATCTAACATTAAATAATTGATGCTAGTAAAGCAGGATTTACTTGAGGAAAGGGAGAAAAGGATAAAAAAGAATTTTGGAGAATAAACAACAAAAGAAATAAAAATATAAAAAGAATAAAATACTTGATGGGGGGATTCCTCAATAAAAGATGGAATAACACTCAGTTCTTATGTTCATATGGAGAGATTTTTATAGGACTTACAAGTAACATAGTTTAGCAGAAAATATCAGTAATAGATGCCCTTTGTTTTCCTCCAGTGCCCCAGATTCCAATGATGCTTTTGGTTAGACTCAGGTTTGCAAGTTTTGATGCCTTGAATCAAAGCTGGTACCTTTGTATCTGAGATGTTAGACCTCACTATCTAAGAAATAGTAAAAATAACTTTTGGGTCATAGCTACAATATGCTGATTGCTAAAGGAAAAAATGTAATGCTTACTATTGTTTCAAGAGAGAGCTCATTTTGAAGCTGCTGTCTGGTTTGGTTTTAAAGTATATATGTATACAAAGGTATAGAAAGCATATAAATGCTTATAGATATATGAGAAAATATATTTGCAAATGCTTCTTCTTACATTTCTGAGAAAAATATGAAAATGGGGAAAATGAATAGAGGTGAAATCTTAAACCAGGAGAAGTTTGAGGAGAGCCACGAATATTTAAAAGGGAGGTCTTTCTCATGCTACTTTAATAGCATTTTCTTCTGTTTGACCTCCAGCCTCTTGTACACCAGAGGTAGGGACTCTGATACCTTTCAGATGCTTTGGACTTTGAGTTCTATCAACATGGCCAGTGAAGAGGAACTGTCTAAACTAAAATCCAAAGCATCTGGAATGCACCAGGTTGCCTCTTCCTATACCATTATTTTTCACCCAGCTGGCCCATCTTCTGCTTCGGTCTTCCTGATCATTTAAGGAGGAATGAAGGTGGAGTCATTGCTTATGATGTGCTTCGCTTTTATCTCTGCTTTACGGGTTTTGCATGTTTTTTTTAAAAAGGTAAAGGTCCCCCCCCCCCGCACATGGGTGCTAGTTGAATCCAACTCTAGGGGCGGTGCCCATCTCCGTATTCAAGCCGAAGAGCCGTTGTGCAAGTCCATGGCCACGTGGCCGACATGGCTGCAAGGAAACACTGTTTTTACCTTCCCGCTTTTTACGGCAGTACCTATTTATCTACTTGCACTTACATGCTTTGGAACTGCTAGGTTGGCAGGAGCTGGGGTTATCAGCGGGAGCTTGCGCCGCTGTGTGGCACCTGGGATTCGAACTGCCGAGCTGCCGATTTTGCAGCTGACAGGGTTTTTTTTTTTTTTTTTTTGGAAGCTTTAAAATAAGTTTTTATTGTTTTATTTCATTTTTGTTTCATTTTATTGTTTTATTGTGCTTTAAAAGCCTGCAAATTCTGATAAAAGCATGAAATAAACGTTATATTCAGCATTGAAATCTAAACCCTTGTTAAACTGCTTTCTGTCTCTTGCAAGTACTGTACTATCTCCAGCTTTATTGTCCACACACATTGCACTCTCATAGCCAAAATTTCCCACACCACCATTTCTCATGTGTCACACTCTTCCATGTGTGACAAGCTCTTATGCCCCCTTCTGTATCTTGTACCAGAGAATAACTGGGACATCAAGTGAAAAACGTGTCCCACTTCCTTATTTCATTTTGATGAGCACAGTTAAGATTTTCTGCCTGCAGAATGGAGAAGATTTAACTAGGGAAAATTTAAACTCATGGGTTGCAGTTTGTTATATATGAGAATAGGAGGCTATAATTGGCAGAGGAAACCTCCCCTGGCATGCTTCAAATGCACTGGTAATCAGCTTGACAAATAATTTCCTGCACCTGGTAGTTTCCGTCTTTTGCTTCTTCCCACCTGCAGTATATGAACAAAGGTGGATCACTGTAATTCTGTTAGAATTGGTCTTCTTTGTTATACTTGTGCCTTTTATTTCTCTGTGCCTTTCCCCACAATTCTCTTTTCCAGGATGGCAAGATACAATGCCCTCCTTGTGTCAGGTCCGCAGAAGATTTAATGTTCTTAGTGTAACTATTCCTGTTCCAAATGGATTTGCTGAGAAGGGCCTTCCAGCAGTGGAAGCAAAGCAAGCTGTATTGTATATTTCAGAAAAGCTCACATTCATTGTGCTAGAAGTACTTTCTGGCTCTCAGGTTTGGAGAGACAGGCTAGGTAGGATGTATGAACAATGGCAGGTGGAAAGTTGGCAGCCACAGATGGAGCTCAGCATGATTTTCAGCAGGCAGAAGGGAAGGTGCCAGATGACCTACACAGCCCTTTCTCCCTTTTTACAGATTTCTGATAACCTAAGGAAAACGTACATGTATATTCTCACCACCTTGGTTCATGTGCTGATAGTCTCAAGGCTTGACTACTGTAATGGGTTCTACATCAGGCTACCATTGAGGCTGCTGCAGAAGTTCCAGCAGGTCCAGAATGTGGTGGCCAGGTTGGTAACTGGGTTGAATGATCATATATCCCCCATGCTGGCCGTGCTGCACAGGCTACCTGTATGCTTCCGCACCAGGTTTAAGGTCATAACTCTTGCATATAAAGCCCTAAATCAGGGGTGTCCAAACTTTTTGTAAGGAGGGCCAGATTTGGTGGCTTAGAATGTGTCGGGGGCCAGCTGTTCCCCAACACTGCCCCCCACTGCAAGCCCCCCCACTGACCCACAAGCCCCACCCACTGACCCCTTGCAAGCCCCACCCATAGGAAGGGAGGTGGGTACCAAGGAAGGGAGGGACCAAGGAAGGAAGGGAGGTGGGGACCAAAGAAGGAAGGAAGGAAGGAAGGAAGGAAGGTGGGGACCAAGGAAGGAAGGAAGGCCCTCGGGGGTGGCAGAGGCAACTCGCCTGCCCACCCTCCCACCCCCAAGCTCTCTGGCAGTGGCAGCGGCGGCTCCCCGCTCACCCACCCACCTTCCCCCGAAGCTCTCATGCGTCTGCGGCTTCCTGCCCGCACGTGTGCCCACCCATCTCCCCCGAAGCTCTCAAGCGCCCCCCCCCCGCCCGCTTCCCCTGAAGCTTTCCAATGGCGGCAGCTCCCCGCTCGCCCAGCCCAAGGCCCTCGGCATCATCAGCAGAGGAGGCTCAACTGCCTGCTCGCCCCCCCCTCCAGCTCACCTGATGATGACAACACGCAGATCCCTCCATGGTTCCCTGGGCACCTTCTCTGCAAGGAGTGGCGTCAGGAGATTTAAAAAAAATCATGGTGCAATGGAGGGAGGAGGAGGGAGGGGGATAGCCAGCCATCCGCGGGCCAGTCAGAATGGCCTGGCGGGCCGCATTTGGCAATCGCTGCCCTAAATGGTTTGGGACCTTCTTTCCTGACAGAACACTTTCCGGACGCCAGACTCTGCCCGTAGCACATGGTCTTCTCAAACTGGACGGCTTAGGCAGGCAACTCCGAGGGAGGTATGGAAGGATAAGACACAATCACACGCCTTCTTGGTGGCTGCCTCATATCTATGGAATGACCTGCTGTCCGAGATCTGCCTTGCCCATTCTTTGGATTAGTATAAAAGGCAGTTGGGAACCTGCCTTTTCCTACAGGCGTTTCCTACATAAATTAAGATCAGAATAGACTTTCACTCATGGTAATTATTGCCTGCCATCTGAACCTCCCCCCTCATTTATAAACTGCTTCTAAATTTGTACAGTAATACCTTGGTTTAAGAGTCCAAGTTAGGATTGTATTATTCTTTGTATTTATATCTAATTTGTTTTCAACATCCTTTCTTGTTCTTCAAACAATTTCTGTCATGGGGCACCTAATTACGTGTGTACAGGGCTAACAAGCTGCATTTTATTATTGTCACATTAAAAACAGAGAGTAAAATCCAGTTGCTAGTCCCAAGCAGAACAGATTCCACAGTCAGGTTCCTAAACTATGGTGTGAACATGGATTTCTAGCCAATTTCTTTTGTGCGTTTTGGCATTTTGTGTATACATTATGTGTTCTATGGGACCCCAGAATGAATCCTATGGGTTTCCACTATTTCTTATGGAGAAATTTGCTTTGATTTAAGAGTGTTGTGTTTTACAAGCATGTTCCCGGGAACCAAAGTACAGTGGACCCTTGTATAACAAACTGTTTGTATAACATAAAATCTGTACAACATAAAAATACCAGAGATAGGGAAAATTTGCTTAACATAATTGCTTATGGGGAAAATCTGTACAACATAAAAATGGGATTACTCCATTTTCAATGCATTCCTATGGGAATTTGTATAAAGGAAAATCTGCTTAACCTAATTTCATTTGAAACGAATTAATTCCTTTATACAAGGTACCACTGTATTACTATATGTTCACTATTACTCTATTAATTTTAATTATATAATTTCCCCATTTTATTTACAGTTGTACAGGTATTGATTATTATTTTGCTGGCCAGAGAGACCTTTTAGGCCAGATGGGTGGGATATAAATGCAATAATAATTATTAATAAATAAACAAACATTCACAGAGTACCCATATTAAGAGCTATAGTGCTATTTTATCTTTCTGGTAATTTGCTGCCATTTTTGTGTTTAAAGTAATGTTTTATTAAAATTTCACTAGTGCAAGTACCTAGCGTGCTTATTCCTCAAGAGCTTCAGTTTCCTTACAAGGGTTTTTAGAACTTAAATCATTCAGTGAGTATATATACAGTGGTACGTCTACTTACGAATTTAATCCTTTCTGAATGCATGTTCTTAAGTTGAACAACTAGAAGTACCGTATCTGAAAAATCAATCAATAAATTAAGCAATGAAAAAAATTGTAAGGCGGCAGTTAAAATGCCAATGGTTTTACGCTCTTCAGTCGAATTGCTCTTAAGTAGAGGTACCATTGTATGCAAATGTGAATTATACGTATTAACATCAAGATAACAGGTAGCATATACTCTGTCACGGGTCTGAACAGACTTTCGGCTTGCTGCCTCTTTTTGTTTTTTTTCTTGGCATCCAGAGTCTAGCAACCAGAGCTAAACTGGGAAGGCTTAGATAAGGCAGAGGGAGCAAGCTACCAAGGATATGTACCAGGACGTCCACCTCTGTTTTTGTTACCCAGGATCAGTGTTGCTGCTGTTGTTAAACAATTAGGAATAAAAATGCCAAGTCACTCAGAAATCTATCCGTGGGTAACTGTGATCTCTCAAATCCAGCATTGACTCCAATTTCATTCATTGTAGCCATGGAGATATATGTTGAATGTTAAACATTTAATGTCAGACAGTTACACTTTCTTAGTATATATCTAACCTAAAGACAGTGGAGGACAGTCAGTAAGGCCAACCTATCAGCACTCAGTGGAAGTACAACATTCAATAGTGCATAATAATGGATGTGGAGGAGCCTGTGAAATGAACCTTGGTATGAGAATGAAGGTTCTACCGAAATAAGCAGGGGCTTGGTTTAGCCAAACATATCTACTCCGCAGTCTTAACATAATGGTAATATGTAATTTTAACATTATATGATTTTTGCATATTATTTTTATGATTGTAATTGTTAATAATTCTGTTATATGTACCATATACATTGTTTTTCATCAATATGTTGATTTATTTCTTCAATTATATATATATATATATATATATATATATATATATATATATATATATATATATATATATATATATATATATATATATATATATATATATATATATATATATATATATATATGCATGTTAGGGTGGATTCGGGTTTCTTCCCGTGTAGAAATCTGGTTGTTTTGGCGACGTTTCGACGAGGTCTCACTCGTCATCTTCAGGCTGGTGTTCTGGCTTCTTTCTTCTTGAAGCAGAGCGTGATCTCAGTTGAAGTCCTTCTATAAATACTGCTGGGGGTGTGTGGTTTGCTTGCTCTGTTGCTGATTGTAGGTTTGTTTGTTCTTTTGTGATCTGCTGTGTGGCTGAGGAGATCGTTAAGGGCTTAACTGCTGGTGGGTTAGATGGCTGTTTAGAGACATCATGTGTGGGTGAGGTGCTGGATGTGTGTCTATTAGCCTTTTGTTTCTTAACGACCTTGGTGATGGGTGTTCTGGCAGCATCCTGGGCTTTGGTGGAGTGGGGTCCTGTGTCTTGTGAATTCATTTTGGTCTGGCTGCGTGTCTGTGGTCTCCCAATGTTTTTTTGGCGTGTGTAAGTGTGCTCCATGTGGTGGCTGGAGTGGGGAGTAGCGGTAGATGGTGCAGTCGTGGTTTTGTTATTGGATGGTGGTTTCGTTTCATCTGTGGGAAGGGTCTGGGTTTGTGTTTGGTGTGGATGGAAGGTGGTGGTATCTTGTGTTCTTTTGGACCTGGTGTCAGTCTTTGTGACAGAGGCTCGTCTGTTGACCAGGGCTAGTTTCCAGATGTCAGGCAAGCGGGAGGTGTCATAACGTTTATTCATGTTGTTTGGGTGTTTCTCTATTTCAATGGCTTCCATGATTATTCGACTGTTGAAGTGTTCAGTTTTGGAGATGAGTTTGGTTCTTTTAAAATCAATTTCATGACCTGTTGTTTTTATGTGTTGGAAGAGAGAGGAAGATTTTTCTTCTTTTTTGACTGCGTTCTTGTGTTCTGCGATGCGTGCGCTTATTCTCCTGTTTGTCTGTCCGATGTATGTGGCTGGGCAGACTTTGCATGGTATTTCGTAGACTCCTTGGTTTTCTAGCTCAATCTTGTCTTTGGGGTTTCTTAAAATGTTGGCTATTTTTTGTTCGGTGCAAAAGGCTGTCTTGATATTGTGTTTGTGGAGAATTTTGCTGATTTTGTCTGTGGTGCCTTTGATGTAAGGGAGGAGGGCAGTGCTGTTGTTCTCTTCTGTTTCTTGGTTCTTGGGGGGTGTTTCTTTTTGGATTAGTTTGGTGATGGTGTTTTTTTGGAATCCGTTCGCAATTAAAGCATTCGAGAGAGTGTGTAATTCAGTTTTTAGGTGGTCTTTGTCAGCGAGGCGTTTGGTTCTGGAGATGAGGGTTTTTGCTACGGAGTTGATCTGTGCAGGGTGGTGGTGTGATTGTGCATTTAAGTAGCGGTTTGTATGTGTTTTTTTCCGGTAGATGGTATGTCCTAAGGAGCCGTCGGGTTTTTTGTAGATTAGGACGTCCAGGAAGGGAAGTTGGTTGTTGGCTTCTATTTCCATAGTGAATTGTATTTTGGGGTGTAGGCTGTTGAGATGTGTGAGGAAGTTGTTCAGTTTGTCTTTCCCGTGTGGCCAGATAACAAAGGTGTCGTCAACATATCTGAGCCAGAGTTTGGGTTTATGTTCGGACTTCTGTAACGCGTTGGTTTCAAAGTGTTCCATATATAGGTTTGCGATGACCGGTGAGAGGGGTGATCCCATGGGTGCTCCTTCTATCTGTTTGTATCTTTGTCCATTGTGGATGAAGTATGTGTTGGTTAGGCAGTGGTTGGTCAGATCTAGGATGTGTTTGGGGGGGTTGTATTTGTTGTGGATAGCTGTCAAGGCTTCTTGAATGGGCACTTGTGTGAAGAGCGAAACAACATCGAAGCTCACGAGTAGGTCATTGGGTTGTAGGTCTTGTTTCTTTATAATTTCTATGAAGTGGAACGAGTTTTGTACGTATGAAGAGATGGATTCTGCATAGGGCTGGAGTTGTTTGGCAAGAAATTTGGCGAGGTTTTGTAGGGGTGAGCCTATGGAGCTGACTATGGGTCTGAGAGGTGTTCCTTCTTTGTGGATCTTGGGGAGGCCGTAGAGCTTGGGGCATCTGGATGATTTTTCTCTGGGGATGATGCTTGGCTTGATTTCTTCACTTAAGGGTGAGGCTTTTATTTTGGCTTTGGTGGTTTTTTCCAGGTAGGTGGTGGGGTCTGTGTTCAAAGGTATGTAAGCAGGGTCTTGTAGTAGGTTGGATAGTTTGGCTTGGTAGTCAGATGTGTTCATCACCACTGTGGCATTGCCTTTGTCTGCTGGGAGAATGATTATGTTGTTGTCTTTCCTCAGGTTGGTGAGGGCTTTTTGTTCTTCTTTGTGTAAATTGCTTCTGGGTGGTTTGCTGGAGCAGAGGATATTGGTGACTTCGAGTCTGATTTTGTTGGCTTCATCTGGGTTGATTTTGGTTAGGCTGGCTTCCACTCCGCATATGATGTTTTCAGTGGGGATGTGTCTGGGGGCGACTGCAAAGTTGAATCCTTTGGACAGGACTTTGGTCTCTGCGATGGTGAGTGTCCTGTCTGATATGTTGTGAACTGTTTGTTTCATGGGCTGCTGTGGGGGGTTGGGCTTCTGGCGTTTTTCCAGTTTGTGGAGTTTGTTGGTGTGTATGTCTGTCTTGTGGGAGGTCTCTGTTTCAGCTCTCCAGGCGGCGAGTTGCTTGGATTTGTTCCAGAGTGTTGGGTGGATTTTGTTGCTGAGTTTGAGGTGGAGAGTGAGTAGGTCTCTGTTGGTTTGATCTAGTAGGTATCTTTTCTTGTGTAGTTCGTTTCTGATTAGGGCTAGTTCTGTTCTTTTCAGGATCCTTTCGCTGGATGGGGTTTTTGAGTGGAATTTCAAACCCCCCACAGCAACCAAACCAACAGAGACCTACCCAAACCCCCCCAAACCAACAGAGACCTACTCACTCTCCACCTCAAACTCAGCAACAAAATCCACCCAACACTCTGGAACAAATCCAAGCAACTCGCCGCCTGGAGAGCTGAAACAGAGACCTCCCACAAGACAGACATACACACCAACAAACTCCACAAACTGGAAAAACGCCAGAAGCCCAACCCCCCACAGCAGCCCATGAAACAAACAGTTCACAACATATCAGACAGGACACTCACCATCGCAGAGACCAAAGTCCTGTCCAAAGGATTCAACTTTGCAGTCGCCCCCAGACACATCCCCACTGAAAACATCATATGCGGAGTGGAAGCCAGCCTAACCAAAATCAACCCAGATGAAGCCAACAAAATCAGACTCGAAGTCACCAATATCCTCTGCTCCAGCAAACCACCCAGAAGCAATTTACACAAAGAAGAACAAAAAGCCCTCACCAACCTGAGGAAAGACAACAACATAATCATTCTCCCAGCAGACAAAGGCAATGCCACAGTGGTGATGAACACATCTGACTACCAAGCCAAACTATCCAACCTACTACAAGACCCTGCTTACATACCTTTGAACGCAGACCCCACCACCTACCTGGAAAAAACCACCAAAGCCAAAATAAAAGCCTCACCCTTAAGTGAAGAAATCAAGCCAAGCATCATCCCCAGAGAGAAATCTTCCAGATGCCCCAAGCTCTACGGCCTCCCCAAGATTCACAAAGAAGGAACACCTCTCAGACCCATAGTCAGCTCCATAGGCTCACCCCTACAAAACCTCGCCAAATTTCTTGCCAAACAACTCCAGCCCTATGCAGAATCCATCACTTCATACGTACAAAACTCGTTCCACTTCATAGAAATTATAAAGAAACAAGACCTACAACCCAATGACCTACTCGTGAGCTTCGATGTTGTTTCGCTCTTCACACAAGTGCCCATTCAAGAAGCCTTGACAGCTATCCACAACAAATACAACCCCCCCAAGCACATCCTAGATCTGACCAACCACTGCCTAACCAACACATACTTCATCCACAATGGACAAAGATACAAACAGATAGAAGGAGCACCCATGGGATCACCCCTCTCACCGGTCATCGCAAACCTATATATGGAACACTTTGAAACCAACGCGTTACAGAAATCCGAACATAAACCCAAACTCTGGCTCAGATATGTTGATGACACCTTTGTTATCTGGCCACACGGGAAAGACAAACTGAACAACTTCCTCACACATCTCAACAACCTACACCCCAAAATACAATTCACTATGGAAATAGAAGCCAACAACCAACTTCCCTTCCTGGACGTCCTAATCTACAAAAAACCCGACGGCTCCTTAGGACATACCATCTACCGGAAAAAAAAAACACATACAAACCGCTACTTAAATGCACAATCACACCACCACCCTGCACAGATAAACTCCGTAGCAAAAACCCTCATCTCCAGAACCAAACGCCTCGCTGACAAAGACCACCTAAAAACTGAATTACACACTCTCTCGAATGCTTTAATTGCGAACGGATTCCAAAAAAACACCATCACCAAACTAATCCAAAAAGAAACACCCCCCAAGAACCAAGAAACAGAAGAGAACAACGGCACTGCCCTCCTCCCTTACATCAAAGGCACCACAGACAAAATCAGCAAAATTCTCCACAAACACAATATCAAGACAGCCTTTTGCACCGAACAAAAAATAGCCAACATTTTAAGAAACCCCAAAGACAAGATTGAGCTAGAAAACCAAGGAGTCTACGAAATACCATGCAAAGTCTGCCCAGCCACATACATCGGACAGACAAACAGGAGAATAAGCGCACGCATCGCAGAACACAAGAACGCAGTCAAAAAAGAAGAAAAATGTTCCTCTCTCTTCCAGCACATAAAAACAACAGGTCATGAAATTGATTTTAAAAGAACCAAACTCATCTCCAAAACTGAACACTTCAACAGTCGAATAATCATGGAAGCCATTGAAATAGAGAAACACCCAAACAACATGAATAAACGTGATGACACCTCCCGCTTGCCTGACATCTGGAAACTAGCCCTGGTCAACAGACGAGCCTCTGTCACAAAGACTGACACCAGGTCCAAAAGGACACAAGATGCCACCACCTTCCATCCACACCAAACACAAACCCAGACCCTTCCCACAGATGAAACGAAACCACCATCCAATAACAAAACCACGACTGCACCATCTACCGCTACTCCCCACTCCAGCCACCACATGGAGCACACTTACACACGCCAAAAAAACATTGGGAGACCACAGACACGCAGCCAGACCAAAATGAATTCACAAGACACAGGACCCCACTCCACCAAAGCCCAGGATGCTGCCAGAACACCCATCACCAAGGTCGTTAAGAAACAAAAGGCTAATAGACACACATCCAGCACCTCACCCACACATGATGTCTCTAAACAGCCATCTAACCCACCAGCAGTTAAGCCCTTAACGATCGCCTCAGCCACACAGCAGATCACAAAAGAACAAACGAACCTACAATCAACAACAGAGCAAGCAAACCACACACCCCCAGCAGTATTTATAGAAGGACTTCAACTGAGATCACGCTTTGCTTCAAGAAGAAAGAAGCCAGAACACCAGCCTGAAGATGACGAGTGAGACCTCGTCGAAACGTCGCCAAAACAACCAGATTTCTACACGGGAAGAAACCCGAATCCACCGTAACATGCATACCTATACCCGTGAAAATCTACGAAAACAAATATCCGACCTCTACGGGGAGGAAACCTTCCAGCTGACCAGAACCTACGAGAAACTAGAAGTCCGAAGAGCCACCATCTTATGTGACATTGCATTCCTACGCAACTGCCGAGATAAAAATGTGATCCCCACAAGCTTCCAACTGAAATTCCACTCAAAAACCCCATCCAGCGAAAGGATCCTGAAAAGAACAGAACTAGCCCTAATCAGAAACGAACTACACAAGAAAAGATACCTACTAGATCAAACCAACAGAGACCTACTCACTCTCCACCTCAAACTCAGCAACAAAATCCACCCAACACTCTGGAACAAATCCAAGCAACTCGCCGCCTGGAGAGCTGAAACAGAGACCTCCCACAAGACAGACATACACACCAACAAACTCCACAAACTGGGAAAAAACGCCAGAAGCCCAACCCCCCACAGCAGCCCATGAAACAAACAGTTCACAACATATCAGACAGGACACTCACCATCGCAGAGACCAAAGTCCTGTCCAAAGGATTCAACTTTGCAGTCGCCCCCAGACACATCCCCACTGAAAACATCATATGCGGAGTGGAAGCCAGCCTAACCAAAATCAACCCAGATGAAGCCAACAAAATCAGACTCGAAGTCACCAATATCCTCTGCTCCAGCAAACCACCCAGAAGCAATTTACACAAAGAAGAACAAAAAGCCCTCACCAACCTGAGGAAAGACAACAACATAATCATTCTCCCAGCAGACAAAGGCAATGCCACAGTGGTGATGAACACATCTGACTACCAAGCCAAACTATCCAACCTACTACAAGACCCTGCTTACATACCTTTGAACGCAGACCCCACCACCTACCTGGAAAAAACCACCAAAGCCAAAATAAAAGCCTCACCCTTAAGTGAAGAAATCAAGCCAAGCATCATCCCCAGAGAGAAATCTTCCAGATGCCCCAAGCTCTACGGCCCCTCCCCAAGATTCACAAAGAAGGAACACCTCTCAGACCCATAGTCAGCTCCATAGGCTCACCCCTACAAAACCTCGCCAAATTTCTTGCCAAACAACTCCAGCCCTATGCAGAATCCATCACTTCATACGTACAAAACTCGTTCCACTTCATAGAAATTATAAAGAAACAAGACCTACAACCCAATGACCTACTCGTGAGCTTCGATGTTGTTTCGCTCTTCACACAAGTGCCCATTCAAGAAGCCTTGACAGCTATCCACAACAAATGCAACCCCCCAAGCACATCCTAGATCTGACCAACCACTGCCTAACCAACACATACTTCATCCACAATGGACAAAGATACAAACAGATAGAAGGAGCACCCATGGGATCACCCCTCTCACCGGTCATCGCAAACCTATATATGGAACACTTTGAAACCAACGCGTTACAGAAATCCGAACATAAACCCAAACTCTGGCTCAGATATGTTGATGACACCTTTGTTATCTGGCCACACGGGAAAGACAAACTGAACAACTTCCTCACACATCTCAACAGCCTACACCCCAAAATACAATTCACTATGGAAATAGAAGCCAACAACCAACTTCCCTTCCTGGACGTCCTAATCTACAAAAAACCCGACGGCTCCTTAGGACATACCATCTACCGGAAAAAAACACATACAAACCGCTACTTAAATGCACAATCACACCACCACCCTGCACAGATAAACTCCGTAGCAAAAACCCTCATCTCCAGAACCAAACGCCTCGCTGACAAAGACCACCTAAAAACTGAATTACACACTCTCTCGAATGCTTTAATTGCGAACGGATTCCAAAAAAAACACCATCACCAAACTAATCCAAAAAGAAACACCCCCCAAGAACCAAGAAACAGAAGAGAACAACGGCACTGCCCTCCTCCCTTACATCAAAGGCACCACAGACAAAATCAGCAAAATTCTCCACAAAACACAATATCAAGACAGCCTTTTGCACCGAACAAAAAATAGCCAACATTTTAAGAAACCCCAAAGACAAGATTGAGCTAGAAAACCAAGGAGTCTACAAAATACCATGCAAAGTCTGCCCAGCCACATACATCGGACAGACAAACAGGAGAATAAGCGCACGCATCGCAGAACACAAGAACGCAGTCAAAAAAGAAGAAAAATCTTCCTCTCTCTTCCAGCACATAAAAACAACAGGTCATGAAATTGATTTTAAAAGAACCAAACTCATCTCCAAAACTGAACACTTCAACAGTCGAATAATCATGGAAGCCATTGAAATAGAGAAACACCCAAACAACATGAATAAACGTGATGACACCTCCCGCTTGCCTGACATCTGGAAACTAGCCCTGGTCAACAGACGAGCCTCTGTCAGAAAGACTGACACCAGGTCCAAAAGGACACAAGATGCCACCACCTTCCATCCACACCAAACACAAACCCAGACCCTTCCCACAGATGAAACGAAACCACCATCCAATAACAAAACCACGACTGCACCATCTACCGCTACTCCCCACTCCAGCCACCACATGGAGCACACTTACACACGCCAAAAAAACATTGGGAGACCACAGACACGCAGCCAGACCAAAATGAATTCACAAGACACAGGACCCCACTCCACCAAAGCCCAGGATGCTGCCAGAACACCCATCACCAAGGTCGTTAAGAAACAAAAGGCTAATAGACACACATCCAGCACCTCACCCACACATGATGTCTCTAAACAGCGATCTAACCCACCAGCAGTTAAGCCCTTAACGATCGCCTCAGCCACACAGCAGATCACAAAAGAACAAACGAACCTACAATCAACAACAGAGCAAGCAAACCACACCCCCCAGCAGTATTTATAGAAGGACTTCAACTGAGACCACACTTTGCTTCAAGAAGAAAGAAGCCAGAACACCAGCCTGAAGATGACGAGTGAGACCTCGTTGAAACGTCGCCAAAACAACCAGATTTTTACACGGGAAGAAACCCGAATCCACCCTAACATGCATACCTATACCCGTGAAAATCTACGAAAACATATATATATATCCTATATATCCTCTTGCATTTTCATTGTGGTGTCCCTAGCCTGTCATAAGGGGACCCGCCTCCCAACTCCCAATACCTCCTTTTTCTGTACAGTACTTAATTGCCAGCAGAATTAAGCTCTGCCTGTCTGTGTGTTTCCTTCCTGGCTCATTGAGACCTCTGACATAGTGAGACTGGCTGTGGCTGCTAATGGAAATTGTAATTGGTGGAGTGTATATCCTATAACTTTTAATGCTTTTTGGAGTGATTTTAGCCCCATGTGCATAGTGGGAGAAACCCTGACACTGAAAACAGTTATTTTGTTAGCATTTTGTAAATTGAGTTTATTCCTACAAATTGTATGATCAATTTTTAAGCATCATGGCTTTCAGGGAGTGACTTCTCCTCTTGTGTTTTGCCTCTTTTGTGGCCTCACTAATTGACAATTTGTGTGCAGAATGGGAGTGCACTCTCCTCTCCTGGCAGACTACAGTATCGAAACTGGGGATGCCATGGAGGCTCAACATGTTTCTCAAATGCCCTTTTAAAAACAATATATTTTTTTAAAAAACACAGAAGATGGATGAGTAACACCAGTGGTACTTTCAACTGGGGCTGATATGGAGTGTGGCCTTAGATTAAGTGAATCCAAAGCCCTTGCATACCAATGACATGGTCGTCAGTCTATGTGTTTCCCCCAGTTGGAGGAAATTGTAAGTAGAAAAGATTTGCTGGAAGAACTCAGAAAAAAAGAAAAAATTTCACTCTGGGGCAGGTCTCTGGACGTGGTGGAACACCGGAGAGGAGAACGGCTGGACAGCTCAGTGGTTTCTGTATCTGTTAAATGAGCCAGAGGTTGGGAGTTCGATTCCCCACTGCACCTTCTTGACAGGAGCTGGACTCAATGATCTCTCCCAGATCTATTGTTCTAAGAATATTATATTGTTATTATCTACAGCAGGCCTGCCCAACAGGTTGACTGGGGGCTACCAGTAGCCCGTGGGGCCACACCAGCCAAACAAAGCCTCCACCCAGGCAGCTGCCAGTCACGGTGGTGTTGATCAGGAACTGCCGGCGAGGCCACGTGGACCTCCCATCAAGCCAGGTAACGTCTGCCCTACCCGCACAACCCCCCCCCAAAATAAGGCCCGTGTATCAGCTGGAGGCCTCGTCAGACTCCCACCAGCCAGCAGCAAAGAGGAGGCACTAGCGGTGTCCAGGACTGGGCCCACAAGGCAGCTGTAAGCCAGGCACTGCAGCAGCCACTGAAAGGGATTGGGGTGGCAGGGTTTGCTGAGGTGCCGCAACACTGCAGCTGGAGGCCAAACGGGCCTCTGTAGCGAAGGTAAGCGAGCCCAGGCTGCAGCTGAAATGGAGGAGGCAGGAGGCCTGCTAGGGAGTGCCGAAAAGGGGTGGTTTGGGGGGGGGGGAGTTGTGGTGCACCAGCATAACCCAATCGGGTGCATGCATGCATGCGTGCGTGGCTAGTAGAGGTTGAAGGGAGATGTGTCCAAGCATGTGTGGATCGACCCTTCCACCTGCCCATTTTCAAATGTCCCAGCAGGAGTGCTCTGTCCCTCAGAGCACTGGTGTCGGTAGGTTTGAAATCAATGGGATCCTGCTTTTCCCCACCAATTTGGTGGACAAAGCAGGATCCCATTGGTGGGCGAAGAAGATCCATTTCCAAACTTCCTGGCACCAGCGCTCTGACCCCCAGAGTGCTGGTGTCGGGAGGTTTAAAATCCATGGGATCCTGGTGGGACATTTGTAAATGGATCTTCACCCAACCCGGTGGCTTGGAAGGAAAGCCTGCTTCCATACCAAGTCTCCCTGGGTGGGCGAAGATCAATGGGACCCTGTTTTGCCCACCAATTTGGTGGGTGATGCAGTGTCTGATTGAACCTCACCCAGCCTGAGTTGTTTCCTTGCAAACAGCCCAGGATGGGCAAGAATCAATAGTACTTCATAAGACAATGTCAACCGGAAGGAAAAAATTGTCTTAATTATTTTTTCCTATCACTGGAATTTACATTCATCTTACGTTTTGTCTTAAGGGGCATTCGTCTTACAGTGTATAACTGTAGTAGCTCTCAGGCACTTTGGGCCGGAAAAAGTAGACCTCGGCCTGTTCAAAGTTGGACAGCTCTGATCTACAGTACTATGAAGCATCTTCCCAAGTAGGTTACTTGTCATTAGGATTTACAATGAAAACAGTAATTTGGAGGCCTATAGCTAATTTGAATATTTTGTTAATGCAGGCAATAGTTTGCATTCCTTTTGTATGAACACAGTTTATACCAAACCTTTTCGGGTAGTCATATTGTTTGTACTCTGTGATATCTTCATTCTGAGGTTGTCTAAATTCCAGTAAAAAGGAGAAAGCCAACAAACTCAGGCTGGCCATTTAAAGAAGGAGGAGGAGGAGGAGGAGGAAAGAAAGAAAGAACTAAATGTGTTTCAAACATGCATATTTGCAAAGGACAAAAATTACAAGCATTTATCTTGATTCAATTACTTCCCCTCCACAGTACATTTTCAACCTTCTATCCAGACTGGGGAAAACTGGAATGGCAAAGGATCCTAGCATAAGCCAGCAACCCACAGAAACGGGTTCCCAGAGACACCGTTTTGGCCTCTATTGTATATACAGTATTGTGTCCCTCTAAGCTTTTTAACTGGCTTCTGTCTTTCTCCTTTTCTGAGCAATCGAGGGAGAGTTATGTGAGCAAGGTCTTCCCTCAGGTCCCATGCTCCTGGAAAGGCTGTGAATTGCACGCAGCGTGAGTGTTTAGGGTGTGATGCTGCCTGCTGCCCTCTTTGACTAATATTTGTACAGTCTCTCCCCTCTCTTTCCTATTGGATTTGCAGCCTCCCTAGATGCTGAATGGCAAGTGAATCATTAATTTGCTCCACCAGGCAATTTGTTCCTTTCTTCTCCCTGTTTCCATTTGTTTCCATTTCTCGTACTCCCATTTCTCCGCTCCCATCCCCCAAAAGACCCTGCCTCTGTTTTCACTCCTGCAGTTCATCATGTTTGGCACACATCACCATGAAGGAGCCGTTTGGAACCAATTATGTGACAGAATTTGGTTTACATTGCTCTGGCGTATGTTCAAGATCGTCTGTTTCGAATATAGAAATATGCTACGCTCTCAGCTGCCTCCATTTTTAACTTGGAGCTTCTAGCTTTCTTGCCTATACTGTATTTCTACAGAGTAAAGAAGTACAAGGCTGCCGGTTGCGTCATGTATTCAAACTACCCAAATGCTAATTGTATTGTTTCATCTTTGCTCGGAACATTCTACCCATCAGATAGGTTGGCAATTATTTCTTGCAGGCTTTGCTTTGGAAGTACAAATTTCACCCCAATCTACTGGGTGACTTTATCTCCCCCTCACCATACAGTCTAATATGTTTCTTTTTCTTTTTCTTTTGGTTTTAGCACAATCCTACATCTTTCCAGTTGTGCTCTGAGCAATTGAGGTAAGATAAGGAAGACCTGCCTTTTCCCACAGGGTTATTGGGGGGGGGGGAGAGAGAGCATGCTCTCCTCAATAATGTGCCTTCTAGGCACCTGCCCATAGAGGGGTATTAGCAGGACTGTGGCTCTTCCATATACAGAGATCTTTCAGTGGGTTATTTTTCTGGGCTATACTTCCTTTCATCAAGCCCTTGCTTGCCCTTATGGCAAGTACACCGTTCTTTGAAAAGTGTCATGACAACTCTAGTTATGAATTGGATTGTTATGACCTCTTGTCTCGATGAAAGTAATGATGCTGAGAGCTGTAGGTAGAGCCAGGGATAGCAGTAAAAAAAGTGCAAAACTCGCCATCTCTAAATATCTTTCTTCTCATTATAGATGTGTCTCGCTATAGCTTTTGTTCAAACCACAGCCCTTCTTCTGTAACTTCGCTCGGTTCCCAGGATTTTGTTGCTTTAAATAGTCTCCCTCAGACTTCATCAGACAAGCCTTCTGCTTCACAGAGCCTATATAGTGTTCCTTGAGTTTCTTTGAAGATGGCTTCTTTAAAATCTTCACTGTGTTAAGTTCTCACCTGATATGCCTGCCTGACAACTCCAAATCTTTGAAAGTACAGTATTTTTGTATAGCTTAATGGCCCTGAAATGGGCTACCAGCCAGCAGATCCAGCTTTCTGGGACATCAGAAAACATTTTAGAATTGTTGTGTTTACCAAGGAGGACAAGATACTGACTTCCCTCCATCTTTCATGGAGTAACAAAACAGGCTAGTAATTAAACCAGAATGCATTAGGGTTGTCCACGTGGGGTAGAGTGGCTGTAGAGCAGCCATTATTGCTTTTCAGCATTTGCCACCTGAGATCTTGATCTCAGTCTGCCTCAAGAAGTGTCCCCTTGTTGTTTCATTCAGTGCACACCCCTCCTCCTTGTACCACTCCAAAAATTTCTACTGGTTTCCCAGACACTCTGGAAACAGCCAATGACAAACAACCGTTATTTGTTTTCAAGGTTTTTCAGGGCACTAAAAATGCAGTATCCAGCAAAGTGATGCAGAATAAACAAGGGCAAATGGTGGCAGCACTCTGTTAGTGAAGTTTTGCAGTCTAGTGTTTCCAAGAAGCATTAATGGATTCCTCTGTTTTCTCAGTCCTGATACCAAGAATGAGCAGTCTCCCTTCATGTAAGAATATTATTAGTCTTTTCATAAGAGAAGCATGATTCTTAGGAGGCGTCCTATCTACCTGTAGAGAGAAGAACCCACAAATCTGTCTCATTGTTGCCTGTTTAGCCCAAACCACACTCACATTTTGGAAGTGGGGCTCTGAAAAGCTGTACAGTTTCAGGAGGATACCCCTCATATGGTGTGTGTTCTTGTGCATCACTCTCATGATGGGCCTTGAAGGGAGCAGAGTTTGGGGAAAGTTATATTTTTGAGTACAGGTTCAGGAATCCACCCAGCTAGATGACTTGGAAATGTGGAACAATATAGTCCAAAAAAAAACTTTTTGAAGCTTTGGAAGAGGCTAGGAAAGGATTAGACATTTTGCTATTTTTCCATGTCACTTTTGAGACCCAGGACCACAGGTGCTCTCCAAAACAGAATTTAAGTGCGCTAACCTATAGCAAGCTGATAACATCTTGTGAGGGGATACAATCTATAGTGCTGTTCTTTTTGGCCTAATATGGGGAAATTTATGGTTTATCCTCAGGGTACCCATGACTGACACAAACCTTTGGAGTGCAAGTGGGTTACTTTATTCCTTTCTCTTTCCCTTGCGCTTGCCTTCGTTTAAATTTCAGTCTGCTTGGATGCTTTATGCCAGTGACCTGCAAGGACACTGCTTCAAGAAAAAGGATTTTAAAGGGAGACATCAGCACGAAATGGAACTAGAATTTATCAGCAAATTTGATTCTACTCATTTAAGACTTGGATGAAATCAGAATTTTATCTCCCATTAAAGGTGCAAAATTAGCATAGCAAAGCCAGGAATATTTTGTTATCACTAGTTATTGAAATTGTGAATGGCCACTGTGCTTATCTTGTACTCAATGGAACTCTGTGTAGAAATGTCACAGGCGGTGCCTCCTGCATTCCTTGGCCTTTGAGCCCAGCTTTTTGCAGTTTTGCAAATAGAAAGTCACAAACAGCCAGTGGAGGATAAAATTTCGTTCATCTGAAGGAAGTCAGCTACAAAAGGGTATGCCTTAATAAATCTGTTGGTCTTTAAGGTGCCACAAGACATTCTCCTGCTCTAGAAGCAGGCTTGCTGGATGAAATATTTTGATTTTTTTATTAGTAGAGCTCTGTTTTGCCCTGCTCCAGTATTCATTGTATGGAGTACCTGGAAAACACAGCTGACTTTACATCTATGCTGTCTATCTGTCTTCAGTCAGATTGTTAGATGTTACTAAGTCACTGCCCTGCTAAGTATAGACCATTTGAAGACAACCCTGCCTTGGCATTTTGTTATCAAGCTGGGGTTGGGGGAGCCTTTTACTAGTGCTGTGCTGTGGACGAGATCAGAATGATAGGAAATGTTTCCATGAGTGTCTGTAATTGCCATAATTCTCATAAAAACTTTTGGTGAAGCCTAGAAGTGGTTATATACTTTCATATATACATGGGTGAAATATATTTGCATTATATTTATAACCTGAAGTGCTTTGTATTGTTAATGGCACATGCTCAAAATCCACCCAGGCACACATAAGAAAGAAGATGTGAGAGTTTGATAACGATGGCAGAGCTGAACAACAATGGCAGAGGTAAAGCCTATTTAGAAAACTGGCCTAAGCATGTGAAGATTAGCACTATTTAATTAGGTATGTTTCATGCAAAAAAAAAAAAAAAACCCAGAACTGAAGAAGTGCTTAAGGGAGGTGTGAATGCAAACTGTGCAAACAATTTGGGTATCTTTGGATAGAAATAAACATTATGAAATATAATCTGTTTATAAGATTAGAGAGTAAGGCTACCATCTTGTTCATTGCCAAAAGAGTTTAATGGCTTTCCAGTGAAGTAATGGGGTATTTACTGCTTGTGTTAACATTACCCTTAAACCCCATTGTGTTTCATTGGCTTAACACTTGCACAAGGATCTGCTGAATGCCTCTTCACCCAAGTCCCTTAAACATCAAACCAGCTCTGCTACTGTCGTGGATGACTGGTTTTCTCTGAACAGGATCCTGGCCTAAACGTTTTGTTTCCTCAAAATTATCTGCAAATCTGTTCTGATGATGACTAAGCTTCTCAACCAAGGTTAAAAAGATGAGAGTTTGGGTTGTGTTGGGAGTGGAAGGAAGATTTGGGCAAAGAAATGTGCTGATTCAAGGGACTGCATCTGAGTGATGATTACAGTAAAGTTTCTTCCGCCAAAGTTCACTAACGTTTATCATGGGCAACCAGGGAAGGTTTTCTTCTTATGTGCTGATTAAGAGCCTTCCCAGCGCTGTGACATGTGAGATAAAATATTGGACACTGCATTCTTTGCCTTAAAACTTAATTAAAACCATATATCAAAAGCAATACCCTGGGCTTAATAAAAAAGCCTGATAACATTATACTAATACCCTTCAGTTTCAATCTAGAGCTCCCTGATGGAAGGCATTTGAGAGGCCAAGCCTGTAACTAGATTAGAAACACCTCCAATACAATATTTATGGTGCAGTCCTTGCCTTGAGTTGTGTAGCCTCAGAGAAAGGAAGGGCCTAGCTTCACATTGAAGCTGCAGTCCTGCTTACTTGTAAATGAAAGAATGGTGAAGAATACCATATCCAAGCAGACAAGCAATGGTTTTGCATGGGCAGCTTGGTTTTTACATGGGCAAGCTTTTCTGGGCCTTAGTTTACTGACTGGTTACTCACATAAAATCCACACAGATATCAAGGAAGAAATGAAGGTTGTATTAAAATTTGGGGTGAAATTGATCTCCCCATCTGCTAGTGTGTCCTCCCTGAATCACTACTTTCATATACTCCTCAGGTAAACTCAGGTACCTGCTTTGAGAAGACTTGCACAAAGCGCTCCAAGCTGGTCTTTCTTTAAAAAAATACAATGAAATGAAATCACAGGAGTGTTTGCTGCTCTGGCATAACAGTAACTGTTCTAGCCAAGGGGACCAACAACAGGAACATTAAGACTCTCTTGTGACTGATGGAGCAGTAGTCAGTCTCAAGAGTGGCCTCCAAGGGCCATCTTAGCAATGGGAGGCCGAAGGCTAATGGTGAGAGAGGGTAGGTCAAGGGAGGGAGACAGGATCAGCAAAGCATTATGGTCAGTAAGCCACCATCCTGGTTTTGGTAGGTCAGGAGGGTGGGATCTAGTTATAAAGAGCAAAGATGATAGGACAATGTGAGAGGCTTCAAAGACCAAAGGGGCTTTGTGCCCACTCCTTACCTAATAAATGCGTTTCTAATAGAATCTCTCTCTCTTTGTGTGTGTGTGTGTGTGTGTGTGTGTGTGTGTGTGTGTGTGTGTGTGTGTGTGTGTGTGCGTGCGCGCGCGCACGTTCAAAAATGTCTGCCATACATCTTAGTTCTCTGTAGCAAAGCAAATCTGTGTGCCCTTATCAGAGAAGGAGAATCCTTCCCCACACTTTCTGTAACTTGTTTAATAAAACTCAGCACTAGGAGCAGCTCTTTGGGGACCAAGCTGAGGGAGAAGGATTTATCAAGGCATCAGTGTGAGATGTGTTCTGCATAGTAGATGATCCTGGATAGAGGAGGAGAGAGGAGCAGATTTGTGAGAAAGGGAGCCAGGTTGTGTGTATTTATTTTTTCTTCTTCTCTTTCTTTCAACTCAAGGAGCTCTCTGGTGCATGGGATTCTTCTAATACAGTTGTTCCAAATAGGGATGGGCACAAAACGAAAAACTAAATGCTGTTTCTTCGTGTTGTCAGGTAACGAAATGAAATGAAACGAAACGAAACAACACAAGGAAGCAGCATGATGTTACAGACAAAACGAAATTGTATTTTTTTTTATGAAACATACCATTTCGTTCCGTCTGTAAGCCACTTAGAGGGAGGGAAAAGGGTTTTTAAAAAGAGCTCCAGGCTTTTAAAAACATCTTTTTCCCTCTCCCAAGCCGTACCAGCTGATTGGTGCTATGGTGGTGGGGGAGGTTTTTCCCTCCACCCCAGCGCCAATCAGCTGGCAGGCAGGGCTTGGTGGGAGGGGAAAAGTTTTTTTTTAAAAAAGGGGGGCTTTTAAAAAAAATTGTCCCTTTGCCACTTTCTACCCCCCCAGACACATGAACCCCCTTGTTACTGGTTTGTTTTGTACATTCTTTTTGAAAAAATCTGTATAAAATGAAAAAAATGTGGATAGGAGGAAAGGAAACAAAATGAAACAATGTTTTCATTGCGTGCCTTTCTCTAGTTCCCATCCTTCCTAATGCCGTGACCCTCTAATACAGTTCCTCATGTTGTGGTGACCCCTTGCCCTGCTTGGAAGAGGCCACAAACCCCCTTGGGTAGGCCACTGCCGCAGGTGCCATAGAGAACCTCCCTCTAGGCACCCTCAGCCAATCGGAGTCTCCGGTGCCATTGACTGACATACCCTCCAACCTATCAAGCTGTAACTCACTCTTTTCCCCTTCCTTCCCCCCTCCTCCAGACCCAAGCCGTTTGTGCCTTTTTCTTCACTAGCTCATGGCGACCCCTGTGAAATGGTCGTTCGACCCCCAAAGGGGTTCTGACCCCCAGGTTGGGAACCACGGTTTTAATACTTCTTGCTCCCCCATCTTCTGGGTTGTCTGCTTCCCCATGGCAAACCCAACCATAGTAGCTATAACAAGAAGGAGGAGGAAAAAACAAGAATCTCCTTACCGCTTTCAAGGGGAAGACCAGCCCATCAAAAATGCTGAAAAGAAGAAGCTGATTTAGGTGATTCAGCAGGAGAGAGAGAGAAATAGCAAAGAGGGGAAAGGAAAACAAATCAAAGTGTGCTGTTTTTATGTTGCCTCATAGCACTTAAAGAACTTCCTGGGTGGTTTACAAGTACAGTGGTACCTTGGTTTAAGAATGCCTTGGTTAACAAAAAAATGGTATAAGAAAGAAATTATTGGAAAATGGGATGCCTCAGTTTAAGAAATGTTTTAAATGGAATTTTTTTGTTAGGCATTAAAAGTTGATGTGTGATTTTCGAATTGCAAAAAAATAGGGATGCCTCGGTGTAATTTTTTTAAATGAATGCTCTGATTTGCCTTTCTGCTGACCCCAGAATGGATTAATTGGTTTTCAATGTATTCCTATGGGAAATTGCATTTCAAATTTTTCGCAATATGAAACGACCTGGATGAATTACTTAAACCAAGGTACCACTGTAATTATGCAGGCTGCAGATTGCCCAACCAGTTAGTTAGGTTCTCATTTTGCCAACCTTAGAAGGATGGAAGACTGAGTAAACATTGAACCAGCTACCTGGGATTGAACCCCAGGTCATGAGCAGAGTTATACCTGCAGTACAGCAGTTTAACCACTGTGCTCTTCCCTCATTGCACAGAGGATGGAACTGCATAGAAAGGAGGAAATAATGGAACTGCCCTATTTTTTCCCTGGCCTGAATATTGAGCAGTTAAGTAATGTTGGACAACGAGCAAAAATTAATTAAAACTTCAGTTGAGACTTCAGCAGATTTGTGGGTTTGGGTGTAAATCCAAAGCACCTTTTTAATTACTAGACTGCCAACCTGAACTTCATGTTCTTTCATGTGAACATTACTACTGCATTTCGCATCATTCCCCAGTACGCTAGTTGTCCTGACTGTGCGTGGATTAACCACACTAAGCCACTTGTGAAGTAGGCAAATTGCTGTCCATCAAAATGACAGCAATAGAATAATTTTTCTTTGGTTCATCTGACCTTGTAATAAGAGTTAAAGGGCAGACATCATTATTCTGGGCCACTCCAAGTGTTTACTTTAAATATTCAGTCTAGAGGTCTAGCAGGTTGCTGAAGCGATGTGTCCGCACTGTTCCTCTTATATGGTGTTTTATTCAGTGTAGGCCCAAGAGGAGGAGCTGACTGAAATCTAGCAGCAAGAAGGTCACACGAGGAAAAGTAATGTCAGATGGGAATGATGATAGAAGCACACCCAGCTGCTTCCTTTGGTGTGCACATAAACAGACAGGTATTTGCCATGAGTAATCTAGATAAGAACTATTCCAGTCCAGTTCTTAATGCTGTGCTGTATTAATGTGAGGCTGCATTTCTTCAAGTATAGCATTTTCTCCCTTTCAGACAACATCCAAAGAAACAAAGCATTATTAGCCACAATTCTAACACAATTGCTAGTAACAGATGGCTTTGGATGTATTCACCAAGAGTATATAGTATTGGTAGAATTTCAGTGGGTCAGAGTCATAATAATGTCCCAGGATGACAACACTAATGGATGGTGTTCTCCTGTAAGGATCCCACAAAGCGTGTGTGTGTGTGTGTGTGTGTGTGTGTGTGTGTGTGTGTGTGTGTGTGTGTGTGTGTGTGTGTGTGTGTGTGTGTGTGTGTGTACACAGAGAGAGAATTCTCTTGTGTCACTTTCATTTGAGTGTAGAAAGATCTGGCTTCCTTTGAGGCTTTTAGTATGCTGCTCCAAGTGTTTGCCATCCAAAATGTACCAGTGGCCATGATCCAGCCATAGGCTATGAATCCATAGAAAAGTTACACCTGAATTGATAAGTGGGCCTAAAAGGTAGATGCAACCTGTAAATTCAAAGGAATGCACCTCCCCCCCCCTGTTCTTATGAGCCGGTTTCTGATTGTGAAACTGCAGAACTAGCCTAGTATCAAAGGAAGACAAAAGCTCCACTTGAGTGGATTTCTGGGTTGAGCTTCAGGGCTGGAGCATTTGGGCAGCTTTAGAGACCCCAAAGCTGGGATTTCAGCATTCATTTTGATGGCAGAACTGATGATGAAACACATTCAGGTTTGTCCTTTACATAAAATAGTCCTGCATTTGAAACGCTGTTGGAGGAGAATCTCCTGTTTAAAAGTCGTCTGTTTGAACTTCTATCTACTCCAAGTTCTCGATCCACATTGAGCACCGGGCTAGCACACTGAGCAGATGGGTATACAGATCAGTCTTCCCTTGGTATGGTATAGAGATGGGCATGAATCGAAAAAATGACATTTCGGTTTTTCATTGCAGGTCCGTTTCGGTTTGTTTTTTTTTCGTGATTTTTTTTTAAAAAAAAGTCATTTCATTTTTTCGTTTTTCATTTTTACCCGCTTTTTGCACGACTTAAAGCATTTCTGCGTGCGGACGTCCCCCAATGCCTCAGACCAGAGGGAAAACACTTTAAAAATGATGCTGGCAGAGACACAGTATAGACTAGGTACGCAGGGAAGCCGCAAAGGCAGCAGCGGAGTGACTGCACTGCGGGGCAGGGGAGGGTACTCACCGAGAGGTACACATGCACACAGGGAGGCTGCAAGAGAAATCTCTTCTTTCTCTCCCCTAAGAGCCAGGCTGCAGGCAGCAGGAACACAGAGACACACACCTGCCTGGCTGGCCTAAAGTAATGAGTCGCAGAGACTGCAATCCCACCCTAACTCCCACCGCAGACTGCAAGGAGGATGGAGGCTGCCAAAGCTTTTTATGCCCTCTGTGGCTGCCACACCTACCCAGTCTGCAACCAGGGCATGCTATTGGTTGACATTGTCCAAGAATTTACATGATCCCATCACATGGCTTGCATCCATCTTGTGGCTGGAATCCATTTTGTATCATCCTTAAAGGGAAAAGAAAAATTAATTGCGATGGGAGAAAGACAAAAACAAACGTTTTAAGGACCACAACCCCCTGATAGGTAATAATTTCAAATAATTATCACTGTGTTTTTACGGATGTCCAGGGCGTTTTAATACCCAATAAATCAATATTAGGCATTTGAGAGCCATTTTGGGTCGATGTCCCCTAACTCCTCTTAAAGGAAAAAAAAAATACAGTGATCTGAGAAAAGACATAAATGCACGTTTTAAGGACCCCAACCCCCCTGGTAGGTATTATCAGGCAGAATAAATAATTATCGCTGGGTTTTTATGGATAATCAGGACGTTTTTTAACATTTAATAACAGCTCATTTCATTGCGCGTCTCCATTAACAAAAACAAAACATAACGAACCTAATTTTCATGGTTCTGTTCGGTTTGTTCCAATTTCATCACAATTTTTGTTATTCATTTTGTTACATAACGAAATGAATAACGAATAACAGAATGATTTTTTTTTGTTTCGTGCCCATCTCTAGTATGGTATAATTTTTGGTATTTGTATTTAAATTATAGTAATATGTTCTGTCAGTTCGTCTCTGACTCTTCAAGTTGTGTGTGTGTGTAGTAAGTAATATGTTCTTCCTCAATGAAATACCACCAAATGCATCTTATAAGTATATTGCTTCTGTTTTGTGATGACACAGTTTCCTCTGTATTGGTGAGTGATATGTAAATAGCCATGTTGCACTATTATGCTGTTAGTTTTCTTCATATAAGGGATTTGTAAAAAAAATAAAAATGAACCGAGGCCTATGCAATCTGTCATCTCCTCTCCTCAGCAAGAATTTCATGGACAAAGGAGCTGACCTGTTGTCACATAAGTTTAAAGGAACTGTTTCTTCTTGACAACCTATTTAGTAGTCCCTTGATTTTAAGAATTGTAGCATGAGAGTTGGAATGACAGAAAGCAGGCCAGCAGACATTCTGCAATGGTTCGTATCAGGCCCCATCTCTCTCTCTCTCTCTCTCTCTCTCTCTCTCTCTCTCTCTCTCTCTCTCTCTCTCTCTCTCTCTCTCTCTCTCTCTCTCTCTCTCTCTCTCTGCTCTTCCCCAGAGCTGATGATGGTGGGACATTAGGATCTCTCCCTTTTGCTGCTGCTGCTGCTGCTGCTGCTGTGTTTTCAATCCACCTGAGGGCTAATGATACATAGCCATCTGCAGCTGCAGTTCTGGACTGAGCTGGGGGAGAACGGGGAGGCCAATTGGTGCTTTCAGAAGGAGGGGAATAGAAGCAATTGGTTGTTTTTCAAGCTTTGCTGGGAATTCCTCTGCTCTACTTCCTTCATTTAAATCAAGCTGTGGAGGCTTGAAACAGAGGTTCAGTGAAAATTCAGTCTGCCAAACGATAACAAGGGTAGCTGCAGTGCAGCTCAAAGGAGAACCTTCCTCTTTGCCTGTTGGTAGAGGAACTAACTAGGTAGAGGAACTGAATATTCATGCCTTGTGCTTGGCCTTGCCATGGGTAGCAAAGTGCCCCATCCCTGCAGATGGTAGTAGGGGTATGGACATTCCTTATTTGGCTTTCTTTTGATCAGGCTTTTTAGGAATCTGCTGCAGGGTTTCAGATGGGCCATTTTAGTCTGTACTAGAATGGCAGATAAAAATAGAGAAGACAGAAGTGTCATGGCACCATAAAGATGAACAGTTGTATTTTAACATGATCTTTTGTAGACAGATCCACTTCTTGGTTTGAAGAAGTGGATTTGTCCATGAAAGCTCACATTAAAATATAGCACTTAGTCTTGAAGGTGCCACACCATTTTTGAGGGGCTGCAATGTGAGTTTTACAAATGATTATCGCCTTTTAGCATCTCAGTTTGTTTATGCTCAGGGAATCCTGGTTATTCCTGTGGTGGCAGAAATCAGGATACTCTAGAGATCTAGGATGGAGCAAGATACTTGGTATACCTGCACCCCATTATTCTGGACAGATGGCTTGCAGCAGGGGGTTCTTCTTCTTCTTCTTCTTCTTCTTCTTCTTCTTCTTCCATTTGAAATGTTCTTTGCCAAGCCTTACTCCCTCTACTGAAACTCTCTTCCATTTCCTCCTTGTCTAGTGTTCCTGTGTCCTGAGGGGGAGTGATTACAGAAGCAGAAAGAAAGATGAACCCATGTCACCCTAAACTATATTAAGTGTTCTTGCTCAACTGTATGGCCTCTCTGTGCCTACCTTCCCCCTTCCTCACCTCCTCCTCTTTCTGGGTGTATTTTTAAGCCTATGCCTTCCCCATGGGCAAGAGCCCCATAGCTTGTGCAAGCAGTGCACAACATGCCTCTTTCTTTTTTTGGGAGGCAGTGGGGGTGTGGGGATGTTGTGTGTGTAAAATTAGCACTGCCTCGTTAGGCCTTTTCAGGCTAATTCAGAGTGAAATGCTCTAGCAGCGGTGGGCTGATTCTATCAAGAGAACAAGGACTAATTAAATTCACTCTGACCATCAAGCAGTAAATTATTTATATCCAGACAGATGCAATCTAATCTCTAGCATCCAGCCCAACCCATCCTCCTTGATTCAGAGGGAGAGGGGGAAGGGGTTGGGTGGAAGGATGAAGCAAAACAAGATAGGTAAAAATGAAACGGAAGTAGCAGTTGGGGGCATAGAGTTAGCGGTGTGTGTGTGTGTGTGGGGGGGAGATATTGCTTCTGATGTTGTGTGTGCTCCCTCTTTCTTTTTTTCTAAGCCTGCCTTTAAGACTGGCAATGCTTCTTTGATAATGAGATGACAGACCAGAATTTACAAGCAAATGAGTAGGATTGCTGGTTGCAATTGGCAAGTTAATCAACTAAAACTTTAGTTTATTGACTGCTGAGAGAAGTGTTTAATCGGTAGAAAGTACTTTAACAGCAATACTTAATATTCTTCATTTAAAAGCTGTTAGATTTCACGAAGTGTTGTTATTGTGAAAAAGATTTATCTTTAATATTTCTTTTCAAACAAAATAACAGTATGCTTAGTATGTGGTGAGTTAATAGTAATTGGCCAAAATCCTATTGCTTAGTGTAGTAAATTGCATTAGAGTAGGTCTATTGAATCAATGGGGATTTGGTTCTATTAATTCAAGTAGGCCTACTCTAACTGTAACACAATGAATGGACAGAACAACTGAAAACCTGTTGCCTACTAGAGTCACAACTGAAAACCTGTTGCCTACTAGAGCAGGGCATTGAATCAAGCGGAATCTAGGTTCCTAGGTTCCATTTCCTTGTTGGCTTGATTGAACTCACCAAATCAATCATTGATTCAATGGACCTATCTACTATGATTCACTATGCTAATCCACAGGATATTGGCCAATCTGTGCCATCAAAAGACAATTCCAACTTATGGCCACCCTTCTCAGGGTTTTCCAGGTATAAGGTATTCAGAAGTAATTTATTATTCCATCATCTGGCAGCACTCATAGACTATTTTACTTCCCTATGACTACATAAGAAGGATCTTCTACAAGGCAGAGTGGGCGATCAAACTCCCAACTTCAGGTACTGCAAATTAGTCAGCCAGCATGTTGTAAGTTACTTCAAACTTATGGTATTTCCATATCTCATAATTATATATAAGAGAAGTCTCAGAAAGTCATAGCAACACATGGTTCAAGTGCAGGCTAGAGAAGAGCTCATCCCACTGTGATTTGCAGTGCCTTTCTTGCCCAGAACACAGTTTGTCAGTGTAATAAAATGCACATTAATTTAAAAGTAATTAATGCACTAATTGGATACAAGGCAAATAAACTGAGTATCTAAAATTATGGAACAGGAGAACATGACTCTGGGTTCAACCTCTTGTTTAATTAGTTGGACAACCCTAGCAGTCATGGTTTTCTAGCAAATGCACTGCTGATGTCAGGTGAGATCAACATATTATGTCCTGTATAATATGGGAAAATTGGGCAGTTTATAAATGCAAATAATAAATACATAATACATAATAAAATGATTTCATGCTAGCATATATACAAAGTTAGAGCATAAGAAGCCAGTCCACATTGAGACTGCAGGCTAAAATATATTCAACATACTTTACTACACCTTTGCTTTAGGAAGTAAATAAGTATGTGCCTAGCCACAAAGAGGAGCCCCATCACACACACACACACACACACACGAGAGAGAGAGAGAGAGAGAGAGAGAGAGAGAGAGAGAGAGAGAGGCCAATAATTTATTTTTCATGGTACTTGCTGAAGAATCTCTCAGCCACTTTAAAACATATTTTGGATCCATTCTTGCATATTGTGTGATCACAGTGTTTTTTCTGTGCTAATAGTCACTCACTTGTACAGTGGTACCTTGTATAAAGGAATTAATTCATTCCAAATGAAATTATGTTGAGCAAAAAACCCACTCTTAAGAAACCTGGCCTGGCGACGGATGACCTTTCCAACTTTCGTCCGATCGCCATTGTTCCCTTCCTGGGCAGGGTTGTCGAGGGGGTGGCCGCTGTCCGACTTCAGTCATACCTGGAGGTAAATCATATCCTGGATCCCTTCCAGTCCAGATTCAGGCCTCTTTGCGGGACCGAGACCGCCCTGGTCGCTCTGCAGGATGACCTCCTCAGGGAGGCCGACAGGGGGAGCTCCTCCCTACTGGTCCTCCTTGATCTCTCAGCAGCCTTTGATACCATCGACCACGGTAACCTTCTGGCCCGGCTCGCTGAGGCGGGAATTGGTGGTCAGGCCTTGGCCTGGCTCCGTTCCTTCCTTGGCGGCCGGACTCAGCGGGTACAGCTGGGGATGACTTGTCGGCTCCTTGGACTCTCCCTTGTGGGGTGCCCCAGGGGTCGGCAATCTCCCCCATGCTGTTCAATGTTTATATGAGGCCGCTGGGGGAGGTCATCAGGAGATATGGAGTTCACTGTCATCAGTACGCTGATGACACGCAGCTCTATATCTCCTTTTCTACATCTGCAGAGGAGGCGGTTCGCTCCCTCGATCTGTGCCTGGAGGCCGTACTGGAATGGACCAGAGATAACCGGCTCAAGCTTAATCCGGAGAAGACGGAGGTTCTGTTCTTCGGGGCACCCTCGTCTCGGTACAATGGCCCCCTCCCTAATCTGGGGGGTATCTCCCTCCAGCCTACAGACAGGGCCAGGAATATGGGCGTGGTCCTGGACTCGGCCCTCTCCCTGGAAGCCCAGGTGATGGCCGTCTCCAGGGCCGCTTTTTTTCCATCTCCGCAGGATCGCCCAGATCCGCCAGTACCTTGACGAGTCCTCCCTGAGGACAGTCGTGCAGGCCCTGGTGATCTCTAGGATCGACTATTGCAATGCCCTCTACGTGGGGTTGCCCTTGACCCTGGTCCGGAGGCTACAGCGGGTGCAAAATGCGGCGGCCAGGCTGGTGGTGGGTGCTCGTAGATACGAGCACATCACCCCAGTCCTGGTCCGCCTGCATTGGCTCCCCGTTGTCTTCCGGATCAGGTTCAAGGTCCTGGTTTTGATTTTCAAAGCCCTCCACGGCTTGGGACCAGGGTACCTGGCGGAGCGTATCTCCCAAAGAGCATCCGGTTCCAGACCCACGAGATCGTCGCAGGCGCGCTCACTGAGAGTGGCCACACCCAGAGAGGCGCGGAAAACACTCACACGAAACCGCGCCTTCTCTGTGGCAGGGCCTTCACTCTGGAATCACCTCCCTTCTGAGCTGCGCCTGCTGGAGTCCCTGCCTGCCTTCAAGAGGGCCTTGAAGACCTTCCTCTTTAAAGAAGCCTATGGTGACCTTATCAGTTAGTTTTTTTTTCCTCCTTTCCCCTCCCTATTTATCGCCGCCATCTTGCCCTCCGCTGCTTCTCGCTCAGAGGCTCTTCCACTTATTTTATGTCTTTTTAACATTGTTAGCCGCCCAGAGTTCCTGTCAGAGAAGATGGGCGGGATATAAGTCTTTAAATAAATAAATAAAATAATAAATAAAATTTCCTTTATACAAATTCCCATAGGAATGCATTGAAAATGGAGCAATCCCATTTTTATGTTGTACAGATTCTCCCCATAGGCGATTATGTTAAGCAAATTCCCCTATCTCCAGAATTTTTTATCTTCTATAGATTTTATGCTATACAAACTGTTTGTTATACAAGGGTCCACTGTATATAGGTTTGGACACTTAAAAACACTTATAACAGAATACAGTAACTAAAACACTTGGACAAGTAAACATTACGATGTTATGGGCATATGTACATGGGCTGGGAAGGAGCCACTTCATTGCATTCATGCATTACAGAGGGATAATCTGTGTAATTCATGTAAATTCTATGTTTGTTTTCAAAGATAAAATGTCCCCGGATAGACTTCATCCTGGGAATATCTTTGTTTCTACATTGGTTGTGATTGTATAATTGGTTTTTAGGATGTGGCGTGCATCTCTATGAGCACCTGAAAGATTATTTATAAATTAAAATTATTGGACAGTTTACGTCAAGCATATAGGCAAGCTTTTTGCCCCGGGTGAAAAGGAAAAATAGAGTACTCTTGTAGGGGCAAATAGAAGTTTCCTGTATTAGCAACAGCAAATTTATTCCATGTTATAAGTGTGAACAACACTTAAATATAAGACAGGGTGTGGTCTAGTGAGAAGACTTGCATCCCGTGAGCCTGGTTCAATTCTTAGCCTACATATGAAATTGCAGTCATCCTCATTTCTGGAAGTTGAGCCATGGCAACTGGGCTTCTTTTCTTGGGAGATCATAATGTTTCACTACTCATCCAAGGAACTTCATCAATCTGAGGAATGTTAGTAGTTTCAGTCTGAGGAAAGTTAATGGCGAGGCTTCCAATTTATAGTTCACCTCAGTTTCACATAACCCTGGTCTGAATAGGCTCATTAGGTGGACAATGGCCTGATAAGCTCGTTAGATATACAATGGCCTTGGGTGCGAGCCTATTCAGACTAGGGTTATGTAAAATCAAGGTGAACTATAAATTAGGACTAACTTTCCTCAGACTGACGAAGCTGCTACGTTGAAACATTTTTCTCACAAAAAAAGTCCAGTTACCATGACTCAGCTTCCAGATAACCTCACCTGGATGACTGAGAATCTTCATGGACATGGTAAATAATGCACATCATGGCAAAAAGTGACACATGTTTACATGGATGGCTGAGATAAGGATTGTGAACACCCCAGAAGATATGGAGGATAGAATGTGTGTACAAGTGTCTCTAAAACTATACATGAGAACCAGTGTTGTGGAGTGATGGCAACAGTACAGCTCAGGCTCTGGCACTCCAGATGTTTTCCACTTCTACTTCCCAGTCCTCGACCACTGAACTGAGGTCCAAAGCATTAAGAATCCCAGAACCTGATTTTAGAATGGTAGGCTGCACGACTATAGAAAATGAGGTTCAAGTCTCCACTCGTGCATGCAGCTTACTGGATGTTTCTGAACATGTCATTTCCTCTCAGCTTACACCTACAGTAGCACCACTCAAGGGTTTACTATAAGGATAAAATGTAGAGGGAGGCATAACAATGTTCATTTCAAAGGGGGAGCTTCTTAAAGGAAAGAACAAATTTTAAAAATGAAGAACAACATAATAATAATAGAATTTAGTGCATAGATTGAATGGGAGAGATACATGACTAGGGTTAGGATTTCTATCACCTTAAAATGTCAGAAATAGGCAACCATTTATTACCCTAAAATAATTTAAATATGACCAACTATATCCAAGAGAAGACTCTATAATCCTGAAATTAGTAACCAAGTTTTTGAAAATCTGTATTTATGCAACCCATCAAAATCAAAAAGGTTTATTATTCTTCACTTCCAGTGCAGAAGTACTTGGACTGAAGGAAACAAATGAACATTTTGAGAGTAAAATGGTCAGAGCTGGATTAGTTTTTGCTAACAGCAGAATTGCCGTGGAAGATCACATGCATCTTGAGGTTATGAAGCTCAAAACTCCTCCTGTTGTCCAGCAGTATGTTCTTTTATCTAAAGAAGCTCCATTCAGTATCATAGGTTATAGAAACAAATTTGAGAAAAGCCAACTCATTTGGAGAATATTCTGGCCCAAAGTAATCAGATCTGTTTAGAAAGTTAGTTATTCTGTGAAGGCATTGAATAACACGGATTGGATTGCAGCAGTCTTTGCAGTTTTTCATTATTTTTTTCATCCAGCTCCCACTTTGGTTCCTTTAAATTACCCTCAGTTTGTTTCACAATTTTCACTGCATTAATGAGTTCCATTTCTATAGTTTCAAGGCGTGTGATTGCTCTTTGTAATCCACTGGAGTTAGATTGTATATATGCCAATTTTTCCAGCCAAGATTTCAGAAAAAGAACCTTGCACTATCTTGATGTGGGAAGACTCACAACAGTCAAATTCCTTAACGATCCACTGCAAGGAATCATATTTTGTGGAATAATACTATACGTAGCTGCATCCAGCCAGGTCCTCAACTACATCTCAACAGGTTGGGGAGAACCCAAGTAAGAGTAGTTTCTTTGAACTTTTGTACTTGAAGCGGAGCTTTAATGAACATTTTCCCCTATTTGAAATTATCTACATCTGGACAGTTGCTTTGACTTTCTTCAGCCACTCTGTGTAAACTGTGTACAAGGCATGTGATATGGATCATTTTCAGATCAAGAAGTTTAAGTCCCTTGGTTGCCTTGGCCATGCATCCATTACAAAGAAGAGGATGTTTCCCCCTTTTAAATCATCCTGCCAGAGTAGTTTCATAGATTCATCAAAGAGCATACATAGCAATAGTGGAATTGTTTTCTTTTTCTAAAGTTTCACATGTTAAAAGAAATGCTTCACCAGGCTTGTCACATTTCAGATCACCAATAATAACATTAGCTACATATTTTCCATTTACATCACTTGTTTCATCAATTAAAACCATATCTTATTGGTGTCAACAGCAGGTTCATAAAAGCCAAAGATGTAAATTTTCATTCCAAGAAATGTCTGAGGCTACGACTACCAATTGTTTTAAAGGGAACATTCAAAGTAAGCATCATTGTATAGATATCCTTATAAAATTCTGACTAGGTCGAACCTGCAAATGACGAAGAAGCTCCCTTGAAAAGATGTTGACTGTTCTCAGCAAAGCTAATCTTGCTAAAAAAAAACCTCTTATGTTTCTCAGTATCACAATGTTTTTGAATTTTAAAATATTTTCAGGCCAATATCTTAACTTCACGTAATTTACAAAACAAATTGTCACCATCACTACTGAAAATCTGCTCCCTAAACTCTTGAACAAAACACTGTAATTTTACACTTGCTGGACATCTACTTTTAGACACTTTGAAATTGCCAGGAGGGTGGCTGCCAACCACAATGTGACCAAAATATAACATACTATATATTACAAAATTAAGCAGAAATATGACACAGCGCTTTAAAAAGGAGTGATTTGCTTGCTTACAATAAATACTGGTAAACAGAAGAGGATGCTCTCTGAATGCCTTGGCTGGAATCATACTGAAAACTGGTGAAATGGAAAGCTTTGCCTACACTATAACACAAGGTCTTCCTATCTGCCATAACACAAGTGGATGTCATCACTGAAAGCATGACTTCTATTTGCACAGGGAAGGAGTGGATACTTCCTTGCATAAGAATTGATAATGTCAAACCACTTGTGCTATGCTCCATTGTGCAAGTAGTTTCACTGTATAAGATTCTGGCCTCTGTTTGTATAGGCTTCATGTAATGTGTGTGTTGTCATGTGTTCATGTATTTCTAGGGGCCCACATGAGAGATGACTGGCCGTTGCACTAGAAGATGAGGACATTCTCCCTTGATGGGTTTAGCTCAGTGGTTCTCAACCTGTGGGTCCCCAGATGTTCATGGACTGTAACTCCCAGAAGTCTCCATCACTAGCTGAGCTGGCCAGGATTTCTGGGAGTTGGAGTCCAGGAACATCTGGGGACCCACTGATTGAGAATTGCTGATTTAACTGAAACCAGTTGTGGTCTCTTCGAATTTGACTATGTGTGTCCCATTTGTGTCTTCCAGCTGATGTGTAATCTCTCTTCCATCCTGCCTTTATCCAACTCCTCACCTGACATGCCCCCCCAAAGCCTTCCTTTTAGGCAGGTAACACAGCCTAATCTTAGAGCAGATACAAACTGTTATGATCTTCTTTAAAGACTTTCTTTTCTCTTGCTTATCTGACCCTGGTGTCTGATTAGATCATTCTTGTGTCTCAGTGGTAACATGAGCTTTGACTGCTTAAAAGCTGCAGTTCACTCTAATTACTATTGAGCTGACACACCGCTCCTTCCCTCCAGTTGAAAGGCAAGAAAAGAATGGGGGTGGGTGGGTGGGGGAGCAAGAAGAAGAATCCTTCAGGACCTCTTAAAGGCTTGTAGCATCCCAAAACCTTCCTTCAGCTGCTGGCTGCTAGTTGAGAATATCATGTAATGGGGGTAGGGGTGATGGGGGAGACTGTTTGGATGTTGATTATTACACAAATAGATTACTTTCCAGGAAGCTGTGTATTTCATGCATGAAACATATCATGAAGAGGAAGAAGGGGAGCTGTTGCATTGGTCCATGGATCCATTTCTTACCTGCACATTCCAAGGCAACATATATATGTGCAGGAACACATATAAGGCCACCTCTGTATTATCAAAACATTCTTTGACAGCTGTATTTGATTGAAAGCAGCAAATCTGGTAGGAATCTGCATTCCTTTACCTTGAACTGACCATCCCTTACTCTTTAGGATCCAAACCAAATGTCTTCTAGGAACCAGATTGTTAATTGTTCTCTACATGTGCATGTTAGTGCTCAGTATAAACGGAGGTCTTGTTCTTAGCTTCTTCCTATGATCACTGTGATTTTTGTTTTTAAAGAAGGACCAAAAGTGACCTGACGTGACTGGTAAATTGAGGCTCAGAGCCAAGTTTCTATAAACAGGGCCTGACGGATAATGCACCCTTGTGGCATTTGTTGAGGTGACTGTGATTAAATCAGCTGTAAGTGCACTTCCATCTTGATTTTCCACAGTCACTTCACCCTCCTGCAGCTCCTGCCAGTCTCTTATCCCCTGGCAATGTGTGGTGCATAGTGCCAGAACAGCTTTTAATTCACCCTTTGCCCCACTCTAGCTAGCTGCTGTAAGCTCTTCTGCCACTTTCCTTTATTTGCACACTGCCACCGGTGCCACAAGGTATTATCACTGCATGAAATTTCGAAGAATGGGGGCAGCCCAAACTATAAATTCATAACTTTGTAACTAAACTTCAGTTCAGCACCACAATTGGCATAGAGCTATCAGACTGTCTGCTCTTGATCTATGCCAATTTATGGGATGTTTGGGCAAAGGTTTTTTGAGTTGTGATTTTTAAAAGTAAAATTGTTTTACCACCCCCTATTCAGAAGCAACCAACAGTTAATTTCCTCAGATTAATATAGCTCTTACAAATTGAAATCAATTTTCCTTATCTTGAAAAACAAACTATTGGCCTCACCCACATTTTTATTTCGATAGAATCCTGGTTGCAGAAGGTGAAATATTGATCCTCCAAAAAGGACTCTCTAAAGCGAAAAACTGATTTTGTTACAAAGGCTTACCAACAAGAACATTTAAAAGTAGATACATTGTTGCGGCTTTCTGTGGCAGGGGTGGCTGTAGGGCAATGAAAGGTCTCAGAGACAGAGTCAAAAGACAGGTTTTCTTTCAAGAGTATGAAAACTAGATTGCTTTAAATCAGGGATGTCCAAACTTTTTGCAAGGAGGGCCAGATTTGGTGAGGTAAAAATGTGTAGGGGCTGACCATTCAGCCTGAAGTGGTGGGGGGAGAGAAAGGGTGTGGGCCCACACGGGATTGCAACAGCCACAAATGCTCCGGTTGTAAGGCACCCAAGGGCCCAGTGGCTATTGGATGGCCTGGGAATCAGCCCATGTACATCCAAGATGTACCGCTGCTCGCATATACTGCCTTCCATTGCAAGTAGGTGGGGAGGACACTGCAACAATGGAGCTGGGGTGGGAAGGCAGGACAGATGGCTCAGGACGGATGGAGGCTGGGAGGGCAGGCAAGCCATAAAACTGCAAGCTGATGTCTCTAGCCGGCATGGGGAGGGGCCTTGCTGGCAGGGATGAGTGACAGGCTGAGCTGGCAAGGAGAAGAGGTTGCGGGCCACTCAGAATTTTAAAACGGGCTGCATTTGGCCCCCGGGCCTGACTTTGGACATGCCTGCTTTAAATGAAGTACTGATAGTTCTCCAGAAAGGGACATTTTGCCATGTAGGTTCAGGGAAATAGCATATAATTTTGTAAGCCATATTCAAAGTATTTTTGTATTGCAACAGCAGAAGTAGTTATATTTGTCCCAATGCTAAGTACTTTCAGCAGATATTATTTCAGGATTTCTAAGACCATGCTCCTGACACCAATTTTCCAAGGGGAAAATTCCAAGGTATGGGTTAAATTGAAACATTTACCCTGTCAATCAGGACTCAGTTAGCTGACACTCAGGACAGGAGGAGAACATTTTAACTTCTTCCTGGCCAAACAAAAATTACAAAAGAGATGTTGTGTCTGGTTATAAAAATATTTTAATTTTTAAAAAAATAAAGAACAAATATTCAGAAACTAATTTGTTTAAGCTATAAGATTACAGTATTTTTGCTCTCTGGTTGTCCTTACTTGTTCTTAGCAGAGCTTTCCTGCCAATATCTTGTCATAGTTTCAGTCATTCCACCAGTCTTGTTATTATACAACTGTCTGGTAATTAAGGAAAAAATCTCCAAAGATGTTATGTGCATCAAATCATTTCTGATGTTAGGTGACTGACTATATGAGTTAATGCCTAAGATCATTAACGTCTCTGCTCGGATCTTGTGAACCAACAAGATATCATGTTAAGTTCTTTCCTTTTCCTACTCCCCCAACTTCCTACCCAGGTCCTGCAAAATAATGTGTGGCTTCCTTCATTGAAACAATCTGAATTAAAAATATAGCACCAGGAAGTGGGACATTGTGATGTTGCTCAGACAGGCCTCTTTGATGTCATAGTGATGGACCAGGCAAGGGATGGAACAAGAGCCAGAACTGCTTATGGAAACAGGCATGCGGAAGATCCAGATAAATTGTTCCAAAATCTAGATAAATCCCAAGTACTCAAGAAAAATGCATCCAGCAACTGAAAAGTGGCAGTATTCCTATTATGACTCCCATCGCACCTGGCCTTACCAAGAGCATATGATATACTGGGAATTTCTCACGGCCTGACATTGATGCTGGGACTTGTGAAAGGGGCTCATTAACATCCCACAAGGAGGTTCCCTTTCCTCAACAGTTACTCTGCCGCTGCAACCAGGCCTTGTGTAACAAGGTTGTGGCACCCACATTCTACTTTTTTCCTACAAATGGCACAAAGGGACCAAACACACATATTTGCTCGCTTTCTCCCCAATTTTCTGGGAGCACCCTGGGACTGAGCAGCTTTCCCAAGGCCCCTGCTAGCAAGAGACACAATGTGAAACTCTTTCTAAAACGTAATCAACATGTATTCCTCCCTTGAACATCATTTTTGTGGACAGACATCTCCTATCCTGCTTACAACATCTCGGTGAACTTGAAGACCACTAATTCATAGGGTCACCTGAAGTGAAAGGTGCCTTGGTGGCACATAACAAAATGAGTATGCAGACAAAATATAGTTTTTGGTAATATTCTTGATCAGTAGTTTTTCAGACAGGACAGCAGGGTTAACTTGCCTTCAAAGAATCGGGTTCCCTATTTGGAAATGCTGTTAGATACCAAGATGATTTCTGGTTTTGCTTTGTTTCCTTTAATTTGGGTTCTTTTGGGATGGATCTCTGGTTGTGAGTCATCTTGAGTGCCCTATAATGAATAAAAAATGTAGGATATACATGTTTTCAACAGACAATTTTTATTGTATTTATTTACCACCAAAATTATCTACCACAGCTTTCAGTGCCAATCAATATTCTCAGGGTGGCTTACTTTTAATCATAAAAATACAGATTTACAGTAGGGACACAGCAAGAATGTAAATGGTGATGATACAAAAAGCAAAATAAAAAAGCTAAAACAAGACTCCAAGCACAGTCAATGTAAACCTCATGGTGTCTAAAGAGGTTTAAAAGCCTTTATTATTTGGGTGTCTCCCCCCCCCTGAAATTTCTCTTGGTGCTGAACTGATAAAAATGTGGGCACAAAGTTCTCCACAATTAGGTTCCCATCAGTGAGAGGTCCCTGTCCTTGTTTTGTTACCACCAAACCTCAGATGGGAGAGAGGAAAGCATTTGAAGAACAGTCAGATAGTGGGTGGATTGATTTGAGGGAATGCATTCTGGCAAGGAGCTGCCCTTGTTTCTGTGCTTCACTGACAGAAGGAATGTGTTTCTTTTGTTTTGCTTAATAATAGGGCAGTGGTAGACTGTATTCTCTGTTCATTTTATTCATTATATCTTCTCAGTGACCTCTGTAAGATGGTCCCTAAAAACAGGAAGTGACTGACCCAATTGATATTCTTTCTCATTTGGTCTCTCTTCTCTCCTTTGTGAATAGAGTAACAATAACACCTATTCGTCTACAGAAATTATGTGACTGGCTAGTAACAGCACCCATCACTGCATGCCAAGACTGCAGTTCAGTCCGGTAGAGGGCAGGACGAAGGGTAATATTCAGGACCTTTTTTCAGTTAGTGCTAGCCAATCTGGTGTAGTAGACTAGGCTCAATACCCTAATTAGCCATAGAAACACACTGGGGTGGTGGCAATGGCAAATAACGCCTTGAACACGTCCCATGCCTCAAAAAAAAAAAAAAAACTATATTAGGATCACCATGGGAGAGAAGCAAGTTGGCAACACTGATATTTTCAGCCGGGTTCTTGGAACTCTGAAAGCAGCAGCCGATAACTAAATCATCATCATCCTCTTTAATCTGCGGAGCTGAAAAGGATCTTAGGGATCATCAAGACCAGACACTATTAATGATTGACAGTGGGAGACTGAACTCCCAACCTCTGGCTCTGTGGCCAGATGCCTAAACCACGGAGCTGCCCAGTCGCTCTTATACCAGCAAACAACCACAAACACATTGAGTTTAGCTGATTTGAGAAGGCAAGCAGAGAGCTTAGATGTGAGACTACCAGGCAGCGCTAGTGAATAATCCTGTTGTGCTGCTGGGCATATGCAGTAGATATGCAGCCGCCTTGGGTCCTTTTCCAAGGGGAAAGGCAGGGTAAAAATACTCTAAAATAAAATAAATAAATAAATAAATATGACATCAGCAATTGCAACAACGAATTGCCACTGACTAAAGGCAGTTTTGGGGTCCTTGTACAACCCAAAGGACACCTTTAATCAGTGTTGATTTGCCACTGCTGATGTCACCACCACCATTGGGCATGTGAAGGTTCACAACAGGATGTAGGGATAGGTCAGTGTGTTTAGGTATTTGGCTACAGAGCTAGAAGTTCAGTGTTCGATTCCCTATTGTGCCTCCTTAACAGATCCATAGGGTCCCCTCCACCTCTGCAGTTCTTCTAAGGTTTTAGCCAAGGTAAGGCAATTCCTAGCTTTCTAACTAGACTTCCTAAAATGTTTTGCCATAGTACTAAATGGTGCCACGAGGCGACAAAGTAATTCCAAATCACTGAATAGTCCTCAGAAGGCCCATCCATTCTTTTAACCTCCCCCCCCCCAAGAGTATATCTGGGTGTTTATGCCAGTTCACATACAGAACATTTTGTTCTCTGACCAGTGAGAGCCATTGATCTTAGTAAGGTGAAAAGGCATGCAACGGTATCAAGAAAGACAGAAGAAGCTCAAAAAAAAAAGTAACAAGAAAAAGCCAAGGCATGGTTTCAACTTGCAGGCGAATTGGATAATGGGAGGGTTGATTAAACAGCTTCTCTTAGAGGGAGGAATTAAGAATTTCCCTCTGGGTTTGGTGAAATTATTTGGAAGGGAGAGAAAGGCAGAGGCAGCGAGCGGAGAGGCAGCCACGCGGAATAAAGGGAACTTTGAAGTGTCAGTCAAGAAGGCCAGCCGCTTGATTCCGCTGACCTCTTTTGCTAGGGCTTGTGACAACTTATTGGCTGCCATGCAGCAAATTCCTGTCACTGAGGATGTTTTTTTAAAAAAATGTGGCCATGGAAGCCTGGGCTATGAATTCATAGGAAGAGAAAGATGAAAGAGGGTGGGGGTGTGGGGAGGGAGAGTTCCTCCGGGCAACATAGCTGTGTGCTGCATCTCAGACTTGAGTTGTTTGATGGAAGGCTAGCAGCCAATTCACATTGGACCATGAATACTGCAGGTTACTTCAGTTAAATATGTAGCCTTAACCTTAACCAGTAATAGCAGTATATTAAAGATGTATAACCCTAAATAATGCAACCTCAGTCCATTTAAATACCAACACAAAAGTAGATCAGATTTGGAACCACAGATATGAGTTGCACTCAAGTAGAATGTCTTCTGGTTTTGTGTGCTTGCCATCCTTGCAAGGTACACATAGGGAGCTGTGAATCTACTTGGGAGGCATTCTGCTCCTTTATTCTGTCTTCGGAATATCCTGACTACACACTTGCTCATCAACTGGTTTGTGGGAACAGCCTGTAGAGAAATATGGCAGAATTCTCAGGCTCGATCACATTTTCCTCTGTAAAACAACAAACAACTTATTACCTAGTAAAAAAAGCAAAATTAAACAAAGCACAAAAACTCTAATTGTATGTGAAATCTAGCACAGTGGGGAGGGAGTTTTAGTGTAGCTCTGTTCTGGATCAGTTCATTACGTGAAGACAACTTGTTATTAGGACAAGAATTAGTAAATGCTGATGTAGTCCCAGCCTGCGATGATAACAGCCCCAAGTACACACCTTCCAAGTCTAGAAAAATAGGTTACAGGCGATACCTTCATAGGCCACTATTAAAAATAAAAAAGGAACATTGCAAGCTTTCAAGTGCAGTCAATCACCCTTCTTCAAAGCAGGTCCCAGAAGTTCAGACATGGTGAAAGATGTTCTTCACCAGGAGGTTACTTTTAAAGTCTGGAGAATGTGTAAAATGGTGTCTGGTTCATACCCAGCTGGGCCTTGGGGTTTTTACTTGGCACTAAAACAAACAGAAATGTGGCAATTGGATTTCCACCAAGGATAGAGGATGCTTTAAAAATAGAGATGAAATCAGATCCACTGTCCCTGCTGTTAAGAAACAGGGAAGGCCCTCATTGAAATCCAAAATATGTAGGATCCATTCATTCTACTTCCATGTGGCCTTCCAGTACTTGTCCTTTTATTTAATTAAAACAGATAAACTTATCTGAAAGTAAAGACATAAAAGGGGAGATCTAGCGATATCTCTTGATCTCAATTGGAGAATGAAAAATGTAAATGGCTGCAAGAGGTGAATCGTTTACTGTAGTTTCAAGCAGGGAGAATCTTGAGTCCTTGTTCTTTTTGCTCTCATAGAGAAGCTTCTTAATTTTAACTGGGCAGTGGCCAAAACTCACACAGTGCCCTTGAATCCGATCCCATAATGAGCGGGCAAGTTAATGGGCTCTGTACCTAGGATTTCAGGGCTGGACAGTGTTCAAAGCAGTTAATCTTCAGTGATCTTTATTATTCTTGCTTCTTTTCCTTTTTTTTTCTTTTTAAAAGGCTTGTCTCCAGTAAAAGGGTGAAAATTAGCAAGCTGTTGGGAGGGGACCTGTTTTGTGCCAAAGCTGGCACTCCTCTTTAGATCAGTTTCTTGTATATTTCTGGAGTGTTGAGAGCTAGCTGGCATATCCAGCTGCTACTATATTTTAGCCTAGAGAGTCTTATGAATAAAGAAATAACAAGGATTCCAAAGTCTAGGGAAATTTAAAGAAAAAATACTAATGTCTACTGCTCTGATTGCTGTTGCTTCTTTTTCTTCCATTCCCCAAGCCCCTCTGTACTGTTTTGTATATATCATACTGCATTGTGAAATAATGTTGTTTTGATATTCTCTCCAGTGAGATAATCCTTGATCATATACACATGCGAGACATAAGAACAGACACCCTTTTATAAGGGGGTTTATGTCTCTTTGAAAATGAGGCCTGGATCTCCCTTTCAACCGAAGTGCTCTTACTACTCCCTTGTGATAGGGGATGAACCCCCCACTAGGGGTTGGTGACTCTTTAAAATGTTTAATTAATAAACTGAAATATACAAGGATAGGTTTGAAACTCTTGCTCTGAAAATCTTTAATTTTCAGACTGCTAAAAATTGTTTGGCTATTACAAAAATTTGAAATAGTCCTAGTGATCAAGAAGCAATGACATAACAAAGTCTTAAATTGGTGAGTCTTCTTCAAAATATGTTGGTCTCTGTATCAGGCAAACAAAAATTAAATAACTCCTTCCCCTCTTTTCTGCAATACTTAACAAAATGCATCATTTTATTTTGAAATTTTAACAGACTTGCAGTAAAACAGTTTGTTTTGCTTGTGGTAAATGGGTTCCATATATCCTAGAACTGTAAATTGCAGCCCCTTGGGGAGCAATTTGAAAGTGGGTGTCACCAAAATAAAGGAAACCAGCAAAGCCAGAGCCGTAGTTGCTTGCTTTCCCCCCCTTACATGATGCAAAAAAGAGCAACTTTACAAAGGCAAGGGGAGCCCATATCTGCATATCGCTGGATGATTTTCTAAGTTGGGAGTAGATGGTATTTGAAGAGGTGTCATGGATATGGGCCTCCCTTGGCTTGCAAGCAATATGAAAGATGAAGTTGAAAGGAATCATGTCAAGCCTTTTCCCCAGGTTTGCACCCAATTGATTATTTCCAGGGATGTCATTGCTTTTCTCTTATGTTAGAGGTACTTAGAGGCACCAATTTTGTTATCATCAGCAGTAGCAACTATATTGAACTGTGTTCTGATATGGTGTAGTGGCAGCATTCAAAAAGGCAAAGCCTTCTGAATCTCTCTCTTTCTCTCTCTCTGGATAAACATGTATGGTCTGTGTATGTATAAAATACCCCCTTTCCCATTTTTGACATTGTTCCTTGGCCCCTCTTTTCATGCTGCTTGTTAAGCTGTTAACTCACTCCATTTATTTAGTGTGCGTGTTGCCGAGAGCTCAATTTTTATCTTGGTGAAAACCAGGCTTGCTCATGGGCACATAATGAAATTGCATAAATATACCCTTAGCCAGGGAATCTAATTTATTTTCCCTGTTCATTATGGAGGAGAAGGCCATTATGAAATGTATAACTCCCCCCCCACACACACACTCCTCCCTTCCCCAGTGCTGGAATTGAAAGGCAGGCGTGCAGGCTCTTTTTGTACTGATGATTTTGCCCTGATTCAATTTAAAGCTGGTTAGAGCTCAAATACTGTAGCGTAATTGACAAAGATCAGCGTGGGTTGTAATGCTAATGTCTTGGCTATGCCTTCAGAGTCTCTAAAAGAGAGCAAGCTAGAAAATGCTTACTGGATAGGACTGGATTTCTAGTGGTCTACTTGGGTTGCAGGAAATCAAAAGGTAAGTTGCTGTGGTCCGATCTGCCTTCCTCTAGGGCAGTGGTGGCGAAGCTTTGCCACTCCAGATGCTTTGGACCACAACTCCCAGAATTCCAAGCCTGCATTGCCAGTGACAAAGGACTGTGGGGGTTGTGGTCCAAAACATCTGGAGTGCCGAAGGTTCCCTACCACTGCCTAGGGTATGGAATGTTTAAAATGTTGTGCCCATAAAGAGGTCTCTAGTAACGTACAGAGTCTAATAAGGAGCTGATATTAGAACATGGTGAGCAATTTTCTGACAAGTCATGTGAAGTTGTCAGTGTTATTGGTGGTAAGAGAATGATGATGCCATAGGTACAAAACATGACATACTTACCAGGGACCTTATTAAAGCAAAGCTGCAAGAACATTTGTACCTGGAAATATCATCATCGGACAAAATTAGTAAAGTTAAATTCCAGGTTAGATTTATCATTTGTAACTGCATCAGCTAGATATTAACCTTACGAAAAAGCTCTTAGGAAGTATGAATTCTCAACCCTCTTATGGTCTCTTCACCATGAAATCAAGTTCTTATTGGTTTGTCAAAATTTAGACACGCCCTATACCTGCCGCCTCCAAAGGTGAATCATTTCTTGTTTTAATAAAATTTGTAAAAATTGTACACATGTAGAAAGCAACTTCCCCTTCAACAAAATTCAGTAGTTTTGCATTCCAGTTAATGTGCATACACATAGAATTGCATGCCAACAATGCCCACTATAAGGTCTAAAAATGTCTAGTTTTGCTGGATGCATCTCTTGGTTGACTCTTTCTATGACACTGCCTGAGATCTACTTCTTTTCATATCTGGAACTCTGTAGGCTTTCAGGCTGTGGCCTTTCTTAGCTTTATCTGGCAATGACAGGGCTAAATCCAGAACCTTCTCCATGTGCTCTGCTAGTATGCTACCCACTCCCCCACTTGAGCATGCTGCAACAATACAAAAGATTGAGCATATGATTCTTTCTTTCTTATAGTGAGGTAAATGACTGGTCCATCTCACTCCGCGTTGGCTAAAGAGACCGGGCAGCCTCTCTACACTCATTCTCTACCCCAGAGCACAGAGATGCTGGCCACAGAGACTGGCGAAATGTCAGGAAGAAAAACTTCCAGAACACGGCCAAAGAGCCTGAAAAACTCACAACAGCTGTCTCTCAACTTTATTTTAAAACACCCGAGAATGCAGCTGAGACCTTTACCAGGCAAACCATATGTTCTACCATAGACAAACCTATTTCCCTTAGCTTTATGTGACCTCTGCTCCTCAGGTATTTAGATCTTCTGGATTTTCTGGAGGAAGCAGTCTCTGAATACCAAGAGTGACTGTTTATGAAGGAAACCGAACCCTATGCATGGGCTAGGTGTAGTGGCTATACAAACAATTCTTCCATACCACTGGGCAGTTCTAAATTTTTGTTTTAAAAATCTCATATTATTTATATGGATCAATACAGTTTCCTATGTTTTGGGACTCCCCTCAAGGTCTTTGCTGCATGGATTATTTTGATGAGTGATTGCACTTTGAAATTCATCAGGGGACAAAGAACAGCTGTGAAAGTATGTGTAATTCTACTATGTAACTTCAAAGGGTTACTAAGCATAGCACCAGACTTTGCCATATACAGAATCATGTGGAGGAACATTGGAGTAAACAGACCTGTGCATAGATACAGCCTTCAAAGACCATGACTTTGACTGTGGCAAATGGCCTGTTGTAAAGGCAAAAATGATTCCTGGTTGCTGCAGATATAACTGTACATTAATGGCTTAGTTCACATAGAAGCTTCTCTGGACAATCCAATTTTTGGGAAAGATAACAAGTGAAAAAGAGTTAAATTGCACTAAACCCAGTTAAGAGCCCTGTAAGATTTCCAACTCAGGCCTTCAAAGTGGGTTGCACAGGCCTTCAGATTGGACCACACGTAGACAGCATGAGTAGTTTTGGAATATGGAACGAAGAACTGTATACGTGCAACTTTCCGTCTATGTCTTTCAGAAAAGAGCATCTGCTGTTCTTTCACTTTGACTTGATCCGGAAGAAGTTGGGTCAGCACTGGCAAGTGTTACATGGATTCAGACATGACTATGTGCCACCCCTCCACCTCACTTTCTTGTGCTCTGTACTCAATGAGATGCGGTTAATATTTGCTTCACTTAACTGGCTAGGGTGTTTGTGAGGATTAATTATTGAAATCTTGCAAAGTGCTTTTAAAAAAAAGTTAAGTGCAAAGCTTTATAATTATTTAATCCTGCCGACACTCAAAACTTGGGCAGACTTTCCTTTTATGGTTACAGGCAAACAGACATGTCAGCTGGCAGAACCTGCTGGTGTTGCCTATATATTCAGAGTAGAAAGAAGCCTGGATTTAATGGAAGTTGCAGTTGTTCTGTTATTCCGAAGGAATAAGTTTCTTGTAGCTGGTGGTGGTGGTGCTGCTGCTGCTGCTGGACTTTGTATGAACAGATGCTCCTTTTCAATGACAGCTGTTTCTGCTCACCTGAGGTGTGCTCCAAAATAAATGGATTATGTTGCTGGGAGTGTATGAACAAATCAGTTCTGGGACAATTTATTGCGTTCAAGGCGAGAATGAGCAAAGTAACTTATTTTAGCAATGGGTGGCCCTGCAGAATTTATGCAAGCACACAGTACATAATGCTCGTTTTCTTTTTGACAAGAGTAGAGGTGGGCATGAAACACACCACAAACTAAAAAGTTATGGTCCATTTCATAGTCCAGGGGGGTGGGAGGCATTTTCACAAAGAAAAAATGAAATGCTGAACATTTTCAACATTGTCATTTCATTTCACTTCATTCCGCCCCTCCCCGCCCTCCCCCACCCCCCACAGAAGCTTCTCTTCATGGGCCCCAACCTTACGTATTCCAGGCCACCTTCCTCCCCACTGCTGTTGCCCAGCTGAAAAGGACAGTAAACCGTCTGAAATCTGTTTCTTGTCCCAGTGCCTCATGGAAGGTTTAGGGTATTGTGGGAAGTGGTGCAGGGTATATGTAGGGGACCCTGAAATAACTTTACTCCAGACAATACCCTGTGCAGGAAACACTGGGGCAGCAACATGGGGGGTGGACAAAGAAAGGCCAGAGCAAGTAAGGTAGGTCCTAGGGCTTATGAAGAGAAGGGTGTAGGGTGAGAAATCTACAAAGGAGAACTTTCTGTGTAGATGAACTACAGAAAGCACCCACCCTTTCATTTAGAGATGGACCCAAACCGAACAAATCATGAAGCGGTATGTTGTTTTAAAAATTTAAAAAAATTGACACTGACAACCACAAACCATCACAAATCACAGTTTTGTAGGTGTGTCCATCTCTAGACAAGAGTCCTAAAGAGAACAAAAAAAGCTTCAGTAGAGTTGTGCTGAACAGCCAGGATATGAGAAACAAACCCTTAAGCTAGAAACTGTTTGCAAAGATATATTTTATGTCAGAAAAAATATGAAAATAGAATTTACTGTTGTACTACACACACAGAGAGAGAAGAGAGAGAGAGAGAGAGAGAGAGAGAGAGAGAGAGAGAGAGAGAGAGAGAGAACAACAATTATTAACACTTAGGCATCTTGCCCAAAGCCAGCCTTTGTGGGTGGCTACTAGAGATGGGCATGAAACAACCATTTTTTGTTACCGTTCTCCGTTATTCGTTCCATTACGTAACGGTACAAATAATGACTGTTGCGATGGGGCAGGCTCGAACCGAACAGAATCAAGAAAATTTTCTTCCGTTCTGTTCGTTTCCGTTACTGGCGTCGTGCCACTCGCGCAATGAAAAATGGAGCAGCGGAGGGCGGCGAGAGGGGCCTGGGCCTGGTGGAGCCTCTTTGCCCCCTCCCCACTGGAACAAACGCGAGAAGAGGCGGGATCCGAGCCCTTATGGGTTGGGCTACAGGATCTCAGCCACGTGGCGATCCGGTGATGGTGCAGCCGGCTCGGAAGCCGGAGCGGAGGGCGTCGTTGGAGCACGGGGGGAGTGCAGCGCCCCCCCCAGGTTTCCCGGGTCTAGGCCAGGGGGGTGCGGGGCGGTGGTCTGCTGGGGTGGTGGCTCCCGGGGAGGAGTGGTTCCCGGGGAGAAGGGCCTCAGTTAGGGCGGCGCTGTGCGGAGCTCCGGGGGTAGCCTGACGGGGGTGGCAGACGGCGCGGCGGATCGGTCCTTGGAGAGGGGGCCCAAGGGAGGGCTGTACTCGGCGGTGCTCCAGGGGTAGTGGTCTGTTGGGGGTGGTGATCGGAGCAGCACCCGGCTCCGGAAGGGCTCCCTGTGGCCACGGGATCGCTCTCCTGGCAGGCTTGCCACCGGCTCTGGTGGTGCCGGGCCCTGGGAGGGCTCCCCGTGGCTGCGGGATAGCTCTCCCAGGAGGCTTGCCCTGGCCCCGGGAAGGCTCCCCGCAGGAACGCTCTCCCGGTCTGCATGCCGCCGTCTCCGGTGGCTCCCGGCCGTGGGAGGGCTCCCCGCGGCCGCAGCTTGCTGCACCCGAAAAACGAAGAAACGGAAACAAAGTGGTCCTGGGGCCCTGAAAAACGGAAATGGAACGAAGCGACCCCAGGGCCCGAATAACGACCACAAAACGCCATTTTGGCATTTCGTGCCTATCTCTAGTGGCTACCTAATGCATATTTAGGCCAAAACTAAATTCAACAACAGAGCACTGTAATCAGATCTCCAGTTTTTCGAACGTTTGGTGAGGAGTAAACATAAGACCTTACTGTAGATTAGGAAGATGATGGAAAACCTCTTCCTAAAGCAGTTTGCACTATTAGCATATGTTGAGAATCTAATGAAATCTATGGACCCCTACCTAGAAGAATCCATACACACATACGGACACAATTTTATATAGTGTTTTCATATCAACGGGAAGCAAACTGAAGAAAAATTATTCAAACTGTTAGCTTTTTAAGTGTTATCATAGAATCACAGAATAATGTATCTGGAAGGGCCACTGAGTCCAACAGCCTGCTAAATACAGGAGTCCAAACCAAAGACTATCTGACAGAGGGTTATCTAATTTTCAGTTGTTTACCTCCAGTCCTTTTCTCAAGGCAAAACATGCCCATTTCTTTCACTCTTTCCTCATAGGGCTCAGTGTCCAGTGGCCTGATCATCCTTGTTGCTATCCCCTCAACTTGTTCCAGTCTCTCAGCATCCTTCTTTGAGTGTGGTTACCACAACTTCTGTTAATGCAGCCTTAAAATAGCATTGCCTCTTTTGTAGCTGTGTTGCACATAATCAGCTTCTGGTCAACAATTTCACGAACCTTCTCACACATGATGTTACTGAGCCAAGTCTTCCCCTTTATGTTAGCAGTGCCTTTTCCCCATGTGGTGTAGAACTTTGCACATATTCCTATTATCCTTCATTCTGTTGTTTTTAGTCCATTGCTTTGAGACTTTCAATATGTTCTTGAAATTTGTTCTGAGGTAATTGTTATTCCATCCAATTTTGTGTCATCTGCAAATTCCATAAGCATTCTTATATACCCCCTCATCCAAGTCATTAATAAAAGCATTGCAGAGTATTGGTCCTAGAACTGAGCTGTGGGTACCATTTTCCAGTTTGAGAAGGTTCCACTGGTAAGTATTCTCTGCGTACAATTCTGCAACCAACTATGTATTCAGTTGTTCAATCTAGCCCACAAGGTATTGCTGCCTAACCAGATTGTTGGGGCATTCTGTCAAGAGCTTTGCTGAAGTCACAATGTTTTATGTCTGCAGCATCCCCACCATCTACCAGGGAGGTTGTGTGTGGGTGTTGTGTCATTATGGTCATGTCCGACTCTTCGTGACTCCATATCCATGGAGTTCTCTTGGCAGGAATACTGGAGTAGCTTGCCAGTTCCAATTCCAGGTGCCTACAGCCCCTGATATTCCCTGGTGGTCTCCCATCCAAGTACTAGCCAGGGCTGACCCTGCTTCGCTTCCTAAATTAGGTGAGATCAGATGTGCTTAGGGCATCTAGGCACCTCCAGGGAGATTACTTGATCAAAAATGAGATAAGATTAGTCTGTCAGAATTTCTTTTTGACAAATCCATGTTGGCTTCTAGTTATTACTGCATTGTTTTCAAGGCGTTTGCAGAGTGGGACCCCAGAGCACAGAGAGAATTCCTAGTTCCCTGAGCTCCTCTGAAGATGCTTGCCACAGAGTCTGGCGAAACATCAGGAAGAAAAGGTTCCAGAACATGGCCAAACAGCCCGAAAAACTCACAACAGCTATCAGATCCCAGCCGTGAAAAGCCTTCGAGAATACAATTAGATATTCATTCACTATTTGTTTATCAGTATCAGGCTGAAATCCTGTCTTCTCCATTTATACTTCCTATTTGCTTAGGGTCATATAATGTGTTTTGGGAAAAGACCTGGCTCAAGTAGGAATTGATTACCGTACTTCTGCCTTTTCTTTGCCAGCTGTTCCATTTTCCTGTCCTCATTAAGTAGCTGAGCTACTAATAATACTTTTTAGTTGCTTTTAGCATCTCTTGCTAACCTCAGCTCATTCTCAGCTTTTCTTTCTTAACACAATTCTTGAAATCCCTTGCTATCTGCCTGTATTCTGTCTTTGAGGCCTGGCCTTCTTTCCCCTTCCTATATGTTTTTTTTTTAAATTCCAGGTCAAATCAGAGCTTTTGTGAAGATGCCTTAGTCTTTTTTACTGTCTTCTATCATTGTTTTCTTGTTATAATTACTTAACAGTTGTGCCTTTAGAATTTCTGTTTTAAGAAACTCCCATTCATCTTGGACTCCTTTTCCTGTTAGAATCTCCTAGCATGGGCCTGGTGTTTGCAGATTTGCAGATGGCATGAAATTTGATGAAATAGCTAATAACTTGAAAGAGAGGAACAGAATCCAAAAAAGGCTGAAAACAACAGAATGAAATTTTAGTGCAAAGTTTTACGCCTGGGAGGTGGGGACCAAATGCAGTATTTCCAGATGGGGGGGATACATGTTTCAGTAATGTGACAAGTGAGAAAGGATCTTGCCATTGTGGTAGATGAAAAGCTGAATATAAGCCAACAGTGTGATCAGGCTGCAAAATAAATAAATAAATAAATAAATAAATAAATAAATAAATAAATAAATAAATAAATAAAATTTTAGGATGTATTAACAGAAGTATCATCTCCAAATAGTTCTCCTCTGTTCTGTGCTGGTTAGTCCTCATCTTGAGCCCTATGTCCAGTTCTTAAAGAAACATGCCAACAAACTGGAACAAGTTCACAGGAGGGCACCAAAGATGATCAGGGAACTGGAAAAGAAGACCTATGAGGAAAGACTGAAATAACTGGGTATGTTTAGCTTGCAAAGAGAAGACTGCGATGAGATAGGATAGCACTTTTCAAATACAGTACTTAAAAGGTATTAACAGAAGAGGGGCATGATCTGTTCCCATTCATCCTGGAGTTCAGGACATGTAATGATAAGCTCAATCTACAGGAAGCCAGACTTGAAAGGGAGACCTAGGGATAGGGATACAACCTGTACTGGAAGGAATTAACCCTTCCTCCCATTGAAAAAAGTGGTGCATAGCTTGGGGCTGCTCCTGGACTCATTCTTGAGCTTAGATGCCCCGTTCATAGCTGTAGCCAGGAGTGTGTTTGCACAATTAAAGCTAGTTCCCCAGTCATGCCCGTTTCTTGAGAAACCTGCTCTGGCCACTGTGACACATGCCCTAGCGACATCCCGGCTGGACTATTGTAATGCACTGTATGTGGGGCTACCGATGAAATGTCTCAGGAAACTTCAATGGGTCCAAAACGCTGTGGTCAGATTGCTAACTGGGGCAGGTTACAGATATCACATTGCACCCCTACTAAAGCAGCTCCACTGTCTGCCAATCACCTATTGGGCACAATTCAAAGAGCTGGTTTTAACCTACAAAGCACAAAATGGCCTGGGTCCAAGCTACCTCAAAGATTGAATCTCACAGTATGAACCGACTTAGGTGTTAAGCTCATCAGGAGAGGCCCTTCTCTCCATCCCACCACCCTCACAGGTACATCTCGTGGGAACCCATGAAATGGCCTTCTCAACTGCTGCACCCAGACTCTGGAACTCCCTCCTGCTGGAAGCCAGGACTGCCCCATCTCTACTGTCTTTCCAGAAGCAGGCAAAGACCTTCCTCTTCAGTCAAGCTTTCCCTGAATGATGGACTACCCACTATGTGATTTTTATGTGGATTACCATGCATGATTACATTGACTGATTTCATAAGAACTCTGGTATTTTCCATGTTAGTTTCCACCCCTCATAATGGATTTGTTTCTTTTTGCGTGCTCTTCGTAGATTTAATGTTACCTTTTAATGTTCTAAGACACCTCTTCCAATCCCCTCTTCTTAACTTGAATATGTCTTAAATGTTCTGGGCTGTCTATTGTCCCTTTTTATTGTATGCCATCTTGGGACCTTTCCCAAGGAAAAGGTGGGGTAAAAATATTCAATAGATAGATAGATAGATAGATAGATAGAAGATAGATAGATAGATAGAGCAGTGTATCCAACACTGGACAGATTTCAAGAGAAAGTTGAACAACCATTTGTCAGATCTGCTTTTATTTGGCAGAGTTTACCTCCCAATAGATATCAGGATAATTGAAATCTTGTGTCACTGAAATTCTTGCAGTTTGTTTTTCAAAGGTTTCTTCTCCTTGATTGGGTGGTCGATACTATCTACTACATTTCTTTTGTTTTTCACTCCACTTATATTAATCCTAATGCTCTCAATGGAAGAACCAAGCTCATCCTTGTGTATTTCTGTGCAGGAATGTGTATTTTTGATACATACTTCAACTCCACCGCCCTTTCTCATCTTTCTGTTCCTTTTGAACACTTACTATCCTTTAATTGCTGTATTCCAATCATGATAGTAGTCTCAGCAAGTTTCATTTACCCTATGAAGTTGTATTTGCCCTCCTGAATTAAGACTTCCAGTTCTTGGGTTTGTTTCCCATATTCCTGGCATTTGTACAGATCCGTGTTGGCGAATCTATGGCATGGGTGCCAAAGGTGGCACATGGAGCCCTTTCTGTGGGCACCCGACATCACGCTCTCATAGCCACGGCCCTTCCCCCTCCACTCGGAGCATGCCACTGTGCTCCGTGCAGAGAGCCGGGCGAAGAGGAGGAAGCAGCTTGTGGGCTCATTCATAGCCCCAGTTTACGCTCCAGTCTCGCCGCTCTGGGCATCCCAAAAGCTGCATGGCTGGAGAGTAAACTGGGGCTATGAAGGACCCCACAAACCGCTGCCTCCCCTTCACCTGGCATCGCCACTCCTCCTTGGCTTTCCTGATGGTGTAGCACCCCATCCGCCTCTCTGCCCAGGGCAGAGAGTCAGATGGGTTGCTACCCTTCAGGAAAGTGAGGATCGAAGAGCAGGTTTTTAAATTTCCTGCAGCCACAGCGAGGGTGCTGTTGCTGCAGGAAATTCAAAAGCCTGCTCTTCAATCCTCAGTTTCCCAAAGGAAGCATTCGTAACTCAGGATACCACTGTATTCAGGTTAAATTGCCATATTGGCAGTTGGTGAAAAATAAGTGGGTTTTGAATCGCAATTTGAGCACTCGGTCTCCAAAAGGTATAGAAGGTATAAAACGTATCACTGGTATAGATACATTGGAGATACCAATAAAGGTATCACCAAACTTCCTTTTGAATTTGTTTCTCTGGTCACATGGCTCAACTTTTTAACTACTGGAGATTGTGTGATTTGTGGCCTGTTTTCCTTGTACGTTTTCATGAAGATTGTTGTTATTGGAATCCATTAGAGCTGCTTTCTGTGTTCCTCTTGTTGTGCATAAACCTTCTTCCATTTTACCTCTGAGATTGCATCTCCCTACTCATTCTGATTCAGTTTAAAGCTCTCCTGATGAAGTTCTTAATGCTGTGGCCAAACACATTCTTCTCAGTCATTGTGGAGTACACCCCATCACTTGCCAACAGTACTTTTTCTAGGAGGCATACAGTATTTTGCCTTTTCTTTTGCCAACATCAGGAAAATAGTGAGGAAAGCGGAGGATAAAGCTTCTCCCTGCGTAATATAGCACTCCTGTTTGAAAGCCGGCACCCTATTCATTCTGCTACTCCTAAACTTCTCAAATGGCTATGAGATCTTGTTATAGATCACTAATTCTTTATCTCATTTAGGCCTTAATCTCGCATGCTCAAAGAGGTGGAACAGTTGTACTCATTTTTATTTGCATCTAATATAGTCAACAAGGTCAGTTTAGGAAAGATGTTAAGTGGAAGAAGTACAATGAGTCTGATTATTAAGTGTAGATTTTACAGAAATGTTATTTAATATTGATTTGTTTAAAACAAGAAACAAGAATTCATATAATGGTGCTTGAACAATTAATAAAAATAGATACTTGATTAAAAACTGGGTCAGATGCATAAGTGAAAATGGTACAAAACAAACAGTAAAGAGAACTTTCTCACCATCAAAGGGGCTTCTTTGCTTCTTTTGCCTTCTTGTTAGAATCATGTTTAGAAGAATGAGAAATTCACTTCTGTCACACTTTAGGTGCTTTGTGTCTGACATCACAGCTTTCGTTTATGATAAAAGTCATTTCTGAAATGTAGTTTGAGTTAGGAAGTATTTGTCTAAAATAGGTATGCCAAGTTACTTACTTCTAGATTCTGTGGTGGAATATATTGCATAGTAAAAATTGAGAAAGTGTAACACAATTTTGGAGAAGTAAGAGAAACTCATATAGAATATAATACTGTACAGTACTGTGAATACATTTATGCTTTTTGATGGTTTTGAAAAGTAATCCTTACACCCTTTCAATTACATAGAGTGTGGAGTACATCAGGTAAAAATTCAGAAAACAGAAAGCTTTCCTCTACTTAGGGGATGAGTTTGCAGGATTCTACCAACCCACATCTTGCTGGTGGCTGTAGCATGCATTCATTTTAAGGACCAAAATGGCATCAACCGTTTGTCATCTTTCATTATACAAGTACAAGATTTCTAAGCATAAGCCACTATAACAGTGATGGCGAACCTATGGCATGGGTGCCAAAGGTGGCACTCAGAGCCCTTTCTGTGGGCACCTGACATCACTCCTTCATAGCACCTGTATACAGGTTAAATTACTGTATTGGCACTTTGCAAAAAATTAGTGGGTTTTGAATTGCAGTTTGGGCACTCGGTCTCTAAAAGGTTCGCCATCACTGCACTATAAGATAGGAGACTGGGCTGTTTGCAGCAAGACTAGAGATGTATTTTTTTCAGAAATTTGAAGCCATGGGGAATTTTTTTGGAAATAAATGAAAAATGAGAGTGGGGGACAGGGTTTTTTCTCCACCCCCCCCCCTGTGTAAAAAGGGTTCCAGAAATTTTACCTTTGTAGACACAACTGGGTTCCACTTAAATATGAAGTATGGTGCAAAGGCCATCTGATTTAACCTGATGGCCTTTGATCTGATTTTCTGATTAAATCTGAGATGAGGGCAGAGGGGCAGTTAGGCATTATGGTTTTTTCCCCACCTTCTTCAGCCACAGAGGAGCAGGATCTATGTACTTTGTAAAGACATCTTTTGTTATTAATCTGTGAAAGCCAAAGTATTGCTTATGAATCTTTCCTTAAAGAGGGTGAGAGACAGATGTAGAAACGTACATAGGCAGTTCAGGGAGAGATACCCATACCTATGCTATGCTGTCTCCACTAATATATACTATCCCATGGATTCTGAACTCACACAGTTATTAACAGCTGAACAGTTTTCAGAGGCATCTGTTCCTAGAACTATGTTATTTGTCGCAATTGTTGTCTAAGAAAGCAGAATTTATTTAGCATTCCTGTCCTCAGGAAATGTTATCACCAGTAAGGTTTAGATATCTAAAAGTCATTTGTTCAAGGGTTTTTTTTCGTTCTGAAAGTCAGGGGTATTTTGAGCCAGAAAGAGAGTTTTGGGTGGGGTATATTTTGTCTTTAAGAATTAACAGCTTTTCTCTTGGGCAGGTTGCATTTTTAATGTGTTCTGCTTTTGAAACCAGCTTCTAGCATTAGCATAAAACCATTACCATATTTGGTTTCTCAGAGGCTTTGGGGCCACATCTCCTTGGTTGTTCAGCGCAGAAAATGTTTCATTTGGGAGATTCTTATCCAACTTCTTTGTACCGCAAGCAGTTCACAACAGAACAATAATAAACAAGGTACTGACAGTCACAAAAAAGATAAATAATTAGTCACAAAGATCAAAGCAGCAAATGAAACAATAATGAAAGCATTTCAGCTGTCATTAGAACATGACAGACACCTGATGCGCTTTGGCATCTCTAAGCAGCAGCAAAGAAAGCACCAGGACAATATGTTGAAAGGGGAGGAAGTGCCACCATTTGCATTCTTTACTCCGAAGGACCTTTCTCTGAGAGACAGCTACAGTACTTGCCTAACCTTAGAAGGTGAAGACATTCTGAGAAGGGCCTGTGACATCTGTCTTAATATTATCATTATATTGTATCTGATGTTTCCAAATCAGACTAGCCATTTCAAAAAGCAAACAGGGGAGATGATGTCTCATTATCTAGTTGACAGACAGTATGGGTTGGCTCATCCACTACTAGGATGCAGGGCTCTGCTCTGCTTAGAATAGAGTCTCAGATTATTCCCAGCCATCTCATACCTGCCTGTTTCCTCACCAGAGGCAAAAGGCCTCTGGATCCATGCATGAATCTATGCCTGTCTATGTTTAGGCCTCTGGGTTTGTTTATGTATGAGAGAGAATGTCTCTCTGTTAGTACCCACATTTTGCCCCAGGCTCTCCCCACCCTTTCACTTCACCACCTGCAACGGGTACCAGCTGTCATTGCAAAAAGTTAACCATGCTACATCAAGGCAGTGCTCCATACAGCCCAGAAAAATCATCATTTCCACAGTGTTCTGTGTCAGGTAGAGAAGGTGTTCCAGAACTAGGATGGGCTTCAAATTATCAAATTGTCCTGTGTCATTACAGCCACAGCTTTTGAGAGCTGAGTATTATGTAAGCCAAACAGCTGTACAACTCTTCCTGATGATCAGAGCTCTTTATAAATTAATTCCCATTCCCATTATTGATGTCCAAGCAAAAGGGGGGGAAAAGATTAGCCTCCTGTATCTACACTGTATCTCAGTTCATTGAGAGGTATTATTGGATACTTGGAGGTCGAGGTGTTTATATTCCTTTTCAGAGATAAAGTATTTCTAGTCACAGAGTTGTGTTGATGGCCACAACAAAATATTCTTCTCAAATGTAAAATTCATCTTGTTCATCTGCTTGCTTGTTCAATGAGGCTGCCAGGCTGATGGGTTGATTTATACTTAACTTATGACTATGCTTCTTTTCCAGCTCCACTTTACATTTCCATTTTTAGGGCCTGTGCATCTACAATGGCTCGCTCTTCTTTGCATCTTGAAGCTATGTGCATATTCTTTCTTTTCTGCCAACCAGCTTCATTGAATATTTGCCTACTTGTAGCTTTTTCAAAGAGACAGAAATGTGTTATGGAAGAGGCGGGCTTGATACACAATTAATGAACCATGTTGCTACCATCTTTTCCATAGCTTCATCTTGCTGCTGAAACAAATTCTTACAAAGTTTTCAGAGAAAAACATTGTGCTGCAGTGTGTTGGGAACTATTCACACCTGGCCTTTAAATGGCTGTTCTGTGCAGTGTGTTGTTTTGTTTTGACTGAGAGAATCCAACATGATACATAGGGCTGCAGCTCACCCGTCTTCTCTTTATTTTTTTCCTCATTTGATGCCAAATCTGCATAGCAAACCAAGTCTGCAGATGTCTACTACATTTTGTCACTTTTGACTATTGGTGCTTTCCATAGGATTATTTTATGTAATCACTGTATGTCATTAATACAGTCAGTGTTTTGGGAGTCCAGGATCTTTGTCTTCATTTGTAGTTTACAGAGATATCCTCTTGGAGGAGATTAAAAAGCACCCCAGCTGGCTTTCTGGGCAAGGTCTTTTGGGAAGCATTGAACCCCATCTGTGCGGGAAACCCCGGATGAGAGGACAATGGATTCCATGGGGCTTATGCACAGGAAGCCAGGCTTGCTCTTATCTCTTCCCCCCAGATTAAGCCCGCAAGGTCATGAGATGGTATGTAAGGAAACAACAAGCTGTCTGTGGTCATTCATCAAGACCAGCCCAAAGAATTTGCTACATCAGATAAGCCCTTCCCAGGAATTCATCAGCCTACACCATCCTGACATGTGTGCCCTGTCTCCACCCTCTCTGATGCTCTGCCTTTATGCCAATAAAGAGTCTGGATTCATGCTGGCAAGAGAAGCTGTTGCATGAAGCCTGGCTTTGTTGAATCCAATGATGTGCCTATGTGGAATCATTCCAGCAGTAGTCATCTTATTTTTCACATCTGGAAGACAATTCTTTGTCTTTTTCCTTATCAAAGAAAATATGTTTAAAGTGGCAAAGACAGAGTAGCTTCACAGTGGTTTTTTTTTAAAGACAGCACTAAGAGCCTTTAGTCTGAAAATCTTCTGTAAATCTAGCTAGAGAGGCAAATAACACTTGTCTTGCTTTCCCTCATAAACAATAAGAAACTGAAATAATGTTCTCTTCACCTGCAGAAGGTGGAATCATAATTCAAGTTACTGTATTGGATTTATGAGAATAGTTTTCGCACAATTATGTAGATTGTGCAAATTGCATAGCTAAACTTTGCTGCATGGACTGAACATTCAAAGTATCAGATGGGTTGTCATCTATTTTATCGATCAGCCCAGTCCTCCTATGCTTTGTAGGTGTGTGTGTATTTCACAAAAGAAAAATGCTTAAATTTTGCACAAAGAAATGTTGTGTACATTTTAGAAGTCTCATCTCATGCTCATAGCAGACATGAAAAAAAATCACAGGGTCTAACAAAGATTTTGACATTAGATGGTTGATTCCATTGTGAGTTTTCAGTAGACTTTTAAAGAATAGGTGTGATCTTTATTATTGAACTGACCTGTGTTGCTAAGTGAAACAGTGTGACATCTCTTTTGGAAATACAGCAAGTCAGCTTTAACACTTGAAATTGAAAGCAATTCGTACTCACTTAGAATAGACTAAAAAATAATGGAAATGGAACTGCCAGGCTCATGTCCTGCTTTTTAGCATTTAATATCTAATGTAGGCCAATAATGTGCCAGTATGGATTTTAAAGTTTGTCTTATACAGTATGTCTGTCTGGAAGTCGAGTCATGGCAACTGGACTTCTTTTCTTGAGAGACTGCAACGTTTCACTACTCATCCAAACAGGTTCGTCAGTCTGAGGAAAGCTAGTTGCGAGTTCTCTATTTTATAGTTCACTTTGACCACTTTGTCACCATGGTCTGAAATAGGCTCCCAAGATGAACAGTGGCCTGAATAGTCTTATTAGGTGGACAATAGTCTCATTAGGCTCATTAGGTGGACAATGGCCCAATTTTACAGCCTTATCTCTCTGATGAATAGATCATTCAGCCCCAGTCTTCATAAGTTTCTACTGTTTGGTTTTTAAACTACTTGTTTATACTCCTTATGAGGAATAATTGGTGATGTGGAGCTTCCTTTATCTCAGGACACCCTCCGAATAGACACAGTTATACCAACTTTGATAAACCAGAGGAGTTCTGTGTCTAGTCAGTGTTTCTGTGTCTAGTCAGTAAAACTGGTTGGGGACTATGTGCACAATTGCTTTGTATGTTAAGAGGGTCCAGCCCAAAACTCTTGTGCCACTTGAGTCAGTGGGGTGGGGTAGGGAGGTAATACCTCCAAAACGTGGCATGGCAGCGGTGGCCCCCAGCTTATCTGGAGAACCCTGACCTATCCTCCTGTTTCCCCCAAATGTCAGGGAAGGAAGTGGCGAGCAGTATTCCAGAATCCCCTGTCTACCCATTCAGCTTGAAGAGGAGGACTACAAACGCCACCCCTCCCCTCTGCCCAAAAAGAGAAAATATGGACTTCTTCCATGGCTCTGAAGTCATTCTTGACATTCTAGAAAACTCCGGGTCTTTACCGCAACATATTTTGCTGCATTGCCAGCCTTCATATTTCAGTATGTAATGGGTGGGGGGAGCGGCTCATTCTTGGTATCTCAGTACTTCCAACAGAACGGGCATGTCCAAACTTTGGCCCTCCTGATGTTTTGCACCACAACTCCCAGAATTCTAGCCTTAGATTGCCAATGGTAAAGGACTGTGGGAGTTGCAGTCCAAAACATCTGGAGGGCTGAAGTTTGGGCATGCCTGCAATAGAAGCAAAACAAGTGCCTGTGTGTATGCATCTGTGTGATGCAGCCAGATGCTGCCACCAGCTCTTCTTCTTTTTCAGGTCTGGAACACTGACATTTGCAGTGATATCTTCCTTAATGTGTGCAGATCTTCCTTAATGTGTGCAGTACCTCTCTCCGTTCAGACCATGCAGGAACCCATACTGATGCCTCAATGTCCTTCATTTTAAGAAATGGGTGGCTGCAGTTGCAGCCGTAGCCCTCCTACACTTCATGGAGAAGCTGGCTGGCTTGGGAGAGTTAGGGAACACAACAGAAGATATCCACAGCCAAAGCAACCCAGCTGGGAGGTGGGGTTGAGGGAAAGGTGGCAGGAGGCAAAATATTAGCCTAGTGGCAAGGCTGCCCCTGTTGTTCGGTTGCAACCACCCTGTTTTAGAGTGAAGAAGACATGTTGGTGTTCCTTGGGTGCCATGGAAGCAGTCATATTTGCATTTGACAAGCCTCATGCTTCCCTAAGTATCGCCCACTCTCCTTGCCGTTTTGTGGAGCAGACCGGATAGGAATATACTTGTTTTGATGGTTCAGTTTCACCAGTAGGTTTTGTTTTCAAACCTTGCTCCCCAAAGTTTAAAAAAGAAACATCTGTCAGTATTTAAAAAAAGAAACAGTGATGACAACGTGCCAACATATCTGTTTGCTGTGTTCCTACTTAAAATACAATTAATAACCCAACAGGGTTTGTCATGGCACTGATTGCTGGTGTGCTGTAGAAACAAACAATGTCCTATTGCACAGAATGATAGCTGTTTCCTTGGGGTGGAAATGCTTCACTTTGTGCCTACAATCTCATGTACTGAGAGAGAGAGAGAGAGGGAGAGAGCATTTCCTCAATCAGTTTATACACAAGCAGAGCTGAGAATGAGGGAGCGCCAGGTGGTGTCCTAAACACAGCTGAAGCCTTTGATGTGGAAATATCTTGCTGTTGTTTCCTTTCATGTCAGTCAGAGTTTCTGTCTCCTCAGTTAAATGGTTCATCTTTGGGTGGCTGTTTGGGAATCAGTACAGCAGAAGCAGAAGCTGGAGATGACATACAGCAGAGTCCTGGAATAATCACAGTGGAAAACAGGCATTCAACAGCAAGTGTCCTACAATGATGACTAACATTTTAATGGAATAAATGTATCTGCTACAGCCAGTAAAGCTGGCAAAGGGGTTGGGTGGGATCCAGGAAACAGATGCATTGTTAAATGCCTGTATCCACAAAAGAACAATGCTACATATGAAAAGAAAGCCCAATGCTTACAAAACTAGACTATTGTATTTAGGGAGATGTGGAGCTGCCTTATACAGAATTGAATCATTGGACCATCTAGCCTAGCATTCTCAACTATCTCTGGAAGTGGCTGCCTAAGATTTTTGGTAGGATACTCTCTGAATCTTGCCTTGGTATTCCCTGGTAGTTTCCTGCTTAATTACTTAAACTGGCCAGATTCTACTTACTTTCTGAAGTTAGAAACCTAGAAGATTGAAACCTAGAAGAAGAAGATTTACACTGCTGCCAAGGAGGGGAAAAATAAAAATAAAATGTGCTGCCCACTGCCCTCCTCTTCACCGCTGCCACTGTGAGTCAGCTAGGCACCCTCTGGAGGGGTGGGATGGGGACTCACTAGTAGAGATGGGCACAAAATGACCATTTTTTCATTACCATTCTCCATTATTTGTTCCGTTCCGTAATGGTATGAATAACGACCGTTGCGATGGGGCAGGCTCGAACCGAACAGAACCAAGAAAATTTTCTTCGTTTCTGTTCGTTTCTGTTATTGCTGTTGCGCTGCTCACGTGATGAATAATGGAGCAGCGGAGGGTGGCGAGAGGGGGCTGGGCCTGGCGGAGCCTCTTTGCCCCCTCCCCACTGGAGCCGACGACGCGCGACTTTGCCGATCTCGCAAGAAGAGGCAGGATCCAAGCCCTTATGGGCTGGGCTCCGGGATCTCGGCCACGTGGCGAAGCGGCAACAGTGTAGCCAGCTTGGAAGCCAGAGTAGAGGGCGTCGTTGGAGCGGGGGGGGGGGGAGTGCAGCAGCACACACACACACCACAGGTTTCCCGGGTCTAGGCCCGGGGGTGTGGGGGGGGAGCAGTCTGCTGGGGCGGCGGCTCCTGGGGCGGAGTGGTTCCTAGGGAGAAGGGCCCCAGTTAGGGCAGCACTGCGCGGGACTCCGGGGTAGCGACCCGATGGGGGTGGCGAACGGAGCGGTAGATCGGTCCTTGGGGAGGGGGCCCAAGGGAGGGCGGCACTCGGTGGTGCTCCGGGGCTGGTGGCCTGTTGGGGGTGGTGACCAGAGCAGCGCCCGGCTCCGGGAGGGCTCCCCATGGCCGCGGGAACACTCTCCCAGCCCACATGCCTCCGGCTCCAGTGGCGCCCGGCCCTGGGAAGGCTCTCTGCGGCCGCAGCGTACCGCACCCAAAAAATGAAGAAATGGAAACGAAGTGGGCCATGGGGGCCTGAAAAACAGAAACGGAACGAAGCAGACCCCAGGGCCCAAATAACAACCACGAAATGCCTTTTTGGCGTTTCGTGCCCATCTCCACTCACTAGCCTGGCCAACTGGCCTTTGAACTTCCAGGTCAGGTCCCAGGCAGCAGATCGGAAAATTTGACCTTCCCGCTCAAACTTCCAATTCGCTGCCTGGAACCTGAGCAGGAAATTCAAAGGCCGGTTGGCCAGATGGGTCTTCAAAGTCCGCACCTCATCCGTCCAGAGGGTGCCTGGTTGGCAGTGGTGGCAGTAAGTTTCCCCCCCTAATGCCACCGCTGATGCCACCAGCCAGGCACCCTCCAGAGGGATGAGGTGGGGACTTTGAAGACCTGTCTGGCCAACTGGCCTTTGTGTGGTGTATGGTCTGAGTACTGACAGGCTGACCCCTAGCACACACCCCTTCAACTTCTGCAGCAATGCTGGCAGCACTCATATGTCTATTTCCCAAAGCCAACCTCTGGATATGATACTGAGCATGGGCACTTAGCCTCTGTGGTCGACCATGGTGAGGCCTGTTCTGAGTGGAACCTGTCCTGTTGGCCACCGTGCTGCAGCTCAGTTTCAGGGTCTTGACAATCTGCTTGTACCTTAGGCCAGTGGTGGTGAACCTTCAGCACTCCAGATGTATTGGACCGCAACTCCCAAAGGCCTTTTGTCATTGGCAATACAGGCTTGAAATTCTGGAAGTTGTGGTCCAAAACATATGGAGTGCCAAAGGTTCACCACCATTGGCCTAGACCATCTTTATGTAGAGCAACAATTTGTTTTTTCCGGGCCTCAGATAGTTCATTACTATGAGGTACCATGTGGAACTTCAAGTGACTAGTATGAGAGAGTGAGAGCAAGAGCTATAACACCTGCTCCACACCTGAGACCTTGTGACACTAATGGGTCTCATGACACCAGGGAGGAAAATGGCTACTTGGGCCCAATTTGGACATTGTCACTTAGTGGCACTTAGTGGCACTCACTTTTGTTGCCAGCATGTGTTGTGTTATTTTGAGCGGACAGCACATTTACACTGTTATACAAGCTGTATAATCACTGCTTTCCATTGTAGCCAACTGGCATTTCTTCAGCGTTGTCACATGAAAAGATATACTGAAATATTTACAAAATGTGAGGGGGTGTACTCACTTCTGTGATACATTGTGTATCACAAACCACTGGCCTGTAGTACAAAACACACTCTCTTCACATCCACTTTTCAAGAGGCACCATGAGCCAAACATATGTAATACTCCTCTTTCAACATGAAGTGAGACCATATGCTGTAATTCTAAAAGTAACTGGTGACTAAAAATTTCCTGTTGGCACCATAACAGAAAGTTAAAAGAAAGCTGTTCAGTTACAAGTGACTACATTGAGGGAGGTCCAAATGGCAACAGTCAATTGGGCTTTTTCCATGGCAACCCCCCCTCCCTTTCTCAGTCTCTGGAGCAAGTTATCAATTGAGATACACTGGGGTCCTTCCCTCCTTATTTATGTTCAGGAAATTGTTAAAAAGTGGAATTCAAAGCTGCCTTCAACCGCTGATTCTTCAAGTTGCTGAAATTTTGTTCTCTTTTCTCTCTTTTCTAATGAATGTTATGCCTTATACAGTTATTCGTATGCAATGTGTAGCCTGCATAATGAAATTGTAAATCACCCAGAATGTGCTTTAAGTGCTGTGATGTACGATATAAGCAGCACACGTTGCTTTGCTTGCGTGTATGTTATGTGGAGTCTTGAGGGTTTTAAGTTGTTTACGCTAAGGGGGCGATATACCCAGATTCATTCTATACAGGTTCTGTGACAATCTCTCCCCAATGCAGTCTGATGAGGAGACTACAGTGTGTCTATGCTGTGGATTACTACATGCACAGGAGTTAGCAAACCCTCCTGCCCAGTTATGTAGTTGGAAGATAAGCATCGTGACACACAAGAGGTATGGATAAGCCTGTCCTCGAAGAACACTGGTGTTCCAGAACCATTTAAATCCAATTTCTTCCAAAAGCTTGATATCGAACCCCCTAATCCAAAGTGGTAAATAGAAAAGGGCATTATCCTTAATGTCAGTTATGGCATATGAGCTGAATGAAGTTATCTTTCTTTTCGCCCGTCTGGTCTCCAGTGAAGCTATCTGCCCAGTAAAACAAAACAAGAAATACCACACGTAACAAGGCTGTCAGACAAGGTGTAATATAAGATTTCAGGTATATAGTAATCAGGAAAACATAATGTCATGTCACCGCAGTGGAATGGAATTTGCTAAAATGATGCCTCTGCTTTCGGTGCCAGTATAGCACAGTGCTTGGGACTATTAAGAAAGTGACACAAATCAATACAGCATACTCCTTAACAGGCATTTATTAATGTATTTTTATTTATACTCTAACCCTTCAGCAGATTCCCTAGGCAGCTTACAAATAGAATTACAATAAAACCGGGGGAAAGAAGAGAACAGAAATAATAAAATAGAAACACACCTTTGCCTGGCTCCAAAATAAAATAAAGGTGAGGTCTTGCTGGGGTTTCTGCGGCCAAGCATGACTCAGCTGGGATGCCACCACTGAGTCAGACCTCTCCGCAGCTGAGATGGCATTGCAAAAGGATGACATTTTAAGAAGGTGAGCTGTGATTGGAGTGGTGTGACTCAGATATCAACTATGCTGTTAACAGAAATCTTGTAATCCTTTTGCTGTTTCTAAATGAGAGGTGTTCCATGTCATGTAATTTTTGTCTTGTTGGATATTCTGCTGTGATAGATGTCTGGCTGCATTCAAGACACACCTTTCCTGGTCAAAAATTCTGGAAATGGCTACCCCTCCACATTCTCAGTCAGGTTCTTCTGGTCCACTACTCAAAATTTCTGCTCCAGTCGTGATGCCAAGAGAGATCACTGCTGTAATAACTTAATTGCACATTTGGGGCAAAAATTGCTTTTCACTGGCTGGTTTTGTATGTCAGAATCTCCCTCACGTGTTGGTTTGGTACTGTTGATATGATCAAAAACATCCTGTTGCCATCCAGTGCCTGGCAGATAATTTACACTGTTTTATCGTGTGCATCTTGCATACAGCTTTAGGTAGTGAAGTTACAATGTAATCAAAGCATGGGGCATTGGATTATTATGTGCACAGAAAAAGGCATATGGAACATCTTGAGTAATGATGAGGGTACATTTATGTGAAGCTGCACTGTGAATAGCACAGCTGTGTTGCAGTTCAAATCCCTGTTGTTAAGCATCTCCCCATAGGCTCCCCTGGAAGCTGAACATGACTACTTAGAAGGCCTGCCGTACTTCATTTATTGACATTCGAGACAGATCAAGTGAAGTGATGCAGGCCAGTAGATAGATGGGGCTGAAATCCTGTTGCTTAGAATAGTAGCAACTAAAATAGGCCCGTTTGAATCAATTGAACATAAGGGGGAGTTGACTCAGCAAACCCCCCAATGATTCAATGGGCTACTCTATTGCAACTTACTACACTAAGTATTTCATCCACTAAGTCAGGCATGTTCAAACTTCGGCCCTCCAGATGTTTTGGACTGCAACTCCCACAGTCCGTTGCCATTGGCAATCTAAGCTTAGAATTCTGGGAGTTGTGGTCCAAAACATCAGGAGGGCTGAAGTTTGGACATGCCTGCACTAAGTACAGGCTTCAGTAACAGCATCCAGTTAGGATAGGAATCCCCTGTAGTTTTTAATAGTGCAAGCAATGCACAGGACACTCTGTGTATAAATACCTATAGAGCAGAGAAGCAATTTCATTCATGGGGAGAGAATGTATGGTTAGGAGAACAGGAAGGAAAGGGAGAAGATTAAAACAAAAAAAACTTAACTTACAATCTGGCTGGCTGCAAATGTGAAACTGTCATCTCTTGGGTCATTTCCCCCCTACTTTTCCCCCTGTGATTGATGCTCCTGACTGTAGAGTGATAACCGAGTGACTGCTTTCTCTTCCTCTAAGGGCAGATTGAATGCACGTTTTATGGGCTGCTAGAAAACCGGCCTCTGTTGGGGGAGGGGGAGGGGGCACAATAACCTCCAAGTATAAAAAGAAGGAGTGGGTGCAGGAGCAATAGATTTCCCTGCCCGTTAATGGAGAAAGGCCTTGTGTGATGCTGGAGACTACATGTGACCTTGTGTCCTTGACAGGAGAAGATATGATGCCTGGGAAGTGAGTTTTGCCTTGTCGTACGGCAATTTCAGCTGGTCAAGCAGCATTTTGTGCTTCTATCCTCAGCAAACCTTATTCATGCCAACATCTCTTCATCCGATGTATGCTGCCAAGATTCTGGGCATTTTGTATTGGATTTTGACTTTGGGGGATTTGTCCTGTGTGCTAGCATCCTTTTATTTTTAATCTCTGTCTTTTTTAAATGTGCTGTCAAGTTAAAACCAATGCCTCCTAAGCACATCCGATCTCGCCTGATTTCGGAAGCTAAGCAGGGTCGGCCCTGGTTAGTACCTGGATGGGAGACCACCAGGGAATACCAGGTGCTGTAGGCTGGCAAACCACTCCAGCATTCCTGCCAAGAAAACGAAGTGTCGGTCATGACTGTAACAATGCAACACACATACATAGTGATCCTAATAGGGCTTTCAAGGTAAGTAAGGTATTTAAAGGGTGGTTTTATCAGTTTCATCCCCTGCCTCATGGGTCTCCATGGTTTAGTGTGGATTTGAATCCAGATCTCCTGATTCCTACCCAATCCACTACACTACAGTGGGTCCGATAATTGCATGCCATCAAGTCGATTCAGCCTTATGGGTTTTCCAGGTAGAGAGTACTCAGAAGTGGCTTACCTTTTGGTGGCACCCTGGGGCTTTGCAGCTTGCCCATAGAGTTACACAATCTAGTTGTACTCAGAGTGGGGCACAGGGGGGGAATTCAGTTCCCAGCCTGTAGCTCTACAGCCAGATATCTTAGCTCATTGAGCTGCCCAGACGATGGGCAATCTTTAGCTACTTATTAGTCCTTGGCTTTATGATAGATTCAAGTTGTTTGGGTTTTTTTGTACTTTTAAATTTTTATTTAAAATGCTAACTCATCTCAGCAATACAGAAGACACAAACCTTGCTTCTCAGCTACTGGGTTTGCAAGAGTCAAGAAGAGTCAAGGCTAGAGGCAGATCTTTGATTCGATTTCACATTCCTTCTTCCCGATGGGATCATTTTACACGATCCCATAGTAGGCAATGGTTGTAAATCATCTCTATGAGAGACATTCAAGGCAACACACACACACACACACACACACACACACACACACACACACACACACACACACAGGTAAGTTCTGGCTCTTCTTCTACTCAGGGTTGGCTCCGATTGCTCCTCTTAGCAGAATAGATGTTCATAACCTCTTCTATTTGTTTTCCCCCCTTCTTGGTTGACACCTGCTTTGCTGAGAATCTATTTCCAGGGTGGCTTTTTTTAAATCCTGCGTCCAACTTATTTATGCCTGTAGCAGAACATTTTGCTTGTGTGTCAATAGGCCTTGGACTGCGTCATGATGGCCACATATTGTTGGGGAAAAGGAACAAAACAGGAACAAAACCAACAGACATAGAGAGAATATGCCCCTGGTGCTCTGGTGGATTATTTCTTTATATTTTTTTTTGTATAACTGAAAGCTGACTTCCCAGGGAATGAGGACATTTTCTACATTTATTCAAGGACATCCGTTCTCAATTAAATCCTGGTGTGGGACTAAACAAAGGGGTTGCTGAGTTCAAAAAGGATTTTTATTTCTATTTTTAAAAAAACTTTTAAAAAAAGGAAAAAATGAAAACCATGTCTGAAAGGCTCTGTCTGAGTGAAAGAGAAGTGCTTTTCTCCTTTCTCTGTCTGGGAGGAGGGGAAGGAGGCACTCGTCAGATTTCAATAATGGTTCTGGTCCATGTCAACATAAAAAAACAGTGTGTGTGTAAATACTAGGTTGTTTCCAAAAGTATTCATTGGCTAGCAGGATGGATTATTCTGCCAGCCTGCAAGCCCTCCTAAATCTGTTCAGGAGGACTTAGAGGCTCTCTGGTTTAGATGTTGGTAAGGCATGCAACACTGTAGAAGAAATAGGGGAAATGTAAAATGTGGTTGGGTAGATAGAATTACAGGTGATGTAACCCTGGCTCTCACCCATTGGTCCCAGACCCATGAGTTCCAATGGCTATACTGTGTGTGCTCTATATTCATCTTGTTGGTTTGCCTTGTTACTTTTGTGTCTGTGATACTGCTCACTGGGATTCCATTTTCCCTTAACTTGAGTTCATTGGAGGAGGAGTTTGCACTGCAATTTTAATGCACATTTTGGGATGCCCCCCTGGATAACTAATTTTCTTGGATGTGGGCATATTGAAATAAGCCTGTATACCAAATGTTGATACCAGGTTAGAAATGTTGGTTTTTATTATTGGCCAGTAGTAACTTCTTTGTAGATATTTAGTTGGGACATATACTCCATTGGTGTCAATGTCACTCCATGAACTACAAGAAGACAATCCCCTGCTGGATCCTCCGGAGCTTAAAAACTAGAATTAGGTGCAAGGAAGGGAAAAGGAGGCAGGGCAACCATGGGAAAAATATGCAGTTAATTGACGTACCAAGGCCAAATCAGGTCCCCATCCCTGTAGCTTCTGTGTCCTAAAGTTTGATGAAATGTAAGATCCACATTGTCTGGTACAGTTAGGCCCTTCCAATATTCATTTTTATTGCTAATGTTATTATTGTATTTCCATTGCCAGAGACATTTTCTTTCTCTCCTTTTTCTTGCAACACATTTGCACCACACTACTCTATGTTGGCCCCACTTGGTCAAGCAAAAATGAATTTACTCCATCAAGTGGCATAATAGGAGAAATGGTGGACTGAGGCCAGTGTCCTTGCATCACCTGCTATCCTCCTAGCTGCAGCCTCCCACTCACATTGACTGCTAAGGCTCTTGTGTAGCAATGGTGTTAATTACACTCTTGTGTTGCATAGTGAGCTAAATCTACTACTGGCTGCTCCAATGCTGCCATGGTGTTTTGTTTTGTTTTTAATTCCTTGCACCTCTACAAGGCTTGCCAGTGAGCTTTGCTGAAAGATCACACACACCCCGGGCTACCATTAATCCACTGATATTGGGTGTGGGAGCCCCCATCATCAAACCAGCTTCCTCAAATGCTATTGTACAGTTCTCTAGCTTACTCATAATACCACATCCTTCTGCAGGCAACTGCATGCACCTGGGAGAAATCTAGTCCTAGCAGCGGAAAGGTGCCTCTTGCCAAGAAAAATGACAGGTCTGTGCAAAATATTAGTACTAGTTAGTACATATGTGTGGGATTTTACATTTGGAGTGGCAGTTAAGAGTTGAGTTGACAGACCCAAATGTCTAATTTTGTTGAGATTAGTAGTAATGTTATCCATTCATTGGAGCCTCCCCAAGTCACTGTGCAATGCAGAAACTTCAGTATGGCTATGGGGAGAAACTGGCTCTGCCTTTCTGTTTTCTGCTGTTGCAAAGTCTCTACATGCAAGCAAGAACTCTGGGAAATCTAACATTTTTGCTGGCATGTAGAACCTACATGTGAGCAGGATGCTTCTGCTCTGTGCCACCCATGTGATGAACTAAAGAGACAAAGCTAGCTTTTCTTTGTAATCATGTGATAATTCTGGATTGCAGAATGATTAAATATGGATTAAGTTAAACATAAAAGACAAGATTCAAGTGAAAAACCGTAGAGCTAAGACAATTGCACAGGAGTTTTTCTCCTCTAGCAGGCTGTCTGTCCTTCATGTGCTCAGTAAAGTGATGGATTGCACCCCTGATTTCAAAACATGTGCAGGTCTGATTGTGTGAAGGAGTCAGAGGAGAGATACTGTTAATATGATGGTCCTTACAAAATAATGGAAGAGAATGGGATTCCATCCCAAGTTATTAGTTTTAAAAGATACATCATGGGAAAATATATTACTGTGGTTGATAACTGCTTTCCTTAGGTGTCATTTTGCTGTTTATCCCAGAACATTGGCTCTTTTTGTAGTTTAGTTAATTTCTTGAACCTGAAACTTCCTACATGCCTGGGACTACAATTCAATTGCTGTTTTGGGGACAGAAAGATCTGTCCAACACATCTGGAAAATATCAGGTTGGGGAAGATTATCCTAAGGCATGGAGCTGGCACCCTTTTCAGTTGAACTTTGTTGTTGTTGCTGATCAGCATCTTTCTTAACTCTGCCCTGTACCACTGCAACAAGATTTTTGTTGTTCATTCACTGTTCAAACACTGAACATTTTTGCTGGATTGAAATGTTTAAGGATAAACAATGTCTTGACCAGTGCAGTATTAAAGTGCAGCAATCAGTGGCTCCTAATGTTACACAGTAAATTAAGGGTAGATAATTCAAACCGGAAATATTTTGAGTGCCTATAAACATGCATGTATATAGAAAATGTTTCCATCAGAAGGTTTCTCCTTTCTTCTAGTTCTGCCTGTCTTGTCATACCTGTAAAGGTGGCTCCAGGGACCTCTATACTTTTTTTCTGTCCCCATGCCCTCGACACGCATAAGCACTCTGCCCATTTTATTCTTTTTCTGGCTACTCCTGTGTAATGTCACTTTCATGCTGGAGCCACAAAGTATAAAACCAAGTTCTTCCTTCCCAGCTGCTGTTAGTGCCACAGTTAACTTCCCTTCTTATTTTCCTTGCCTCAGCCCTGATGCTTGCAACTATCGTCACCACTGACAACAACAGATCAGAACAAGTAAAACTATTGAAGTTGTTAAGACTGTCGGTAAATGTATTAGAATCTATTTAAGTTAAGTCATTGTGTTAATGGCATTTGGCTCTCTGGGTTAAAAGTTGCTAGATTAGCTAAATTAATTAAAAATAATTTGTTTATTCCAAGCTCTGGTGGCAGTGATATTATGAGAACAGAGAGAGAGGCAACTGAATCTGTATAGCACACTCAGTATACTACGTACATAAATGATTTTTGAAAGCCTATATCCAGTCAAGGCAAAAATGAATGTATGACAGACATTGTCTCTTTGATTACTGCTGGAGGTATCTCTTTATTCACTTTCCCCTTTTCATAAAAAGTATATATATTTTAATACTGAAAGTGCTGCACCTCATAATCTGATTAGTCTAGTCTTTTTCCATTGCTTCTGCATTTTTATTCCAAATCTCTGTCCTCTTTTTCTATTTCTGTGTGTACGCTTATGTCTGTGCTTAATCTGCAAAGTGTTACAGTAATATAACCAAGTTATGAGTACCTTCGTTTAAGAGCATTTTGCACGACAAGCAAATATTTCTTCTAAATGTTTGCCTTGATCAACAAGCAGTGTCTTCATATAAAAGCACTGGAGCAGGTCACACGATCATAAGAGAGTCAATGGTGGCTCTCTCTCTTTCCTCCTCCCTCCCCCTTCTGGATTGTAGGTGATTGTCTGGAATGTTCTGTCTCAGGCTGCCTCCAAAGCAGAGGGAGGAGAGAGGGATAGAGGTTTCCCTTGCACCAGCCAGGAACATTTTCAAAGGGGAGTGCAGGTTAGGGTTTTATTTTTCTTTATAGTTTTCTTTTTTATTTAATTTGTTTCCACCATTCTTTCTCATTTTTTCAAACCATTTCCAGTCATGGCAGCTAGTCAAGTGTGAATATGGCTACAAATTGCACTTTATTATAGTCACATTAAAAACACAGAGTAAAATCCATTTGTTAGTCCCAAGCAAAGCAGATTCCACAGCCAGGTTCCTAAACCATGGTGTGGACGTAGACTTATAGCCAACCTTATTTGTGAAATTTTGGCATTTTGTGTGCACAGTATGTGGTCTCACTTTTGTTGCCAGCGGTTTAGACATTATTGGCCGTGTGTTGCCTTATTTTGAAGGAACAGCACATTTACACTGTTATGCACTAGGTATGTGGAACTAACAAAACCACTGCTTTACATTGTAGCCAAGTGTCATTTCTTCAGGTTTGTCACATGAAAAGATGTACTAAAATATTTACAAAATGTGAGGGGGTGTACTCACTTCTGTGATATACGGTATGTGTGAATGTTTACTTGTTTGCTTGCATGTATCCTTGGGTATGATTGTGGGTACTTCTGCCCTTGGCTCTGCCTACTAACTCCACATACCTATACTGTGCTGTATCTTTCAGCCTAGCAAGTACATTGAAAACCTGTTACCTCCAGATGAAACTTTAGTGTAAACAGCAGTAAAAGGAAGCACAGGAAGTTTAAATGTGTACGGTCATAAGAAGATAAGAAGAGTCCTGCTGGATCACGCCAAGGGCACATCTAGGCCAGCTTCCTATATCTCACAGTGACCCCACCAAATGCGTCTGGGAGTACATGGGACAACTAGATACCTGTCTCCTGATGCCACTCCCCTGAGTCTGGCATCTTGAGGTACTCTCCTTTTAAATCTGGAGGTAACATCTATCCATTATGGCTTTAGTTGTATCCTATGATGGGTGAAAAAAGATTGCAGGCTTTATTGCATGGATGATAGTGACAAAGGTAGATACACTGTGTGGTGTCACAGACTGAATGATGGACCTAACTAACAGCAGTGTGGTGTAGTGGATAAAGTGATGGACTAGGACTCAGATGTCCTGGGTTCAAAGTCCCTGTCAGCCACAGATATCACTGGGTATATGGAACTGATAAAACCTCATATTTATATCTCACTTATCTTGAAACCCCTGTTAAGACTGCTATCATTGTCATAAATACAATATTAAGGGCTCCTTTAATTGTTCCCCAAAACCTCGTTCATTAACATTGATTCTAAGGGTGATAGCAGCTGCACAGAGTTTAATCAGAAGGCAGGGTGGATTGAAAATCAGTGCTTTTTAAAAAATCTAATCAATTTAAAATGGAATCAAAATTTTAAAAATATTTTTATTTGAATCATAAAAATTCTATTTTTAAAATTTAAATTGTGATGACATCCATTTGATTTAAATCAAATCCACTCTGTTGGAAGGCAATTCTATAACTTCCTAGATCATTATTTAAAGGTGTTAATTGGGTGCAGTTTTTGTGTACTGCATCTTTCTGTATTCTTGAGTTATCAAATGCCTTCAGGAAATTAGGGTGTGGAGATGTGAACAGCAAATCCTTCTCCTGAAAATATAGCCTCATTGCTTTCAGCTATTTGAAAAGCTCCTAAAAATAATTTGCCTGTCTTCCATCCCCACACTGCATTACTCAATCACCCTTAAAATGTCTAGTGATTAAACAAGTTCTTGGTGGTCTTCCAGCAGCCATACTCAGCAAAGAGGGCACTATTCTATCTCACTTCCAGCACTACCAGACACAGGACACGGGTTACGCTAAGGCCAGTGGGTGGCCCCTTATGGTTTGCCTGGAGCAGCAGAACATGGCTTACATGGAGCAGCCTGCCATGAGTCTACTCATAAAGGTAAAGGTAAAGGTTCCCCACACACATGCGTGCCAGTCATGTCTGACTCGAGGGGTGGTACTCATCTCCGTATTCATGCCAAAGTGCCAGTGTTGTGCAAGTCCGTGGCCATGTCTGCAAGGAAACACTGTTTTACCTTCCCGAATTTTATGGTGGTACCTATTTATCTACTTGCATTTATGTGCTTTCGAACTGCTAGGTTGGCAGGAGCTGGGGTTTACAGCGGGAGCTTGCTCTGCTGTGTGGCACCCGGGATTCGAACCGCTGAGCTGCCAACCTTGCAGCCGACAGTTTTCAGTACTCTAGCCTGCTGAGCCATCATGCCTTGAGACACTTCCCTAATTTAATCTGTTACTTTACCTGGCTTCTTCATGGTCCTAGACTAGAGTGTGGGTACTCCAGTCTCCACATCTATTTCTATGCTTTTTATTTCCTGCTAACAGTATTGTATTTTTGAGGAAGTGGTCTTATTAAGCAAATTTTCCTTGGGCTTGCAATTTTAGAAGAAGGAATCCCAAATATAGACAAATATGTTCCACAGCAGTGAGGAAGAAATTGAGTCTATAGCATTGATGGCTTTTCTGTCTCTCTGAGGCTATGTTTACATATGAGAATTGCCCCTCTAATTTCTCACACTTTCAACCTCCCGTATGGTTGCACGTTGATGTCATGTGACCTATACTGTGCTATAAAGAGTTCAGATGTTTTTTCCTGAGTCTCAAACTACATCAGAAAATAAGATCCACTACAGTCCATCCACAACTTTATCACATCACATGTTCCTTGCACTTATTTTATGGGGGTGGTGCCTCTCTCCTTTTCTTCTTTTTCTTCTTTTTAACATTTACTGTTAAAAAGCAGACTCACTGTGGCCGTAGGGATAACAAAGCATCATCACTTGGAAAAGGTAACTGAGAAAGCAAACACAAGTGGCAGGGGGAGGCACTGTCAGGATGCACAGAAATATTTCGGTACAACAGTTCACACAGGATCACAAAAATTAATAGGTGATGAGTCACAGAACAAAAGAAGTAGCAGCCACCATGTTTGAGCCAGATATAGCACGCACGGCTGGGAAGCAAAAAGAAACCTGTACAGAACATTGAACATATGAATCCTAAATATAAAATCAAAATCAATGAGGGATGTTGGAGAGCCTTTTCAGTCATGTGAACACAGCCTGAGAAAGAGTGAAATGGCAGGTCTGCAAAGAAGTGGAGCCGTTTAGGTAGGGGTCTGACCTGTGTGCTCTTTGTGTCTTAAGTTACATCATCTGCCCTTTCAAGCTTACATTTTAAGTGGGCACAACTAGTTTTGTGCTAATCGCCAGAAAGGTTGACTTCAACACCCTTTCCCCCTCACCCTTCCAAATATCTAGCATCTGCCCTCCCCTAGAGTACTCCCTCCCCCATTTCCCCCAGGTCCAAGTGCATTTTGGGCTGCTCTGGAATTGATGATCTCGTTAAAGTGTCAAGCCAGCCCGGGGAGGGTTCCATCATGAATGAGGATTTATGGCAGAATCTGCCTTGGTGAAGGTTTTATCGCAGGCTTTAAACAGAGCCCAGTAAGTCCTCCAGGGCCTGGCTGTACCAGCTGCCTTGTTCTTTTAAAAGAGCCAATCAGGACAGAATTTGGAGGGAGTTAGGTTGTTATTCAAGAGAGTGAGAGAGAAAATGATTGTGATTAATTAAGGCCTTTATCCCATGACCCTGTGGAAGGAAGAAACATATTTAACGGTATACGAGCAGAACCCTGTCTCCATAGCAGCACAGTTCTTTGTTTTGGGGATGAGACTGGAATAAACTCCGCTGCACTATCTTATTTTTGAATTAGGATCCAAAATGGAAGGACAAGTTTTTACAACCTCCAAATGTTTTGGCCCACAGCATCTGTAATCCCTGACCATTGGCCATGCTGTCTGAAACTGTATTCCAAAATGGTGGCAGTTCACCAGGTCAAAGAAGGCTGATCCACTGTGCCATTAACCACTGCACCATAGCAGCCCCTTGCCACAGTGGTCAAATGCCTGTACTGCAGGTAAAACTGTGATCACAACTGGGGGTTCAATCCCAGGTAGCGGGCTCATGGTTGACTCAGCCTTCCATCCTTCCGAGGTCGGTAAAATGAATACTCAGCTTCCTGGGGAGGGGGGGCAATGTGTAGCCTGCATACTGTAATTAAAAACTGTAAACCACCCAGAGACTACTTGAAGTGGTATGGGACGATATATAAGCAGAACACTTTGTTTTACTTTTTTGATCCAGGCCAATTCCTTGAAATTGTAATAATTTCTTTTCTGCAACAACCGAGAGAGAACAGAGACAGTGGGGACTGGCTAGTTATTCTCCTTTCTCTTTCATGAAACAGTACTTGAGTCTCTCTAGTGTTTGCCAGTTGGAAGGAATTCCCTGTCCAAACACTGGACAGATGCTTAACCTTCACACTTAGCCCAAAGTATTCTAACAAACGTTACGCAGTATGAGCAGTTCCTATCTGACTGCCTTCCCCCGCCCCTTTCCCTTTTCATTGCACCTGGCTTCTCTGGTTGTCACTTGTAAAATGTACCACCTGTGCTGTAGTCAGCTGCTGCTATACCAGTTGGTTGGCACCTGCACTATAAATCTGGCGCCACTCTGCAGCCAAAGGTCCAGAGAGAACACTGGTTATCATCTCCCCTCGGCAATGTAATCATGGCAGCCTGGAACTTTATTCTTGAGAAGAGTGTCTGGCATTTTATTTTATTTTTTGCCTCCCACTCTTGCGTTTTGCCCATTCCTTTCCCTTCTTCCCTGGGCTCTCGGTTCAACTTCTGTCCTTTGACAATCAGACAATTCATTCTCATTTAGTTTGTGACCTACTGACATCTCTACAGTCTTTGCATATGTACTACAGCTAAATCAGGTGTTTCCTATCCTGCATTTGTGTTTGATTAACTATTCCTTCCATTTTATGGCACTGCAGATTTGATAGGTGTATCGTCCCATATCTTCATTCCAGTCATTTATAAATGTTTTCAACAACACTGAGTCCAGGACAGAATCCTATGACACCCCATTTGTCAACTCTCTCCAAGATGACAGGGAACTATCTTTCAGAATACCCTCAAATCCCCTGCCTTACTTGACCACAATAAATTCCTGGGGGACCCAGCTGAAAATCTTGCTGAAATAAAGATGCACTGTATCTGCAGTATTCCCCTTATCTACCCAGCCCATGACTCTATTTACCCTATAAGCCATCTTGGGTCCTTTCAAGGAGAAGAGCCAGATAGAAATATTTTAAACAAACAAATTAAATAAGTATTAAAGAGAAAGTAGCAGTTCTTGGACCGAACAATGTCCATTTTGAACAGAAATACTTACATTTGATAGACTGGGTGGCAGGCCTGTACTCACTTCCCTTAAACAAATTTTTACACCTAGCATTCCATTCCTAGATACAGTGGACCCTTGTATAACAAACAGCTTGTATAACATAAAATCTGTACAGCATAAAAAATTCAGGGGATAGGGGAAATTTGTTTAACATAATCGCCTATGGGGAGAATCCGTACAACATAAAAATGGGATTACTCTGTTTTCAATGCATTCCTATGGGAATTTGTATAAAGAAAAATTTGTTTAACATAATTTCATTTGGAACGAATTAATTCCTTTATACAAGGTACCACTGTACTATGTTCTCACATCTACTTTACTGGAGCCATTACAGATACAAAAATGTCACTCACAACATCATGGGGTCATTTACTTGTTCAACATAATGGCCCAGATCTTCTTGCCAAGTTATGCTGGAATAACACAAATGGCAAACTGGGGGCCTTAAGTTAAGAAATTACAGTAGACATCAGCCATTGCATACTGACTTGTGTGAGTCGTCATACAACTGATCATGTCTACAAAATAGAGGTTTGGCATTATCTGCCTGCAGTACCCCTTGACACTGCACAAAGAGTAAACGGGATAATCTGTACTCAAGAGAAAATGAACACAAATCTCACATCAGAACAACACAGAAAAGCCGATGCTTGAAGGGCTTCAGCCTTCCGGAACACTTGGTCAGTGATCTCAAAGTTGCTGTTGTAGATAAAGGGGATTTAAAGGCGGGGGGGGGAGAAAACGGCTGCCATGCTTCTTAGAAGCCATAGTCTTTCTGCCCATTACATCCTATAGAAGGTGCCTCCTAAACAAATATAACTCCCAGAAGCAACACGGCAGCTGCCTCTTCTCTTGAACTCATCAACAACAGGAAGTATCGGGAATCAGGAGAACCAGAGAAGTTGATGCTTCAGGTAAATCACTTAAAAGCCCATCCATGGTAGAGTAAAACCTACAGATATGCTTAATTGAGCCTACCAGCCTCAATGCCGGGAACACTTGGGAAATTCCAGGAAGTGAAGTGCAAAGACAAGAAAAAGTGCATCCCCTACACGCTACCTTCCGCTTTCCTTTTCCCTAGCATAATGAATCACAGGAGGGGATAGCACTTCCAACTAAGATTACTAATGCTTCTGTTACTTCTCGTGGCGCAGTGGTTAAATAAATGTCTGTACTGCAGGTAAATCTGTGCTCACCGCCTGGGGTTCAATCCCACGTAGCAGGCTCATGGTTGACTCAGCCTTCCATCCTTCTGAGGTTGGTAAAATGAGTACCCAGCTTGCTAGGGGGCAATGTATAGCCTTCATACTGTATACAATTAAAAACTGTAAACCTCCCAGAGACTACGTCAAGTGATATGGGGCAGTATATAAGCAGACCACTTTGCTTTTGCTTTTCCCTGTCCATGAGGAAGAAGTCAAGAATGGCTGTTTCCCTGGTTACTTCTTCCACTTTCTATAAGTTTTCAGCAAGGTAAGTGTGGAATTTTGTTGGACCCCACATTCTTGACATATCATCGGCTTTAAGTTTCCCTAGTGAAACGATCAGCTTCCGATGTGGAGTTAAATAGCCAATGCTGAAGACCACACAGTCAAAAGATGTAACTGCTCAAACCTTGCTTCTGCTCAGTAAGGTGATATTGAAGAGGTGAAATAGATTTAAATTATGGCTAATACAATTTTGCCTAATCTCAGTGCAGCTAGCTCTGCATAATTTCTTCCTCCTTTTTTCAATGTGCAGAAGTACTTGCCAACTGAGTGTCCCAGTGGTGTTTTGGTGATGTTTATTGCTCATTATTATCCACCTCTGATGTACCTCTAAGTGAGGCACAAATATACATCAGAATTCCTGTATATTATCTCTATTTTTACCATACTTACCTAAAAAAAGGACTTGTTGTTTCTGAAAAAAGACCAAGATTAGTTGAGTTAGGAATTCTTTATGGTTAAGTCTCAGTAGCATCCTACAGCTTTCCTACTAGTACCCTTTTGTCTTTCTGATCCTCAAATCTTATTTATTTAGAACATTTTCACCCCACTTTTCTCCTTAAAATTACCCAAAGCAGGTTTCATTTAAAATAATAATAATGCAAAAGCTAACAGTAGTCAGGATACAAATACTGCACAAAAGGGCCAAACAAATACAATACCAAAAACATAAGCAACACTGAAACATATTAAAAGCTGTAAGGTACAACAATCCATTAAAAAAAACCCCACTTAGGCAGCCAACCCCTCAGGGAAAGCTTACTTGAAGCCTTTGCCACCTTGCAGAAGGATATCAAAGTTGGAGCCAGTCCTGGCCCCTTGTGGGAGGGAGTTCCAATGTCTGGGACCAGCAACAGAGAAGGCCCTTTCCTTTGTCACCACCAAGTGCACCTGTGAGGGTGGTGGGATTGAGGGAAAAGCCTCCCCTGATTATCTTACCAATCAAGCGGGCTCATAAAAGTAGATGTGGATCTTGATATAGCTTGGGTCCAAGCCGTTTAGGACTTTATAGGTTACCAGTGGACCTAGTGTAACAAGGGGGTTATGTGATTCAGTGGAGTCCAAACTTTGGCCCTCCAGATGTTTTGGAGCACAATTCACGCAGTCCTTTGACAGTGACAATACAGGCTTGGAATTCTGGGAGTTGTGGTCCAAAACATCTGGAGGGCCAAAGTTTGGACACTCTTGCTCAACCCAAATTAGCAGTCTGCTTGCTGTGCTTTGAACTCATTGAAGTTTTTGGAGACTTTGCATATGCAGCCCCACGCAGTGCATTGTGGTAATATAGTATGTATGTATGTATGTATGTATGTATGTATGTATGTATGTATGTATGTATGTATGTATGTATGTATGTATGTATGTATGTATGTATGTATGTATGTATGTATGTATGTGCTGCCTAGATGCCCTAAGCACATCTGATCTCGCTTGGTTTTGGAAGCTAAGCAGGGTCGGCCCTGGTTAGTACTTGGATGGGAGACCACCAGGGAATACCAGGTGCTTGTAGGCACCTGGATTAGGAACGGGCAAACCACTCCAGTATTCCTGCCAAGAAAACTCCATGGACATGGAGTCACAAAGGGTCGGTCACTACTGTAACGACACAACACACACACACACATGTCTGTCTGTCTGTCTGTCTGTCTGTCTGTATTGGATTTCTATACCGTGCAATCTGGCAGCTAGGCCACTCAGGGCGATTTACAAAATACATCATAGCAAGCAAAACTATATACAATGGTACCTTGGTTTAAGTAATTAATATATTCTCCTGGACATGTTGTATCCTGAAAAATTTGTAAACCGAAGTGTGGTTTCCCATAGGAATGCATTGAAAACCAATTAATCCATTCTGGAGGTCAGAAAAAAGTAAGAAAAATCAACCCCCATCCACACACAATTCAGAATGCACAGAACAGGCACGGAAGCAACAAAGGATCAGCTCCCTACCTTTCCACCCCTTGAGAAATGCACCAAAAAAGTTTGAAAAGTCCAAAATCCGCTGCAAACAATGTCCAGAATGCCTCCAAAAAACAGCTCCATCTCCTCCCACACCTCCACAGACTATGGGGGTGCAATGCATCCTGGGTACCCTTTTTTTTGCAATGCCTAACGGAAAATATGTAACCCAGGGCATTCCACTGAAAAAATTATGAACCCAATGTATCCCCATTTTCCATAATTTATTTTTGTAACCCATGTTTTTTGTAACCCCTGCCACATCTGTACCTCTGCCAGCTTTCAAATGCTGGTGTTTGGAGTGCACTTGGTTTTCCTTTTTTGTAGAACCACCGTGCCATTTAATCTGACCTTGATTGTGGCCGTGCATATAGGCAGCCAGTTTTTCCTAATAATACAGTATAAATATCAGCATAGAACAAATATTTGAAGCAATTCAGATGTTCATCAGATTATCTCACCAAATTCTGAAATGAAAGAAACATTGCATCTCATTTGCAAAGTGATTATTAAACGTTTCAAACAAGTTCTCAGTAAAACTTTGCTCATTTAGACCTTTCTAGTGAGAACTCTCATGGTCTGGCCATGATTTTATTTTCATCACTGTTGTGTACTAGTCAGTTTCCTCCTTTCTGGATATCCTCTTCTCTTTCTTTCCAGGAGAAAGTAGAAAGGGTTCTTTTCTTATCATAGTTATTCTAGCTAGCTGTTTGCTAGTACAGTATTAATCTGAAGCAGTCTTACACTTCCCAGCATTAACCATCTGCCTAATTAGACTAGAATCAGGACTTATTATAAAGTTGTACCCTTAAGGAACTGGTGAATTTTAACACAAGATTAATTTAAAAGAATTTGGCATAATAATCCTAAGGATTCTCAATATTTTGCAGCGGTGGTGGTAAAAGCAGAGGAAAGAAATAACCGATCAAGCAAACTGCTACCAGGAGAGAGACTAAGACCAGAGCCCTTTCCATTTAGAAATCCACTTCTCTTTCCGTTGTTATGGAATAGTCACATCTATAAATGTATTGGTGAGCTTTATGTCTGGAGTTGTTGCTGATGGACAGGATGCTGCCTCCGAGAGACTGACAGTGGTTGGATGGCTTTCTTATAGTGTGACCTCCAGCTGATAAGCCAGGCTTACCAAAAGTTTGCATTCTGTGGGACATGATCTGTAGCTGTTTAAAGAATTGATTCCTTCTTTTCCCCCCACTACCCCACCCTCTACCGGCATCAAAGCCTGAGCCTGACTTTCCCTTTGAAAACAACATTGCTCTTAAATTTTCTGGCCTCTTAATAGATTTTTATATAATCACTACAGTGCACTTTTAAAGAGCAATAGATCACGTTCATTGCCTTTCCCTGTGATTAATTTCCAATAATAGGCCTAGGTAATGCCAAGGCAAGGAGAGCAGAAGATGGGGAGAAAAGAAACACCATCCACAGATTATCCACTTTGTGCAGGGAGTATAAATGAATTAGGTTTAATTTTTGTTTAATTGTTTCAATAGCTCAGGCTCTCAGGTTGCATGATAATTTATTTTGCAGCCTGCTGGGCCAATGAGACAAGGGGGGAGAGCATCTTCAAAGCCACAAGGGACTACCTTGTGCCGTGCTTAATTGCACTGGAGAGCCTTATTTCTCCAGAGTTGTTAGTCTCGTTGGAACTTGCACTTAACTGCCAGTTTCCCCCGTGTCTCATTGCTTAATTGGTAGATAGAAGAGGGGAACCATTGGGCTTATCGTAGCTTTGGTTATGCAGAGGTGAAACTAGTTTTGTTGATGAGATGCCTGCATTACTTGCAAGCGGTAAGAGTGAGATAAACTTTGGGCAGTTGTTTTCCTCTGTCCATTGGCTGAAATCCTGTCAATTAGCCAAGTAAGTCAGACTAGAGTAGACACATGGAATCAGTGATGATTTGCTCAGTCAGCAGCTCCACAAGTTCCATTGATGCAGTGCCCATTCTAGTTAGTGACTTACTATGCTAAGCAATTAAGTTTCAGCTATTGTGTCAGTTAAGGAAGAGATCAAAGCTAGATGATGCCTTACATAGAGTGAGTCACTGAGTTGTTTTCCCCATAACATACCAGTTGTATTTGGAGGAAATTATCTGGGGGGGGGGGAACCCATATCAAAACCTGTGAAGTATTAGCAGACTTTCCACTAAGAATACTAGTGGGGTCCCCTTGAAGGAGAAACTCTAGGAGGAAAAGAAGAGCAATACTTGGGGCATGTCAGGATCCCATACTATGTCAAATTTCAGCCGTTGTCTAAAAGGCTAGCTTATCATGATGATGAGTCCCAGGATGAAACTTCCTCCTTTGCCCAAGCGGAGAGGTATAAAAATTAAGGGAATGGTAAGGGACACATTTTGTTAAAATATTTTCAATGGGTTTACCCAATGCTATTTTTCCCTACTAAATTCTGCAAATGTGATAGGCAGTATTTTGAACTGTTTTCTTTGAAGATATCATTATCACCAGCTGGACATGAATAAGTCTAGCTTCCTGTGCACGCTTCCAGGTAACCTCCTAGCCTTGCCCCTCCCTATGGTTGTTTTCCTCACATGATGAATTTCTGAAGAGAAATTCCTGCTCATCTCTAGGTTCCATTTGTGTGCAAGAAGCCAGATAAGCCAGAGAAACATCTTTTTTTTCTGATTTTTCCATCATCACCCACATGACAGAGGAGGCTCCCTTTTAAACACATTGAGGAAACTGTATTAATCAGTACCTGGATGCAGACTGTCTCTGCATGTAGCTCCACCAGAAAAATTTAAGCCGTCTACTGAACACTTTGTGTTGATATTGGAGTAATACTGTTCTGTATCTTTCAGTGTGGGATGTACTCCAGCCCTCAGTTGAAGGAGTTTATGTATTCACACCCTTTGAATCATTTTCAGTCCATCCTACAGACCTTGTGACTGCATATTGTCTTTGTATGTTGCTCGTTCATCCTTTTGTGGTGGAGAGCTGCTTTTACTCTGACCCTAGACTGAAGCTGTAGTCCTATGCAAAACAACCACAACTGCATTTACACCATCTAGCTTTGTTTGGGAAGTATTTATATTGTCTTATCTCCTGCATCTAATGTATACACATTTCTGTTAACAACACAGGTTAAGTAATGCCAGTTTTTCAAAGCCTAGATAGGACATTTCAGTTCCATATTAAATCTCGTTCAGTGCACAAGCAGCATTGGAAAATGGAGATCTTGCAGGGAAGCAGTCACTTTTACTTGCTGAAGAGAGGACTCAAGAACAGTGGTAACTGATTCTCTGGGCAGCAATCATCCTGACTAGATGTAGGGTTTTCTGATCAGATATATACTTCTTACTAATACGGCAAGTTGAAGTGCAGAAGGAAGTGTGCTTCTGTTCTGACTGATGCTGCAGTAATGTTGTACCAGCACACGTTTCGTTGATGGGTAGATCAGATGCACATTACTGATACCTCCTATTGGCAACTGTACTGGAAAAGAGTAGGTGAATGCTAAACTTATTTATATACTGTATTGTATATGCATATATGTGTGTATTTCTTTGTGCTTTACTTAACAGCAAATGCCTGCTTCATTTCAGTTGCCTCCAATTTCCTTCTGACCCAATTTATTTGTTTTTATTGGTTTCATGCAGGGTGGATAAAAATCAATAATTAAAAAAATAATGAAAAAATCACTTTTTTATTTAAATTGGGTTTTTTAAAACTTAAATGGTTTTTGAGGAAAAATCTCTTTAAAGATCATGTTGTAGTTAAGATACATTATAGTCCAAAGGTTATTCATCATGAAATTAGTTTTTAATTATGTGGTATGAGGCTGTCTTAATCCATTCACAATGCCATGCTCTCCCAGAAGTTTCTGATTATTTGGGGTATTTTTTGTATCTAGAAGATATTATCAAAGATGCTATTTTCACAACTGTGCATTTGGGTCTGCAATGATAACATGCATCCTTCACAGAAAAAATGTTATAAAATAAACATCAAAATTGAGGGAAAGACCTTAATCCCCTTGTTCCTCTGCAAATCTGTGTACACAGAATCAACCCCCTGAACTCTTAAGTGCTACGTTTCAAGAGGTTCAGTGAATAGAAGGTTGTTTGGAATGGAATAGGTCTGCATAAGGCAGTGATGGCGAACCTTTTCGAGACCGAGTGCCCAAACTGTGATTCAAAACCCACTATTTTTTTCGCAAAGTACCAATACAGCAATTTAACCTGAATACAGGTGGCTGTGAAGGGGCGATGTCAGGTGCCCACAGAAAGGGGCTCCAAGTGCCACCTTTGGCACCTGTGCCATAGGTTCGCCAACACTGGCATAAGGAGTAAATTTTGAGGAGAGGAGCAAGCAGTAAAATGAAAGTGAAACGTTTTGAGCATAGTATTCCACATCTTGAGATCTTTACGTGTTTAAGCAGCCTGAGGATTATCATTATCATTCTCACTCTCTTCCTTGAGGAGAAAAACCTGTAATGGCAGCAGGCCGTAAAAGAGACCCAGTTTGGGAATATCTGGACCAGTGGTGGCAAACCTTTGGCACTCCAGATGTTTTGGACCACAACTCCCAGAATTCCAAGCCCGTATTGCCAATAACAAAGGACTGTGGGAGTTGTGGTCCAAAACCTCTGGAGTGCCCAAGTTTGCCACCACTGATCTAGACTGTCAGTCTAAGTTTTTTAAATGATATTTTAACCACATCAGTTAACAAACATGGATATTTAAGCAAATACAAGTATACTTAATGTTATATAATGTTATTGTTTTGTTTAAACAAAACTATTTAAATTGTTATTGTTAAGGTAATGATTATTTTTCTCCTTCCAGTAAAGTATAACAGAACAGTTGTACAAATATGAATGATTAACCTATTAAACTGGAGAAAGTTTGCCTTGCAATAATTTCACAATTATCTATCTATCTATTTCTAATGGTATATAACCACCAAATCAGTAATTTTCTGATATAACTGTGAAACTAATCTGAAAAGTTATTTTAAAAATGAAACCTTCATCTGGTTGTAAATATTAAGATTAAAACAACTCCAGCAAAAATGAGTCTTTATGTAGAAAATCATGATTTAAATTGAGCCTCACTGACTAGTGATTTAAATTGTGATTTACTGTATATACTCGAGTATAAGCCTAGTTTTTCAGCCCTAATTTTGGTCTGAAAAAAGGGGTCCTCGGCTTATATGCGGGTCAATACTTTTAGCCACTGAGGCAAGTTTGGGTCAGTGGCTAAAAGTCATTTTAAACATTGTGTGCCACTTCTCCTGACCCCCCATGTTTAAAAGGACTTTTTAAAAGGTCATTTTAAAACAATGTTTAAAATGACTTTTAGCCACCAACTCAAGCACTTGCCTCAGTGGCTAAAACTCATTTTAAACATCACACACACACACAGCTCACAAAGGAGGAGTTGCCAGGCCCTGCTGCATTTCTCACCCTAGGCTTATACCTGAGTCAATAAATTTTCCCAGTTTTGGGGATTTAAATTAGGGGTCCCAGCTTATACTAGGGTCAACTTATACTCGAGTATATACGGTAAATCATGATCTAAATCAAAGTGATTTAAATCACATCCTCCATGTATTTCTTTGGACCCAATGGACACCCCTTCCTTCTCTTTCAGCATCTCCATTAATTGGGGAGGGGGGGCAAACTGGAGAATACCAGGCCTCTGTTTAGAATGCATAGTAGTGCTAAGGTGAAGGTGATGGTGGGAGAGGAGGCTGCATTTTCCTGTGATAATGTGCTTCTAAAGAGCCACGCTACCTTCAGCCTGTTAATCACTAGCTATAATTACCATCTGAGGCTTTTTGGGAGAATATTAATTAATACATGGGCTAAAAAGTATGTGTGCGTGTGTATGTATTTGTTTTCAAGGATGATAAATTTCAGCCAGCCAGACCTTACAGGGCAGCATCCTCTGTCCCTTGTTCTCTATTCCCTAATTTGCAAAGGGTGGGGAGAAAGCAAGCCGAAGGAGAGACACAAATGAACCCCTGTGGCCCTGGTGTCAAACATTCTGTAGGGTCCTGCTTTAGTGGGAATTTTCAAATTGACTTACAGAGATTGCCAACTTAACCAAATGGATTGTAATTGTAGGCAGAAAGCCAGTAAAAAATTGTGCCGCCATGCCAATTATGCCACCAATGCAGTAGCATAAACGATTACCAAGGCACAACTACAGGAAGTGGCAGAAAAAGGGGTACGAATCGAATTGGTGCGAATTTTCTGGGGTCACACCTCGTTTGAGGCGTTAAAAAGTGTGCATCAATAACAGAAGTATTTTAACACAACCCCTAGCGGTGGTACAAAATGCTGTGGTTAAAGTGTGCTTCCGGGGGTGTGGTCAGCCGGGGTACCAAAATACTGCTCTTCGGACTGAAGGCACGATCTTTTGCTGCGCAGTCTTTCACAGCAAAAAGAGCAGCAAAATCATCGTGAGACCAGGGCCCTACTTACTGCTGCTAGATGAGGCCAGATTCTTCCTTCAGTGCATTACACTCAATAAACAGAACGTCACTGGTGAGAAGGCATGCAGCAGGTTATGCTGGAACTATTTACTCCTTGGTAAACACCCATGAAATGATAAAAGGGTGTAGCAGATTTCGTGTTTCTGCCATTGGTTCTTGCCTGTCCACTGTGTGTGTGTGGGGGGGGGGAGAAGAACATTGGACTAGATAGATGGATGGGGTGCAGGCACGCACCCCTAATGAGGCATCTGGTCCCAGCACACCTGTAGCAGGAGGCTGGGTTGCTTCAGGATCAGGCTGGCTGGAGACAGTCCTTGCAGCTGCAGGAGAGGTAGTGTCCTGGTGACAGACAGTTGAAGTAGGCAGGGTCAAGCAGAACAAAAGAGCAGAACTGGGGAGGCAAAGGGTTGGTGCCTGTTTTGGAATAAGTGTAGGAAGATCCCAGAAGCTTTCTGTCTTGGCTCCATTTACTGACAGGAGGCAGGGCCCTGGGGGTTCCAGCTGTGCGCTCAGACAAGGCTACCGATGTGGTTCAAGCTCTGGAGAAGCAAGTGAGGGGAGGAGACAGGAGAGACAGAAGCTGCAGAGACTGTCATTTGGCTCATTTATACAAGGCTTCTTTAAAAGGGACATGTCCTGCACCTAAGCTCCCTCTTCCTTCCTGCTTCCCAGAACCTGAACTCGGATGAAATCCAATGGGACTAAATGGCCCCCCAAGTAATTGGGAGAGTGCAACTTGGCCCTATGGGACTGTGAGGGATGGGGGGGTAGGCAGAGGGAACTGCTGCTATAATTCGAATGAAAGCTGCCATGAATCAAGCAGCTGAGCTGGAACCCATGGAGTTACTAACAGGGAACCCCAGCAAGA